>CM019066.1:5224339-5842629 GCA_009667805.1 Leptobrachium leishanense | reverse complement strand
GGTGTTTAAGAGCTTTTCTGAGAAGCTGCCACCCTACCTGAATAGGCTGCCTCCCCCAGCAGTTTCCTCATCCTATAACATCGATCCAGGACCAGCACCTTACTTGCAATACCACAATACAAAAAGAATGTGGCTCGATCCTCATTTTCCCACAGAGCACCGCAGTTATGGAATAACCTCCCAGACACCATCAAATCTTTCCCAGTCTTAAATCACTCAAGAGCTCCTTACTAACATACCTCAATACAGAAAGCACCTGTAAACATGTAACCTAGTGACTATATACTACATATTTATTTTCTGTTAATCTGTATATTTGTTTTTTGTTGTTTTTAATATCTTGCATTGTATTACTTCATTTCTGTAACAACTGTAACATTTTAATGTTCTTAAACCCAGGACGTACTTGAAAACTAGAGAAATCTCAATGTATCCTTCCAGGTAAAATCCTAAAAAAAATAATTAGTTAAATAAATAAATGGGATCTCCATTATCTGCATACAGGCAGAAATGACCTTTGTCAAGCACAGTAACTGTGAGGCAGATGATAAAAATGGTCAGATTTACTGATTTATGGGGATTTGTAGTAATTATGAGATTATTAGTAATTCAGCTTCCACAAAATACCAATAGAATATAAAAATATCTTTGCCTGCATAACGCCTGTATATGGAAATTACAGTAATACCTTGTATCTGTGCTGTACTGGGATTTTCAGTCATTATAAGCCCCTGAATCCTATCCCTGTGCAGCAGTGAGTGACCCCAGAGCTCTCCCTGGCTGCTGTAATGCAGCAGCAAAGTGTTTGTACCTTTTGTTACAGTGGTGTTCCGGACTGCTATTTGCAGCTTTTATGTCACTCAAAGTTGATTGGAGAGAGATAACACAATGAATTAAATTTCACCACAAGGGAAATAACTGGTTTCACCGTAAACTAATCTTGTTTTATAGAAGTGTGAATGGTTTTTTTGATATGCTAATGAGTGCTTTTCAATGTATTACAATGCAAAATCTCTGACTCGATTTTGGCAGTGAAGGGGTTGACCTATTGTTCTGGCTATGGTAATACTTCCATACAATGGCTCCCGAGAAAGTGCCCAGGATGAATTTCATTGTGCTGTAAAATAATTGGTGAATAATGTTGGATTTCACCAAATCCAAGGAATCGGAGGCCATCGCCATATGACTGGGAGTTGACTCCATTATGTTTAGCATGCTGTCATTGATGGGATCACTGCATTACATAAATTGACATGACTTAAAGGGCCACTACCACCAAATTATGTCCTCCTTTCGTTATTTTATGTTGCCGATATATTACATCTATTTTGTTTTTCTCTTGGATGGTTAGTTAAGAAATTATTGTGCTCTGTGTCACTGGATGCATCCGTTGTGTGATATTTTGTGTTGTAAAGTATTGTTACCTCACTTGGTCCTCACTGTGTGGCAGTGGCCATATAATGGAGTCTATGGATCTATCACTGTCTCAAATCTCATTGTATTGTTTGAGATGTACAGAAAGGACATCACCAGGGGGTAGATTAGAAATCTTTTAAGCTCCCTGTCATAGCTCATTCAGCTGTCGTCTCGGAACTCCAGTAGCAGAGGCAGGATTATAGCCCACTGTCGCCTTAGTTTAACACTCCATCCTCCACCTAATTAACAGATAATATAGATTAAATAAATAAGAGTTACAAAGCAAAGCTTTTGGTAAATGTTGCATCATGTGAGAAATACAAAAAAGGAAACTAGATCAAAACTTTATTTAATTTTTTCCTTTTTACATGCAATTGCATAAAACAAAGGGAAATAAAAAAAAGCATGTGTTTTATAAGGGGTTTTTATTTGTAATGCACAAGTAATATAGTTAGTTTATGGAAGTGGTAGTGTCCCTTTAACAGAGAAAGCCATGAAGGTCTAAGTTGCTGCATCCATGGTGTCTTGGAGAATATCCTAATGCATTTTTACATCTCAGTGATTGACCCATTGTCCTTTTGTACAGTTGTGTAATCAGACATGTTATTGGTTATCCGTGCTGGCTGGATATATAAATATATTAGTTTATTATTGCAGAAGCCACTTGGACATCACAGCAATTCAAAGAACTGTATCCAAGAGCTCCTGTGCTACATTCCCCATATGCAGCAAGGAACTCTGGGTAAGACATGCAAATGACATCTGTCTCACCTTTTTGCATCCTGGGTCTGTTTTTACACAGAACCTTTCAATCAATACCACGCCATACTAGATGGATTATTTAGCAGAGATCAGGTATATGCAACTGGTCAAAGCCACTTCTGGACGGCGCTGTTTTGGGTTTATTGGACCCTCTTCAGCAGGAGCTAGGCATGTCCAATTTGTGTGTGTGTGTAAAATATATATATACGAACCGTCGGTTTCTGCACTCGGAAAACTTTGATCCAGAGCCCGGTGCTGCACCTGGCCAATATAGAACTCCGTGCGTAAAGATACGCTGGTGGCACTCTGGGTCTTTCAAAATTTGTTATTTTATTAACAAATTCGACCTTTCATCAGGAATACAAAAAGTAAATCACAAAAGAACATTTAAATAACAAAAATAATACTCACCACCGGTGTGATCCGAACCCTCCCATCTCCACGCCGGAGAGACGCCGTCCACTCAGGATTATGTCACTGCGCCGGTCTTTACCCCGTGACCCATCACCATAGCAATGCGATGCTAACCCCGTAAAAACATGTCCCTAACAATAACAAAACCAGTTTAAAATAATTGAACACGAGGTCGTAAGGATCTCCAAATTTCCCCATCTTCATACTTCTATTAAGTCTGACCCTCAAAGCAAACCGGGTCACCGAATCTATAAAGGAGAATGATCCTAAACAAAACCCCGCGCTAAGCTTCACCGATGGTTGCTATGGAAGATGATGATAAACACATACATATATATACCCAAAACCATGTTGGGAGGAAAGTATAGTCCATAAACATACTAGAACAACTAAACAAACCCCCATTATATCCGCACTTGAAGAAAAAAGACGAAATAATGGAAGAAACAAAGCAGAAGGAAGAGAGAATCACATATGCAAATTTAGGCACACTGATCACCAAAAAAATCAGAAAATAAAAAAAATAATACCACAAGGTATTACCAGGGTCGGAGGGCGGTGTAAACCCGACGTTTACCATAGTAAACCCCCAATATACTGATGTCATATTGAAAAAAATATATAAATAAATAAACCCGACCCAATAACTAAAAAACCGAAAAAATGCTGCCCTTGAAAAAGACCTAAATGAGACTACATTCCTGGTTGCCTTATTAAACCTAAGCCCTTACCGAGCCCTGCAAAAAATAATAAATAGGAAAATAAAAAATAAATAAAAATAAATATAAAAATAAATGAAAATGAACAATAAACAAAAATAATAATAAAAAAATAATATTGAAAGAACAATAAAAATAAATATAAATAAAATAAATAGTAATGAAAAAGAAAAAGCAAAACAAAAAAATCCGAACAGGTGTTCTCACATGAAAAAAGTGGTTAAAAAGAACAACCACAATAAACTACAAAAAAGGCACAAAGGACAGTCTCTCATTTAGGCCTTTGGGGGATAGGGTGTTCAATTCCTTTATCCAGAATGTTTCTCGTGTCAATAAGAGATTACTTCTATCTCCTCCTCTTCGTAATGGTGGCACATGGTCAATCGCGATGAACTTCATCATTGGAAGTTTATGTCCTTGTTCCAGAAAATGAAGAGCAACAGGTTTATCACTATGACCATCTCTATACGCCAGTCTAATGGATGATCGATGACCTCAAATTCTCTCTCTCAAAGTGGTGTCCGTCTTGCCAACATAGCAAAGCCCACAAGGGCACGATATTTTGTAAATCACAAATTCCGTTGGACACGAGATCCTATGTTTAATCCGATACTTGCGGCCAGAGAGCGGATGATTAAAAACTGGACTTGGCAGCATATGACTGCAAGTTACACACCCTAAACATCGATAACAGCCTGGATGTTGAACCATATCTCCTCTAGAATATGACCTGATTGGGTCAGTTTTGACCAATAGGTCTCTCAAACTTTTCGCTTTTCGATGACTGAACAGAGGTGGGATACGAAAGCTCTTAGGCAATGTGTTATCTCCCGAAACAATGGGCCAATTGTTATGAATCACCTGATTAATGGGTTTTAGACCTTGGGGTATACGAGGTCGAGAAGATTAGGGATGGTACCTTTTTCTCTCGCTCCCAATGTTCCTGATGGCACCTATCCAATGCCTGATTAAGAATGTTGGTCGAGTATCCCCGCTCCCGAAATCTCAGCCACATATCTTCGATCTGTATTCTTGCCTCATCCATATTCAAATTATTTCTGTATACCCGCAGAAACTGAGTGTAGGGTAGCGAATGTTTAAGATGAATCGGGTGTGAACTATTGGCATGTAGCACAGTGTTACGATCTGTCACTTTACGATATAGTGTATATTCAAGCGAATCACCCCTTCTAAAAATCCGTAAATCAAGAAAATCCACCGACTCCATACTAATTTCTGCTGTCAATTTGATCGGGGAATCAAGCGCATTAATATGCTCTACCAGCTGTCGTGCCCCTTCAACTGAATCTCTTAACACCAATAGTACATCGTCAATGAACCTTTTAAAATATATGATCTTTGTATCAAATTTAGACAAAATCTGTTGTTGCTCAAAATAATACATGAAAGCGTTGGCGTACATGGGGGCTACTGCTGCACCCATGGAAGTTCCAGTGGTTTGCTGATACCAATTGGTCTCAAAACGGAAATAATTGTTGGTGAGAATTACCTCCAGAAGTTCCAAAACAAATTCAATAGGTGGACCGTTATAACATTGTGAGTGTACTAGCGTTTGACGCATTGCTTCAAGTCCCATCCCTAAAGGGATAACTGTATATAGGCTCGTACATCACAGGTCATCAATGTAATAGGGTCATCCAACAACTCAATATTTTGTATCTCAGCAATCAATTGTGGTGTATCTTTGAGACAGGTCTTTAAACTCATTACAGATTCCTTAAACAGGAAATCTAACCATTTGGAGATTGGTTCCAATAGGCCTCCCTTTGCCGAGACAATAGGACGTCCCGGAGGATGCAAGGGATCTTTGTGGATCTTTGGTAGAGAATACATCACAGGGGTTTTAGGATGTTTAGGCAAGAGATATTCAAAGAGATCCTGAGTCAAATATGCCAATTCCAACCCCCTCAATAAGATCGATTGTATTTTTTTCATAATCAACATCGTTGGATCCTTAGGTAATCTCTGATACGTGGCCGAATCCCCAAGTTGGTTCAAGATCTCAGATCTGTAGTTAATATAATCCTGAATAACCACCGCTCCACCCTTATCTGCCGGGCGAATCACAATAGTGTGATCATCCGCAAGGGCTTTAATGGCTCTCTGTTGCTGTTTAGTCAAATTGCAATGGATTTTGTTTTTTTCTTTAATAGAGGAAATCACTTCATCATGTGTTTTTCTCAAGAATGTCCTGATAGAGGCTTGAAAGTTAGGTGGATCAAATGAGCTCTTATTCTTAAATAAATTAGTCAGAGGGGGTTGTTGGGAATCTCCAAAATATTCCTTCAATCGCATAGATCGACCAAGGCTAAAAAGATCAACCTCAATATCAAACAGGTTCGGAACAGGGCAGCATTTTTTCGGTTTTTTAGTTATTGGGTCGGGTTTATTTATTTATATATTTTTTCAATATGACATCAGTATATAGGGGGTTTACTATGGTAAACCTCGGGTTTACACCGCCTCCGAGTTTCAGACCCTGGTAATACCATGTGGTATTATTTTTTTGATTTTCTGATTTTTTTGGTGATCAGTGTGCCTAAATTTGCATATGTGATTCTTTCTTTCTGTCTGTCTGTCTGTCTTTCTTTTTCCTTCAAGTGCGGATATAATGGGGGTTTGTTTAGTTGCTCTAGTATGTTTATGGACTATACTTTCCTCCCAACATGGTTTTGGGTATATATATGTATGTGTTTATTATTATCCTCCATAGCAACCATCGGTGAAGCTTAGCGCGGGGTTTTGTTTAGGATCATTCTCCCTTATAGATTCGGTGACCCGGTTTGCTTTGAGGGTCAGACTTAATAGAAGTATGAAGATGGGGGAAATTTGGAGATCCTTACGACCTCGTGTTCAATTATTTTAAACTGGTTTTGTTATTGTTAGGGACATGTTTTTACGGGGTTAGCATCGCATTGCTATGGTGATGGGTCACGGGGTAAAGACCGGCGCAGTGATGTCATCCTGAGTGGACAGCGTTTCTCCGGCGTGGAGATGGGAGGGTTCGGATCACACCGGTGGTGAGTATTATTTTTGGTAATTAAATGTTCTTTTGTGATTGACTTTTTGTATTCCTGATGAAAGTCTGCGGTTAGCAGACTGAAACATCGAATTTTTAAATAAAATAACTAATTTTGAAAGAACCAGAGTGCCACCAGCGTATCTTTACGCACGGAGTTCTATATATATATATATCACGATCTCCGCACTCCATTTTAGAAATTCCTGCTCCGGTGCTGGGAAGCGGTGTCTAATATTCATTTAAACAGTGACCCGCCACACGGAGACTGAGTAATAAATAAAAAATCCTTTTTATTGATTCGACATTTCAGTCCACACAGGGACTTTCATCTCATCATAATCTCCGTGTGGCGGGTTACCATTTGTGTGTGTGTGTGTGTATATATATATATATATATATATATGACAACGGCAACCTGCTGAGGCCATATAGGAGCAAAAAATGCCTGGGTGCAGAGTCCTGTAGATAGTATACAAATTGAAAAAGGAAAGGACGCACTCCAGGACTTCAGTAAATCAAAGTAAAAACAATGTTTTTATTTAACCACTTCAATGTGGAGGACGCGCTGAGGACTGCGTAGCACGATGACGCCAGTCCTGGACTTAACCCCTAACTGCCACCAACGGTGGAGATAGGGAGTTCATTGGAACTCCCTATCTCCCGATCCGTGGCAGCTAGGGGTTAAAGTTTGGTATGGTTGGATCGGCCAGAGCATGGCCGTTCCAACGATACCAAACACTACTGTGAAAAAGTTTGTAAAAAAAAATTAAAAAAAAAATTAAAAAAAATTATAAAAAAAAATAAACACTTTTTTTTTCTTTTTTTTGGTTTGTTAATGCAGCAATATTGTTCCCATTTCAATTATAATGTGAACAATGATGCTGCACTAACGATTTTTGTATGCGGTGCGTTTGTTAAAAATAGTGTAATTTTCCCCAAAAAAAAATGTAACGAGACCCCATCTCAAATTTTTTTAACAAGCGCACCCCATACAAAATATAACCGCAATTGCTCGCATGTTAAAATGTGAAAAAAAACACTTTACACATTGTAAATTATTGAAAATACATATTTTATTGCATTTTTTGTTATAATATACAGACATGACATAACGTATACATATAATAATGACATATTATGAATCTACCGAGTCTGACGGAAAGAACGATATATGATATGTCTGGGTCATATACTAAAATAAGCCTTCAAAACACGTTTAAACATGATGAGCAAAACCGGTAAAAATGACCTCAGCACAGGGGCGGGAAAAGCCTCAGCAGCGAAAGGGTTAAACAGACATTAAAAAGATGCCCAAACGCACCTAATTGACGTTTCGGCCCTCACAGGGGCCTTTATCAAGGTCATGGGCACAGGGTGGGTAGCGGAAATACATACAGGGTATTAAAAGCATCTGCAAATCGCTTACCCCGCTTGTAGCGTGCCACCTGGCGAATCGCCCGATCCCCTAGGGGCGGGACGTCCGGCTCCAGTGTGGTGCGCATGATCATGTGTCAGGTGTAGACTGATTGGTATCGCAGGTGGGGTTGTGAGCCCAAGATGCAGTGAAAAAGGCAGGTTCAGAGTAACAAAAGGGTTTATTTAGAATAAAACACAAGAACTAAACAACAGATCAGATCTAGACACTGGAGGAGACTGGGCACAATAGGAAATAGCTTAGAGAAGGAGGCTGAAGTAAATTGAAGGGATGGCTGGGAGTAGTGGGAAGGGAGGTTAAGGAGAACTAACTGGGAGCGGTTACAGAAGAAATAAGGGACAGCGAGATCAGAATGCGAGACTAGAGAATAAGAGTGAAAAATGGACACAAAAGGGAACTTAACAGCACATGGGGCAAGCAATGAATAAAACAATAATACGTGAAACAGATATATCCAAGAATGTGGTATCAGGCAGGGAACAGGCAATAAGGATAGTCTAGAGGTTCAGCAATAGGTCTGGTTCACGGGGATCTTCGATGGGGGCAGAATGAGGGGGTACCGGTATAAAGGAAGAGAAATGTCCAGATATTGCAACAGAGGATCCTTAGAGTCTTTGGTGGTTCAAGAGATTCAGGGAGCTTTCAATAGCAGGTCTCAGAGACTTCAATGTGGAAGTGTGCTGTAGAGGGCGTAGCTTCCTTAAATGCTGGAGTAATCAGGGGAAGGTGAGCTCAGGTGAGGCTCCAGGGCCAGAACGTCGGTGCAGACAAAGTTCAGGAAGGTGTATTATGCATACTGCAGGGTTAGGGTGAGTGACGGGCCAGAGCGTGGTGACCCTGACACTATCTCCCCCCCCTTAAGAGCCGACCCCCGGACGACGAAAGCTAACCTACGGGCAGTAGGAGTGTCAATAAGGAGTCCCTGCACCGTATAGGAACCCTGATCTTCTGGTGAGGGGTTAATAGCAGAATTGTCGAAAATAGAGCTTGGCAAGACACTGTCCTCGAGGAGCGATCTTCGGGCGCTTTGAATGTTTGGGAACACTCGGAGGTCCATGCACCTGATCACTGTCCCATTTGAGGCATATATGAACCCAGGAGGCAAGGGTTCCATAGTGATGGTGCCTTCTGGGGTAGAGACAGTGGTGCCAATATGTGCAGTTCCTTGGCATGGTTGTCCAGAAACCAGCCCGAACTTGCGGCTGTGAGGGATGGGAGAGTCAACTTTAGCAAATCCCCAAACTCTCCTTGGTGCAGCTATATCTGGAAACCGCCAACAATGGGTAGTGGAGATGGCGGTCTCCACAGCAACAGCTGGGCACAGTGGGGCAGCGCCCTTGGAGAGGCACGGATGGGCAGCGCCCTTGGAGAGGCTCGGAGGGGCAGCGCCCTTGGAGAGGCTCGGAGGGGCAGCGCCCTTGGAGAGGCTCGGAGGGGCAGCGCCCTTGGAGAGGTTCGGAGGGGCAGCGCCCTTGGCGAGGTTCGGAGGGGCAGCGCCCTTGGCGAGGTTCGGAGGGGCAGCGCCTTTGGCGAGGTTCGGAGGGGCAGCGCCCTTGGCGAGGTTCGGAGGGGCAGCGCCCTTGGCGAGGTTCGGAGGGGCAGCGCCCTTGGCGAGGTTCGGAGGGGCAGCGCCCTTGGCGAGGTTCGGAGGGGCAGCGCCCTTGGCGAGGTTCGGAGGGGCAGCGCCCTTAGCTGCGACCTTGGTACTGCACGGCTCAACGGCGGTGACCTTGGTACTGCACGGCTCAACGGCGGCACAGCATGGCGGCAACCTGGGTACAGCACGGCTCTTGAGCGACCTTGGTACTGCACGGCTCAACGGCGGTGACCTTGGTACTGCACGGCTCAACGGCGGCACTGCATGGCGGCAACCTGGGTACAGCACGGCTCTTGAGCGACCTGGGTACAGCACGGCTCTTGAGCGACCTGGGTACAGCACGGCTCTTGAGCGACCTGGGTACAGCACGGCTCTTGAGCGACCTGGGTACAGCACGGCTCTTGAGCGACCTGGGTACAGCACGGCTCGAGCGACCTGGGTACAGCACGGCCCGAGCAACCTGGGTACAGCACAGCTCTTGAGCGACCTGGGTACAGCACTCCTGCTGGGCAGTGAGCGGCTTGGCTTCACGGCGGCGGCGACGGCGGCAGTGACCGCTCTGGAGATCCTGCGGGATGCAGGGCAGCGACCTCTGACCGTTCTGCGATGTGCAGGGCAGCGTACTCTGGAGATCCTGCGACGTCCAGGGCAGCGGACTCTGGAGATCCTGCGACGTGCAGGGCAGCGGACTCTGGAGATCCTGCGACGTGCAGGGCAGCGGACTCTGGAGATCCTGCGACGTGCAGGGCAGCGGACTCTGGAGATCCTGCGACGTGCAGGGCAGCGGACTCTGACTTTTGCTCAACCTTCAATTCAATGAGGCATGGGTGAGCCTCCAGCTTTTGAGGTTTCGGTTTCACAGGCAACCGAACAACTGTGGGTAACATGGATAAGATGGTGCCAATGAAGCCTGTTCTTTGGGACGGTGCACTCGAGACTTGTGTAGTAGATGGGGGTCTGGAGTTGGCAACCGAGCGGCACAGATAGGTGGGTGGAGCGGCTTCCCGAAGTTCGAGGACCTCTAGGTCCTCCCTGCGAACGACAGTCCTGTTTGAGGCATATACGCAACAAGGAGGTAGAGGGGTGGGTTCTGGATTTCTGGCAACGCCAGCCATGATATGTTGGCTAGGCTCGGTCTCCATAGGCATGGCTGACTCAGCTTCTATGGAATCTTGTTCCATTGGCACTTCAGGATCAGACTCCGGTTCGGCGTACTCCCTAGGGGTCTCCTGGTCAGACCCCTCAGAAGAAACTTCCTGAGAAACCTGGTCTCTGGATGCAGGGAGTTTGGTAGCTCTTGGCTCAGGTCTTCTGGGAGCAGGAGCACGCTTTTGTGGAGGAGGTTTGATTACCAGATTTCTTCTGGGAGTAGGCTGGGACACAGGTTTTTTTCTTGGTAGAGGGTTTTTATACTTGACAGTCGATGAAGTTATTTTTTGCAGGGCAAGCATAGCCATTTTTGGCTGGGTAGGTACTGGTTTCTCCAACAACTTCTTTGCTGGCTTGACAAGTGTAGGCTTGGTCTGAACCGGCTTGGCATAGACAGGCTTTGCAGGAACAGATTTAGGAAAACCTTTTGTGCCTGGCTTAGGTGGGCGCAGTGGGCAGGCCGATATTTGATGCAATTGACCCCCACAATAGAAGCAGAGGTCTAGCGCCCTCCTCCTTGCCTTTTCTTCTGGGGTCAGCGGTCCCCTGGCTCCCTCTGTAGCAGGAATGCGCACCTTAAATGAGATGTCCCTTAGATTTTGCTGCATATAGACAAGCAGGGAGTCCAGGTAATGCTGAATCTTCAGAATGGTATCTTTCAAGTTTTCCACCACAGTATAGCTCACTGCGGGCTCACAGGTTTTAGACTTCCACATTCTGTCAGGTGTAGACTGGTATCGCAGGTGGGGTTGTGAGCCCAAGATGCAGTGAAAAAGGCAGGTTCAGAGTAACAAAAGGGTTTATGTAGAATAAACACAAGAACTAAACAACAGATCAGATCTAGACACTGGAGGAGACTGGGCACCATAGGAAATAGCTTAGAGAAGGAGGAGATGCAAGAGAAGGAGACTGAAGTAACTTGAAGGGATGGCTGGGAGCAGTGGGAAGGGAGGTTAAGGAGAACTAACTGGGAGCGGTTACAGAAGAAATAAGGGACAGCGAGATGAGAATGCGAGACTAGAGAATAAGAATTATACCCCTATTCTCTTCTTACAACTTCTCCCATGTAAATTACCTTCTTAATACCAACTAACCCCCCCTCCCTTTTCCCGTAAATGAAAACACAACAAAGTATTGGCATTTTGAAAAGGTCACGTCTTTTATTACTTAAGGCCAAATTCTTTGCCTCTAAGGCAGAATTATTATTATCGATCCTCGTATGCCAAATACGCTACACCAGATAACACTGGCAGCCAGATAACACTGGCAACTGCAATGCACCACAAGCATTGCCCAGAAATAGCGCCCCACGTGGCTAAGCAGGATGACCACACGTCTGCTCAGTGTATTTTTATGGCAGATAGCAGGCCGAGAGGATCTGCAAACCAGGAAGTCACTTGAGCCTGGCCGTATGAAACCACAACTCACCCCGTACCCCGCAGATCCTCCCACCACTATCGCCCTCCACGTGCCAGGCCGCCTATTTCACCGCCACCAAAAACGAGGACCCTCTTTTTACTGCCACCAATAAAAAAACGTGACCTTTCCTCTTACCCCACAAAAGGCTCCTTATCGCGCCTTCAATGACGAGTGTGTTCCCAGCCTTATCACTCCTTCAATGAACTCCTCACTTCTTGCTCCTATTTCGGGGTGCTCCAAAACCATTGCCAGATAACATCGGCAAATGCAATGCACCACACATATTGCCCAGAAATAGCGGCCCCACGTGGCTAAGTAGTGTGACCACGCGTCTACTCAGGGGTCTCTTTATATCGCAAATAGCAGGCCGAGAGGATCTGCAAACCAGGAAGGCACCTGAGCTTGGCCGTACGAAACCACACTCACCCCGTACCCTGCAGACCCTCCCCCTACCATTGCATCCCCACGTGCCATGCTGCTATTTCACCACTCACAATACCTATCTCTTCTCTAGCTGTCCCCTAAATGTAGTACCATAATATCTGGCTTACCCCTCTTTCTCCTGGATGTCTTTGCTATTCCCAATAACTGCCCCACCCCCTACCCTGCTTCCCTATCCATCTAATCCCTACTTCAATTACGCTGCACCCCGGGGTCGCTCCTCTCTTGGTGCCAGCAGCATGACTCTCCATCCAGTGCACATAGGAGTGTCCCAGGATCTGCACTCTCATTGCACGTCCTGCAAATAACCAAAATGTAAACTATTAACTGTAATGCACACACACACAGTGTACCCGAACTGAAAAGAAACCAAAAGAAACACGGAAACAAATTATTATTATTAAAACAAAACAATTGTTCCCCATAAGTTTTCCCTTCATTTCTTTAATGACCGCACATATCTCCTATACACTTCCCATTTCCATCTCCCCATCTTTTTAATTCGGTCCTTTGGGTAACCCAATTCTGCCTCAGCACCAGCAGCTCCTATCCTGAAAGAATGGGGGCAAATGTAACTCCCCTTTCAACCAAGCCCCTTCGTGGCCTGCTGCGGAACCATTTTGAATTGATACCCGGACAAGTTAGTACCACCCTTGTGCCCCCAGAACATGCGACCGTTTGAAGGAGTCGCCTCCAAGTATCCCCTCATACATACCACTGGGCATACTTCCCCACCATGGGCACCTAGAGCAATTGTTTCCTCAATCCTTAGGGCAGCTGTAAAACTAAAACAAATGCTGCCCTACAAAGATTGTTATCAGCTCCATTTTATCTCCTACTTGTACTCTGCTGTCAAGATCTTCCTCACCACGAATTGTTTAGCCCAGTCCTCCTCTTCCTTTAACCGGGCAAAGTATGAAATACCACTAAATAGTTCCAAGCTGTCCTTTATTGACTTACAGCCGAACTTCAGTAGCTATTTGAAAACAACATTCTGCCCTACCTCCTCTGTCCCTTTAAAACTCGATCCAACCCTTTCACTGCTTGCTCTACGGTGCCCATGTCTTCTGCAACAACAATCTCCTCACCAAATCATTGATGCCCTCTAACTGCTCCCCATCTGGCAAAGAAATGGAGGGCAGTGCGCACCCTGGAATTTTTTTTTATTATTATTATTATTTATTTATTTATTTATTTTTATTTTTTCTTTCCTCCTCCCCCCTCCCGGTGCCAAATGTCGGAACACATCCCACCTGAAACTGGACAATGTATCCGCCACCACCTTCCTTAACCCCGGTATGTGATTTGCCGTGAAATTAATATTGCTTTTCAAACATATCAACACCAAATACCTGACATAGGCTACAACCTGCGGTGATGATGCAGACATGTTATTCAGCACTTGCACCACACCTTGAATATCAGACCCAAAAATAAAAAAGGGGGGAGGGATGTTTTTTTTTTTTTTTTTAAATTTATTTATTTTTATTTTTTATTTATTTATTTATTTATTTTTTAATTCTATCCCCCACAGTGGTATTGCCCCGATGATTGGAAAATAAAAAATTCCAGAAACACCAAGCTTTGCACCCATCCATTGAATCCACTCCTGGGCCATTTGCCTGCTCACCATTTGAAATTACACTAGACCATTTGATCTTAATTTCTGGCCATTCCCCCCAAACCACCTACAATTCTCCCCGATCAACTAAACTTATATTGTAAACCCCCCCCCCATCCTACCTCATTCTCCAGTCCCTTTGGAACCCGTTACCATGAAATCGTCCAAGTAATGTACTATACCTCTCCTCCCCGCTCTCTTCTCCACTAAGCGATGCAAAAAAGTAGGAAGCCTTTAAAAAGGGAGCATGGGCGATTGCCCACCCCAATGGGTAAACAGATATCGATGTAAAGTTAACCATCGAATTTACACCCCATTAAAAGAAAACCCCCTGGACACAGCGGTACGGCCTGAAGGCTGCATCTAGATCAAGCATAGGTAACTCGCCAGCTACCCTTACCAAAATCACCACCTGATTGAATGAATGGTAGCTAACAGAAACATCTTCCCTACTTATTGCCTCTGGAAAGAAACGGCCGTCCCAATGTTTATTTGTATGTATTTTCCTTACATTCCCTTGCACTGTGTATCATGTAGAGTATTGTATTCCCTCTGTATAGCGTAACCTCTGTATTACGATCCAGTCTTTGTATAGTGTACACCCCCCTGTAAGTAATGAATTCCTTTTGTTTTCACATGCTTCCATCAGTCCCTCCCCTCCCCTCAGCAACTAAGGTCACCAGCTCACTGTTATCTGATCCATTGTTTGCATCTGAGAGTGACTCCATTGTTTGTGCACCTTCCCCCTCTGTATGTGTGTGTCCCCTTGCGAAATGTAAATAACGCCGTCTCCATTTTGAGTTGAGAAAGAGCAAGGATGTTCTGTACATAAGTGGCTGCATTGTCCTCCATTTTATGAGTCCTCAGCCCTGGAATCCCTTATCAATAGAACCAAGCTGCACATGTGAAAGTCTTTAACCTCCGTCCACAATGAAACTGATTCTTGCTTAGTATATTAATCTATAGACCCGAAGTTAAACCAACCGAACTAACCTAATGACACAGCATTTGCTAACATACAAAATCACTGTTTAGTTGATAAGCCTCTTCAGAAATTATAACAGACACATTTAGATGTGTATTTGGTTAGTAATTGTTATATATTCATAAATCTGGCAGAAACAATCTGGATTAATTTAGTTGCGCAAATGTAAGCTTAAACAGATTGTACAGTTACTGCTGCAGCCCTTCCTCATTGGCCGAAGCACATGTGACTTTTTGAGGTTTAAGATGGCTGCCAGCCATGCGGTCACTGATTACCTATGTTTATAAGATCATACAGATTATACAACTAATAAGGTTTGATCAAGTATTACAAAGTGAAGCAAATATCAACGAGCATATTCTAGCTAACAATGCAAATCACTAGAACGGATACATTAGCGCGTATTTAACACAATAGATTACACACACACACGCATATAGTATATTATCAACATAGCTTCAAATTCCCCGAATAAATACACTTAATACTTATCCACTCGCAGGCTTTATTATGATGATGGTACAAGTGTGAAATATGAGTGAGTTACTGCTCATGTTTCCTCTATTTCTGAAATAAGTCTCTCCTCTCCCTCAATAAAGACAAAGTTACCGTTCTAAATAATTATTTACTCAACTGTAGCAAGTGCTCAAAACAAAAGATTGTACATTGCTGCTGTGTCACTTTAAAATTGCAACAATTAGAATAGTGAACTTAAATACAGTATACAAATTAATTTGTTCATCAACTTATTGCTTAGCCCTTGGGGTTACTCCAACATTATTTAAAACACACAGCTCTTTGAATAACCCTGTAAATCATAACCCACATAAAAGGCCAGCATGTGAAGCTGCTTGAGAATCCACTAAAGGTGTTACTCAGCAATGCACGTATGGTGCTTTTCTCATTCGGCACACGATAGAGTTATAGTGATTAATGTCCAGTGATTCAGTGATATCAAGTTCCTATGTGTGATTACATTCCCTTTGTGTTGTCTCCGTGTGCTATAGCTAGGTCCTTGTGGGATCTCCGTGTGCTATGGCTAGGTTTCTGTGTGTTTCTATTGTGTGATTACGGCATGTTATAGCAAGTTTTTATTTTACTTTTATGTTTATTATAATATATATATATATATATATATTTTTTATTTCTCTTAGTGTTATACTACATTAGTGATTTCAGTGTGTTATAGAGAGGAATTTCGTGATTTCAGGGTGTATGATAGCTACATCATTAGCGTGACTTTGTGTGTTATACCGAGGTCCTACGTGTGATTTCACTATGTATAGTGAGTTCCTACTGTGTGTATGGTGAGGGCACATGTGTGTATAGGGAGGCCCTGTGTTTGTTTACGGTGTTTATATGGGTTGCTTATTATGATTTTGGCTGCAGCCATGGATGATACTAAAATTGGACAGTCAGTCATGCGCTATACTGAGCACCTAAACTAATAAGGCACAGCAGTCCACAAACAGCCAAAGCAAAACCACTGGAAATCCCAATGCCCCCAATAACATACAAAACAACAAATCACTGAATTCTGGCAGAGCCACCCCAGACCAACAACCCTATAGAAATTACTATCACGCAGCTGGACACCAAATGAACAAGGAATACAGTATTGCAAATTGAAACAAACATAAACAAGCATCCACTAAATAAACCTACAGATCCGTACAATGGGAAACCCACACCTATCCCTCCAATAAATAATGGAACTAGGAATATATATATATATATATATATATATAGCAGACTTATGATAATAGAGTATGCATAACCGATAGATACTGCAAGTAATACTTATCCAGTCATTGGTTTTCATACGGTGATGGTGATGCAAAATGGAGCTCGCCGCCGCCCTGTCTCTGAAGTTCTTAGTAAAAGAAAATTAACTGCAATACACAACTGCCCCCACGCCTTGTCTTTTATACCCCCCTTCCCCCTCCCTCCCATTGTTCCTCTCCCTATTGCATCCAATCACAAATCAGCCATGCTTCAGCTCATCAAGCAAAAAAGCCCCCATGCCTGATCCCATAGAACAAAGGGAACTCACTCCCTTTACTCTTGTGTAATACAGGGATAATTCTTAAACCTTGCTCAATCCTAATTAGTCTCTCTCTCGAACTAAGAGTGAAAAATGGACACAAAAGGGAACTTAACAGCACATGGGGCAAGCAATGAATAAACAATAATACGTGAAACAGATATATCCAAGAACGTGGTATCAGGCAGGGAACAGGCAATAAGGATAGTCTAGAGGTTCAGCAATAGGTCTGGTTCACGGGGATCTTCGATGGGGGCAGAAGGGAGCAGAATGAGGGGGTACCGGTATAAATGAAGAGAAATGTCCAGATATTGCAACAGAGGATCCTTAGAGTCTTTGGTGGTTCAAGAGATTCAGGGAGCTTTCAGTAGCAGGTCTCCCAGTCAGAGACTTCAATGTGGAAGTGTGCTGGAGAGGGCGTAGCTTCCTTAAATGCTGGAGTAATCAGGGGAAGGTGAGCTCAGGTGAGGCTCCAGGGCCAGAACGTCGGTGCAGACAGAAAGTTTAGGAAGGTGTATTATGCATACTGCAGGGTTAGGGTGAGTGACGGGGCCGGAGCGTGGTGACCCTGACACTATGACGCCAATAGACCGCGTCTGAGGCATCGCGTCTGGATGGTAACCGGGGCAATGCGTCTGTGCGGAGAATAAAAGCAACAACATGGAGAGAGCGGATCGAAAGAAGATAGGCATTAGAACAAAGAAAAGCTAAATTCCCCAATATGTGAAAGCTAGAAAAAATACTGGGGACCTACAGAGAGACAGTAGAAACAGAAAGTCACTAGAAATGATACAAACAGTATCTGGAATCTGGGATTAAACAGGGGAAACTCGATAATTCAATGATTATGCGAACAAGGGTCTGGATAACAGGACAATGGGACAATACTAAAAGTAAAAAAAATGGTGCGTTACTAGGAAACAAAATAAATGGATTGTGAAAAAAAGTCAGCAGGAGGATATGTGTGACAATGTGTGGGGACATGGTGTATGTGAGTGTGTATAAGTGTCGCTATGGAAAGATGTGATGTATGGAGAGTGTTGTGCTGAATAGACTTGTGCGCCGATTTTTTTTTCGGTTCGATTTGGTTCGGTTCGTTCGGATGTTTAAAATTTTCAAATCGGCTCGTTTCGGCCAATTTCTGGTTCGGCTCGTTTTTCGTATACATTTTTTTTTTAGGAATATCGGCCATTTTTGTGTTTTCGGGTCACTCTGCTCGTTTTTTGTATCGACTTTTTTTCGTGATTTTGGAAATTTTAATTTTTTTCCGAACGTCTGTTCTCCTCGTTTCAAAGTGTCTAACTCTACTCGTTGTGACGTAAACTACTATGGTTTACTTTTTTTATACTTTATATATTTTTTTATAATTTATTATTGGTTTGTTTTTCGGATCCAATAATTCATTCTGTCGATACGATAATTCTGGCGATTCTATCGTTGTTTTTTTTTTTATTAAATAAAGATCCTTTTTTTCTTATGAATATTCATTTCACAACTTTATTTAATCATATTAAAATGCTATGAATATGAAAGGAACAAAAAAAATGAACAAAACGATTTAAAAAACGCAAAACTGACCCAACCCAAATGGTCTGACTTTAAAAATAAAAACCAGAACAAAAGGTTTTAAAACAGAAAAATTGTTGATCAAAATGATCTGAAACGAAAAAAAAATCCAAATAAAATTATTTAAATTTTAAAACAGACAAAAAAATTAACCCTTTCGCTGCTGAGGCATTTCACGGCTTCACGCCTGTGTGCTGTCTGCTGCTGAGTTAATTTTTAACAGTTTCGCTCCTCTTGTTTAAACGCGTTTTGAAGCCTTATTTTATTATATGACCCAGACATGTTATATATCGTTCTTTCTGGCAGACTCGGCAGATTCATAATATATCATTATTATATGTATGCGTCATGTCCTGTCTGTATATTATAACAAAAAATGCAATAAAATTAGAATTTTCAATGTTTTACAAGGTGTAAAGTGTTTTTTTTCACATTTTAACATGCGAGTGTTTGCGGTTATATTTTATGAGTTGCGCTTGTTAAAACAAATTGAAATGGGGACTTGTTATATTTTTTTGGGTGAAAATTACACTATTTTTAACAAATGCACCCCATACAAAAATCCTTAGTGCAGCATCATTGTTCACATTATAATTGAAATGGCAACAATATTGCTGCAAAAACAAAACAAAAAACCTGTTTATTTTTTTTATATACTTTATTATATTTTAATTTTTTATAATTTTTAACATTGTCATGTTTGGTATCGTTGGAAAGGCCATGCTCTGGTCGATCCCAAAATACCAAACATTAACCGATACCTGCCGCAGATCGGGAGATAGGGGGTTCATCGGAACCCCTATCTCCACCATTGGTCTCAGTTAGGGGTTAACTCCAGAACTGACATCATTGTGACGAGGTCTTGGGACTGTCGGCAGCTGCCGTTCCCCCACGCTGTTGTCTTCCTGCAAAGACGTAACCATGTTGGCGGGCAGCGTCTTAGCGGGCAGCGGTGGGAGAGAGAGAGAGCTCATAGCTGGGAGGAGGTGTTGCGTGAAGCTGCAAACAGGGACAAATAAACTAGACCTGAGCCGCACTGAGCATCTTTGGGTTGTGTTGGAGAAGACTTCACGCAGTGCTGCCATCAATATTTTTTGATAAATTCTTGGTTATACAATGAATGTGCCTGGACAAAAATCCATGTTGTTGTGACATCGCCTAAGCTTAACAAAAGAATGCCACGGTAATCAAATCTCAAGGCAGTACAACAGGACATTTTTTGGCTAGGCAGGCAGTGTAGAATGTGCACAGTCACATTCATGGCCACAAATATGTTGACAAATTTATGACAAAGGGTCCATAGAAATGTCAATAAATTTATGTACATATAATTTTAACAGTTTGGAAACCAAGCAATACATATTAACTTATTAAGTAAGGAAAAGCAACGCACAGAAACAGGAAAATATAGAAAAAATATAAAATTTATTTACAACATGCCACATGGAAAACTGCCCAATAGGGACACAAACATAGGGGAGGAGGAGGCTGGTCTCAGACTCTCTAGAGCCGTTCAAGGACGTCAACGGCGTTGTTGATGTGGTCCCTGAACTCCTGCAGCAACTCCTGGATGGCTTTGAGGTTGGTGCCAGCCAGGCGTAGCTCGCCGATTGCCATCCTGACTGCGACGCTGGACCTGTCCGGGTCCGGTCTGGCTTCTCCGTCTATATATCCAATAAATGAAAGAAGGAAAATACAGTAAGTAAAGCAGGTTTCTATTTTTGACAAAGTCTTGAAAAAATATAACAGTAGTATATACCAGAGCTGGCGGCCTCCTGAGGCTCTGACTCCTCCTCCACCACCACCACCGTCAGCATCTCTTCCGGTGCTATATCTAAGAAATTAAAGAAATAAAAAATACAGTAAACAACAAAACTGATTTATTTTTGAACAAAAGTCGATGCAAAATACAACAGTAAAAAAAAAACCTGGACTGGTGGCCTCCTGCGGCTCCGGCTCCCTCTCTCCATCATCGCCCTCCTCCTGCTCCTCCTCTTCTTACACCTGCACCTCTTGTGCTACAGTTGTGTTCAAAATTATTCAACCCCCAATGCTGTAAAGGGTTTTAGGGAATTTAGTGTACATTTGTAATTGTATTCAGAATGAAATCCTACAAGGACTTTTTAAAGAACCATATGCAACTAAAATGACATCAATTGGTTTTGTAATACAGTAGTAAATGTTTATTTTGTGAATTCTTCATTGACACAATTATTCAACCCCTTAAAGACTACCACTCTGAAGAACAGAGGTCCATTCAAGTGTTTTCAATCAGGTATTGAAAACACCTGTGAATGTCACGGAGCAGCAATAAAGCATAATAAGCACCAATTAGGCAGCTTTAACCCCTTAACGCCGCAGGACGTACATTTACGTCCTGCATTAGGCGGGCTTTGACGCCGCAGGACGTAAATGTACGTCCTCGGCGTTTACAGCCCCCCTCCGGTAATACTTACCTCCTCCGGTCGCTCCCACGCTGCTCTGACTCCCGCGGAGCAAATTTTGCCCAATCATGGGCTCACAGAGCTAAGTCCCGCAGCACACTATATAAGGTTTCCACGCATAGCTTCAGCACGCATTTGAGAGGAGATTTCATAGGAGATTGTTCTGTGTTCTTACTGCCGGTCTGCCACGCTACTGGGGGGGTCTCATTTCTACCAAATATCAGGGAATTTAGGTGATGTGTGTCTTGTCACTGTGCCAGCAAGTTTTTTGGGGGTTACAAATTTCTTTAAAACATTTGTGAATTGAGGTGATCTGTCTCTTGTCACACAGCCAGTACCACGCTGTATTTTGGGTGTCACTAATTTCTACAAAACATTTGTGAATTGAGGTGATCTGTGTCTTGTCACACAGCCAGTACCACGCAGTAGTTTGGGTCTCATTAATTTCTTTAAAACATTTGTGATTTGAGGTGATCTGTGTCTTGTCACACAGCCAGTACCACGCAGTATTTTGGGGCTCACTAATTTCTTTAAAACATTTGGGAATTGATGTGATCTGTGTCTTGTCACACAGCCAGTACCACGCAGTATTTTGGGTGTCACTAATTTCTACAAAACATTTGTGAATTGAGGGGTGATCTGTGTCTTGTCACACAGCCAGTACCACGCAGTATTTTGGGGGTCACTAATTTCTACAAAACATTTGGGAATTGTTATAATCCGTGTGTTCTCACTGGCTGCCATCCATCAAGGGGTCTCACTGATTTATAGGAGGTTTCACTGTCACTGCCACCCATCAAGGGGTCTCACTGATTTATAGGAGGTGTCTGAGACTTGTAATCTGTGTCTTGTCACTGGCTGCCAGCTATCAGGGTGTCTCACTGAGTTATATCAGAGTTCTTTAAATCTTTATACCAGAGTTGAATCAGAGTTCTGTATATATTAATCTATATATCACTCACCATGTCTGAAAGAACAAAAAGGACAGGCAGACTCTCCCAGACACAGATAAGAGGGCAAGCAGCCCCTGTGTCGGGAGGCTGTGCCTCTGATCGTGGTGGACATGGTGCATCCTCTGCAGGGGCACGCTTGTCCTTTCTAACTCGTGCTGGCCGCCTTAAGCAGCAGCAACATACAGATGACTTGGTGGATTGGCTAACCAGGCTATCCTCATCCTCCGAGTCCTCTGCCAGCCAGGCTTCTAGTGCTTTATAGTCCACCTCAGCTGCCAAAGCATCTAATGCAGCCTCCATGTCCACAGCTACTCCTGCCGTAGCCTCGCTATCACACACAGAGGAGTCAGCTGAATTGTTTGACTACAATGAGAGTGACATGCTGCTTATGGATGCGCAGCAAGTACAGTGCTCTGATTCAATCTCTGAGGTTGAGGAAGGGAGTATAATCAACCTAGAGGAAGGGGGTGCCAGTGATGACACAAATAACTGGCACTCATGTTGCCCCAGCAGCTGCAGCATACTGCCAAGTTGGCTCCAGTGACGAGGAGATAGGGGGTGATGATGACAATGATGATGAGGTCACGGACTCCACCTGGGTGCCTGATCGAACAGAGGAATTAAGTGAGGAAGAGGGGGAGGAGGAGGCACAGCAAACACGAGGCACAACATCCTCTGTGACCAACCGTAGCACTAGCCAGTCCAAGGCATCACATGTCAGAGCTGCTCCGGTGCAGAGCGCTGTTGTCTCAAAGAACACATGCAGGAACCCTGTTGTCTGGGAGTTTTTTAAGAAATGTGCAGTAGAGCGCAGCGTTGCTATTTGTAATCTATGTCAGATGAGGCTTAAGCGTGGGAAAGACACCGGACACTTGGGTACCACGTGCTTGAAGTGACATATGAACAACTGCCACACATCCCGTTGGCGCAAAACTTTGCGTAGGTCCTCCTCTTCTGTCTCTACCCCCACTGTATGTCCTGCCATGTCATTGCCTACAACCTCCACCGACAGGGATGATGCTACAGTAATGGATGTACCAGGTCCTTCCTCACTATGTGACATCATCCCAGCAGCTGAAGATTTACGCAGGAATTTACGTTGCCGCAGCTGCTGCAGCGAAAGAAAAAATATAGTCCCAACCATCCCCAAGCACAGCGTCTAAATGCCAGCTTAGCAAAATTACTTGCATTGCAGCTGCTGCCTTTCCAGCTGGTGGACTCTGCTCCCTTCCGTGAATTTGCTGAATGTGCTGTACCACAGTGGCAGGTTCCAAAACGCCATTACTTTTCACGCAAGGCCATTCCAGCACTATACCAGCACGTGGAAGACAATGTTATCCAGTCATTGGGAAAGGCAGTCAGCAACAAGGTGCATGTGACTTTAGACACATGGTCCAGCAAGCATGGACAGGGTCGTTACATTTCCTTCACGGCACACTGGGTAACTGATTGCAGCTGGGAGGGATCCAAGACGGGGCTCTGTGCTGGAGCTTGTTCATCCACCACGCCTCCAGAAAGCTGCTTGTATGAGGTCTGTCTGCTCCACCACCACCACCTCTCCCTCTTCCTCCTCCTTCTCTGTCTCTGGCAAACTGGCAGTTAAACCGACGCCTGACAGGGTCTACGCAATGGCTCAAGCAAAAAGATGCCATACTGTGCTTGAGCTGGTTTGTTTAGGGGACAGGAGCCACACCGGGTCAGAAATTCTGTCAGCTCTGCAGGGGCAGGTGCAGAGATGGTTAACACCACGCCAGCTTCAGCTGGGAATGATCGTCTGCGATAATGGCAGCAACCTTCTCTCCGCCCTACGCAAGGGTAAATTGACGCATGTACCATGCCTAGCACACGTCCTAAATCTAGTGGTACAGCGTTTCCTAACCAAGTACCCAGGGCTGCCAGAGCTTCTCATCCAGGCCAGAAAAGTCTGCAGCCACTTCAGACGGTTATTCCCAGCAAGCGTTCGCCTGGCAGAAATTCAAAGAGAATTCCACCTTCCCACAAACCGTCTGATCTGTGACATGCCCACCAGGTGGAACTCGACATTAGCAATGCTGCAGCGTCTGCACAAGCAGCAGAGGGCCATCAACGAGTACCTGTGTGAGTATGGCACAAGGACAGGTTCAGGTCAACTTGTTTTTTTTTCCCCCCCCGCAGTGGCTGATGATCAAGGATGCATGCACTGTACTGTCACCATTTGAGGAGGCAACGAGGATGTTGAGCAGGGACAGTGCATGCATCAGTGACACAATTCCTTTAGTGTTCCTGCTGGAGCACACTCTGCGGGGAATTATAGATGTGGATCTAGAGGCAGAGCAGCGGGAGGAAGAGGAGGCCTTCCCTAGCTCTCAAGGCCCCAGTCTTTCCGCAGACAGCATTCCAGCGGGTCCTACTCAGATTAGACAGGAGGAGGAGGCAGAATATTTAAGTAGTGGGGGCATTGAAGGTGGGGATTCCTCAAGGGAGGGTTTCGTGTGCCCAGAAACACAAGGGCTAGTGCGTGGCTGGGAGGAGGAAGTGCACGATACGGTCCTCCTCATTGACCAGGAAGACTCGGAAGCTAATGCCACCTCCAACCTACGCTGCATGGGCTCCCTTATGATGCAAAGCCTGCTAAAGGACCCCAGGATTCGTGCTATCAAGGAGAGGGATCATTACTGGTTGGCAACCCTTCTTGATCCACGATACAAGGGTAAAGTTGCAGAGCTCATCCTGCCCGCACAGAGGGAGCACAGGATGAAAAAACTTGAGGACGCTCTAAAGCGACACTTGTGTAACACCTTTCCAGGCACTGGTAGATTACCAAGTGCTGACACACGTGCTTCTGAGGCTCCGGATGATCAGAGGAATAGTGGTGAAGGCCAGGGCCGCTTGACTGATGCATTTTTAAATTTTTTTAGTCCTCGACGCACAGGGACGTCAAATGTAGGCACCCATTGCCAGAGTCTACACCATATGGTGCAGGACTACCTAGGGGCAAGGGCAGACCTGGATACCTTTCCAGCAGATGATCCACTGGCTTACTGGGTGTTGAGATTGGATCACTGGCCAGAAGAACTTAGCCAATATGCTATGCAGCTACTAGGTTGCCTTTCATCCAGCATGCTTTCTGAAAGGACGTTCAGTGCCGCTGGAGGTTTTGTCACAGACAAAAGAGTGCGTCTGTCCACTGACTCTGTAGACCGGCTGACATTTATAAAAATGAATCAGTCCTGAATCAGCAGTTATCAATCATATATTTTTAATATAGGACCGCAAGGTCCACCCCTGCATTCTTCCACAATACCACAGAGGGGTTACTGTATGATAGTACTTGCAGGCCTGGCACCAAAAGCACAATATTTGGGTGCACTGCCACTGACGCCTGTATCAGATTCATATCCTCAGAGGGGTTACGGTGTGACGGCACTGTTGGGGATGCTAAAGGACCAATTTTGAAGCACCTATTGTTACTTTCATCCAAAGCCTGCATAAGTTTCACAATAATTTAGCCAAAAAAATCAGTAAACTTTTTCTGCGTGTACGAAAATGTCTCCTCTTTTCATACAGACTGCCGCCCCAAGCAGTTGTTTATGGATAGATTAAAGGAAAAGCATTTACCGTCATTTGAAACATCATTTTTTTTGTTTTTAAGTGTTTCTATACATCCTAAAAATCCGCCACTTCACGGGCAGGTTATGGGGACCTCCTAGGCACGATATTTGAAGGAATTTTTGGTTTTTATTTTTAACCCTTATTACATGGAAAACTCACTGTCCCTTTAAAAACGTTTTTTAAAAACTTTTTGTCCTTGTTTCCTGTCCCCCAGGGCACTACCCGGACCCCCATACACCTTTTATGGAAAATATCTAGCATATATGCCCTCTTGGAGGGCACTCTAAAAACCGAATTTTCAGCCCCATTGACTTGCATGGAATTCGAGTTCGGGTTCGGACCCGAACATATGGGAAGTTCGGGTTCGGGCCCGAACCGAACTTGGGGGGTGTTCGGCTCATCCCTAATCCTGAGTTGTTTTTAGCATTGTTTAATGTTTGTTTATTCAGGTATTTTTTTTAACCTACACATATGTGGGTTCATTTTTTGATACAATATGATCTTACGTGTTGATGTAATCTTGTATTAGATCGTTCTTGGCCGTGACGTAACTTCCGGATAGGGAGGCCGTTCTTGGCGTGGACGTGCAGAAGAGGCGGTGAGTTAATGATTATGTTTCAAGTGTATAAATAATGTGCTGTTTGTTATTTTTTTTACCTTGATAAAGGCTCAGAAAGAGCCGAAACGTCAAATTAATATATAAATGTACCAATAAAGATTTTTTGTTTTTATTCGTGAGTTCTGGAGGGCGTCCTATATTGCGAACTTGTGTGTGTGTATATATATTTGTAGAATTTGTTTTCATCCTTCCGAACCCTCAGGTAAGCAAATGTTTCTGTGTTTTCCTTCAATAGTTTTCCTTTTAATATCTTAAATCATCCATTATCCTTATGTGTCTAACCTACCTCTGCATTATTTCCGGTTTGCATATACATGAATGTACATACTGCTAATACAGCTTAAAATTCGACTCATTCTGGAACCTTCTTGCTTAGAAGTCTAGCCCAACATGCACTCACATGTACATTTAAGTTTTATAAAATTTACATATATTGAACTATTCATTTAATGCAGTTTTTATCTTGGCAGCACAAAGGCAAATTGTTAGATTTGGCAGAGGCAGAATGCTAGGTCTTTATAAAAGTCTTTCAATGATTAGAGCAGCATCATGCTGAAATGGCAAAGTGTTCAAAATAAATATATATCATTTATTTTAACTCCTGCAATGGCTTTTACCTTACAGTCTATCAATACTTTGCTGCTCACTAAAAGTACACAGAGGGTATTGTATGATTTTTGAAAAGAGATATTTCCTGGCATAATGCATCTTTCCTGTGGAGTATACTTTTTCGACTACAGGAAAATGAATAAAATTAAATGCAATTTTTTTTTTTATTATTATTTTTTTCATTTTCTTTTTTTTTATATATATATATAATTATGGACTCTTAAGTTCCCATGGAAGGTCTGACTCACTGACCGGCCTAATTATTTGTGTAGTGCTCTTGTTCAATGTTTTTCTATTATTGCCGGTTCAATGTATTCGCTTCCTTTTAATTAACGTTCAGTTGGCAAATTTAGATAATTGCAGAGAGAGACATAAACAACCAATTAGCCAATGTCTGAAATAAAGTATTTTTAGATAAGGGTACATCTTGGAGTTGGAGGACATTGAACAGCAACAACTCCCATGATGGTACAAAACCCACATCAAGCGCAAAACCAATGCCAAATGTATCTATATCACTACGGTGATAGTGTATATCCTGGAACAGTGCTGGAAGCAGATGTAGAATTAAAAAATTATACTCTGAAATGCTAATATTAATCAAGTGACTAGGGGATCAGTTATATAAAAGTGAATGATAATAAAAAAAACTCTTTAATATCAGTAAGAGGTGTACAATATCGTAATACTTTCTAAAATACTCGGGTACATCCAATGGAGGAAGCAATAGTTACAAATAATCTCTTCCACACCTGCTCTTGTAAAAAAATGTGCAAATAGGAGGAAAAAATATATATGTATCACTAGATCCAGAAAATAAGAAGATAGATCCAGTAAAATAAAATAAGATATATGGTGTGTATATATAGAAATGGATAATAAATATAATAGAAAACCGTTCAAAATAAATAATGAATGTTCCTGTTCAGTATATTGATGACTTGGTCAGTCTTTGGGTGAAATGTTCATAACCACCAGCAAAGGAACTTTGGAAGTCACAGGAACTTTTATAATCGCTGCAGGGTGGATTCAAGAGAGAAAAGAGAACATTGTGCTATACGCAGTGGTACTGTCCCTGTTTATTCCTCTGTTAGGTACTTGTACAATGTGTAGAGCTCTTTTAACCCAGCTCCAAGGATGCCGGCTTATGAGGTCTTTTTTAGGTAGCCTCCAACTCCTCTTGGTGGCTTTCGATCCTCCAGGTCTGCCTAGCGCTCAGCTGGGAAGCAGGAGTAACCGCCCTGGACAATGTACAGTAGTAAATCAAAATATATTTATTAATCAAATACAATTTACTTCGCATATCTATTTTAATAGCCTTAAACACGTTTCACCGAATAGCCGCTTCTTCAGTGTAAAAGGGTATAATGTAGTCATTGTCCTTTATATAGCAGTCTTTCTAGAAACCCATCAATGACCAGAATAGATCTGAGATACCAAAAAAAGGCAGACAATAGAGGACATAACCCTATTACATTAAGCAATAAATATACAGGACTGGATAACCAAGAAGAGGTTTTCTGAATAACGGCCCAAACAGGGCAATAGGAAAAAGGGTCTACACATCCCCAAGAGAATGAAGGGCACCAAGGTGATCACCACGAAAAAGAACCAGAAAAGCAAGGGATTGCCTAGCTGTAAGATGTTAAAAGAATCGAAAAGAAAGTCAAACCCAAGGGAGGAGAGGGATCTTTAACATCAGCAGAAAGAAACTGAAGGAAACGCTAAATTTTTAGAAAAAGGCCTTAAGTTCGCACCAACGAAACAGTTAGATGAGTTTGCAGTATATGTAGATTTACAAAGATTCAAGAAGAATCTTTGTTCAAAGAAATATTTTTTGAAAAATCCACTAGAAAGATCAGAGCAACTATAAGCTCCATGACCTCTGTGGAAATGAATACTTTTGAACAGATGGTAAAGCTAGAAATCGACAAGGTCTCAATAAATAAGAGAAAGAACAACTTGACAAAAAAGAAAGAGTGGCTATACAATAGCTACAAATAATCTCTTCCACACCTGCTCTTGTAAAAAAAAATGTGCAAATAGGAGGAAAAAATATATATGTATCAGTAGATCCAGAAAATAAGAAGATAGATCCAGTAAAGTAAAATAAGATATATGGTGTATATATAGAAATGGATAATAAATATAATAGAAGAAATAGAAGAAAGTAAAGACCTTATACTAAAACCAGCAGACAAGGGAGGGGGGATGGTGATTATGTCAACCGCCCAATCTGAGACAGAATCAGTAAGACTATTGAATGATGTAGACACATACCAAAATCTCCAATCGGATCCGACTAAAAGAATGATGGAAATCTTCTACAGGCTTTTAGATGTAGGTCATCAACAACGAATCGTTAAGAATAAAAAATACGAATATTTGAAGATTAAACGTCCGAGGGTACCAGTTTTCTATTAATTACCAAAGATTCACAAAAAATGGCAAACCCTCCTGGAGACCGATCATGTCAGGTATCACTTCTTTATTGAGTCAGGTGTCGGAGTACGTGTATAGATTACTACAACCATTGGTGACAACAACCCCTGCACATCTGAAAGACACAATCAATATACTACAAATACTAGAGGGCATTGAATGGAAGGCAGAATATATTTTACAAATGTTCGATCTCTATACTAATATTCTGCACGAAAAGGACTAGAAAGAACAAGTAGAGTACATTCTTGAGGGGGTTAAGATGATACTTGAAAATAAAGGGGATTATTAGCTACAGGAGAGTGGAACAGCAATGGGTACATGTTTTGCCAATTTATTCATGGCAAACTGGGGGGGATCAATTGTTGCGAAATGTGGAACATATTTTGGGTTTTATATTACAGATACATAGACAATACTTTTACTATATGGAAAGGAGGGGAAGAAAGCCTAGCATAATTTATACATATTTTATCACTAATGATAGAGGGATATTTTTAGAAACAAAGTAGAATAAAGAGGAAATTTCTTTTCTGGATTTAACAGTATATGTTAAGGACAAAAAGTTAACTAAAAAGATTTTTTTAAAAAAGTGGATAGTAACAGCTATATCAGTAAGGATCGCTGCCATTTGGCACAATGGCTGGACAACATGCCAAAGAGCCAATACCTTAGGTTGAGAACGAACTGTACAGAAATTGAAGAATATGAAGAACAGATGGACTTATTAATGCAAAAGATTGAAGAAAAATTATACAGCAGAAACACCCTGAGAAGAATAAAGGAAGAAATAAGAAATCACACGAAAGAGAACCTATTTTAAAGTATGGTAAGAGAGCACAGAATAAGACCAAAGTACCCTTCATATACTGTTACAGCTATCAAAAAAGATATGTGTAAAATTATTCAAAAGGTTTGGCCAATACTACAAAATGATCCAGCATTAAAAAAAATACTCCCAGAAAAATCACAATCTTCGTTTTAAGTTTTTTACTCTTCTACATACTAACACATAGTCAACATCCTCCACTACAAAAATATAAAGAGCCCAAAAAGTATTACCAAAGAAATCAAAATGGATAAAATTGAAGATTACAGATGTTATTACACGTTTCTCTAAAAATGTTATTCATTTACTGACAAGTCCATGTGGTCTAAAATATTTTGGAAGAACTAGACCACTCAGAGAATCACATGGTGTAACCGCTCATTTTAAACTCAGACATAATCAAAGTCCAGAAGTTTTAAAACTTGTAGGTCTGAAACCTGTCAATATTCCTTGGAGGGGATGTAATTTAGAAAAAGAACTAGGCAGAAATGAAGAAAAAAATAAATAAATATATATATATATATAAACACACACAAACCTTACAACAAAAGGCCTAAACCTGGACTTTGAACTCCACCACTTTTTAGGCTGGGGTCAGACGAGCGCAGTTCTCACATGTGTTGCCGCACATTTGTATGTCCGTGGCAGCATAGCATTCTGACCAATGGAGCCCCACACACGAAGTACGTCCGCACGGAAGTGTGGACGCATGACGGACGCAGGTTAGGCAAGAACATAAAAACGCTAGAACGGACGTGCGGAGTGCACTATGTACGCATAGCTTTGTGTGTGAGTGATGGGACATAGTCAGACGGACTGCATTTATGCGTCCAGCATTTTTGACAGACTAAATGTTTTTTATTTTCCCCTCTACATCTGTCAAAAATAACGTCCATCACAAACATGGACCGTGTGGCCACTACTGCATCTTCCGTCAGAACGTGCGTCCGTACTGCACGGACGCACAGTCCGTACAAAATGCGCTCGTCTGACCCTAGCCTTAGAGTAATTATGGACAATATGCCTTGTTTTTTGTTTTGTTTTGTTTTTTTAAAAATGAGTCCTGTTTCCCTATATAAAACCATACATTCATATATATCTAAAAAGGTTTAACACCCAGTTCCTTAGATTTATTGGAAGAAAATTTTGACGGTCTTAAATCTAAAATTGACATTTTTTTTCAACTCTTAGCCCCAGCAATAGATTTTGATATTTATGGCATACCTTTATTTATATTTTAATATTCTTTTTTTTTTATTTTCCACATATTGAAAGTGCATTTTGTTGACGTTTTATAATTTTTGATATGATATTGTATAATAGCGGCAATATCTTCTAAAAGTAGCAATTTTATAGTTCCTAAATTTGGTTATGGAGAGATATACACTGTTACGTTCTTTATATGTATCCACCCCCCTCTTTCAAAACCCCTTTCTTATACATGTTATAAAATTTGATTTGTTGCTCTAAAATCCCAATCTGACATCCCCAAGATGGCGGAGGGTATATCCGTATTGATGCATAACATCTCCAATCCCAAAATGGCGATTTATATGGATAGTTTAACAACACTAAAAACCTCATCGCAAAGATGTCGGCAACAACGGAAGTGACACAAAACCACTTCCATTTCTACCTAAAAAAGACCTCATAAGCCTGCATCCTTGGAAGCGGTTAAAGGGCTCTACAGATTGTAAGTACCCCACAGGGAAATAAACGGGACAGTACCGCTCCGTACTGCTCAATGCTTTTTTTTTCTTTTGTATCCAGTGTGCAGCGAGTATTAAGTTCCTGTGGCTTCCAAAGTTCCTTCACTGGAGGTTATGAACATTTCACCCAAACTGGAACATTCATTAACTGTTTTCTGTTACATTTATCTATTTTTGTATAAACCCCCCATATATATTTCATTTTACTGGATCTCCCTTATTTTCTGGATCCACCTGTGTATATACTAATATATATATATATCTCTACAAGGGTTGTGGTGGAGGACAAAAAGTGAAATAAAAAGCCTCCACACTATAATAAGTGTTTATTATTGCAGAAGCCACTTGCACATCACAGCAATTCGATGAATTGCATCCCAGAGCTCCTGTGCCACATTCCCCATATGCAGCAAGGAATACATTAATATATATATATAATTATTTTTTCCCCCCTATTTGTAAAGTTCCTGTGACTTCCAAAATTCCTTTGCTGTTATGAATATGTCACCCAAAGACTGACCAAGTCATCGATATACTGAACAGGAACATTCATTATTTATTCTGAACTGTTTTTTTATGAACGATTCTCTATTATATTTTTTGTCTATTAGCAGTGGAAACATTAACAATACTTAGCAATGGAAACCTTAATTAGCAATGGAAACATGATTAACCCTTTCACACCGCGAGGCGTAGTAGGTCGTCCCCGCGGCAGGTGGGCCTAATCTATGCGGGTCAGCATGGCACGCCCCACGGCCTCTATATAGATGCAATTGGCCCACCTCCATTGCATTTGTGCTGTTTGCGTCATTGGCTGCTGCGGTACAGCAGTCCTGCGGCAGCCAATGACGTGATCAACGAGCGCAATGTAGGCGAGTCGAAGACTGGCGGCAGCAGAGTAACTATGTCGTCCCCGCAGTGTTAAGGTAATGCCTTGCTGCTGGGAGTGAAAAAGCTGCTTTAGTGAGTTGACCCATCAATAAAGCAGTATAGAAATGTATACAATTGTACCAAAAATTAGCAAATCTGAATATTTGCAGGAAGCCATACCCCAGACAGGGACCTTTCGCAACCGCGAGTCACTTACACTGGCTTATGGTTTCTGAAGATATTCCTTCAAGTCCAAGTCTATCAATTAGTAGTTACAATGCTTTTAGAGCCACCTTTAAGAGTTTCAAGTATTTGTCAAGTCCTATAAAATGTGCTCAGCATTTCCTATTAAAGACGAAAATTTATCAAATAAATCTTTTGTAATGTTCATGAGTCAGCCTTATTCCAACATCATGTCAGAAGGGTTCTTCATCAGGAGCACTGACAGGTTTTGCACAGTAATTGGAGACTGTACAAAGTGAGAATGTTAAATTGTCAAAAGTTGTCATCGTGTTTCAAGTCGCAATCCTTAATCAGCTGTACACCTCATATATCATTCATGGTGCTATGGCCATTAGTGGCTTTCTACAAATGACCGTGTATCTATGTTTACATCGAATACTGTAACGAGGTAAAGGTTACAAAGCATTAATAAAATCTTGTTACTTTGTATGAGCCCATGTGTAATCACTTTGCTTTTCAGTAACGTGTTAAAGGGACACTACCACTAACATAAGCTGTAACTAGATTACTTTGCATTACTAACCAAACCACTTTATAAAACACATGCTACTGGCTTTCTTTGTTGTAATTGCATGTATAAAGTAAAACTATAAGGCTAGATTTTTTTTAATATCCGGTTTTGTCAAGGATGCTCTGCAAGGTGGATTTCGATATGCAGTACCCAGGGGGTGATAGCATGGTATCCGGGAATCTTTAGGCAAGAGAGTGGTTTTACACAAGTGATAGTTCGGTTCAGGTGGCAAAGGTTCAGGAGTTAGAGAAAGCAAGGGTCAATTCCGAAGATCAATAGGTAAATGGCTTAGATGTGTCACCTAGAAAGGTAGCAGCGAGAGCACCGGATCTCACTGTGGTGGCAATCTCCTCCTCTACTGGAAACAGATGCTCAGTCCAACTGAGGAACAGTCCAACTGAGGAAGCAAAATATTCCACGAAATGCGTTTTGGTGAACTATTTTCATTTTGTTTTAAAAACGTTCAATAAATATTTATTTTGCGTCTGGCTCCTGATCGTCAGTTTCCAGTAGAGGAGGAGATTGCCTCCACAGTGAGATCCGTTGCGCCCAGCAGAACATCACCGGCTGCCCATTCATCTGGTGTCTGATCTGAGACACCAGAATATGTGAGTAGCTCCTCGCTCTCTTATTCCTTTATTTTTTGTATTGCACTATATGTGTTTGTTTATATGAGGGACATTAGGAATAAATTATTGAACCCCAAGAGCCCTAAGATCAAGAGTAAACCCCACAGTCAAGGTGATAGAACCGCTGACTCTACCACATCATCACCCTCAATTTGACTTTTTACCTTCACTTAGCACCCCTAGTTTTGGGCCACATACAAGAGAGGTTATTCAGAGAGAATAGAAATGTGTCAAATGCCACTGACATGTAACCAGACACTGAAATACAGCGTACGGGGCCATTCGGCTATTCAGAGAGCTCAATGTTCTCCAAAATCTGGAGAAAGGCTGGCAAAGATGGAGCCGTTCGCCGAGATCGCCGAATGCGACATGCCGGATGCTAAATGCCCTGCAATTCAGCAAGTTCATTCGACAGGTTGAACCTGCCGAATCACATTGGAAAGATAGGACAAATAAACAATAAAATTGCCAAAAAAAAAGGAATTTGGGGAAAAGAAGGAAAAAAAAATTGGAAAAGGTATAAAATCACTCCATCTTCCTGCTTCCTGTCCATCACCATTTTGGAGAGCTTAGAGAAAGTTTGTGCTGGAAATTTAACTTCAAACTTTAACAATGGTTCCATTCCATTTGCTCCTTGATACCCGCTGGAGAGGACTGCGCATGTAGCGGTGCAGTCTTTGCTGAATTGGCAGTACATATTTGGAGACACATGCTGCGTTAGGAGAGGAACAGGTCGGACCAGTTACCCTGGAGAGCCTGAGTGACCCCCAAATCCTTAAGAAATTTCGGCTGTCCCGGGTGGCCATCCTGGCTTTATACCAGCGCATAAGGCAAGATCTGGAGCCGCTGAGTGGAAGGGGTCATTCTATTCCCAGGCTGGTGAAGTTATTAGCGGTCGTGTACCATTTTGCCAAACACTCCTTCCAGTCAGATTCTGGGGAGGAGGTCGGGATTAGCCAACCGTCCTTTTTCAAGGTGCCTTATGCAAGTGGTTAGGGCCCTCACCTCACGGACCAAGGAATTCTCCATTTCCCTACTGACCGGGCCTCGTGGAAGAAGGATAAACTTGACTTTTTCCAAGTAGCAGGTTTTCCAAAGGTCCTCGGAGCGATTGACTGCACTCATGTTGCACTGCGGCGGCCCACAAACAGGGAGGAAATATACAGGAATAGGAAGCAATTCCATTCCTTGAATGTCCAAGTTGTTTGTGATGCTGATCAGCGCATGATGAGTGTCCGGGCTGGCAACCTTGGCTCCTTCCACGACTCCTGGATTTTGCAGGAGTCCAGCTTGGCCACCCTCTTTGAAGTAGGACAGATGGCTGGCTCCTCGGTAAGTTCCAGCTTAAATTATGTTTTTAGTGTTTATTCATATTGAAATGTTTTTCTAGTAATAATATTTCGTATTGTGTTTTGACTGTCTTTTAGGTGACAAGGGATATGCATGTCAGCCTTGGCTCCTGACTCCGCTCCGGAATCCACAAAATTGTGCAGTACAACAGTGCCCACTGTACTACCGAAAACGTTTAGCGCGCACCTTCAGGGTTCTAAAGCAGTTATTGTTAGTGTTTTTGATTTATGTTCTTTGAGTGCATTGAATTCTCTCCCTCCCATTCAAGTTAATTTTGTTCATGAGCTTATCCACCCGTTTACCGTTGCAGAAAGCCTCTGTAAGTAGCCCTTGTATAGCCCACCCTTGTCATTTGTTTCTCTCCCACTGTAGACGCACCTGCATGTTTGTGGCTGGTCGTGTCGTGTACCTCCATGGATGACAGTGACAATCAATTTTTTTTCTCATCAGCTGATGTGTCTTTGACAATAGTATGTCGAATGATTATTAGTTTAAAAAGAAATGTATATGTTGTATTACTGTAAATGTTTGTTGGTGTCTATTGGAATGTGGATGTACCTATACTAGCTGAATAAAATAATGTGAATACAGTGCGTTTACCTACAAAAAACCTTGTTTGTGTAGGACATTGTCATGTTATCCAGTGTATGTAAATTCAAATAAGCCTTGAAATAACAGACACGAGACGTATTTTTTTTTCATTATGGTTTCCGTGCCAGGGGGAAAGAGGCAAAACATTGCCCCCCTACTGGCATCAGCAAATTTCAAATAGATAAATTTATATTTTTGTAAAAAAGAAAAAAAAAATCAAAACTAAGCAAGGGGATAGCATTTTGGTGCCGGGAGGAAAACATTCACGTAGAGGAGAAGGAGCTTTTTGGGGCTACGAAAGGAACCAGGAACACCGAACAGAAAACTAAAACCTATACCTGAAATATATCTAAACAGCATCAGCTACAGAACTACTAGTCAGGGAAAATGCTGAATAAGAGCCTCATGATGCAGCCATCTTTCGTCTGAGGATGTTATTTGTCATCTTCTGAACTTTCATCCCGCTGAGCATGCCCTGCACGCATTGAGGGAAACAAACGCTCAGGTGTAGTGCCCAACAACCCAGCGCCAACTACTCGGACCGCTTCAACAAGCTGGTTGATCAAATCGCACAATCTGGGAAAATCCTGGGTACGAAGAGCCCTCACCTCAGTGCATGGGCGTCCACAGAAAATCCAGGGGGGGGCAAAATTTTAATGGCATCCATATTCTGTCCTTTTGACCATGTCATGAAGGGCACATTCATAAAATAAAGTGTAGTAATACAGAGGCTTGCGAAACCTGATGCAATCAAATAGAAGAATAAACACACACAGCAATAAAACTCACAGTAATGTGCAATGTGTATGAGCGTATCACAGAGCTCTACAGCAATAAAACTCCCAGTAATGTGCAATGTGTATGAGCGTATCACAGAGCTCTACAGCAATAAAACTCCCAGTAATGTGCAATGTGTATGAGCGTATCACAGAGCGCTACAGCAATAAAACTCCCAGTAATGTGCAATGTGTATGAGCGTATCACAGAATACACAGCAATAAAACTCACAGTAATATAATATGCAGTGTGTATGAGCGTATAACACAATGCACAGCAATAAAACACACCCCATCCTGTGGACGCCCATGAATACAGAGGAGGTACAGGACGGGCACTGCAACGTGGTGTGACACAGACACATCGCATGACGAGATTTGTGGAGACGGTGACCTGCAAGCTCCTCCAGCATCAACCGGCCCATATGCCGTCCGATACAACCATCCTGACCCTGACGGCCTGACCCTCAAACTACTAGGATGGTGTCGGTGTCAGACACCCCCTGGATAAGAAGATGAGATCTCATCCACAGGGCCGCGGCGCCGCTGGATTGTTAGTAGAAAAAGTACTGTCAGCCATCATCAGCGCCATGACATTAGGCATATTATAGCTTTAAAAAGACAAAATGCTTTGTCTGCCCCGTTTTTCTGCCTACAAAGCTCATGGACTCAACAGAAAATATACTTTTTTTTTTTCTACTAACCAATCACTCAGCAATAGGAAGACTTGCCAGTTGCCACAACAGGAAAAATAAAAGCTGGAATTTGACACTCTAAATATTAGGGGGCTTAATGCAGCTAAATTGCATTCTGTAATTAAAAGTTTCAATAAATTATACCAATTCTTCAAATGAAGTTAAACCTGGTAACCTGAGGGCTCCCTTTTTGATGGCTGGTGAAAGAGATTATCAGGGTTATCCAAAGAGATCCGAATTGCTTGAGAAAGGTAACCGAACGCTGAAAATCAGCGTTCAGTTACCTTTCCTGGCCATTCGGCTATCCAGAGAGCAGGCAATTCACCAAATCCTGACGAATTGCCTGAAAATACGGTGCCTGTTCGGTGCCTGTTCGAGGGCAGTGAAATCCCCATGAAAAAGCACTGCTTCGGCTATTCAGAGAACACAAACCAGCAGTGAAAGGTTCCCCTAATGCCCTGCCATTTGGTGGTTTAATTCGGCAAGTTTATTCCGGAGAATCCCATAGACTTCAATGTTAAAAATATTCCCGTTTTAATTCAACATCTAATAAACCGTTCATTATAAAATTCTGCAGTAAAGAGTCTCTTTATTTATAGATTTTTTTAGGATATTTTAAGCATTTTTCTTAATTTTTTTTTTTAAAAGTCCGATTTTTTTAAAAAAAAAATTTTAAGTTTACTTATTTTTTCTGTAACAGCCCTTTTTATTATCATTCCCTGGACCTCATATGCAAATTTCAGACATTTTCGCTCAGTAGTTTCTTTGCAAACAGTGTTTCATTTTCACTAATTTATTCACTGCCTCGTCTGCGGTCTCGGCTGCTTCTGCTGCTTCGGCTGTGTGCGATCGGCTCCTGCTCGGCTTGGTTTTCGGCAGGTTAATCCAGATGTTTTTGTCGCTTTTCTGCATGCATTCGGTGGGTTTTGCAGTTAGTTTTCGTCAGGTTTGCGGCAGCCTTTCCCTGCAATTCAGGGACCCTGTGGTGTTTGCTGAATACACCGCAGGGTCACCGAAATGGGATCGGCAAAAGGAACCGAATTGAAGAGAACGAAGACACCGACCGTGCGGTGACTTTTCGAATCTCTTTGAATAACCCTGTATGTTTCTCTGATTAAAATCTATGCATCTTCATGCTGATTAATTAAAAATCTAAAAGGCATTAGATGAAGTAGAGGAAGTGTTTTGAAAGACCAATTGCCTCATTTTCATATAATTAAATATAAAGATGCATATGCCGCATTATAACACATACCAGGGCACTAGGGCAGTGACAGGCAGCTGACTGATGACGGACTGGACAGGAGTCGGACTCGGAGACGAGGAGAGGGGTCAGCGGCTGGATTTTCCAAACGCGGCAGGCTGGCAGCCGCAGCTGGCTGGCTGATGGTGGTGCGGTGCCTGCTGCGGGAGATGAGGGGAAGAGCGGCTGGATCTGATCAGCGATGCACATTAATCCACTGACTCTTCCTTCCACGCTGTCCCCTAACCACACCCCCAACACACATGTGGTTTCACGTGCAGGGGCATCGCTGCGCGCAAGCGCTGCCTGCGCGCTTGTAACAGATAGTGCAAGCATGCAGTGGCGCCGGAATTTGCTGCCGGACGCCAAAATTTAAGTAGTTCCGCTGCGGATGGCCCCTGTTCCGGGGGGGGGAAAGTGCCCCCCTTGCCCCAACCTGCGGACGCCCATGCCTCAGTGCTTATCACACTCAAGTGTGACAGTCTCAGCTTGGTGCTGGATATGTTGGCGTAGGGTGTCCCGGTCTCTTTTCAGCGACTCAGCTGAGTAGACTGCACGGCCGCTCATCTCTTCCGCTACCTCACTCAGATGAGTCACTAGGCTGGCCAGGTCAGGAGGTTGGGTGGGCACGGATGCAGGTCCTGGCGCTGCTGCTGTGGTGTCTTCAGCTGGGGGATCCACCGTTGACAAGAGGATCTCCGTGTCTTCATCCTCATGATATTCGGGAGATGACCTTGTGGAAAAACCCATAACATCATGTGTAAATAATGTGTGTGTCAACAGATGTGACATGATTCTACAATGCTAGTCTGCAGTGCCTTGCGTACAAAGTGCTGCTGGTTAGCATTGTACTGCCATGTGTCATAGAACACAATTCAGGATGTGAATGTGTAACACTTACTTTCTATGGTGGATCCCGGTGAATATACAGCGCCAGGACTTTGGTGGGACAGACCAGGTTGTTCATCAAGAAGCATTGGATGGTCTGTTTGAAGTAATACTTTTATCAAATTATCTATGGAATATTAATGATATCTGATAAAGGACGAATGTTACATATGCACAACATGAACACTTTAACAGGATAAAGTGGGCAGGCTGTGTATACTTGACTCATTTAACCCTTGTCACAACCATACTGATCATATTTCAGAAGCACAGATGTGTGAATCCTCTAACACCACAGGCCCATTCTTCTTGCATGAATGAAGATTTACACCCTTGCCAAACCTAAGTGTAATATACATTGACAGGAGGACGCATCATCTACATTTGTTTGTGCAACCAAACATTTGTAGAGACAGTCATTGGGTATCAAATGTGCAGTTGAAGCATCACCACATAAGGGATGGAACATTTGCTCCAAATATCTGCCAGCTCAAAATTCGAAAAGGGCTCGTTCAAGGATCAACAAAATTCCATCCAAAATTTAACCTCCCTGGTGGTCCAATTCTGACATATAAAATGGCATTGAGCGCAGGTACCGGTATGTATCCACCTCGAGTGTGGCTCGGGATTACCGCTTTTAGCATTGAAATTCAACCCCGAGCCCCAATCGTGAAAACCGCCAGGGGAGGATAAAAGAAATTTGTTGCTGTTACATTCAGCGCACTTTGGTAAACTCTATTTACTGACCCTGTGTGGAATTCAGCATTCTCCACAGGGTCCCTGAGGTGCGCTGAGCATGTATGCTGCAAATAATAAAATAGTGAATGGTTGAATTGACATTATGGAAATTAATGTGATTTATTTGACGTTGAAACCTATTTAAAGATGTCAAATGAAGACGAGGGAAATCAGGGCATTGCAAGGATTTTTATTTGCTGTTTGGCATAGATTAAACGTTACATCTCTAATGTGGAATGTCAACACCGCCAAAGGTCAACGGATTTTACAGGCAATTACGAATTAATTTGGAATTATTTGCCTTTTTGGAATAGTCGAATTGCCACGAACTTTAAAAGTACGAGTAAATTCACCCTTCTGGATCCAATTTGTTGCTCACTGAATCCCGCCATAATTGTGCAAAGACTGTTAGCAGCCAATGTACAATATTTTCAGTGTAAAGGCTATTAACCCCTTGTCACTGCAGGATGTGCTTTGGCCTCCTCGCGGCAGGAGGGCTTTAAAGACACAGAGCGTACATGTACACCCTTCGGTCTTCATTGGGCTGCCTCGTCACCTCATTGTGCACCATTGACTGCAGTTGGACAACATGAACTCAGGCCGACCCACTGCAGTCAATGATGCGCGCTGCATGTTGGCTGGCAGGGCGGTCTGAAATCCGTGGCCCGCACACTATCTGTTGGTGAGGCGTACCTGTACCTGTAGAGGTATGCCCCGCTGTCTTCAATGAGCAGTCTCAGCCCCTCCACACAGCCAGTGCGTGCAGCATGCTGTTGACTGCAGAAAGATGGTCTGAATTCAGGCTGCACCCTGCAGCCAATGATGCGCTTCACACTTTGGGTGCGCAGGCAGGCCCAATTATAAGCCCATGACTGCACCTGACCGCGTGGTATACTTATGCACCTCGCCATAGGTAACACCTGCACGACAGGCAACACCTGCCCACCCTTAACAGGTTAATATGCACAGCACCTGGCTACAATCCTGTATAAAGAGGAAACGCATTATATTCAGAAAGCAAGGTATATGTAACAATGGATTGTGCAAGAGTCAATGGACACAACATGTACACTTTGAGAAAAAATGTTCACGCTGTGTATTGTTCTTAATGCAGAAACAGCAATGCCTACAGCCATGCTGACCAAAAATATATGGATATGCCACAATAATATTCGTGAGCTAACATATGCCCTACAGGAGAACTACATAACCTACAAATACTGGAAAATGCACATTTAAACAACACAATAGACAAAACTTTTAAATTCACATATGATGCAAATAATAGTACTAAATATTAAAGAACTAATGAAACATTATCTGACTTCGATCTACTTAAATCTAGGGAGTAAAAGGAAAACTGTATTTGTTACCGGCAATCAACTGGCTTGTTTGGGAGAAGGTCGGCACGGTGCGGCAAATGACAGGCTGGACACGAGTCAATGGCAGGAAAAAGCGTTCTTCATTATTACGTCAGACCCGAGCTGGATTGTATCGCAAAGCTCTAGTGAAGACTTCGGGACAGAGATACAAGTCTTATACATTGATTAGTAAAAAGTTACATCCCAGGTACATCCCCATGGCAAATATCCCCTCCCTTCAATTTGGACACGAACATTCCACAATTTGCCTTTTCTTACACAATTAGGACACTTATTTGATTTAGAAGGTTGTTATATCCTGCCTGTGTCTTCCCACAGCCGGCCTGTTCCTCCCCAAACTGATAAAGCCCCAGCTGCACTAAGGGAATCCTTTGTTCCTGCTTACTCAGATCTGGGGGTTTTATGACCTTGGCTCAACTAAATCAGTTTCTTGGTACCTCTAATTGCTAAACCAGAGATCTCTGGAATGTTAGAATCTATGTAAACTCCTCTAAAGGTAGTTAGTATTCTCTATGTACAATTGCTCCTACTATGGCTCTGCTAAAGATGGCCGCCGGTATACAAGATGGTGGCTAATTTCCGAGCCACTCCCATTACAAAACAGCATATTCCTTGGAGGGACATGAACTAGAAATGGTCAGTGAATAGAATTCAGAAGCCCAGGTGTTAATACATGTGCAAGAGCCGCACCCTGTGAAGCCACCTGCCAATATATCTATCAAATGAATGAGACCAGACAAATTATTAGCACATGTACTTTTCAAGAGGGAAATTTGCTCCTGTTCTTAACGTGGGCAAACATCCATGCTTTTCCTCTGCACTACACGTTTAAAAGTGCTTTTTAATACATTTACAGATTACACATTATACTCCCTCACAAAACCATTCAATGGGACCCTCAAACATGACACATGTACTTTTCAAGAGGGAAATTTGAACACTAATTAAAACGTGGGCAAACATGTAACTAAAAGCCTGCATAAGTGTTTGAAAAGCGCATTTGTCTGAACTAACAGATAACACATTATGCTGCACCATGTGTGGACAAATGTGTGTTATGTGTATGTAGCATGTATGTATGTAGCTATACGAAGCGCTTCTTGATGATGTCCAAGCTGCGTCCATTCCCACCAACCGTGTTGACTGTGTCCGTTATCCGCGCCCACATCTCAGCCTTCTTGCCCTGGCTTGTCTTCTTAGCCACAGCCCCGAAAAGTCCATTGTAGTAGTGGAGACTCTTCTCCACCAGTGTCTCGTTCTCCTCTGACGTGAATGGCACGTTTCTTTTCCTCCCACCACTGCTATCCCCTTGGCTTTTCTTCCTTTTGCCACCTTCAGCCATAGTTTGTTCTGGGTTGTGAGCTGGCAGATCAGGAGCATGTGTATTTAAAGCCTTTTTTTTTTTTTTTTTAATACACCGGTGCACTGATTGCAATAATTGATACATTTATTTTGGAATTTGAGATTTTCAATTGGGTCTGGTATTTATTTTTTTCTTTAAAAGTCCATTCGGCTTTTTGACTCGTGCGACGGGTCGTCGGATTTTCACGTAACTGTTCGGTGACTTGGTGGCATGTTTTCATGCCATTCGGGGGGGGGGGTGTCGACAAGTTGGCTCTTCATTCGGCGGCCCGTTGGACAGGCTGTTTGATGGCTTACTTCGCCTCCTGTTCGAAGCACTGCGGGGACACTGTGGTGCTTGCTGAATACACCGCAGGGTCGGCGAACTAGAATCGCCCTGAAGTGCAGGGAACGAAAGGTCACCGAACGTGCAGTGACTTTTCAATTCTCTGAATAACCCCTTATTTATTTCTTTTTTTTTAAAAAGTGCCTCTGGCACAACTGTCCCTGTACCTGCTCATTTAGCAACTTTTCATTAGTTGGCAGTGAAGTAGAGCAACTGTTAAATTTAGATGAAACTGTTTGCATCATAATTCAAAGCTATTCTTTCTAATGTCCTTCATACCTTCAAATTGAAACTACTTTAATATTAATTCAAATCCTCTTCTCTTTTTCTTTGATTCTGATTCTGGAATGGTACAATATTATTAATGCAACATTGCAGGTTATATCAAATTATACGTTGTATTACATTAGAGATGAAGGTTCTATTGCAATAAAAGTTTAATCAGATGCTGCTAGAATGAAATTCAGAATTCTTGTTAACACTCTGCATTCCATCAATAATGAATTGAAATATATTAACATTAACGAAAACAATGTTCTTTAAAATATAATTTTGGATGGACACTTGATCCACTTATTCAGTGGCACCCAGTAGTGCAGAATGTGACAATCTTTCATTTAAATTCCCTATGATTACGTTATTTAACTCTACTTAATTATTGCTACTTTAAAGATTGCAATAGTAAATGTTAAGCGGCTTTGAGGATATCACTTAATAGTTGATTGGACATGACCATATCTTCTAGATGTGGACTGAAGGGCCTGATAACTTCTCATTATATTGATTTTATCCGTATATAGTAAAATTCACTTTTAATGTGTTTCATCTTTTTTCTTTCTTTTAAGGGTTGGTATTTTTATCAGTTAATCTTTTATTTCCTTGGTACAATTCCATTTATTTTTTTCGCATGAGCATTTAATCCCATATATTCTGTGCGTTAGTCCCCTGCTGCTGAGTGACGCCGTTCTTGTAGGTTTGTTCATATTGCGCCTTTCCAATGCTGCCCCTCACACGAGTTCTCTTGAGCAAGAACCACATGACCAAGCAAAGCATGGACATAATGTTGAAATGCTTGATCATTGAACTTGACCGTACCTGACTCGGAGAGGCAGTTGTACTTTTAAATCCAAGCAGAGGCGTAACTAGAAACCTCAGGGCCCCAGTGCAATAATCCATGAAGACCTCCCCCACGAGAGAGTTTTGCATTTTTACTAAAAACCTTTTGCAATGTTTTGCAAAAAGGTATTTTGCAAAAAAACTTGTATACATGTCGCCTGCACTATCCAAAAATTGCTGGTTTTCAATTCTAATAATACTATAACCTATTATATTAAAATTACCATAGCATTAAAATCCATAGCTAATGGATATATAATAGGGATACTAGGCGATAGATCACTGAAACGTTGGGGGTACCATGTCTTGGCTATCAGGAGTCGGTTTGTACTGACCCACTTTATGTTTTGGCTGCTTTTTGCACTGTTTTCCCTAATATTGCATATTTCATATGGTTCAGCTATTTGGTTTTCCTTGTGTTTATTTTTGCTGAGGCAGCCTGTGGGGCTGCTTTACAGCAAACAACATGCAGCATATAGTAACTATATGTAACATTTGGCATTGTAATACTATTACTTTTGTTACTGACATATTTTTGTATTTAACCTCCCTGGCGGTCTAATTTTTTCAAAATGATGTGTCTAAAAGCGTCTCAATTTTTTTTTAAAGGAAACGTGTTTTTGTACATATTTTAAACGGTTGGGGAAATCCTCTCTGTGGCGCCTGTCTTAGAATGATACAGGTTGCTGCCTAACATCGATATGATGGCAGTGTTACACACCTGCCGAAATAGATAAAGCGAAGGGGGGGGTATATCTCTGTCGGGCGCTACCTGTGTATGTGGGTCTCTCACACTTCGTGGAGTGGAGTGGGGAAACTTTAATACTGAAATGCAATGATGTATCCCGTGCATATATTGGTAAAAAGTTAATATATTCGTGGTACGTGGTCAAAAAAAGTTTGGTAAAACCAATATTGCATACATGTATGACTGCCAAAGGATGAGGCAGTGTCGTGATGGGAGTAAATAATAGTAATAATAATCTCCTTTGTCAGTATATACAATAGTTGGTCTGATTTAGAGATAAATTCTCAACATAACGCCATCTAGTGTCTTTCATAAAGTACTGCTGATGAAACCAGTTCAGTTTTAGATGGTCTGGGAATTGTTCACTCTTCTACTGCCACCTAGTGGTCTTATCCGAATCTCAGTCTCGTAGAAGATGGACTCGTCACTGTCTTTCTCCTTCTCTCCTTGTCCTCATATGAAAAACAGAGAGGGGGTATACATAGCGTGATACTGTATACACAGATTATATTGTATGGGAAAGAGTTGTATACACTCACGTGGTCCAGAGCCTAAATGCAGCCAGGCTCAGACGTTTAGGCTTCGCTGGTCCATAAAGGTGACCAGTTCCCTTCTTTTCCTCCAAGAATCCTTTGCTGTCGCTGGGTACTTCTGGGGTTCCTTGTTCCTCCGGGCTGCTTGTCCAAAAAGTTGGTGTCTGGGCAACTTATGGGGTATCTAGGCAACTAATGGAGTATCCTCCAGAGTAACCACAGAGACAGGAGTCAGTAGGTAAAAAGTAAGGGATTTAATACATGGTGATAAAACAATAACAAAAAATAAGGGTATCCAGGACGCGTTTCGCCTACAAGGCCTCCTCTGCTGGATAGATACGATCTGTGCGCGTTCATTTTTATACATACTGATGTGTACATGTGTGTTTACTATTTTTGCGCTGAAACCGGCGTCTTCGTGCGTGTCGAGCTCCGATTGGTCCGGTCACGTGAGAATGCTACCCAATCCGAACGTATGGATGTTCCTTGAAGCGCCGGGCTGATGTTCTCCACTCGTAGTGGGTAGAAGCTTATAGAGACGTCTGATGCTCGTATATTCTTCATGTTGGAGCTGAGCAGTTATTAGATACAAGTTCATGCTGGTCATTAAACTTATATTAGAACTATGCCTAGACGTAACAACAGCGAAAGGAGAAGAGAGCACTTTAGGTACAAAGAGTCCCCGCGACCCTACAGAGGATACAATAGGAGGACATCACCATATAAAATCAACCGCAATCCAAGGGTGACAGCGAGACAAAGTGTCTGGAGACCAAAGACATCAACATACATCCCCGAGAATAGAGATAACGTAAGACTAAAAAGAGACCAAATAGGAAAGGAAAACATCTACCATCCTAACCGATATGACCACCTAAGAGAAGAGGAGGGAAGAACAAGAGAGGAGGAGGTTTTTCGGCTTACCACCCCAAAGAGGAAGAGGAAAACGGAGCAACAGAGAATAGATTGGAGCCCAGACTCGAGACTAGGGAACAGACCCCCCACCCCACAGAGGAAAAGGAAAATGGAACAACAGAGAATAGATTGGAGCCCAGACTCGAGATTAGGGAACAGGAGAGAAGAAGAAAACCTATACTCTCCAGGCAAAAAAGCAAGAAAAGACTAAGAGGAAAAAGAGGAGGGAAACAGAAAATTATGACTAGGAAAAAGAAAACCATTATTAAGGAAGTAGTCAACACTACTCCCAAGGGTATCTTTAACCTAACAGATATACATCTGACAACTGACCAAATCAAAGTACTCAATAAAGGTCTCAAGTTTGCCCCTACTCAAAATCTGAATCACTTCGACACCTATATCGACTTGCAGAGGTTCAAACGTAAATTATGCCTAAAGAAATACTTTCTGAAAAACCCCATTGAAAGAACCGAGGTGATGCAAGTCTACAAACATACAGATCTCAAAGAAAAATCGAAATTCTTCCCTAAATCCATGATCTCCCCGGAGATAGCAACATTTGAAAAGATGGTATCAAGGGAACTAGAGAAAATTTAAATAGGGGTAAAGAACAACCTCACGAAGAAAGAGATGAAAGCACTGGACACCCTTAGGATCAATGGTAATTAAACCAGCTGACAAAGGGGGGGGGGCATTGTGCTACAGAACACGGAAAGGTATGAGAAAGAATCCTACAAAATCCTGAACGACGAGAATATCTACAAAAAGGTCATGAAAGACCCCACAGAGGAAATTGTCACGATTTTTCACCAATATCTGGATGAAGGGAATGTTTTAGGAATCCTCACGGATAAGGAACATAAATACCTGAAAATCCAGCATCCTAGACGCCCGACTTTTTATCATCTGCCCAAAATCCATAAGAACGTCCAAGACCCACCAGGAAGGCCCATCATTTCGGGGATAGATTCGATTTCAAGTAGAGTCTCGGAGTATATCGATAAAATGCTCCAACCTATGGTACAGAACACCAAATCCCATTTGAAAGACACATTAAGTCTGATACAAGAACTGGAGAAGTCCAAATGGGAGGAAGGGTATATACTAATAACCAGCGATGTTCAAGCCTTGTATAGTAACATCCCTCATGATGAAGGTATTGACGCAGTAAGGAAACACCTGGATGCAGATAATAGCATACTCCCTGAACAGAAAATTTTCATCCTGGAAGGAATCAGACACATCCTAAAGAATAATTATTTTACATTCAATAACGAGCACTTTATACAAATCAAAGGTTCGGCGATGGGAACACGGTTCGCACCAAGTTTTGCGAACCTGTACATGGATATTTGGGAGAGAGACATAATGGAAGAGTATAAGGAACAGATCGTGATATACAGAAGATACATAGACGACCTTTTCTTTATATGGAGAGGAGGGGAGGAGACCCTAACAGCATTCCTCGAAATCCTTAATCAACGAGACCCCAATATCAAACTGGATACCACCTGGAGCAGTGAGTCTATTGATTACCTGGACCTCACGATCTACATAGAGGAAAAGAAGATACATACCAAAACTTTTTTCAAGAAGGTAGACAGCAACAGTTATATAAGTCGCGATAGTTGTCACCTCAGCAGATGGTTAGAGAGCGTACCCAAAGGGCAATACATAAGAATGAGGAGGAATTGCTCCAAAATAGAAGACTATAACATTCAAACAAAGAAACTGACAGAGGACTTCATGGAAAAAGGGTACGATGAAGAAACTCTAGAGAAAACAAGAGAAGAAATTGCCCAAACAGAGAGAGGGGAGTACCTCCAATATAAGAATAAAATCCATCAAAACATCACACTAAACGAAGTACCTTTTCTCTTCACATACAACCAGCAAGACCCTAATTTTAGACGGATCATTAAGAAATTTTGGCCCATCCTAAGAGAAGATGCCCTCTTACAAGACATACTGCCCCCGAAGCCTAGGTTCATCTGCAGAGGGACTAAGAACCTGAAGTCCAAATTAACGACTAGCGAGTACGCACCTAAGAACACGAACAATCATTTCAAACAGAAAACAGGCTTCTACGGGTGCGGTAACTGTATAAGCTGCAGAAGTACTGGAAACAAGAAGAGATATATATCAGAAATAACCAACAGAAGAGGCACGTGGAAGATCAAGGATATTTTGACGTGTTTCTCTACCAACGTTATTTACTTGCTGATTTGCCCATGTGGTCTAAAATATATAGGTAAAACCACGAGAGCTCTTGGCGTAAGGATCAGGGAGCATGTAAGAAATATTGAGAAAGGCCTGGAAACGCATAGCGTCCCCGCACATTTTAAAAAGAGTCACAACTGCGACCCGAAAAAATTAGAATTTTTGGCTATCAGAAGAATTAAGAACGATAGAAGAGGAGGAGATTTTTCAAAGAAAGTCGGACAGGAAGAGATGCGTTGCATCTATGAATTCGATACCCTGCATCCAAAGGGTCTGAATTTAGACTTTGAGTTATGCCACTTCTTATAAACAGAAGATAACACCTCGAACGCATCCACTCCAGCTCCACATACCTCCTGGTAACATACCTATCCTATTAGTGACAGCCTCTAAGAACATCACTTTGACCATATGTACACGTTAGATACACCTTCTACACAGACATACGGAGATCGTGTAACTCCAGCCCCACTGTTCATATCGCAGGAAACATATGCCTATCATATTTGCCCAATTTTGAGTCCTCCCACAACTTCCGGCAAGGAGGGGTGGGACACAACCAAGGGGTTATAAATACAGCATGTGTAATATATGCCGCTCTGGGTTAACAGAGACATGAATAAATAACCATCACACTTGTACATGAATTTTTTACCATAATATGTGTATTATTAATATGTGTATTATTATCAGCATGAACTTTCCATCACAATATACGTATTACGAACAGTATGAACTTTTAAAGATATGCATTTCTGATCAGCATGAATTTTATAGATATGCATTTTAAAGATATACATTATGATCAGCATGAACTTTCTAATATAAGTTTAATGACCAGCATGAACTTGTATCTAATAACTGCTCAGCTCCAACATGAAGAATATACGAGCATCAGACGTCTCTATAAGCTTCTACCCACTACGAGTGGAGAACATCAGCCCGGCGCTTCAAGGAACATCCATACGTTCGGATTGGGTAGCATTCTCACGTGACCGGACCAATCGGAGCTCGACACGCACGAAGACGCCGGTTTCAGCGCAAAAATAGTAAACACACATGTACACATCAGTATGTATAAAAATGAACGCGCACAGATCGTATCTATCCAGCAGAGGAGGCCTTGTAGGCGAAACGCGTCCTGGATACCCTTATTTTTTGTTATTGTTTTATCACCATGTATTAAATCCCTTACTTTTTACCTACTGACTCCTGTCTCTGTGGTTACTCTGGAGGATACTCCATTAGTTGCCTAGATACCCCATAAGTTGCCCAGACACCAACTTTTTGGACAAGCAGCCCGGAGGAACAAGGAACCCCAGAAGTACCCAGCGACAGCAAAGGATTCTTGGAGGAAAAGAAGGGAACTGGTCACCTTTATGGACCAGCGAAGCCTAAACGTCTGAGCCTGGCTGCATTTAGGCTCTGGACCACGTGAGTGTATACAACTCTTTCCATACAATATAATCTGTGTATACAGTATCACGCTATGTATACCCCCTCTCTGTTTTTCATATGAGGACAAGGAGAGAAGGAGAAAGACAGTGACGAGTCCATCTTCTACGAGACTGAGATTCGGATAAGACCACTAGGTGGCAGTAGAAGAGTGAACAATTCCCAGACCATCTAAAACTGAACTGGTTTCATCAGCAGTACTTTATGAAAGACACTAGATGGCGTTATGTTGAGAATTTATCTCTAAATCAGACCAACTATTGTATATACTGACAAAGGAGATTATTATTACTATTATTTACTCCCATCACGACACTGCCTCATCCTTTGGCAGTCATACATGTATGCAATATTGGTTTTACCAAACTTTTTTTGACCACGTACCACGAATATATTAACTTTTTACCAATATATGCACGGGATACATCATTGCATTTCAGTATTAAAGTTTCCCCACTCCACTCCACGAAGTGTTTTTGTACATAGTTAGCCTGTAATAATTAGGAATCACGCACTGAAATCCGTGAAATCAAGAGTCCTTACTGGTAAAATCCTTTATAAATTAATTAATTAATTTAAAAAAATAGTAAATACACGGAGTCCGATAAAGTTTGGAACACGACATAATAATTTATTATCCCAAAAATAATTATCTAAAATAATGCAAATAAATGATATTCAACAAAAAACACTGAAATCTGTCTGAAAGCAAGGGTGAGACTATGTATGGACTATTTCTTATCCTGTACTGCCACCTAGTGGCCGTTCATAAAACTTGCATTTTGTAATTAGTGTTTATTATGAATGAAATTTGCTGCGGTCCAGCCCCCCTGCATCATGTGACTCGCAGGGAGCCTTCCAGGAAGCAGCTCGCCGCGATCACACTGCGGGGGACAGTGAGGGAGCCAGGAGGAGGTGAGTATGTATCCAGCCCGAGTGTGGCTTGGGGTTACCGTTCGTGGTAGTGAAATTTAACCCTGAGTCACACTTGGGAATACCGCCAGGGAGGTTAATAAAGATGTTTTATACTTTTGGTATATATTAATTCATGGTTGTGCCATCTTGATATATTGTGGTTTGGTTACACATATATAGGACCTTGGAGAATCATTCTTGCAGATGAGCATCCTTTTTGTGACTATTTTATGAAAACAGTGTGCAGGATATCTATTTTTTTTTCAAGAGAAAGATACTGACACATCACACTTGAGCGATCACAAGTGAGCGACCAGACTCTACATTGAGACACCAGGAAGTGTCAGACTCATGATGGATAGCCAGGTGAAAAATAACAAAGCCTCTGCTGCCTAATTAACCCTTTAACAACCAATGACAAAACTGTCCATAAATGCATTGACTTTATAGATCCATGGTCCTTAAAGGGTTAAAGAGCCACCACTCCCTGGGCTATCCCCTCCAGTGGTGGAATGCCAGGGCCCGGGAGCAAGTGCGACTGCTGCGACCCTGGTAGTTACGCCACTGAATCCAAGGTTATACTTTCAAAATGTAACTAAAAGCTATTCAACATCTAATAGTCTAATTTATTACCATAATTATCATGGGTCCTAGAGAGAAATGACTCTGTTCTGGATATTCAGTGTGGCCCTTTAGAGTGCCAAAGTTTTGCTCTGTACTTAGAGATCAATGGATACCTGTCAAGTTTTTTAGGCGCCTACTTAAACCCAAACCGTATTGGAGATAGCAAGGATAGAGATGTGTGTACCTCTTCCTTAGCATATCATATTCTCAAATGGAACACTCTGCAAGTTTTCTCCGGATTTGTTATTACAAATAAAATTGGTTTAAAAGAACATCTCCTACAAACTTGGTCTAAGTCCTTGTATCAACTAATGTATATATTAAACAAATTATCAGCAAGTGTGATTATTGCTGAATGCAGGTGGAATAAAACAGTCTAAAACTAGTTCTATAAAGAATCTGTTTTTACTTTTGTCACCACCTACTTTTACCAAAATAATGGACTAGAAAAAAAGATATGTTGTTGAGAAATTGGTTTGGCATGACGCCTAACCTAGATGACCTATGTGGGAGAAATGCAAAACATCTTAAAGGACAGCTTGAAACTAGGTAGATGTGGGGTAAGGGATATTGCTGGATTATGGGCTACATGAAACCGTTTTGGTTTGCGATAGTGGAGTTTGGCATGCAGTGCCTATGGTATATCTGTGTGTATATATGTTTGCAGTATCCAAATCATGTAAAAGTTGTAGTGGGGTCAGGCAGCGAGGTCTAAGTTGAGCAAAGAGTCAGAACCCAGATAAACATAAACAATTTAGGATTAGGTAATGCTTGTTAGATGTGCAGCAGTTTGTGCTTCCTATCAATAAGGGGCCTGAGTTTATATAGGGTGTCTGTGCCTTGACCACCCACTGGGCCCACCAACTGCTCTTGCACCTTCTCCCTTAGAGCTGCAGGTGGGTTCATCCATCTCACTATTTGAAGAGGTCAATCTTCAGGGCACGCCACCGGTTTTGGTTTACTTAACCCCTTCCCAACCGCTGACATACTATGTACGTCCGATCGGGAAGTCTCCTTTAGACCTGCTGACGTACATAGTACGTCAGGATCTCCTAACCTCTCTCTCTCCCCTATACACACCTCTCTCGCTGGGCTCCCACGGTGGTCTGGCAGGCTGGAAGCCTGCACCGCCTTTTCAGGGGGCCCGGCAGGCGCGATGCCGTCATCATGGTGTGTTTTTAAAAAAAACGGTGTTGCTGGAAAGGGGAGAGTCTCCCCTTTTCAGTGGTGGCTTACTAACTGTTTTGTTGCCGGTGCCGGATCATGATTCAAACTGAAGGGGGCTGATATCTTGGATGTCAGCCAAGCCTCCGGGTCACCCCCCACCCACTGACATCCTCACCGTATGTGTGAGGAAGTCAGTGGGCCATTTAACCCCCCTAGCTGCCAAGTGGAGGAGATACGGGGATCATTTGGATCCCGGTATCTCCCGATCTGTGACCGCTAGAGGGTCATGTTTGACATCACTGGAGAGGCCTGATCACGACCATGTTTTTTTACACCAAAGTTTTTGTCTGGGAGGGAGTTTAACCTCCCTGCCGGTATTCACGAGTGTGACTCGGGGTTAAATTTCGCTACCGCAAACGGTAACTTCGAGCCACACTCGGGCTTGATGCATACTCACCTCCTCCTGGCTCCCTCGCTGTCCCCGCAGTGTGATTGCGGGGAGCTGCTTCCTGGAAGGCTCCCTGTGAGTCACACGATGCAGTGGGGGCGGGACTAGTAGCAAACTTAGAAAAATTGGATTCTACAGTGTAAAATGATAAGTGCAATGTTTATGAACGGCCACTAGGTGGCAGTACAGGATAAGAAATAGACCATACATCCTCTCACCCTTGTTTTCAAGACAGATTTCAGTGTTTTTTGTTGTATTTTATTGAATATCATTTATTTGCATTATTTTGGATAATTATTTTTGGGATAATAAATTATTATGTCGTGTTTCAAACTTTATCGGACTCAGTGAATTTACAAATTTTTTTTTATTTATTTATCAAGGATTTTACCAGTAAGGACTCTTGAATCAACGGATTTCAGTGCGTGATTTCTAATAATTACAGGCTAACTATGTACAAAAACACCTTTCCTTTAAAAAAAAAATTGAGACGCTTTTAGACACAAAAATTTGAAAAAATTTAGACCGCCAGGGAGGTTAATAAAATAGGACTTAAGCTGGCATTTAAACATGATGAACATAAAATGGTCAAAAGGAGCCCAGCGCACAGAGGTAAAATGGCTCCACAGTGAAAGGGTTAAAAAGCAAAAACATGTAAAAATTGGGTATTTCTAATCTCAGGACAAAATTTCAAAACTATTTTTTGGGGATTAAATTTCGAAAACGTGTGTGGGTTTTTTTTTTCGAAAAAGGGGGGGAAGAGAAAGGAAGCAATAGCATTTACACAGACCCCTGCATACAGTCACACACTGCATAGTCACACACTGCATAGTCACACACACGTCCCTGCATACAGTCACACACACGTCCCTGCATACAGTCACACACACTGCATAGTCACACACACATCCCTGCATATAGTCACACACACATCCCTGCATACAGTCACACACACTGCATAGTCACACACACATCCCTGCATATAGTCACACACACATCCCTGCATACAGTCACACACACTGCATAGTCACACACACATCCCTGCATACAGTCAAGCACTCTGCATAGTCACACACATCCCTGCATACAGTCACACACACTGCATAGTCACACACACATCCCTGCATACAGTCACACACACTGCATAGTCACACACACATCCCTGCATACAGTCAAACACGCTGCATAGTCACACACACATCCCTGCATACAGTCACACACACTGCATAGTCACACACACATCCCTGCATACAGTCACACACACTGCATAGTCACACACACATCCCTGCATACAGTCACACACATCCCTGCATACAGTCACACACTCTGCATAGTCACACACACATCCCTGCATAGAGTCACACGCTCTGCATAGTCACACACACATCCCTGCATAGTCACACACACATCCCTGCATACAGTCACAAGGTCTGCATAGTCACACACACATCCCTGCATAGTCACACACACATCCCTGCATACAGTCACACGCTCTGCATAGTCACACACACATCCCTGCATAGTCACACACACCCACATACAGACAATTCTCAATATGGGCGCAATGTCAGTCTCTCTTGAGGAGAAAGTTGATGGTGATATTGCATCCCATAACATATGGAGGAACTGCTAATGGGTGTAAATTTCTGAAAAAGGGCACCACAGTGGTGCTCTAAACACTACAGACTAACACTCATCACAAGGGTTGGGATAATTGCATGTACCATCGCATGGCTGGGAAACTATTAGTACTGATATCAGCTTTGTGTTAAATGCACTTTGTACGCATTATTTAGCATGCATTTTGTTTTGTAATATTGCAGAAAAGTGATATGTACACTGTGTATGGCTTGTTTAGGATGCATCCTGTCACTCGCATCCATTTTTTCCCGGTTGTGAATGTGGAGGGCTCTTTCCTTGATTAACTGTCATTGGTCAGAATCTTCTATGGAAACTTAAGTTCAGCAAGTGAAAAAAATACACCGAACTGTGAAATTCAGGGCCAATTTGGAGGGTTATATAAATGGCCACCCGGCAGGTTATAATATAGGGATATCTTGGCAAGAATGTAATCAAGCCAAAGGACAAAACTAAAATATATAATAGCAATGGTTTCACTTTGTACATATCAAACTATTTTTTATCTCTTCTCCCATTACAAAGAAAACTTAGATTGAGCAGGTCCTACTAGACCCACTCACAAAGAAACTCTAAAATCAAGATGCAAGGCAGGTCGATTTCGTCCCAGGCGATAGCAGCCCCTTATGTTTTTTTTTGTTTGTTTTTTTTAAGCAGCCTTGTTTTATGTTTGCAGGTACCGTTTTTTAATTTAAACAATATCTTTAGTTTGTCATAATAATACAATTTGTGATTCAAAAAAGTGGGCATATGGAAAAAAATTTAAATATATAACAAAAATGGGTGAAGCAGTGTTTTTAACATAAGGAGGGAGTTTTGCTTTAATTATCTTTAACCCTTTCGCTGCTGAGGCTTTTCCCGCCTCTGTGCTGAGGTCATATTTACCGGTTTTGCTCATCATGTTTAAACGTGTTTTGAAGGCTTATTTTAGTATATGACCCAGACATATTATATATCGTTCTTTCCGTCAGACTCGGTAGATTCATAATATGTCATTATTATATGTATACATCATGACCTGTCTGTATATTATAACAAAAAATGCAATAAAATATGAATTTTCAATAATTTACAACGTGTAAAGTGTTTTTTTTCACATTTTAACATGCGAGCAATTGCGGTTATATTTTGTATGGGGCGCGCTTGTTAAAAAAATTAGAGATGGGGTCTCGTTACATTTTTTTTGAGGAAAATTACACGATTTTTAACAAACGCACCGCATACAAAAATCGTTAGTGCAGCATCATTGTTCACATTATAATTGAAATGGGAACAATATTGCTGCATTAACAAACCAAAAAAAAGAAAAAAAACTTGTTTATTTTTTTTTTTATAATTTTTTTTAAATATTTTTTTATTTTTAATTAAATTTTTTTTTAAAAAACTTTTTTCCCAGTCGTGTTTGGTATCGTTGGAACGGCCATGCTCTGGACGATCCAACAGTACCAAACTTTAACCCCTAGCTGCCACGGATCGGGAGATAGGGGGTTCACGATGACGCCAGTCCTCAGGGGGAGTTCCCGGAGGCTTGGCCAACATCCAAGATGTCGGCCAGCTCCGGGAAAGGATCACGAACCGGCGCTTTTCAGCGCCGATTCGTGATCCGGCTCCCCAGGGGTTAATGCCAGGTACCATTTGGAAGGGCAGGCTGTGCCCTTCCAAACGGTGCCTGGGTTAACCCCCACAACACCGCCGATCGGGAGGGAGAGAGGACCGAAGGACCTCCCCCCCCTCCCTTTCAGGCGCCTCCTCCGCACATGCGGGGGGGGGCCTGAATTAGGTGTCATCGCTCAGCGCGTCCACTGCATGGAACGTGACATGCGGTTGGATGCGCTGAGCGCGTCCACCGCAGCGAAGGGGTTAAAAAAGGGAGATTTGCATGTCACTTACGGTACTGACCCAAAGGGACATTTGCATGTCACTTACGGTACTGACCCTTTACAGGGGGTTTTCAGGTGCTACTGGTGTCGGGTGTGACAAGGTCAGGCACATACACAATGGCTGGCTGGTCCTGGCGGGAGGAGAGACGAGCTGCTGCTGACTGAGGAGGATCCGCCCACACGATTCTTAATCTATTCCTGGCCCGTCTGGCCGCCTGCGTGTAATCGTGGTCCGCCGGCCAGCGTCAGTCACTGCTTCCATGGCCCAGCCTCCAACTTTGACGCCGGCGTTGATAAAAAATAGTGCCGCCGCGGCGGAAGAATTTGCCGCTCCGTGAGATTTGCTGCTTGGAGCAGGTGCTCCACACTGCTCCATCATGGGGCCGGCTCTGATGTCACGGCACCTCTATGTCACGTGGGTCCTACCTACTGAAACCAAGAGCTGCTCTCTAAGCAACTGCATATCTTCATACTGTTTCTCAGGTATGAGAGAGACGGGTGGGTTTATATTTATACCCTCACCAGGAACAATTCCACTTTGGGATTAAAAAGAAAAACACGGAAAGAGGCAGCAGCCATAATGACCTGGCTGGGGATACAACTATAAATATATATATAAATGGTTTTCGCCTATTCCCCAACAGGGCAGTTGCGTACACCAGAAGTATCCAGCCCACTTTGGGCAGTATTACATACTTGGTGCTAACTTTACCAGAGCTGTTGTAAACTTAAAACCTCCATTGGCTATAATGGCTCTGGTAAGTTTACAACAGCTCTGGTTAAGTTAGCACCAACTATGTAATATGGCCCTGAATGTATACAACATAACAAGAAAAAAAGGTTGTCATTTGCGCTCACCTACAGTAGCTCCATGTGAAATAAAACACATCAGAGGTATTGGTTTACTTCAATGGCCATTAAATTGTGAGCCCACCTGCCACATCACGGCACCTCTGGTCAGGTCAGTCCTACCTAATGAAACCAAGAGCTGCTTTCTCAGCAACCGCATATCCTGGCAGGTGGGCTTACACTTTAATATCTATTTAAGTAAACTAAAACCTGTGTTTTGTTTCGCATGAAGCTTCAGTGGTAACTACAAATGACAAAAAATTTTCTTGTTATGTTAGTATAAAGCAGTGTTTCAAATCTGTCCTCGGGACCCTCAACCAGGCCAGATTTTGCAGATCACCTTGTGGAAATGCAGCCAGAATCCTGCAATCATTGAGCAGCAAATCATATCACCTGTGCTGTGCTTCAGATATCTGGAAAACCTGGCGAGGCGGAGGGTCCTGAGGACAGGTTTGGGAAACACTGGTATAAAGGAACCTGAGGGTTAGTAAGACCGACCTTATGAAGTTTGCTTTTACCTGCAAAGTCATAGAATTCCACAGTGAGAGTGGATTTTGACAAATAATTGTGTAAATTCTTTGCTTTAACAAATCTTCTCAAAACACTTGTTTATCTTTGGTTGTGACTGTTTAGGTATCTAAAGTTGTGTGTCTTGCACTCAAAACCTTTTGTGGGCTCTTGTTAGAGTTGCAGGTTATGTGGCTGAAACAAGAGTCACCAGAGCTTTCATGAACAGTATCAAAGGTGGCTGAATTCTGGATTTTGGTTTAGAAGGAAATGATCATGGAAGTTCTGAGAAACGGTTATATATACACAGTGATTGGAATGTGTAAATTGGTATAATCTCAATTGAGCGTTTTTAGGTTCTCAAATTGTTCATGTATGTAATATATATATTCATGTTTGGTATCATTGGAAAGGCCAGACTCTGTTTTTACTAATGACACTTCAGATGACCAAGTGGGTTGTAAAGAGTGGCAATACGGGGTCCAAAGTACCCAGTCCTCTCCTTGCAGCTGTGCGAACATTGCGTAATAATCAATTATGCCATCACTTCCAAACTTGCTCACAGTGTGGGGGGAAAAAAGGTGAATAAATGCAGCAGCATTGTTTGTGTTTGTAATCATCCCCCCATTTGTTTATTTTTGCAGGTTATGTGGTCAACTTTGGTATCCTTGGAAAGGCCAGACTCCCATCTTTCCAGTGACACCTCTCCTGACCTCGTGGGGAATATAGAATGGTGATGCAGGTGCTCAAAGGACCCCAGGTACTCCTCGCAGCGGTGTGGCGGCTTAAGCTTTTGATAGAACAATGTGTAATAACGCATTGATCCATACCATTCACACTTGGTGTTGCTGTGGGAAATGAGAAGGTGAGTTATTACAGCAATATTTTGCATTTTAGTATTGAAAAGTGAACAGTACTGCTGCTTTTGGGGGACAAAAAAAATAGGCAGTCCCACAGCAAGGGCCGACATCAAAGATGTCAACCTGCTGTAATCAAAGTCCCAAATCAGCACCGAGCTGGGGCAGTGCGATGACGTGCACGTACTTTGCGCTCAACTGGTTACAAAAATAACAAAATAAAAAGTATTTTTGCTGAAAATTAAAAAACAAAATGTCTTATATTGTCACGCTGGGGGCCCACTTGGGCCATCGTGGTGGCTTGGAACAAGGAGTGTAGCCCTTTAGGCAGGTGAGCTGTTGGCATGATACAGGACAGATATACAGTTCAGATTCCAGGGCAATACAGGAACCAAACTGAGACACAAGGGACAGGAGGGCCAGGAAGAAAACTATAGGGATCCCTATGCTGGGGATGATTTCTATCTAAGAAAACCTCACAAAGAATAACAGAGCAAGGGGAGAAAGAAGGGCAAGGGTTAACACGACAGACAGAAATCCTAGACTGGAGAGGTCCTTGTATGTTGGCCTCTGAGTAAGCTAAACTTAGACAAACAAGATACATAAAACATAAGAATAGTCAAGACTAGCAGAGATTGTCAACCGAACAGGCATACAGTATTACAGGGAACAGGCAATAGAGAGATCCAGAGAACATGCTAAGGTCATACACAGGAATATCTAGATGCTCGGTACAGGGAATAAACCAGAGAATAAACAAGAGCCAGAAGTCATACAAAGGAGCGGTTCTCAGCCAGGCCAGGTACAAGATTAGCAGGGTACAGGGAGCAAGAGAGAGAATATCCAGGAATATAAACCAAAAGTCAAAACCAGAAAATACTTGACATGAAGCTATACAGCAACGCGGGAAACAGGGAACAGGACACAAGAACCACAACCACCATAGAACTCCACAAACGGTCAATGAAGCTCTGTGCTGCTGGGAGTTATATAGGCAGTGGGTCTATGTGATTGGGCCATGTGACCTCAGACCAGAAGATCTCCGCAGAACCACAGACAGCACAGCCAAAAACAAAACCGGGGAAAACAGACGTGAATGCCTCTCACCACCAGGGGGCATGGCCAAAACAAAGGGTAAATGTGACATAATTCTTTTTTAAATTTATGATATTATGTATTTACATTGAATCCTATGGGTTCACCTGTTTATACCTGTCAAACTGAAACACCGAGAATCAGGTTATTTCGCCAACATTTTGGTGCAGTTCGGTGTTCTGTGAATAGACAGACCATTACTTCTCTATGGGGCAATTTCAGTGCCGACGACCTGCAGTATTTGGCAAAATGACAGCATAGTGAATAGACATACTGCCACGAAATTGCACCGAACGGTGATCTCCATTCGGTTGCAACTTTGGAGGTTAGCGAATAAACACTTTAGTTGTCCCTGATGGTGCACCATTTGGACATGACATCTTATACTAAAAAACATAAAAAGAATGACTTGAGGAAAGTTAGTTAAATTTACCCCTAACCCAAAACACCTCTTAATTTATATGTATATTTAATTATGTAGCAAATTTATTCACAAGTGAAATTTACGACATCTAACCCCCCACCCATGTGTCCATTAATGTTCAATTCTAGGATACTGATCAGTATAGCGTCCAGACCTGAAGAAGAGAGGTACGCTCTCAAAAGCTTGTCTTTTAAATGTAGCTTTAGTCCAATAAAATTGGTATCACTACGTACTGCTCTACTCGTGATAAAGGAATAAACGCCCAAGTAGAGCCCGGTGAATAAATGTAATATATTTCTACAATGGTGCTTTTGCTTCATTAATAAGATTCAGCTTGCGTGTCCTATCGGAAAAGCAGATAGGAGTGTTAGAGCCTGTTGAGTAATCCCATGTTTGTTTGTTTTTTATTCAGAACTTTAATTATTTACAGAGCAGATGGCTGTACTACATCTTATTTATTCACATGGAAAACCTTATCAGATAAAGTGGCAGCTCAATGGCATATCGTATAATCGAACACGCATTTTCCTGTCCTATCATTTCTGTTTTCCCTATTAATATCACTGCCGACTACAATGTGTCGGGCGGATTCCGTCCATCAGGGCATATTCCGCACAAGCCATTCTAAGCAGGTGGTATGCAATTTACTGCAAATTAGTATGTACCATGATTGCTGGGATTTGAACATATACACAAGATGTCATTATTTTCAACCACTTCTTTTAATTGCCCGTGTGTGCCGGATAGTGAGGTCGTCACGCTTTCAGAAGCCCATAAAAAGCGAGTAAGTATTTGCAGATAAAGAGAAATTGGGGGTAAAAACTACGGATGGCGCTTGTCCCTTTGTGTTCGTATATCCTGTGTGCTGCTGCCTTTCTGAAGTATGAAGGTAGTGCCTAGTGGCTACCTGGATGTATTAGAAAAGTGAAGGGGGGTATACCTTGGATGGGCGCTGCACATATGTGATTTATTCGTCAAAAAATCCTGTAAGTGTTCTTAAAGATATATATCTTCTAATTTACATATATAAATTAGATCATGTACAACCGACATAAGCAATCGACATAAGCAGAATAAAACATAAGCAATGTTTAGACAATCTAAGACAATTTTATACAGTGTTCTTATATTGGGATAGGATTGATGTCCTATAGAGTCTAAGCGTCGAGATGTGATTGTATCAACAGTCTTATGTTGCCACCTAGTGGTCAGAGGGAGCTGTTAATGGTACAGTCATCTGTAATATTATATTGTAAAGGGGTCGAATCTTTTGCTGCCACCTGGTGGTTTATGTGGTGAGCAGAATGTTCAAAAATAGAGAAGTTCTATTTCTTGTTCTAAGTGCGGTATGAAGATGTTCGGGGATATTTCAGTATTTTGTTGGTCTTCTTCTTATCGATGTCGGGATAAAGCCTCAAAAACAAAGGGGTAGAGAAGCAAAAAAACACATATAGTGTTTTACCGTAATAAACACCTTGAGTTAAAGGGACAAAAAAGTGCCAACTCACGTGGATTTGAGCCGGTGTTTAAACCACGCTCACTCTTTTTCGCGTCCCTGGCCAGTATAGGCGGCCAGGAATCCTTCTTTCCCTCCACCTCCTTGTTCCTTCCTTACCACCGACTTTCTTACTCTGCTGGGCTGGAGTCCTCGCGATGTCAGCGCTGGATTCTGCCCTGTGGGTAGGTCGTGCTGGGCTTGGAAAGAACCAGGATACAATAGTGTTTGGGAAAAAAAGTATTTAATAGTATAAAATAGTAAATAATATACAACAAGGGTTGTAAGAGGGGTTTAACAAAGTATTTAAAAAACAAAGGGTGAGGTTCCAGGACGCGTTTCGCCACCTCGTGTGGCCTCCTCAGCTGGATAGTTCCTCTAAGTTCGTGTCCGGCTTTTATGGACTGTCTGGTGATGGATTTCTTCTTCCGTTTTCGGCACGTTGGTTCTGCGCATGCGCTTTGCGGTGAAAGTTGCGGTCTCGTGTTCAATTAAGTCACGTGGTTCTTGGCCGCCAATGGGTGTCCAGGTTTCGATTTCTTCGTATTACTGGTGCTGAATTGGGTCAGAAAGGTTCTAAATGCCCCATTCTGAGTGTCTAATGGTCTGAATAGATCGCAGGATGATTGGTGGGCTAAGAGTTCTTTTAGTCGCTCTTTTGGCTAGTCTGCTTACAGTACATAGTAAAACACAATCTAACAAGAAGTTAAACAAAGCGAGATGCATGGGTCCAGTGTCTGCTATGTTATTATACGTGCAGAATGGATGTGGATGTAATATTTTGCGATGGCTTTTATGCTAGTACATAATCTGGGAGGGATGGAATAGTCTTGAAACTAGGATTGATGTTAGAAGATATTCGTATCTAGTTGTTAAATGGTCGTGGCATTCAATCTAAAAAATAGGAGGTATGTGTTCCAGGATCATAGCGTTGGTCTGGAAAAAATGGGGGGAGTGAAAATACTGGGAGAGATGGAGAACTTTTGTTACTAGTAAGAGTGAAAATAAGATTGAATGTTAGGGGATTTTCGTATCTAACTATTTTAATGGTCGTGGCATTCGATCTGAAGAATAGGAGATATATGTTCCAGGATCATAGATGGAGTAGCATTGGTCTGGATGAGATAAGGGGTGTATCTTTGAGGGTCATGAACTTGTTCTTTGATGGAATGGAAAGATTCCTACATTTGTGGGGGTTAAAATGAATATGGGATTCTAACCATATATGGTAAATTGGTTGTAATGCATTTCGTCAAATCTAGATATTATGAATACAGGGTGGGCATTTTTAGCCTGTTTAAAGGGTAGAGATGGAGCCTGGTGCAAGAGAGAGTTCTTTGGGTAGAGTTGTGTATTAAAGGAAATGGCAGAGTTCGAAGTCCATGTTCAGACCTTTGGGATGCAGCGTGTCGAATTCGTATATACATTTAATTTCCTCCCTGACCTATTTTTCTTGCCAGGTCTCCCCCTCGTCTATTATTCTGTATTCTTTTGATTGCCATGAACTTAAGTTTTCTTGGATCGCAGTTGTGCGTTTTTTTAAAATGTGCTGGGACACTGTGTGTCTCTAGGCCTTTTTCTATATTTCTCACGTGCTCTCGTATTCTTACCCATAATGCTCTAGTTGTTTTTCCGATATATTTGAGTCCACACGGGCAGATGAGTAGATAGATTACGTTGGTTGAAAAACATGTGAGAATTTCTTTGATCTTCCATTTGCCTCGTCTATTTGCAACTGTGGTGATGTGTCTTTTAACATTGCCCGTGCTCCTGCAACTAATGCAGTTGCGCAACCATAAAAACCCGTATTTTGTTTAAATGGATTTTTTGGGTTTATCATCTTCTTAGCAACATATTCGCTGGTGGTGAGTCTTGATTTTAAGTTTTTTACTCCTCTGCAGATGAATCTTGGTTCTGACGGAAGAATTTCCTGCAATATAGGGTCTTCTCGTAAAATGGGCCAGAATTTCTTGGCTATTTTTTTGAAGTCACGATCTTGTTGGCTGTAGGAGAATATGACAGGTATTCCAGAGTTGGTGTAGTCTTCCGTAGTTTTGTCTTTATATCTTAGGTATTCTTTTCTATCAATAAGTGAAATTTCATTTTTTGTTGCCTCTAAATTTGTTTCATCATATCCCTTTTCTATGAATTCGGATTTCAGTTTGGTGGCTTGGATGTTAAAGTCTATCTCTCTGGAACAGTTTCTTTTTATTCTTATAAATTGGCTTTTGGGCACTCCTTCTAACCATCTTCTTAGGTGGCAGCTGTCTTTGTTAATGTAGCTGTTAGTATCCACTTGTTTAAAGAATGTCTTGGTGTGGATCACATTCCCTTCTGGGAAGATGGTTAGGTCAAGGTAATTGATGGATGTACGGTTCCAAGTGCTCTCTAGTTTTATGTTTGCATCTTTCATGTTGAGGTCAGTCAAGAATGTGTTGAGTCCTTCTTCTCCTCCTTTCCATATCATTAGGATATCGTCGATATACCTTCGATACAGTATGATGTTTTTCTCTCTTCCTTCTGTAATTTTTTCTTCCCAAGTGCTCATATAGAGGTTGGCGAAGCTTGGGGCAAACCGAGTTCCCATTTCGCTACCTTTCGTTTGTAAATAGTAGTCGTTGTTAAAAGAGAAGTAATTGTTTTCTAATATAAGCTTGATGCCTTCCACTACAAATTCTTTTTGTTCAGGGGTATGTCTTTTTCCTCTTCGAGATGTCTCCTTATGGCCTCAATTCCCTCTCTATGTGGGATATTACTATAGAGGGATCTTACATCACATGTGGCCAGGTGGTATGCAATTTACTGCAAATTAGTATGTACCATGATTGCGGGGATTTGAACATATACACAAGATGTCATTATTTTCAACCACTTCTGTTAATTGCCCATGTGTGCCAGATAGTGAGGTCGTCACGCTTTCAGAAGCCCATAAAAAGCGAGTAAGTATTTACAGATGATCAGACAAAATGTGATATTGGGGATCTATTAAAGTATATTGTCTTTGTAACTTATTAATGCAATTCATAGCATATTGCATTCCATTAAATTGAGATTTATGCAAGTACACTAGCATGAGAATGCAGTGGATGGTTTATTTTTTTTCCTACACATAAACATTAACCCACCTTTTTGTCTCTTAGCTGAGAAAAAGCAGTATTAACAACACGTTAGGACCCACTCAAAGAGGTTTGTCTGGATGTGGCAAGTAGGCTTGAGACTATTACAGCAGGCAGTGGGGCCTGAGCAGCCCTCTGACTCTCTGGCAACTCTTACGGCTTGCATCCCCCTGCATGTGGCCGATTGCTGCCATTGGCTGCACTGGGACTGCCTTAACTTCAAAAAGGTTCAAAATGTCTGTCTGGGAATTATAGACCTGATTTTATGAAACACAGATCATGTCAGACTAACCTAATTGCATTCTATGAAGAAGTAAGTGTCAGTATAGATCAGGGGGTCGCAGTGGATGTGATTTACTTGGATTTTGCCAAAGCTTTCGACACAGTTCCACACGTGGTTACTTTTTAAATTAATAATTGGTCTAGATGAAAATACTTGTTCTTGGGGATCGAAAACTGGCTAAAAGATAGGGTAAAAGATAGGGTATAGAGAGTGGTCGTAAATAGTACATTTTCAAGATGGACATCAGTGTTAAGTGGTCAGGGGTCTGTTATAGGTTCAATTCTATTCGATTTATTTATAATTGACCTTGACATTGAAAGTCATGTGTCAGTGTTTGCAGATAACAGAAAACTAGGAAAAGTAATACAATGTGAGCAGGATGTTACTTCGCTGCAGAGGGATTTAGATAGATTGGGGGACTGAGCACTTAAATGGCAGATGACGTTTAATGTAGTTAAATGCAAGATTATGCATTATGGAGTGAAGAACACAGAAGCCATATATACCCTAAATGGTACGGAGTTAGGAAAATCAAAGCAGGAGAAGGATTTGGGTATAATCATAGACTCCAAACTAAGTAACACTGTGACAGAATCATGGTTAACCCCTAAAGTGCCAGACTCTGCCATAGCAATACAAGGATATTCATGCTTTAGAAAGGACAGAGCTAAGAGAGGAGGGGGAATTGTTATCTATGTTGACAACTCCATAAAGTTCACTCCGTTGCAGAATCCTAGCTCCCCGGCCACATTTGATTTCCTTTCTGGTATTATTGAGATCCCGTTCAGTAAAACAATTATTGTTGCTGGATTCTACCGCCCACCGAGTTCCCCAGTGCACTCCCTTTCTGACATAACCCAAATTCTTAGTAAATTCGTCGCTCAAAACCAAAAAAGTGAACTGCTGGTCCTCGGCGACTTTAATGTTGATTGGCTGAATCCTAAAAACAATAAACACTGCTCACTGTTTAAGGCTTTGCAGCTAACACAATTAATCTCCTCCCCCACTCGCATTCATATGAAAAGCCCTAACCACACCTTGCTGGACTGGATTCTCTCATGTCCTGATCGTGTACAGGAGGCAGGCGTTCTTGCTAACAGTTTCAGTGATCACTGCCTAGTGTACTGTGTGCGCAAATTAAGGGCCACAAAATGTCCACCAAAGGTAATAATCACCAGGTCTTTCAAGAAATTTAATCTTGAATCCTTCCTAAATGATCTCAAACAGCTCCCATGGTACAGACTAAATCTAATCCCAGACCTGGACTGTGCAATTGAATACTTTCAAGCTGAGCTCCTGAAAGTCTGGAACAGCCATACCCTGCTGCGCAAAGTGTGAGTAAAAGGGGCCCACCTCCCCTGGGTTACAGCTGACCTCATGCATATGTACCAGTTTAGAGACTCCCTGTGGTCAAATTTCAAGAGTACTGGATCCATGAGCGATCACTGTGAATACCGAAAAGGCCGGAATGAGTGCACAAAACAAACAAAAATGGCTAAAGCCCAGTACTTCAATGAAAATTTAAACAATAACATATCAAACCCCAGAAATTTTTGGAAAATCATAAGTAACATACAAGCACCTCCTGTCCACTCCCAACCAGCTGCTGTCAAAGTAAACAACCAAACTGTACAACACCCCCTAGATGTAGCAAATGCTTTTAATAATTATTTTGCTGGATGCGCCACCACCCTGATTGCTAACAGGGCCGGACTGGGGATAAAAACCAGCCCTGGAAATAATTTGATACCAGCCCCATAGCATTATTATACCAGCCCAACATCATTATTATGTTATTCATAAAAGGAAAAACCATGCATTTTAAAACACATTTGAAGAGTATCCTTTATAGGATATATATATGATATAGGGACAAGAACAACCCACTTATCGCTATGCTGATATATTACAAGAATAAAGAATAATCAAGGAACTTTACTTCAAATATGGAAGATTTCAAACCTTTATTAACATAAATAACTGAAAGACACAATATTATATAAATAGTGCGCATAAAAATGAAAAATAGGGCAAATGTTTTACATAACAGTAATTAAATATTGGAACAGTTACAATAAACTTTTTGCGATAATAAAAAGTGCAAATATGTTGCTGTTAATTCTTCAACAGTACAAAAAGTGCAAAAACCTTTCCACAAGTCTGAATGCCTAGAAAACCTATTGCTAACTTGCTTTCCAGTCGAAATTTAGAAATCGTTTAAGATGTACTACCAGTATCATGGCAAGCATCTCAATGGTTTTCAAAAAGTAATGTACAAACATTAGTCAAAAAATGTGCTTTAAAAACAATTAAGTGACTTTAACAGATAAAACGGCTCATTTAACTTTTAGGAGGTTGCAATGTGCAAACTCTCTAAGGTTTTAGAGGATAAACTATGCAAAAACATATTTGTAAACATTGAAAACAAATAACTAATCAAGTCAAAATTTTTAAAAATAGAGATTAACCAGCATTGTAACCGACAGACATGCTAATGCTTGTAATGGTATGTAAGCAACATCCCTTGTAGCAGGCTGCTTTTTGAAGCCAGAACATCAATGATGGTTTCATTGCTTAGTCCATGCAAGGCCTTTTTTTCCATGGACATGAGCATAAATGCCTCCAAATGTGGTTGGGAGAGGGAATTTCGAAGTCTGTTCAGTTTTTAAGTATTGAAAATGACCTTTCACATGCTACTTGAGAAGAGGAAAGTGTCAGTGTCAATTTGTATGCATTAAAGAGAGAACTATACGCCAGCCTGTATAAGTTGTAATGCAGTAGCACATTGTAGCAGCATGCTATACAGTTCCTACAAGTCTTGCACTTTCCGGTTTTATCGTCAACATTTGAGTATGGTTGTTCCTCCGTTTCAGTGATAAGATGAGAATGGCTGGAGTCTTCACCTTGACCTTCATTGCTATCATGAGTATATTCTTCATCAAGAGTCATTTTCAATCTTTGCCACTTTGATGAAAAATCAAGTAGCTCGCTTTGCAGCTTCTCTTTAATTGCCATGGAGTCAAATTTAATTACAAGGCTGCTCAGTCGTTCTAATGCATTGTTGGGAAGGTGCACTAAAATATCTTCAAAATTTCTGGGATCCAAACATGCAAAATCAGCAAATAATTGACCGTGTGTTGTAAATCGGCTCTGCAGACAATTAATGATCTTGTCTAAGGTCACATTGTATACTTCCACCCGGAACTGATCTCTTGCCAACAAGATTGGTTCGTCTACTGCAAGCTCCCCAGCCATTCTTTTCTTCCGCTGTATTCTTTTAGGGGGTGGAAAGTCTTCGTCAATCTCAACTCTGCAGTCCGTTGTATCCAACTTGCCATTTGCCCAGACTGCGAACTTCTTTGCAGCATCTATAATCATTTGAAAATCACGATCATGTGCTTGCAAGTTGTCTAACGTTTCTGTCACCATTCGGTATGCCTGCAGTACATCCATACCCTGTGTTTGCAGGTACAAGGCTAGTGGAGTGGTGTTCTTGAAAATTAATAAGTACAGCTGTGCTGTTATAATGGTGCTGAATTTCGTGAGGGAATCTAAGAATGCTCCAGCCTTGAATCTAATGTCAGAATTAAAATGATTAGAACATGAGATCTCTGCCATGGTCTGGTTCAAATCTACATACAAGGCCCGACTTGGATCATTAAATGAACCAAACACCTTTGTAAGTGCTGCATCTTTGGACCACCATCTTGTTTCTCCAATCACAGAAATTGTTCGAAATCTTTCTTCCTGAGACTTTTCCCGCCATACATTCATCCGGAGGTAGGATTCACAGATAAACACAGCACACGCATTTAATATGCCGAACAAGGATATTGCCTGAGAAGTTACCTTTGTGACCTCCATCATCACCAGATTCAGTACATGTGCATAGCACCACACATGAATCTGGCCAGGTGCTTTATTACTCAGCCAGGTGCTGAATCCGTTGTACTGGCCCTGCATATTAGAAGCTCCATCTGTTGCGTTCCCAACACACTTTGTAACATCAATTTCCATGGATTCCAATACATTGCAAACCAGTTCACACAAAGCCTTCCCCGTTGTGGCTTTGCAATTTACCACAGCGACGAGACATTCATGAACCACATCTGTGACATATGGAATTATTATTGAACACTGATCTGAGACATTTATATCCTGTGTTGTATCTAGTTGTATTGAGAACATGCCGACATCTCTGATCTTTTGGGCAATACCTTTTTTTAAAGTGCTGAAATTACACAGATGATATTGTTCACTGTAGTTTTAGAAATCAGTGTAACAAAGCCGCCGCGTCCTTTGCTACTCGTTGCACCTTGATGCTGCTTTTTACTTTTTTTAATAACTGTATCAAGGTGATTTTTTAGCAAGGGATCAAAGTCGCCTAGGAGTAGCAAAATCTCAAGGAAATTGCCATGGTCTAAATTTTTATCATCTAATGTATATGCTGCTTCAGCTGTTGCCCTATAGCTTAGACCTCTTTTTCCAATCACCTTGATGGTGCCAATCACTCTCTCTAGGATGGCACGTTTTTTCTTCACTTCCCCTTTTCTGGCTGTTTGTTGGCTCTCAAAAAAATGACTAGATATGTTCCTATTCTTTTGATCTCATTAAGGAGGATTCAGAGCTATTATTGTGGAGGTTGCTTCTTTCATGCTCTTCAATTCTCTGATACATATGTTTGTCATCAAAGCAGCCATCAATAAAAGCACTGCTGTCTGTCTTTCTACTGAAAGCAAGACACACCATGCAGAAAAAAGCACCATGTCCATGTGAATAGGTCAACCAGTGACGCTTCTTTCCATCCCTCCTCTCATATAACTTTTTCAAATTAACCCCTTAGTGACCGGGCGGTTTTACACAAATCCGTCTTTTAGTGACCGCTGCTGTCTTTACATTTCTGCGCTGCTAGTGTTTAGGTCAAATTTTCCTCTTACTCGTTTATTCAACCCACACATATTATACACCCTTTTTCCCGCCATTAAATGGACTTTCTAGAAATACCATTATTTCCATCATATCGAATAATTTACTCTAAAAAAAATATGAAATATGAGGAAAAAATGGTAAAAACACACTTTTTCGTAATTTAATCCCCAAAATCTACAACCACCCAAAAAGACCCCGGCTAAATAGGTTCAAAATTTTGTCCCGAGACTAGAAATACCCAATTTTTACATGCGTTTGCTTTTTAACCCCTTCACTGCTGAGATAGTTCACCTATGTGCGCTGCGCTCATTCTGACCATTTTGTGCTAATTATTTTTAGATGACAGCCTAGGTCCTCTTTAATTAAACCCCCCCCAGACAAAAAAAACTTTTTAATTTTTTTTTTTTTTTTAACCAAACCTGGTCATGTTTGGTATCATTGGAAAGGCCATAATCAGGCCTTTCAAATAATGTCAAAGCTGCCATGGATCAGGAGATATGGGGATCCTTAGGATCCCCTTATCTCTACATGACAGCTAGATGGTTAACTGGCCCACTGACATCCTCACACATATGGTGAGGTTGTCAGTGGGTGGGGGGGACGTGGAGGCTTGGCTGACATCCAAGAGGTCAGCCCCCCTCCAGGTTCGAATCGCGTTTTGGCGCCAATTGGCGCCGAAACGTGATCCGGCGGCAAAACAGTTAATGCTATACACCGCTGAAAAGGGGAGACTCTCCCCTTTTCAGCGGTGTATAAAGCATCTCCCTAGCTGCATTGGTTGGGGAGATAGAGGGCTCCGAAGGAGCCCCCCTCCATTGCTTTGCATGGGGACGCCTGCTGATGCCGTCACCACGCAGCGTGGCGACGTCATCAGCCTCGCCTGCCCATGTAAATCACATGGGCAGGCTTCCTCCCTGCCAGATCGCCGAGGGATCCAGCGAGGGAGGTGAGTATCGGGCGGTAGGGGGATTAGGCGCCGCTGACGTACCCTGTACGTCCGTGGGTCTAAGGGAGACCCGAGGACAGGACGTACAGGGTACGTCAGCGGTCCTTAAGGGGTTAAAAGAATGGACATCTGGTTGACATGGATGAAACCGTAGGAATGAATCTACATTTTCAGATTTTGGTCTGATAAACCACATTTTATCATCAACTGTGTCAGATATGCCTTCATTAATGTCCAATACTTCAGGAATCTCTTCTGCCGCTAATGATTTGTCTACAATTTCTTCTTCAGTTTCTAGCTCCATAGGATCTCCAATACTGTGGTCAATATCTTCTTCACCTGCATCAGTATCCACATCCAATTGTACAGTGCTAGGCATTGCTGTGCTACAGGTAGCACCACTGTCTTTATGTGGAGATGGAGGTGGTAAGTCTTGCTTTTTTGGCAATATCTTAACCCCTTAGTGACCGGGCGGTTTTACACAAATCCGTCTTTTAGTGACCGCTGCTGTTTTTACGTTTCTGCGCTGTTAGTGTTTAGGACAATTTTTCCTCTTACTCGTTTATTCGACCCACACATATTATACACCCTTTTTCCCGCCATTAAATGGACTTTCTAGAAATACCATTATTTCCATCATATCGAATAATTTACTATAAAAAAAAATATGAGGAAAAAAATGGTAAAAACACACTTTTTCGTAATTTAATCCCCAAAATCTACAACCACCCAAAAAGACCCCGGCTAAATAGGTTCAAAATTTTGTCCCGAGACTAGAAATACCCAATTTTAACATGCGTTTGCTTTTTAACCCCTTCACTGCTGAGACAGTTCACCTATGTGCGCTGCGCTCATTCTGACCATTTTGTGCTAATTATTTTTAGATGACAGCCTAGGTCCTATTTAATTAAACTCCCCCCAGACAAAAAAAACTTTTAAAAAAAAATTTTTTTTTATTTAATTTTTTTATTATTTTTTTTTTATTTAATTTTTTATTATTTTTTTTTTATTTAATTTTTTTTAAAAAAAAATTTTTAAAACCAAACCTGGTCATGTTTGGTATCATTTGAAAGGCCATAATCAGGCCTTTTAAATGATGGCAAATATGATCATCCAGCTGCCATGGATCTGGAGATAAAGGGATCCTTAGGATCCCCTTATCTCTACATGGCATCTAGAGGGTTAACTGGCCCACTGACATCCTCACACATATGGTGAGGTTGTCAGTGGGTGGGGGGGGGACCTGGAGGCTTGGCTGACATCCAAGATGTCAGCCCCCCTCCAGGTTTGAATCGCGTTTTGGCGCCAATTGGCGCCGAAAAGCGATCCGGCGGCAAAACTGTTAATGCCATACACTGCTGGAAAGGGGAGGCTCTTTCCAGCGGTGCAAACGGCATCTCCCTAGCTTCAATGGTTGGGGAGATAGAGGGCTCCGAAGGAGCCCCCCCTCCCCTCCATTGAAACACATGGGGGCACCTTCTGATGACGTCACCACGCAGCGTGGCGACGTCATCAGCCTCGCCTGCCCATGTAAATCACATGGGCAGGCTTCCTCCCTGCCAGATCGCCGTGGGATCCGACGAGGGAGGTGAGTATCGGGCGGGAGGGGGATTTGGCGCCGCTGACGTACCCTGTACGTCCGCGGGTCTAAGGGAGACCCGAGGACAGGACGTACAGGGTACGTCGGGTCATTAAGGGGTTAAACAAACTGCTGACTTTTTGATACTGGCTTGCATCTCTTTCTAAGATTTTTTTTTTCTTTTCACGTTCTTTTTCTGCTCCTCCTTTCTGTTTTCTTTTACCTTCACCTTTCTTATCCATGGCAATAGCTTAAAAAAATAAAATAAAAAATAATAATATCTGTGTATATAAAATCGATTCTGCTTAAAAAAACACTAATTAAAATCAGAACCATGGGCAAAGCTATCCAGAATCGCAAACTATGAGAGTGGATAGATTAGAATGGTATCTGTATTCAAACTTTAACAACTTCAAAATGTCTGCTGGGTCATGAAATAATCAAGACTGAAACATGTCCTCCTAATACAGGCCAAAAAATTTTTATGACATATTTCCAGAAATAAAAAGCTTGCCAGGGTTAAAGCCTGATCATAAATATATATATATATATTTATGAACTCCGCATCAGACTACTGATGCCACTCAGACCTGTACAGCAGCAGTAAGACAGTAATATGCGGTGTGTATGAATGAATCACAGGGCTGCACCCCCCAGGTCCCTCTCAATCTTTTGACACACCCCCAGCAGGTCCCGCACTTTCTTCTAGAAGAAAATAAAGTACCTTTTATGTTATTTTCACTGCATGGTGTGTGATCACGAGCAGGATGGCATACCTATCCCTAGCTAGCCCTCAGAAGCTGCTTGTATAAGTATGAACACCCCTGCATTATTAAAATCCTTAAAATTACCGCGCACCAAGTGGTTTTCACCATTTGTAGTAAACAGAAAACTGTTGGTCTGGCGCTCGACTGACTATACCTGGAGCGAACATTAAAACATGCTTAACCCTGTGGTCCTCAATCACCCAACCTATTGACACTGGTATAAATAATAGACTTTGAATAACGGTCCTTTATCCGCAATAAGCACTTTAACCACCAAGTGGCATTTTTGACACATTTTATTTGCAGAAAAATAATATTATAAGGGCCATATTACATACTTGGTGCTAACTTAACCAGAGCTGTTGTAAACTTAAAACCTCCATAGGCTATAATGGCTCTGGTTAAGTTAGCACCAGCTCTGGTTAAGTTAGCAACAACTATGTAAAAATATGGCCCCCATGTGTATAAAAGCTAATAAGTTATCTTGTCCCCTTCAGATCAGGGACGTGTCGTACGGTGAGGCACCGGCTAGTATCAGAGCCAGATATACACAGGTTACGTAGGTTCAGTGCTTACCAGGATCTGGCTGCTCTCAGCTCCCAAGGATCTGGTTGCTCTCAGCTCCCAAGGATCTGGCTGCTCTCAGATGTCAAGGATCTGGCTGCTCTCAGCTGTCAAGGATCTGGCTGCTCTCAGCTGTCAAGGATCTGGCTGCTCTCAGCTGTCAAGGATCTGGCTGCTCTCAGCTGTCAAGGATCTGGCTGCTCTCAGCTGTCAAGGATCTGGCTGCTCTCAGCTGTCAAGGATCTGGCTGCTCTCAGCTGTCAAGGATCTGGCTTTAGGCAAGCAGGAGATGTAACTAGAGGCGAAAATAAAAACCTGATGTAAACAATAGCTGTGCTGTGAACTGAAGAGAAAAAAAATTACTGCGCAGAGACAGACAGAGTGTGGAGCAGGTGACTTTGTTAACTTTTTTTATTATATTCATTCAGGTCGTAGGGATCCTTTGATCAAATCCACTTGCCTGGCTGCACCCTCTGATCATTGTAGCCAGTCAAGTTGCTGGTAGGGGCCTGCCAGCAGCAGTTAGTTAGTGGATTGTTCAGCCCCCACTCCAAATTAAAAATTACCAGATGTATACGGTTGTGATTTAGGCCAAATAGTAGCCACACCAAGTGCTCCGGTTTGTCATTTATAAGCTGTACATGTGGACACATGCATCGCTTACTGAACACTCTTAGCATAGCATCATGCTATGCTAAGAGTGTTCAGTAAGCGGCGCGCAGACAGTACAGCAATGCAACATACAGCTGGGTCTGAACCTCCAAAAGCTGCCCGGAGAAGAGGACAGGGCCAAAAATGGGGGGGTACCCTAATTTGCATGGGGTGGGTTGTTTGGGATTCCTTTTACTAAATGGCAGGAGTGACAGGGCAATGGGGGGTTGATGAGGGAAGGGCTGCTCTCTATATGGGTGGGCCTGGCATTATGGCATAGGGACAAAAAGGGGGGGTAGTTATCAAGGGTGGGCCTGGCATGGAGGGGGGTTGGTTTCTGTACCATGGATGGGTAGGCCAGGCATGGGGAATTCATTTATTATTAGCCAGGGGTTGCCCAGGGAATATAAAAGGATGAAGTTGACTGTTGCATTGCATATATCAGGGGTCAGAGTAGACAGGGGGTTCCTGGGATATGGGAAGGAGCACTCTGTATTATAGGAGGCTAACTAGGATAGGATAGGAACAATTATAAGCTGGGGGGGTGAGTTGCACTGTGCACAGCACTCTGATCTGAACCGATAATAGTCGTAGGCCTGACATGGGGGGGATAGTATAGTCCCTTAAATAGGAGACAGACAGCCTGAGCCAGGGCCCCTGGGGTGCCGGTGACCGCACTGACTGGGGAGATAGCGAGGCTAGGCAGAGTGACCCCCCCCCCCATGCAGCAGGGAGGGAAAGAAATTCAAATAACTGATGATGAATCATCACTGATGATACTGCCACTGGAGACTGAGTATAAGGAAGCCCCGCCCACCCCCACCCCCATGAGACCAGACGACCTTGCCTCTTCCTAAGGCCCTGCTGGGCTGGCAGGGAGGAATCAACAGAGGTTCTAACTTTGACATGTTGAGTTTGAGGAGATGTGAAGTCATCTGGGAGGAGATGACTGAAAACCATTCCGATATATGCCTTAGGAAATGGTTGCAATAACCCCCAGGTTAATTCAATCCTGCCAGACCCTATCTTCTGCAACCCATTGCATGCTCCCTCTTCCTTATGTACAGTGTCATAGGGGAAGAGAGACCTGTCTCCCAACAGTGGTATGAGCTTTTGTACAGTGAAGACACACCCTTCCCTTGGTTTTCTCCATTCAGAGCTTGTTTGACCTTTTTATAAAAGTTGTCCCATTTTCATTTTCTATATACTTATTATCTTGAAATTAAGTCGAAACACAACTTTTTAACAGCCAAGAACAGCTCCAGGCACTCTTCCAGAAGATTTTTTGTGGCATTTACTGACTGATAGGCAATGTTTCATTTCATTCCAGTGGATTTTTCTCTCAAACATTTAGAAAGGTCCATCATGTGACCAAATGGTGAGTGTCCTACAATAAATGCAACAAAATTCTTTTAGAATGCCTGGAGCCATTCTTGGTTGTTAAAGGTATTGTTGGTGGTTGGTTCCAAATTTCCAATGGCCCCATTAACATCCTCTGGTATTGAATCTTGCCCAATTGTTTCTTCTGCGAGTGCAGATCCCTGTGAGTGTAACTGCTTACCAAAACACCACATTTTCTGACACAGGATCTAAAGTGCGTTCTTTCCTCTCTACCTTATTATCCATTCCTTCCTAAGTTCCTTACCATTACTTTATTACCACCACCAGACAGACACACAGGCGCAGGCAGCCACTCCACTCGGTCGGTCGGTGACTCGGTCTGTCTGACTTCAGCAGCTGCACCACGCACGCTGCATTGGCGCCGCCCTACGTGACATATTGCGCAGGCGCCACGCTGAAGTTCAGCGTGGTGCCTGCGCAATATGTCACGTAGGGCGGCGCCAATGCAGCATGCGTGGTGCGTCCCATTTCCCAGCCTTGTGTTCGCTGGGTGGGACGCACGTGAGTGACGCAGCTGAGTCAGTGTCAGGCTGCCCAGAGGCCCCTCCTCCCTCACAGTCACGACGAGCGCCGCCGAGGCCGAGCGTTTTTCATTCTAGCGGCCAAACGAAGCCGGGCAGGCACTGGCAGAGAGGCAGGCACTGACACACAGACATCACAGTGACAGGCGGCGGCCGCTCCTCGCCAGCGCAGGCGTCGCGCTGGCCGCTGCTGGCCGCTGCTGGCCGGCCGGTGGCCGCGCTAGTACCGGCCTGAGCCCGCAGTTTCTCTAGTGATGCTGCGGGCAGCACAATCATTGCAGCAGCCTACCAGGATACCTCCCGGTATCCCGGTAGGCCAGTCCGGCACTGATTGCTAAACTAGGAAATGACACGCAATCAGAAAGGCCGCACACAGATCAGGCCCCACCAACAATGCAAAGACCCTGTAATGCAGAGAAATTCAGTTTTAGACCAGTGCCTGTCAGTGCCATCACTAAACTTCTCCGTAACCAAAAAATGAAATACCAGTCTGGACCTGATCAAATCCCAGCAATGCTGCTGAAAATCAGTGCGCCAGCAATTGCAAAACCTGTCGCAACCCTAATCAATGAATCACTGGCGACTGGATACATACCCAAACTTTGGAAGACTGCAAGGGTGGTACCTATCCATAAAAGTGGAGACAATACTTTGGTATCCAACTACCGCCCGATATCACTGCTCCCTGTAATGTCAAAAATTCAGGAAAAATGTGTCTACACTCAATTACGTGATTATTATCAGTATCAGAACTATTTAACCCCAGATCAATCCGGCTTTCGTCCAAATAATTCAACTACAACTGCCCTTTTAAAAGTTTGTAATGATATCCAAGCGGGCATGGAACAAGGAACCCTAACTGGAGCCATCTTCCTTGATTTTGCCAAGGCTTTTGACACAGTAGACCATGGCATCCTAACTCTGGTATTGGTGATAGCACGTTAACCTGGTTCCAATCATATGTGTCTGATAGGTCACAATTTGTGTCCATTTCTGACAGCACTTCCCTTTCCAGTCACGTGCGGTGTACCCGAAGGCTTGATACTCTTCCCCCTGCTATTCACTATATTCATAAATGATCTGCCCAATGTCTGCAAAGCCTCAACTGTACACATGTACGCAGACGACACTGTAATCTATACCACCAAACCAAATCTCCCACAGCTGGAGGCCGTGCTGCAAGAACAATTCACAGAGGTAGAAAAGTGGATCAAAGATAACAAACTTTTTCTAAATACTGACAAAACTGTTACAATGCTCTTTGGAACCACACCTAAACTACACAAATTGCAAACACCCCATCTATGTGTCAGAACAAAATCAAATGGCATGCTGACCACAGTCACTTCTCTCAAATATCTAGGTATGTGGTTAGACCCAAATCTATCTTTTGGCCCCCACATCGAAAAACTCTCATCTAAACTCTACCCCAAACTAGGTGCCCTGTACAGAAACAAATCCTGCCTGAGCCCCGCGGTAAGAAAGCAGATTGTACAACAAATGCTTATGCCAGCCATTGAATACGGAGATGTAGTGTATGCAGCTGCCCTTCAAACACACCTCCAGAAACTTACTACATTGTATAACTCATTCTGTCGCTTTGTGCTACAATGTAACTACATGACCCACCATTGTGACATGTTAAAAGAACTAAACTGGCCCATCGCTGGAATCTAGGCGCACCCTTCACCTTTCCAACCTGGTGTTTAAGAGCTTTTCTGGGAAGCTACCACCCTACCTGAATAGGCTGCTTCCCCCGGCAGTTCCCTCATCCTATAACCTCAGATCCAGGACCAGCACCTTACTTGCAATACCACAATACAAAAAGAAAGTGGCTCGATCCTCATTTTCCTACAGAGCACTGCAAATATGGAATAACCTCCCAGACACCGTCAAATCTTCCCCCCAGTCTAAAGTCCCTTAAGACTACCCTATTAACATACCTCAATACGAAATGCACCTGTAAACATGTAACATAATGACTTTATTTCCTACATATTTATTTTTCTGTCAATCTGTATATTTGGTCTTGTGTTAATATCTTGCATTTTACTATTTTGTATTTCTGTAACCACTCAATGTTCTTGAACCCAGGACATACTTGAAAACGAGATAAATCTCAATGTATCCTTCCTGGTAAAATCCTTTTATAAATAAAAATAAATAAAATAAAAAAAATGTCAAACAGCAGCTGCCAAGGCCAGCAAGGTATTGTCATTAACCTCCCTGGCGGTATCCCCAATTTTGCTACCGCGAACGGTAACCCCGAGCCACACTCGGGCTGGATGTTTACTCACCTCCTCCTGGCTCCCTCGCTGTCCCCGCAGTGTGATCGTGGCGAGCTGCTTCCTGGAAGGCTCCCTGCGAGTCACATGGTGCAGGGTGGGCGGGAACCATCAGCAAACTTATAAACAATTCATAAAATACTGTAATCCAAAGTGCAATGTTTATGAATGGCCACTGGGTGGCAATACAGGATAAGAAATAGACCATACATCCTCTTACTCTTGTTTTCAGACTGATTTCAGTGTTTTTTGTTTTTTATTTTATTGAATATCATTTATTTGCATTATTTTGGATAATTATTTTTGGGATAATAAATTATTATTTCGTGTTTCAAACTTTATCGGACTCAGTGTATTTACTATTTTTTTATTTATTTTTTTACAAAGGATTTTACCTTAGAGTAAGAACTCTTGATTGCACGGATTTCAGTGCGTGATTCCTAATTATTACAGGCTAACTATGTACAAAAACACGTTTCCTTTAAAAAAAAATTGAGACGCTTTTAGACAAGAAATTTTTAAAAAATTTGACCGCCAGGGAGGTTAAAAGGGGAATTCACTCTCGGGATAAAAGCATAATTTTGCCTCTGTATAAATCAATGGTCAGATCGCACCTTGAATATGCCGTGTGATTTTGGGCACCTGCCTTAAAAAAGGATATTATGGCACTAGAAAAAGTGCAGAGACGAGCGACTAAATTAATGAGGGGAATGGAAGGTTTAAGTTATGAGGAAAAACTAACATGCTTAAACCTGTTTAGTTTAGAGAAACGGCGCCTTAGAGGGGGATCTGATAACTTTATATAAATATATACGGGGCCTTAGAGGGGATCTGATAACAATATATAAATATATATGGGGCCTTAGAGGGGATCTAATAACTTTATATAAATATATACGGGGCCTTAGGCTGGTGTCAGACGAGCGCATTTTGTACGGACTGTGCGCCCGTGCAGTACGGACGCACTTTCTGACGGAAGACGCAGTAGTGGCCACACAGTCCGTTTTTTAAGCTGACGTTATTTTTGACGGATGTAGCAGGGAAAATAAATTGAATATGAAAAACATTTTGTCCGTCAAAAATACTGGCCGCACAAATGCAGTCCGTCTGACCTCGTTCATCACTCACACACAAAGCTATGCGGACGCAGCGGTTTTACGTTCTTGCCTAACTTGCGTCTGTTTTCTGCGTGCGTTGTGCGCCCGCAGTTCGGTGTGGACGCACTTCGTGTGGGGTGCTCCATTGACGATTATTCTATGCTGCGACGGACGTTATTATGTGAGCAAAAACAGACGTTCACACTGCGCTCGTCTGACACCAGCCTTAGAGGGGATCTGATAACTTTATATAAATATATACGGGGCCATTCTAAACCATCTTCTGGAAATCTATTCATTAACAGGACTATACACACAGGACACGAGGTCACCCATTTAGATCCTAAATGCATAGGAATGCTGTTTTTTTCTTTTTTTACATTGAAAACATACAATACAGTTGTGGAATTCTCTGCCTGTTGAGGTGGTTGGATCAGAGTCTGTACTGGAGGTCTTTTTGCAAAAATTTGATATTAAGGGTTATAATATTTAATATGTGAGTAAAAGCTACTTGATCCAAGGAGAAATCTAACAGAAGGGAAAAATAAAGAGTGTAATTGCGCCCTAACAAATAATATCGTAACTTTTATAGGAGACAGATACAAAACGAATAATAGTAAATGAATGCAGCTGTAAATGAGAATAAATTATGGCAACAAGCCTTCTAAATAGTTGCCAAAGTCAAGACAAAATACTACAGAAATCCCAAAAGTGCAATATACAGCTGTGTTGAAATAGAAATAAACCATTTAAAATATTATATTGTGCTCTTAAAAAATGTGAACAGTGTATAAACATATATTAAATTACATCCTTTCCTTTAAATAGTAAATCATTGAGCACTTTTTGAAATAGTTCTGTGAGGTTTCCTTCCAATACATCATATATATCTTTCTCGCTCAACAGCCTGTAAGTGTCTTTTAGTTAATGTTCTCTAGACATAATGACCGTTCCAGCCCCTTTTCTGCCTGTTTTATTACTAAATCAATTGTTTTTATATATATATATATATATATCTAGAGATACTCCCATTCTTTACTTTGTTTATTGAGCCTATGTGGAGAATAGCATCAATAAAACGGAAACACCCTGGGGAGTATAATATGAAAGACAAAGTATAAAGTGGATAGTATAAAGATAATTTGATATGTGTTGGGGCAGCGCTATTCACAACGGGTATAGCCTGTGCAGAGCAATGGATCAGAACTGCAGAACTCCAACTGTTGGATCTGGGCAAGCACCAGCGAAACTTGTATTGCAAAGCCTTATTACATTTTAGAAATTAGTTTTATTTGCCTTTTATTACAGTAAAGCTGCTTTGAGAATAAATACTCTTCTTTTTGGTACCCCGTGTCCTGTATCACATTGGCAAAGGAGTGTACATCTGGACAGGAATCCCAGCACCAACTGCACAGCACAAAGTTTATTCTACAGTATTTTTTACTGTACTTTTTCTTTTTCATTTTTGAATTTGCCGCCTGGTCCCGCCCCCCTGCGTCGTGTGAATCGCAGGGAGCGGAACCAGGAAGCAAAGTCGCCGGCTGCCGCGATCACACTGCAGTGACTGCGGAGACAGCAAGGGAGCGAAGGATGCGGTGAGTATGCATCCAGCCCGAGTGTGGCTCGGGGTTACCGATCGCAGTAGCGAAATTTAACCCCGAGTCACACTCGGGAATACCGCCAGACAGGTTAAATCATATTGAGCAAAAAGGGGGTTGAAAAACATGTAGCTGAATCGGACTGAAATTATATATTTGTAAAGTACCGACATATTGTGCATCATTGTACAGTGCATAGGTCAAATCAAAAATAGAATTAACATAGGTTTGACACATGGAGAGGGATTCGTACAGGGGACCTTGAATGAAAAATACTAGAACAAAAATGGACATCATATTAACTGGGAAGAAAATAATAAAGATGAATGTAATGCAAACACCCCAATACTGAAAAGTGCACAGACGTACATTTAATCCAAATCCGAATACATGTAATGATTGGATTCCCAGATGGCCATCATATCAGATGATGTTCTAAATGACCAAAGTGTTCTGAAATGGGCACCTGGGGTTGAAAACTGTCGTAGGTAGAAGGCTGAGCTATGGCAGGAAGGGGCAGAACTTAATTTTGCCTCGTGCATAAAGTATTCATGGGGTTGGCAAGGTTTCGGTTAGCTGATTGTGGGCCAAAGTTTGAGACTTCAACATAGCCATACAGGGTTATTCAGAGAAAGGTGAAACTTTGGAGAACCTTTGGAGAAGTGAAAATTCTAGGTCAAAATAGCTGATTTTAAAGTGAGATAAATGGGAGAATTTTTCTGGTTTGGCTATTTTAGCCTAGAATTTTCACTTCTCCAAAAGTTCTCCAGAGTTTCACCTTTCTCTGAATAACCCTGACGGTCTCTGTGACCCACCAGTAATTTGCACGGTGTGCTTGATGGCTAGTCTTGTCCTCAGCTGATGGACTTCAAGATTTTCCTTCAATTATTTATTTAAAAAAAATAACTCTTCTTTTAGGTTTCAAAATGGTTTGCTTATTGGTGTAATAAAAAATATATTTAATATTGTAGAGTACAATGGGGTGAACAATTACCTCTTCCTGAAATTCTGCAAAATTAAATAAGAATAATATGATTTTGTAATTATTTTATGCTTTTTAAATTGGAGATTCTCATGGAATTTCTGCAAATACTTTAGTCATGTGCTTGTTGCCCTGATAGACGAACGAAGATTAGACTGGATTCTTGTTATTGTAATGTGTAATATAAGCAAGTTTTTAATCCTTGTGGAATCTGTTACGAATAAATGAGGTGCTGATCAAAAGCACAATATTTCAAAGAGATACTGATTATGGGTGTTCAAAGTCGTACCTTCTATCTCCTACAGTGTTAGTACTTGAAACAAGCGCCTTGCGTGCCAATTTCTTTATCGCGCTCAATTTATCAAGAAGATGCATAAGTTCCGAGATAACTTTAGTTTGTTTTTTCAGGCGACGTGGTTTACCAAATGAAGAAAATAAGATGTTTTCCCCCTAAACACTGTAATTTAGTGTCGGAAACCATTAAATATAAGGTAAAATAGAACATTTGAACAGAGGTGTTTGTTCTTTAAACGTTAAAATAATGTAAATTTGCTCATTTGTAGTTTTTCGTGTATTCGTTTATCCTTTACAGAAATATTGTTGGAATGAAAGATTCTGAACTCCAGATTGTGTCCCTTATCTTGCAAAAATTGAAACGGGGTCTGCATTAGTAAATGTGTTGAAGATAAATAAAGGTTAGATATTCCTGTTTATAAGAATTTGTAGCGATCATGAGATTAGGATATGAGATTTGGCATAATGCATGTATATGCACCTTGTATCTGTACTGTACAGGGATTTTCAGTCATTATAACCCCCTGAATCGTATCCATGTACAGCAGTGAGTGACCTCACAGCTCTCCCTGTGTTCTGCCCTCTCCACGGCTGTTGTAATGTAGCAGCAAAGTGTTTGACTTTTTTGTAAGAGCGTGCTTTGTGGCTGTTGTTTGCAGCTTATTTTTTCTCTTTCCAGGGTGTCTGGAAAGAGAAAAGGCAGTGGATTTAGGCTGGGTTCACACCACGGCATAGCGCAGCGTCGCGCAATGCGCGCGTTTTTTTTAAGCGCGTTCGCGCATACAAAAAACGCGCGAACGTGCGTTGCAGCGTGTTCGCGGCTATGATATGGCCGCGAACGCGCGGCTATATGCCGAAAAGAAGCTCCCGGACTTCTTTTTGCGTCGGCCATTTATCAGCGCGTTCATGCGTGCTGAGAAACGGCCAGGTGTGACATGCTCACATAGGGAATCATGGGATGTCACTGTTTGAGCGTTTTACAGCGCGCAGGAGTGCGCTGTAAAACGCTTAGGTGTGAACCCAGCCTAACAGGGTTATTCAAAGAGAATCGAAAAGTCACTGCACAATCGGTGACTTTTCGTTCACTTGAATTCGGTACGATTTGGCGATCCCATGTCGGGGACCCTGCGGTGTATTCAGCAAGCACCACAGGCCGCCGTAATGCAGGGAAAAGTCGGCGCACACCCGCTGAAAACTCACTGCAAAATCAGGGCAAAGGTACACCGAAACCCACAAAAACATCTGGATTAACCCTGCCGAACACGCCGGAGAAACCCGAGCAGGAGTCGATCAGAGCACAGAGCAGCCGCCGGAAAAACCCGACACCGCAGACGAATGGAGTGAAAAATAAAAACCAGTACGCTTGAATGTTTAAAAACTGAAACGCTGTTTGCAAAGAAACTACAGAGCGAAAATGTCTGAAATTTACACATAAGATCCAATAAATGATAATAAACACAGAAAAAAAGTTTGCAAAAAAATGCCTAAAAGATCCTAAAAAAATCTAAAAATAAAGAATATTATAATCAACAGTTTATTAGATATTGTATTAAAACGGGAATATTTTTATTATTGAAGCCTATGGGATTCGCCTGAATAAACCTGTCGAATGAAACCACCGAACAGCAGGGCAATTCAGCAACTTTTTAGTGCTGGTTTTTGTTCTCTGAATAGACGAAGCATTGCTTCTCTAGGGGGGTTTCACTGCCCTCGAACAGGCACCGTATGTGCAGGCAATTCGCCAACATTTGGCGAACTGCCTGCTCTCTGAATGGCCAGGAAAGGTAACCGTACGCTGAATTTCACTGTTCGGTTACATTTCGTTAGCAATTTGGATCTCTTTGAATAACCCTTTTAGTTTCACCGCAGGGGGCACGAATGATGCTTTAATCCCTGCTTTGAAAAAGGTGTGATTTTTTTTTTTTTATATCTATATATATATATATAATAATAATTGGTTTTCAATGTATTACAATGCAAAATCGAGTTAACAATGTCTGAAAGTGTTGACATTCCACATTGGACGCAGCAAAAGCCACAAAATCTATTTTCATGATTACTAACCCTCCGTTTGCTTTGATAGCCAGTATTAAAGCTACACAATGTGTGTTTTATTTATTATAGTGAATTGCTTTATGTATTGCTTTATGAATTGCTTTAATGACCTCATCACTGCAGCTCAATAGCTGTATCGAATGATGCTTTAATTTACGTTATCGATCGAATATATTGCATCACTATTCTCCGCTGAATGATTTAAATCTATTATTCTTTAGAAGTAAAGCTGTGAACCAATTGATTCTTTTCTAGCGGAGTTATGTACATTGAAAGTGTGTGTGATAAATATGAAATTGCAAGCACTCGAAATATAAATAGTCTGTTCCACGTTACAAAATGCCAGTGAATTTTTGTAAAAAAAAAATCATTTGGAACATTTAAAGGAAAAGTTTATCCTCCGCCCTGTCCACCTAATACTATGTGGAAACACCTTTAAATTTTTTTTTGCAGCAAGTCTGAATATATCTCGGTTTACTTTGCACAAGTTTCCTCAGGAAGTATATTATTATTATCATTGTGGCATCAGTTTCCACAGCGCTTTACAATAACCAGTTATAGTTACAAGCATTTACAAAGCGCCAACAGATTCCTTAGCGCTGTACAAAGGGAGAGACAGAATAACAAATATACATACACATTACACACATGGAACAGTAGGAGGGAAGTACCCTGCTCAAGAGCTTACAATCTAAGAGGCGAGGGGACCTTGCTCAAGAGCTTACAATCTAAGAGGAGAGGGGTGACACAGTAGGTGAGGGTACTTGGAGTATGTGTAGTAGCGGGGCGCATGTGGGCTGATTGGGAAGATGGAGCGAGAGATGTACAGTGAGGGATCATGGAGTGAGTCGAAAGGTTTCTCTAAAGTAATGAGTTTTCAAAGACTTCTTGAAGGACTGATCTAAAAATACAAATATAGGAACAAAAAAAGAGGTGTAGAAGGCCTTGTTCTGATGAATCTACAGTCTAAGGCTAATGTCAGACGAACGCAGTCTGAGTGCACTCTGCGTGCGTGCATAATGGATGGACGTACTGACGGAAGATACTGTAGACACCGCACGGTCCGTTTTTTTTGACGGACGTAGAAAAAAAAATATGGAAAATAAAATTAATATGAAGAATGCTAATAGTGTGAAAAGGATATGAAAAGCCATTGTGTGTGTCAAGGTGCTGGACGTCGCAAATGCGCTGCGCCTGACATCTCATCACTCACACAGAACGCTACGCGGACGTGGCGCACTCTGCCCGTTCGTCTAGCGGTTTTACGTTCTTGCCTAACTTGCGTCCATTTGCCACGTGCGTTGTGCGTGCGCAGTTCGGTGCACACGTACTTCGTGTGTGGGTCTCTATTGATCATGATTCTATGCTACGACAGACGTTAAACTATGCGGCAACACGAACGTGATCACTGCGTTCGTCTGACATTAGCCTAAAGGAGTTGGGGTGGAGGAAGACAAGTTTTATAGGTGGTGAGGATCACTAGCACTAGTGTTACAAAAATGGTGAGGGCAGGGAAAGGCCCTCTATCATGATGTGGGGTAGGCAAGGAGAGGGATCGTTTGGCATCCCACTCTTCTTTGCAGAACCATGCCTATCATGGAATTTCGGTGTTCTTTCATTCAGGATTCACTGCAGGGTCCCCGAAGTGCAAGGAAAACCCTCCAAACGCATCTGAAGAACAGCCAGAACAAAATCAGAGCGACCCGAAAAACCGCCAAAAAAAAAAGCCAGACGCACCCAACGATCTCCCGCAAAATGGCCGAATGCATAAAAAAAAAAACACAATCCGCCGAACAGCCACTGGGTCAAAAAGGGGTAAAAAAAAAGAACACTGGAACTTTTAAAAGCTCGTAGAAAGAAACCTTAGACCAAAAGGTCCAAAAATCGGAGCTTCAAACCAGCATCAGAGGACTGAACCTCATTTAGATAAGTATCAAACAAATAAGCACACAAGGTGGCTATTTTATCATGCCTAATGGTTATTATTAATGCCATAGATGCTGGTTTAGATAAATAAAGTAAAGTAGATAAAGAATTTTTAGCAATCTTTATTAAATAATTACATATAGATTAAAAATAGTATGAATAGTTTGTTCAAATTGGTTTCAAATGGATCAGTTTCCAAATAAATGAATCTCTTGTAATCCCAGGAAATAGAGGGTTTTGCTGTCCGGAAGGATAGATAATACAGCTCCCTCTACCGGGTAATATGACGGAATATCTCATTCACGGACAGTTACACATGCCCAAATCCTTCATTATTTAACCACTTCGCTGCGGAGGACGCGCTCAGCGTGCATAGCACGATGACGCTAGTCCTGGAGTTAATTCCTAGCTGCCACCAATGGTGGAGATAGGGGGTTCCAATGAACCCCCTATCTCCCGATCTGTGGCAGCTAGGGGTTAATGTTTGATATCGTTGGATCGGCCAGAGCATGGCCTTTCCAACGATATCAAACATGACCGTGAAAAAAGTTTTTAAAAATAAATAAAAATATAAACAAGTTTTTTATTTGTTTTGTTAAAGCAGCAATATTGTTCCCATTTAATTTATAATGTGAACAATGATGCTGCACTAACGATTTTTGTATGGGGTGCGTTTGTTAAAAATAGCGAAATTTTCCCCCAAAAAAAATGTAACGAGACCCCATTTCTAATTTTTTTAACAAGCGCACCCCATACAAAATATAACCGCAAACGATCGCATGTTAAAAATGTGAAAAAAAACACTTTACACGTTGTAAATTTTTGAAAATTCTAATTTTATTGCATATTTTGTTATAATATACAGACAGGACATAACGTATACATATAATAATGACATATTATGAATCTTTCGAGTCTGCCGGAAAGAACGATATGTAATATGTTTGGGTCATATAATAAAATAAGGCTTCAAAACACGTTTAAACATGATGAGCAAAACCGGTAAAAATGACCTCCGCAAACAGGCGGGAAATGCCTCAGCAGCGAAAGGGTTAAAGCAGGGACTGATACAATACATAAGGTGATCAATTAGTACAGAGGTTGGCATAAAATGCAACAATATGGCAGAACCACCCTCTAATAGTAGCACTAGCTTATTATGCAGTCCGTCATACATTCATACAAGCTTGCTAGAATATAGTTCTCCTATAAATGAGGATAAACACATAGTGCAACAGATATTCCGTCATATTACCCGATAGCGGGAGCTGTATAGCTGTACTTTACTTTATTTATCTTAGGCTAGGGTCAGACGAGCGCAGTGCGAACGCGCGTGCAGGCGCACTTAATCACGGCCGTAGTAGCAGCAAATGACGGGCAATGACGGCCAATATACGAAGTACGGTCGCACAAAAGTCCGGCTGCGCAACGCAAGTGGAAGATGAACGCATTTTGTTGAGAACGTAAAACCTCTAGTACGGTTGTACAGAGTGCGCTGCGTCCGCTAGAGGCGTGTGTGCGTGAATTGGAGATGTCAGACACTGCTAATGTCCGGCCAACATAATGGGCAGATGCACAAAGTGTTTTATTGATGATCCGTACAAAATCACGGATGCAAATGCGCATCGTATGACCGCTATCGCGTACTCCGTGAATAAATACGTCCATTCGTTCGAACGCACTTTTTCACAGACAACGCGAAAATGCGTTCGTCTGACCCTAGCCTAAACCAGCATCTGTGGCATTAATAGCCATTAGGCATGATAAAATTGCCACCTTGTGTGGTTTTTTGTTTGAAACTTTTAAAAGCTGTATGCAAAAAAATACAGGACTAAAATGCCTGGAATTAATATATAAGGTCATATGAATAAAAAGGTCTGTTACAGAAAAAACAAAACCTATTAAAAAAAATCTGTAAAAATCCTGAAAAAGTGCCTGAAAAATCCTAAACAATAAAGAGACATGCAGGGTAATGCAAAGAGATTCGAAAAGTCACCACACGTTCGGTGACTTTTCGTTCTCTTCAATTCGGTTCGTTTTGCCGATCCCATTTTGGCGACCCTGCGGTGTATTCAGCAAGCACCACAGGGTCCCCGAATTGCAGGGAAAAGCTGCCGCAAACCCGACGAAAACTAACCGCAAAACCCGGCGAATGCACGCCGAAAACCTGCAAAAACATTTGGATTAACCTGCAGAAAACCACAGAAAAACCCGAGCAGGAGCCGATCCCAGCCTCCGAAAAAAGCCGACACCGCAGAAGAGGCAGTGAATAAATTAGCAAAACAGTTTTCTTGAATGTTTGAAAAGTGAAACACTGTTTGCAAAGAAACTACTGAGCGAAAATGTCTGAAATTTACATATGAGGTCCAGGGAATGATAATTAAAAGGGCTGTTACAGAAAAAATAAGTAAACTTAAAAAAATCAAAAAAAAATATCAGACTTTTAAAAAAAAAAATCCAGAAAAATGCTTAAAATATTCTAAAAAATCTATAAATAGACTCTTTACTGCAGAATTTTATAATGAATGGTTTATTAGATATTGAATTAAAATGGGAATATTTTTAACATTGAAGCCTATGGGATTCTCCTGAATAAACTTGCCGAATTAAACCACCGAATGGCAGGGCATTAGGGGAACCTTTCACTGCTGGTTTTTGTTCTCTGAATAGCCGAAGCAGTGCTTTTTCATGGGCATTTCACTGCCCTCGAACAGGCACCGTATGTGCAGGCAATTCGCCACGATGTGGCGAATTGCCTGCTCTCTGGATAGCCGAATGGCCAGGAAAGGTAACCGAACCCTGATTTTCAGCGTTCGGTTACCTTTCTCCAGCCATTCGGATCTCTTTGAATAACCCTGTTTGTGCTGCAAATTAAAAGAATAAATGGTTTAATATATATTGAATAAAAATGGGAATATTGTTTTACATTGAAACCTATAGGGTTCGCCTGATTAAACCTGCCAAATGAAACCACCAAAAATCATGGCATTTCTGACATTTCACTGCTGTTCGGTGTCTCTGAATAGATTAACCATTGCTTCTCTGTGGGGGATTTCACTGCTGCTAAAGATCACTGTGTTTCGCTGGCAATTTGCCAATATTTAGCGAATTGTCAAATGCTGATCGTGACGCACTGCACAATATGTCTATTTTTGCTTTTCTTATATACTCATATGTGGATGGTTTATTCATGAGAGTCATCTGAACCCTGAGGGCAATTGAATTTGCGCTGACCACATACTGTGAGATTTTAATTTTCTGTATGAATATAAATATCCTGTATTGAAAAGCCTGTTCTGATAAAATGGGCTGTGACACCCCCCCCCCTTTCTATGTAGACAGTCTTTTCTTACATATTATGTGGCTTGTGGAATTTAGCCAGATTTCCTGTACGGTCTTTGTTACATGAAATACAGGAAAAGTGCGCGAACGTTGTAAGCTAGAAAAAACATCTCTGAACCATATGTAGTAATCTTTGTTAAACCGTCCTGGCCAAAATCTGACGTAGAAATGTATCTGTATGCTGATTGGCTATAAGTTCTTTGAAGGCTTATAAATTGGTCTGTCTGGCGAGGGGATGTCCGAGATATTGCAGCTATATCTTGTGTGTGGCTGGTTTTACTGTCTCCGCTGATCAGCATAAGTGCATCTTTTGTTTGTATTTTGTTACTTTGGGAAGAAACTCACAGATGTTTATATGGCATTCCATATATGGTAATTATAATAGGAATATTGATTTTGTTTGTATATGGTTATTATTTAACAGATACGTATACATTTTATTGCTTTGTATAGGGCCTTTTTTGTTATTTCCACACATTTTCATGCACTTTATTGTTTTAAACACCTTTTAAAGAATAGCAGAGTTCAGTTTTTTGTCTTCTGAAGTTCGGCGGTGTTTGGCAGTCAGCGGCGATGGTCTTTGGTGGCTCCACATTCATTGCACTTTGGGGACCCAGTGGTGAATAGTAAATTCACCGTAGGGTCGGCGAACTAGAATCGCTGAAGTGCGCGGAACGAGAAAGCATTGAAATTTTGGTGCCTTCTGAAAAAACCTTTTTTTGTTGTTTATGGTGGTTTTTTTGTATCATTCTACCCCCCCCCCAACTGCCATAGCCAAGACATGTCCTGGGTACGAGGGATAAACACCTGCAAGTAGTAATCGGTAGCTGCCGGAAGTCTGTATGTTCGTAAACGTTGCTGTTGGACTCTAGGTAGTTCTGTTGATAAGTATTCTATGTGTCCTCTGATCAGCGTTTGTGGTTTATCATGCTCTTTTTCATTTATGGACCACATCCGATGGTTTGAACACTGCTCCATTGTACATCCAGTGCTTCATTTTTATACCTGGAAGGGTTAATACTGGGTCTGCCTACATAATATTCCTCTGTGCTAGCTCCCTTTAGAGTAATCTTTCCTGTACATTCTGATAATATCTTTGCTCTTACACCTACGTACAAACCGATAACCCACAAAACAATCAAAGGCTTTTAGTAACCTTTTCTTTTTTTAATATGCAGAGATGTTCCCTTGTTTCTTCCATTTTTTTCTTTGTTACTGTTATATCTGCACTTTTCCATAAATGGTATGAAAGTCAACCCACATTGTAGTCATTTCTGATAGAGGAAAATATCTCATGTTTGCACGTAACCCAGGGTTCTATAACCTGGAAGTGTTTGTTCAATAAACTGAAGCATTCTGTGATTTTTGCCTTGTGTCTGGTCACATTTTGTTCATCCAGGTACTCCTGAATGGAACCGTCAATGTCAGAAGTAGTTTACAGCTGGCCAAATTTAAGGGACGGCCCTTTGATTTGGACAGAACCACCAGTATCCCTCTGGAAATTTGCATTGCATATGGAAAATGTCTGACTTTCACATTGTTGCTTGTCCTTTTAGGGAGTTGGAGGTTTTGTAAATGTAAAATATACAAATACACATTTTAAAAAAGATGGCGTCATATGGATTTGCTTTATACTCAACTTTTTACCAAAATAGTACAGTATCTAGTGTAGTATTTCCAACAGGATTATATATTCTCTTGTTCTGTAGGTTTTTATGGAATCAAACAGGGTTGACATTTTAGTAAAAGTAGGCCTGGACATCTGATGTCAGAGCAACCCATTTTTTTATATTGATTTAAAATCCAAATTCATTCCAAGAAGGAAAATACTAACAGGTTTATTCAAAGAGAATCGAAAAGTCAAAGCACGTTCAGTGACTCTTTGTTCCCTGCAATTCGGCACGATTCGGCAATCCTAGTTCGCCGACCCTGCGGTGTATTCAGCGCAAACCACAGGGCCGCTGTACTGCAGAGAAAACCCACCACAAACCCGATGAACACTCACTGCAAAACCCGCAGAAACAGCTGGATTAACCCCGCCGAACACGCCGGAGAAACGATCACAGTGCAGAGCAGCCGCCGGAAAAACCCGACACCGCAGACGAATGAGGTGAAAGAAAAAAAAATTGTACGCTTGAAAGTTTGAAATTTGAAAAGCTGTTTGCCAAAAAACTGCAGAACGAAAATGTTTGAAATTTACATATAAGATCCAATGAATGATAATAAAAAGGGCTGTTACAGAAAAAAGAAAAACGGGAAAAATGCCTAACAGATCCTAAAAAATCTATAAATAAAGAGACTTTTTGCTGCAGAATAAAATATTAAACAGTTTGTTAGATATTGAATTAAAACGGGAATGTTTTTAACATTGAAGCCTATGGAATTCACCTTAATAAATCTGTTGAATGAAACCACCGAATGGCAGGGCATTTTGGCAACTTTTCACTGCTCGTTTGTGTTCTCTGAATAGACGAAGCATTGCTTCTCTATGGGGATTCACTGCCCTCAAACAGGCACCGAACAGGCACCGTATGTGCAGGCAATTTGCCACGATGTGGCGAATTGCCTGCTCTCTGGATAGCCGATTGGCCAGGAAAGGTAACCGAACCCTGATTTTCAGCGTTCGGTTACCTTTCGGCCACAATTCAGATCTCTTTGAATAACCCCCTAAGAATCAAATAAACAATGCTTGAAGGCCCCGAGGAGTCTGCGACCCCAGCCCATGGCAAAAAATACTGAAGCCTCCATGGGGAAATGGAGGTACAAGGCTCCACATCCAGACTCAGCTCGAGCCACCTTGAATCCCTTGCACACGTTTGCAGGACTGTGAACCAAAGGCAGAGATTCGACGTGACCTTCACAGCACTACTGCTGGTTGTGTGGGAACAGGCTGCAAGATGTCCTATCATACAATGAAGCCAAGTGAAGTGAGCTGTCTCCCAATCCCGGAGCTCTTTGTAAGGGGCAGGGGCGGCTCCATCCGGGCTTACAAAAAGTCAAGTCTGTGATCAGCAGAAAGAAGGATGGAAATGAGCCAGCAATCAATGCTGAGCACCTTGAAGTTTTCAACCAGGAGTGGAATAGAGTGACCCAACAGCAATGTGAAAGACCAGAGAGCATTCCAAGATGTGTGAATGAAAGCTGTGCCGGAAAATCTGGATGATTCCACCAAATACTGATATCTGAACTTCTCCAAAGTTGAAACATTAGTATTGTTGTGTTCTAAAAATTAACAAGAATTTGTCTTCCTTGCATTCATTGAGGTATGAAGACAACTTTTTCATCATTTTGACCACTTGCCATTTTCTACAAATAAATGCTCAAAATGTTACTAAAATATAGACATGTGCACGGTGGTATTTTTTTGTTTCGGATCTTTTCGGGCCGTGGGGTTTCGTTTCGGATCATTTCTAATCGATTTCACTTTCGTTTCGGATCGTTTGCGATTCATTCTTTTTGACCGATTCGAAATTTCAGATCGATTTTGTTTCCACTTTATAATGATTAAAAACAAAAGGTAAGTGTGAAAAAAAGAAGCGGGACCCTGTGACATGTCCCCATTAACCCTTTGCTTGGGACATATTCTGTGAGATGGCCAATGCCCATTCCCTTGCTGGGACATACACTGTGAGATGCCCAATGCCCATTAACCCATTGCTTTATCTTGAATTGCATAGATTTTTATTCCCCGTTTCGGATCGATTCAGATCGTTTCAATTCGTTCTTTCGGACCGATTCGAAATTTCGGACGGCTGAGTATCATTTTCAAAAATGCTTCCGAAAATGAAAAATGGTGGATTTTTGGACTAATTGGGACGAAACGAAACGCACATGTCTACTAAAATATTGGAACATGGCAAAAGTTTTAGGAACATTTTGAGTATTGACGATTTATAGAATGAGTAAAATGAACATTTTTCTTTTAAACACATTCCTATAAATAGTAAAGCCAGAGTGGAGTAGAGGTAACATCACTGTTCTATGACCGTGGAGACCCAGGTTCAAATCCTGGCAAGAGCACCTCTCCAGTAAGTGTCCTTGGGCAAGACACCTAACGGTACATACTCGCCACCCAGGACATACTTGAAAACGAGAGAAATCTCAATGTATCCTTCCTGCTAAAATACTTTATAAAAAAAAAAGCCAGAGAAACAGATTTTTAGTGGTCTCTGTGTTTTTTTCCTGCTGTACATATGTATGTGTGCAGACATTTCTAAATATAATTATTTATAAATATTTCAGGCCTCTGTGTAATGACGTCAATTTCTGGTCCACAGCAGGATTTATTTAATGACAGTTCATTACAGTAATCACTGTTACATGACCTGTTTCTTGATTGACTAAGTGATTATTTTAATGCAGTGCACAGGGAACTGTTTAGAATTTGCAAAGTTAGTATATCAAGCCTGAGCATCAAAAAGAAGTCATCTGGACCATACAATTTGTATCACAGGGGATTAATCAGGTGTAGGAGTTAAGAAGGACTCTTTAATGCAGTGTATTTTCACAGCAGCAAGCAAAACCGCCTGTAGTGACAATTTAACCTCCTTGATTCCTTTGTGATTGAGGTAATGCCATGGAGAGTGCGTAAAAGAAACTGGGTGCAAAATGGCTTGCATCTTGGGAAATTTAATACTTTACAATGTAAAATAGGGTGACTTCTTATTTGCTAAATCTGACACAAATACGTTGGAAATCAATAATATAACGAAAAACAAATGCACAATAGTACCTAAGAGACAACAATAGAAAAGCACTATAAACCGTCAAAACGTTAATGAAAATATCACACCATAATCACATTGAACAACAGACGCAAAAGTCAAAAAGCTGTACAGTTTCCCCCCCAGCCAATATACTGCAGTCTAAATATGTCTGTCACCACTCTGAACCTCACATATAGAGGCCTACAAGGCCTTACAGCACAGACAATAAAGAGAGGCAGCTCTAGAGAAAGCCCTTGCTTGCGAAACGCGTCAAGCGATATGCCACTAGTTTTTAAGGCACTTTTCATTTTTTTGGGTTTCGTTACACCCCAGCTTACTATTATAGTTACTCTGTTATTTTCTCTCCTTTTACCTCTGACCTATTTGGTTCTGCTATTTTGACAGTTGGGGGGGGCTGCTTGATCTGCAGAGGTATTAACTAGTATTTACATGTGTGTACCTATATTATATGTGCCACTGTTTAATGTAGATAATCTTTGAACGTGGCGCTCCACCTTAACCTAACCCCCCTGAACGTTTGCCAGAAATGATACAACAATGATTTATCTCTGTATACTTCAAATAAAATAGTACTAAAAATATACTGTTAAACCTATTCTGTTTTAATAGAACACTCATTCGAGGACTAGTGTATTACAAATACATATTGGTTTATTAGCTAACAATTCAAATAATTAGGAACACAAAGGAGAAATAAAGGACAATTGGCCAGAAAGTCAGCACAATCCCGTTTTTGTAACCATTTCACTCAGTAATTCTGTGCTGCCTTTGCCTGCCATGAAACCTCACCAGCAGGAGACATTAAATATTGTGTCATGCCATCTCTCATTTGATGTGCCTCAATGGTACCCCTACCAAATCTCCATTCAGCCTGCTCTAGAGAATGGTCTAAGTTGTCCTAAATTAATGACCTCTTTTTCTCTGACATAATTGTGTAAAACACAAGTTGCCTTAATGACAGTGCTTGCATTTTCAGGGCTCAGTTGCATGGCTGTGTGCAGTACACACCATTTGTTAGCCAGTTTTCCAAATGTGCACTCTACCATTCTGCGCGCTCGTGACAGCCTATAGTTGAATATACGCTTTCCTGGACCAAGTCTGTGTTGCGAGTAGGGACTAAGTAAATGCCTGCCTATCCCAAATGCTTCATCACTTACAAACACATAAGGGTACACTGGGTCTGTAGTTCCTGGCCATGGGCAGATTGCGTCCATTAGTCTGTAGGACACGAACCAATGTTGAATTATTAAAAAATTGCAGAATCGCTGCTGCTACCATATGACCCTACGTCCACATAAGTGAAGCGATAGTCTGCATCCGCCACTGCCAGCAAGTATTTTTTATAATTAAAATATTTGCTTCCAGAGGGGGCATGGCCGGCTACCGACAGTAGCAGACGTGTTCTGGGGGAGCTCCACACATCTGCCACTTTTAGGGTCCATTTGAAAACTTTTCTGCGGTGCACTTTTACTCTAAGGACCCGAGCTAGCTGGCCACCGGAACAAAGTTGTCCGGAGGCCGTTTTGTCCCCCCCTCCGGACCAGAGACGCAATTTACAGCAGCTGGTATGTGGCTAGAGCGAGGTGCCGGTGGCCATCTTGCGTCCTTCGTCCCATCACCTGTTGTTTCTCAGCCCGGCTGTCCTGCCGCCTCGACCCAACCTGAGCCTACGCTGTGACTACGGAGACGGAGGGCCCACGTCTCCTGATTGCCCTAGATGGATGCTTGATGGGTGTGACGGGGGGACCGGCAGCTGACCAGCGAGACGGATCCCCTCCCTTGACCGCAGGTTCTGATGCCTTTCTTACAGGCCTGGAGGCCTGCTTACTGCTGTTGGGGGGGAAGATATGGACGGCCTGCTCACCAGATGTGTATGGCGCCAGGCGATGCTCGCACTGCGGAGTTGCCGGGAAGAAAAAGCCCCGAGAATGGAGGAGGTTGAGACCTTGTCGGTCACACACCCCATTGAGGTCTGTATCACAGCTGTCTCTGTGAGCTGCGATGTGGTCGGCGTTCCGGCTGGGACGCTGACGCCGGATTCCGAGACCCTGATGCCTCTCTTGCCGGTGCCGATCGAGACTGAGGGCTTATGTGCTGAGGGGGGCAGTGCTGGCCCAGGTCCTGGATTGGGGCCATTGGGGTGAATATTGGGACCTGGAGACTGGCAGTCCACCATGCGCCGAGTGACGTCTGTGGGCCTGAAGTGGCACTCAGCCCTGCATTTCTGCATGACACCTGGTCTGCTACGCTTCACCCTGCCTGTTATAAGTCTGCACCTTCTGGGACACTGGCTGAGCAACCCTTTGAGACACCCTGTTTTTTGGGGGGGGTTTTCTTTACGTTTGTTTATGCTGTCCTTGTGCCATCCTAAGCTGACATTTAATAGAAGGAATCATTTGCAAATTATCTGAGTGGAAGCTGACTTCTTTACTTTATATTCAGATTTCTGATACTGCTGACTCTTGCCAATGCTCCCCGAATGGGGCCAATTTTTAGATTTTTTTTTTCCTTTTCCCCCCATTTTTGTTCCCCCTCCCCTTTGTACTGAAACTTTATACGAATATGGTCCTTTGTTTTGATTGTCTTACGCTGACTTTTCTGTCTCAAATTAAAATGTTATTAGATAAAAAAAAATAAGGGGAGGCGTGATCACTTATCCTGACGTTAACGCTTACTCATCTGAACGCTAATGGTAGCATTCACTAGGGAATAGTCCTTAAGATAAAATGTAAGAGCAGGATAAGCAGGTTCTTTATTAAATACCTTATTTATTGTTCGCACTTACATGTCTACTGTACATAACTAAACCTGGGTCATTCACACCTAATATGACAAACGTGTCAGCTGGCGAGCTTGTGCCATACGGGAACAATCTGATGGTTGTCAAAAAAAATAAAGTAACAAATATGAACTACAGGGCTTACATGGACAGTGCTTGATCATTAGATCTGCTTTTCAAAGGTCCTCTTCGCCCTGTTATAATGCAGCCAGGGATTTTTCCATATCTTCAAACTGACAACTAGCAATGGAAATTCCAACTTACTATAATCTTTACTTCTGGTAATTCTAGAATTTTATATTAACCTGATAGTGTGACAGAACATGTCCAGGATGTTAACGTAGAACCTCCATGACATTCACAGCTCATTCCTATTATGCTTTCCTATAGTAAAAGCTAAATGGGGAATATACTGTCATTGCTGGTTATGGGCTTTGATCACTGTAATTCCTTTCATTGTCCCCTACATTGTGATAAACCTTTTCCAAACTTTTCATACTCTTAGAATGTGTCATCTGACAATACAATTCCGCCAGGGAATTACATAGAAGAAATGCCTGTGGACACGTTCTGTCAATTGTTCAAGATAGGGCAGATTCTCCGGACTGTTGGATTGTTAAGTAGAGGACACAAGAGAATGGTTATTTTCACCCTGAAATGTTTCACAAGCAAGAAATCCAATAATATGTTATGTGATTCCTTTTATAGGAAGACTAAAACAACCAAGGGATTCTGTTTTCTAATGGGGGGAATAATAACATGGTTCTTGTTTTTAACGTTATTGGGCCAAATTACAATCTTCGCGCAAACGTTTGTGCCAGCGAAAAAACCATTAACGCGAGGGGTAAAACCCTTTGCGCTGAACGTCGTATTACATCGTCAGCGCAACAAACGCACGTAATAGTCTACCGTGGGTGAACCTGCGCGAGTGTACCATACTGCGCGCGTTCTATACTTAACATTGTGAGCGCAAACGCGAATGTGCGCTGGTATGCGGATGGTATTACAATCTATGCGCAGTTTGTAACGCACAGCCTTTGCGCGCATAATTTTAGCAACTCCTAAAAGCTGGTGTTAATGGCAAATTCTATCAACCTGACCGAACCCAAATACACCAGTCCAAAAAAAATACAGCAAAGTATAGTTACACATTCTACTCATATCAAACCAATAAAATGGAGAAGTTGTGTGTGCATTTATTATTGATGTAGCATACATGCTCAGATTGACTTTGACAGGCGCAAAAACTTAACTTGAGACAAATGTGGTTCTTAATTCTGATTGGCTGAATCACTTGAAAAAAACAGTCCGCACCCTGATTTCTGCGCACAACGTTACTGCGCGAGCATTTGTGGGTGTCCGTTTTACACTCGTTATTGCTCGACGGATGAAAAAATGCGCGAGGATTGTAATTCCAGCAGTGATTTACACGCGTTAACGTTTAATGCTTGACGCACAAATTCACGCGTTGTGCCTGCGTTTTTGTGTGAAGAATGTAATTTGGTCCTTTGTATTTTTATTCTAGATTCAAAAATGTTATGTTAATGATGGTGTAAATTGCATCTGTCTTCAGATAATTCACAGTAAGGAGACACAAGGGCGGGGGGGGGTGTTATTCTAATAAAAAAGTAATTTCATGATCTCCCCGAGATTTCTGTTCCCCACAATTCCAGTCATGACATTACCAGAAACTGTAGCTGCTGTAGCACTTCTTTACAAGAATGCAATTCCTCTGGCAACTAAGGACGTTTTCATTCATTTTCATACCACATCACTCTCAACTCTAAATCCCACAAAGATGGTGGCTCAGGGGGTGAAATTATAACTGTGCAGCAGTGTTGCATGCTGGGTAGTTCTGCCTGATTGGCTGTAATACATGAGCTTTGCACCGTGCACTCCAGTGAATAAATGAAAGACGCAAACTAAATTTAGGAGGCCATCAGGCTATCGGAATTGTCCGAATATATAAAATGCTTCTGATATCTCTGGTTAGATCCAATTCCCAAATATCAGAAAGCAGAATTGGCTGTTTCCAAATTGAGTCAGAATACGACATGCCAGCCGATATATTCTGAGCTGAATTTTTACACTGTGCACATGTCTACAGTACAGTTTTCTTGACCTATTTGACAAACCTTTAAGGTAAATGGTAATATAGTTTATATGGTTATCAAGATTTAGGATGAACTGATTTTGTGCAGATATATTTGTAACAGGAACTGGTGTTTACTTGCCACCAGCTTGAGGACTAGACCCAAAGCTGTTACAGCGTCCGTACCTTCTCTCCAGTAAAGCTGATCTGCAGCAGCTTTCCGTCTCTCACAACCCTGAGCCAGAACTTGCTGTATAATTCTATGTATCTCTCCCCAAACACCAGACAAGACTTAGTGCAGGGAAGAAGAATGATCTTTAATATGAAATGGGTACCAGTTATATGGGAGACAGGGAGGTAACATGACATAATCAACTGAATACATTGTCTACATGCGAGGGATGTGAATTTCTTCAGGAGATGCAGAAACCTGATCAGTTACACTAGACAAGATTAGCAAATAAGCCACATCAAATCAATAGAGGGTCAAACAGTTATACAGATAGCAAGAACAATAAGTCTACATTATATCACTAACACAAACCAACTCCTAAAATACAGTTTCAAGATAGCATTACATTTAACCACTTAACCATTAGGTGCCCACATACAGTTGCAAGAAAAAGTATGTGAACCCTTTGGGATTACGTGGAGTTTTGCATGAATTGGTCATAAAATGTGCTCTGATCGTCATCTAAGTCACAACAATTTGAAAAACACAGTCTGCTTAAAATAATACAACACAAACATTATATGTTTTCATGTTTTTATTGAACAGAACATGTAAACATTCACAGTGCAGGGTGGAAAAAGTATGTGAACCTTTGGACTTAATAACTGGTTGACCCTCCTTTGGCAGCAATAACCTCAACCAAACGTTTCCTGTAGTTGCAGATCAGACCTGCACAACGATCTGGAGTAATTTTGGACCACTCCTCTTCACAAAACTGTTTCAGTGTAGCAATATTCTTGGGATGTCTGGTGCGAATCGCTCTCTTAAGGTCATGCCACAGCATTTCAATCGGGTTGAGGTCAGGACTCTGACTGGGCCACTGCAGAAGGTGTATTTTGTTTTGTTGAAGCCATTCTTTTGTTGAATTACTTGTATGCTTTGGGTCATTGTCCTGTTGCATCACCCATCCTCTGCGGAGCTTCAGTTGGCGGAGAGATGGTCTTACGTTTTCCTGCAAAATGTCTTGATAAACTCTGGAATTCATTTTTTCATCAATGAAAACAATCCGTCCAGGCTCTGAGGCAGCAAAGCAGCCCCAAACCATGATGCTCCCTCCGCCATGTTTTACAGTGGGGATGAGGTTTTGATGTTGGTGTGCTGTGCCTTTTTTCCCCCACACATAGTGTTGTGTGTTTTTTCCAAACAACTCAATTTTGGTTTCATCTGTACACAGAATATTTTGCCAGCAGTGCTGTGGAACATCCAGGTGCTCTTTTGCAAACTTCAAACGTGCTGCAATATTCTTTTTGGACAGCAATGGTGTCCTCCCATGTACTCCATTCTTGTTTAATGTTTTCCTTATTGTAGATGTGTCAACAAAAATGTTAGCATGTGCCAGAGATTTCTGTAAGTCTTTAGCTGACACTCTAGGATTCTTCTGTACCTCATTAAGCATTCTGCGCTGTGCTCTTGCAGTCATCTTTACAGGACGACCACGCCTAGGGAGAGTAGCAACAGTGCTGAACTTTCTCCATTTGTAGACAGTCTGTCTTACCATGGACACACGAACATCAAGGCTTTTGGAGATACTTTTGTAACCCTTTCCAGTTTCATGCAAGTCAACAATTCTTGATCGTAGGTCTTCTGAGAGCTCTTTTCTGCGAGGCATGGTTCACATTATTATGATTATTATTTATTTATAAAGCGCCAGCATATTCCGCAGCGCTGTACAATAAGCACAGTACAGACAGGGTTACAATACATTGAACAACATTTGACAAACAGTACAGGAGGAGATGAGGGCCCTATTCCCGTAGGAACTCACAATCTAGGAGGGTTGGGGTTGGAAACAGGAGGAGAGGACTGTATGGTGAGAGTGATTGATGGTTGCGTCAGTGAGTTGGGTGGTAGGCTTCCCTAAATAGGAATGTTTTCAGGGAGCGTTTGAAGGAAGAGAAGTTAGGGGAAAGTCTGACAGCACGAGGGAGAGCGTTCCAGAGAGTGGGGGCTGCGCGTGAGAAATCCTGCAGTCTATCATGGGAAGAGGTGATGCGGGGAGAAGCTAGTCGCAGGTCACTGTTTGACCTTAGGGAGCGGGCTGGGGTGTATTTGGTGATTAGTGAGGACAGGTAGTGGGGCGCTGAGTTAGTGAGGGTTTTGTAGGTAAGGATAAGGATTTTGAACTTAATTCTGCAGTGGATGGGGAGTCAGTGAAGGGACTCGCAGAGGGGAGCGGCAGAGACAGAGCGGCGGGTGAGGTGAATTAGCCTGGCGGAGGTGTTCAGGATGGATTGTAGGCAGTGCTTCTTGAAACCAGTAAACCCAAAACTGGTGTGTGTTTTTAAAGGGCAGGACAGCTTTCAGCAACACATCCAATAATATCACACTGATTGGACTCAAGGTTGGCTCACTCCTGGCTCCAATTAGCTCTTGGAGAAGTCATTAGGCTAGGGGTTGACATACTTTTTCCACCCTGCACTGTGAATGTTTACATGTTATGTTCAATAAACACATGAAAACATATAATGTTTGTGTTGTATTATTTTAAGCAGACTGTGTTTTTCAAATTGTTGTGACTTAGATGAAGATCAGAGCACATTTTATGACCAATTCATGCCAAACTCCACGTAATCCCAAAAGGGTTCACATACTTTTTCTTGCAACTGTATGCCCATTGTCCTTGAGAGTTGGCTTTGCCACATTGGTCTGCGGTACCTTGGCAGGAGGCCAGCATCCACAGTTCTCCAACAGGCACACAGGCCATGCATAGTGTGGGCAAGGGTGCCAAGGAAGGTGAGGGCACAAAGGTGGAGGGAGCTTCGGTTACAATATTCTGGGTTATATTTATTTTTTTCTTCAATTTTTTTTATTCTGTGTGAATAATAACTTCATTTGTATGTTTGCAAATGGACTACAGAACATGGCACTGAAATGTCATGTCGTTTGAAAAACTTTGCGATCCGGCTTTCATGCACAGGACCGCAGAGAACAGGCTATAATCTGCATGTAGTAGCACTTTTTGGCCAGTGGAGGGAGCCTTCTATCTTTCAAAAAGAGTTAACGTGCAGTGTATATATACAGAGGGAGGTCTCTGTATGTAATTAGTCTGAGTAATGGAAAGCTATTTTCCATGAAACCACTTGGTCCTGGCAGTTGTTTTATGGAACATTTCTTGGTATTTATGGGCTTATCTATGTGAGGGCTCCTGTACTATATTTCTATATATATATAATATATATATATAATTACTTTTTCTACAAAATATTGGCCAGAATATCTACTTGGCTGTTAAACAACACTGACCCGAATATTAATTTTATCTTTTTCCCAGATGTGCCTATTTTAGTCTACAGTTTGCTGGCAGCATCAAAATCACAGCACGTCACTTTTAAACGAATATGCCTGTTAATGTTATTCGGCGTATGGATTGGAGACCGCAAGGCTCTGAATTTACAGAGTCTTTTCAGGTTCACCCGTAGCACCAGTCAATTTTCCATTGAGCTACACATTGGTTTCCTGGCAACCCTATCTGATAAGTTCACTTTGTAACCTTTGACTTATTTAATCTGATTGCAGCTTGAGTAAGCATACCAATTTTTTTTCAAATGAGAAGCCGGTAGATGACAGGTGCGCTGTGTGAAACCCATTACAGAAATTTATTTTAGAGTCGCGTTGCTGATGACCTGATGCACAGCATTTTCTATCACAAAACCTGTAGATTGTATGCATGCCATAGATATAAAACGGCGGCCGAGAGCTCTGAGTGATTTCTTCCAGGAGAAACATTAAGGAATAAAAAAATAGAAAGTATTTTCTGTCTTGAAGATATATAAAACTAATGCAATGCTCTCACAATAAGGTCACATAATACAAATCATTCATATGAGAAAAATGTATCCGGGAATATATGAAAGTTGCCAACACAAAAGATGATAAAGCTCTTCATTATTGGTAATCATTGAAACTAATGCCACCATTACCAATGCATAAACCTACATATAATATAATGTGTTGGGACAAAATCAAATGGCACGCTGACCACAGTCACTTCTCTCAAATACCTAGGTATGTGGTTAGACCCAAATCTATCTTTTGGCCCCCACATCGAAAAACTCTTGTAGCGCTCACTCCCGGAGGAGCCGCTGAAAATGAACCACGGGTCAGTCTCCCCGCACTAGGGAATAAATATACTCCAACACAGTTGTGAGTTTTTATCATTTAAATAGTTTACTAAAATATTTGAGCAGATGTCGAGACACGATATTCACAAGTATTATTACAGTATTTTCGTATCACGGTAAAACGCGTAGCGGAAAAGAAACGAAACACGAGGCTTCGTATTTCGGAAAATAAAATATTCGCAACGAACATAAAAGCAATGCAATTTCCCGATAGTTCAGAAAAGGGGACACGTAGCAAAACCCCAACATACAATCCCTTCGTATTACGGTAAACGCGCAGCGGAAAAAAAAGAGGAAAAATATATTCGGAACGTATCTTTATCCTTAACCCCTGTTCCGATTCATAAAAGGAAATGAGTCCTGCACAAGTTAAGTCCCAGAAGGTGAAAGGTGTATATGTGTGTGGTACCCGGGTACTGTTCAACTGGCCAGTGAGTTTATTAAAGGAAAGTCTTCGACTAGTCAGTTGGGGCCCTGTGGACTTTAAAGAGAAAACAGCAGCTTGACCTTTAATCACAAACAGCCTTGGAGGCCTCTCACCCATCCGACGCAGGCTTTAGGCTCCGCTGACCCAGGACGTCTCTCCTCCGGATTTTGACTGGGGATACTAGCGGCCGGATCGTTGTCTGACTTCATGCAGCTTATCCAGCTCTCCGCCTGCTCTCCGTTCGATTCCGCCGGTCTACAGCAATGTCTGGGCTCTGGCAAGTCTCCTTCTCCTCAGGTTGAGTGACCCAAAACGGAATAACAAGTCTCCCTCGGGCTTTGGTCTAGGTTCTCTCGCGCGTCTCTCCGCTGCTTTTGTCGTTTGTCCGTTCTGGCGCGCTCTGGAACTTTCTCCACGAGGCAGAGGATGTAAGTCTCCAGTCCCCACCCACTTCCTGTCTTCTTGCAAAGCATGCCGGGCATTGTAGTCCCAATGTCCAGTATCTCTGATCGCGATAGTCTCCATCTTGTGGCCAAAAATAGGTACTGCCACAGCAAGATTTTTAACACAGCGCTACACTCTCCCCCTCCTAGAACTCTTGGGTCTCTCCAAGGAGGTACAACAGTTACAGTACATTTCCACAATATTTGAATACAGTTTACATAACATGTACAGGTTCAGCAGCATACATGCAGTGGGTTAGGAACACTTCCTCAAGTTGACTCATATTTTGGACTACCTCAGCTAGCATAGCAGACACTGCGGGCAACCTCCGCACTGTGGTGATGGCCTCTTCAGTGCTATGTCCTGGCGAGTCGTAGGTGAGTCGTTGGGGCGGTCGAACAGAGCGTTTTGGTTCTGGCTCAATCAGTTCCTCTTCAGGTGGAAGTACTATAGGCGTTGGCTCAATCCTTCTCTCTACCACTGGAGCAGACGTTTCTTCAGAGTATGATCCCTCCAGCGAAGGCATAGAACTATAATCACCTGAGTAAGCTTCCGGAGCTACCGGGATCCCCACAGCCTCAGGGACTTCCAACTGAAATTCAAGAGGCTCAGGGATATCAACAGTCTCAGGGACTTCCAACAAGAATTCAGGAGCTTCAAGCCTCAAATTACTCTCCCATCGTTCATGAACTGAGCTAATCTCTTCAGGCTCCGGTGAACGTATCCAGTCCAGACAGAAACTTTCTTCCTCACTGTCCCTTTCGCTCTCTTCGACAACCCGGGTCTGTTGAGACCGAGTAACAGGAGGCAAACATGGAACAGGCGGATTTGGCAGAGGCGGTTCGTCCCCAACTGGTATCCTTACACCCTCTCTCAAAGGTAACAAATGATTTCGGTGCCAGTTCTTAATAGGCCCAGCCTTTCCATCCGGGCGAATCTGATACACTGGTAAACCCGGCAGTTGTTTGCAGACAATGTAAACCTGGGAACTCCACCTATCCGCCAACTTGTGTCTCGCAGCAGCACCCAAGATCTTCAATAGGACCCTATCACCGGGTTGTAGATCTTGTATTCGGACCTTCAAGTCATAGTTCCTTTTGTTTCTTTGCTCCCTGTTTCCCGAGGTCAACCGGGCCTGTTCAAATGCAGAAGCCAAATTCTTTCGAAGTCTATCCACGTAGTTTCTATGGGAAGCTACTGATGTCTGGTCTAGAGACAACCCAAATGCCAAATCAACCGGCAGTCGAGCCTCTCTTCCGAACATAAGACGGTACGGTGAGTATCCAGTTGCATCACTCTCCGTACTGTTATATGCATGCACCAGAGTAGCTATGTGTCGACTCCAACTCTGCTTCTCCACATTCGACAAAGTCCCCAACATGTTTAGCAGTGTGCGATTAAACCTCTCAGGCTGAGCATCACCTTGAGGGTGATATGGTGTAGTTCGGGTCTTTTGGATTCCCAACAACTCTAACAATTGCCCCACCAGTCTGCTCTCAAAGTCTCTACCCTGATCAGAGTGTATCCTCCTTGGCAGTCCGTAATGAACAAAGAACTTTTCCATCAACACCTTGGCCACTGTCGGAGCACGTTGATCTTTTGTGGAAAATGCTTGGGCGTAACGAGTGAAATGATCAGTCACTATTAGAATGTTCCCTTGCCCACTAGCATCCAGCTCTAAGCACAGGAAGTCAATGCACACCAAATCCATGGGTCCCTGGCTCTGCAGATGGCTCATTGGAGCAGTTCGGGTCGGTAGAGTCTTTCTCTGAATGCACCTCCGACAGGAATGACAATAACTTTCCACTTCAGCCCTCATGCAAGGCCAATAGAACCTATCTCGCACCAGTTTAAAAGTTCTTTCTGCACCCAAATGTCCATGCTCATCGTGTAGTGATCGCAGCACACTCTCCCTATGTCTAGTGGGGAGGAATAATTGTTGAATCTCTTCAGCGTTAGCTGAGGGGCCCCTTCGGTAGACCACCCCATCCAGCATCTTTAACCGCTCCCATTCTTTGTAGACCAACCTGGCTCCACTCGGGGAGTTGGTTAACAAAATCTCTCGCTGGTTTGCAGTCAGGGCCTTTATGGTCAAGGCAATTAAAGGGTCTCTGGCCTGATCCGCTTTCAGGTCCTGTCTCGAAAAGGTAGGTAAACTTTCATCTCTTAACTGCGTAGGGTTACAGTAAAACTCAGGAACAGCTGCAGCCATGACTCCTATGGCCTCCGCTTCAATCCCTCCTTTGACCCGGCGCTCTGTTCCTTGACACAAAGCTTGCACCCCGTCTGGAGTCAACTGAGTCCATTCTGTAGTGTAGGGTCTTCTCGATAACGCATCAGCATCTCGATTATTCACCCCAGGGCAATACTTCAGGCTGAACCGAAACCCCGACAGAGCGGCCAACCACCGATGTCCCGTTGCGTCCAGTTTTGCGGTAGTAAGGATGTAGGTAAGAGGATTGTTATCTGTCTTGATCACGAACTCAGCTCCATACAGATAGTCTTTCAACTTGTCTACCACTGCCCACTTCAAGGCTAGGAACTCCAGCTTATGAGTAGGATAGTTCTTCTCCGAAGGCGTAAGGCTCCGGCTCACGTACGCTACAGGCCTCAGCAATCCACCATACTACTGATATAGGACTCCTCCCAGACCTTCTCGGCTGGCATCCACATGTAATTCATACGGCTTGTGAGGGTCCGCATAAGCCAAAACAGGAGCTCGGGTTAGACTCTCTTTCAGCTTTACGAAAGCTCCTTCACATTGACTGGTCCATTCACCTTGTATAGACTCTCGAGCTTTCCTTGGCCCCGGAGCGGACGGGTTTTTATCAGAGACCTTGCAGCCTTCTTCGGTGGTTTCCTTCTGCAGGAGTTTGTTCAGTGGTTGAGCTATTTTTGCGAATCCTTCCACAAATCTTCGATAATATGAACAGAATCCCAAGAAAGATCTAAGCTCAGTGACGTTTCGGGGTCTAGGCCAAGAAGCTACGGCCTCCAACTTCCGAGGATCTGTCGAAACACCTTCTGCTGAGACCACATGTCCTAGATACGTAACAGACGGTAGGCAGAATTGACACTTCTCCAGAGACAGTTTCAGCCCCTCTTCATGGAGCCTCTTCAAGACCTTCTCCAGACGTTGTTCATGTTCTTCCAGAGTCTTCCCAAACACAATTATGTCATCCAGGTACACTAATACTTCAATTAAATTCATATCCCCGACTGTCTTCTCCATCAACCGTTGGAACGTAGCTGGAGCCCCCGTAAGGCCTTGAGGCATTCTGTTGAATTCAAAGAACCCTAGTGGACAGATGAACGCAGTTTTCTCCTGTCTTCTTCAGGATGCATGGGTATCTGGTGATATCCGCTTCGCAGGTCTAGTACACTAAACCACTTTGCTCCAGACAAACACTGTAGGGCATCCTCTATCCGAGGAGTGGCATATTGGTCGGGGATGGTTCTCCGGTTCAATGTGCGGTAGTCTATACATAGGCGGACAGAACCATTTTTCTTCCGGACCGACACTATGGGAGATGCATATGGACTCCTGGACTCTTGAATCACCTTGGTTCTTTGCAATTCATTCAGTTGCTCTCGCAGATCATCCAAGTCTCCCAGCGGAACTCGCCTTGATCTTTCACGAAACGGCTTGTCTTCTTGTAACCGAATGCGGTGCTCAGTACTCTTAGCTAGGCCCACATCGAACTCATCTTTCGAGAACAATTCCTTCCACTTTAGGACTTGAGACTGAAGACGTTTCTTCCACTCAGGTTAAATGGAAGCGTCTTTGGGGTAGAATCTTTCATCTGGAATCTCTTTATCCACTCCCCCTCCTAAATCAGTAGAGAGGGGTGTAGCAGACTCTACTTGCCCGATAGGCATTCGTGCTTTAAGGACTACTGGAGAATCTGTCACATTGCACACACTGACCGAGACTCTTCCTCGTGTTCTCTTCAGGGCTTTGGTGGAGATTATTTCAGGAATTACTTCGACTCCGGTTTCACTCCCATGATCAAAATCGGTTCCCAGCACCACATAGGGACCGGGTTGCGATCCGTTCAACTTGACTGAAGCCCGGAAGCTCGCTACTTCTCCTGCTTGCAGAACCTTCTCTGTTCCACCCAGTCTCCACAGTCTTCCCACCTCGGCAGGTGCCTTTCGTTCTTCGACCATCCTCTGATAGACCGGACGTAACATTGGGTGCACTCCTTGAGTTGAACCTTCTTCCAACACGATAGGCGTCAGGAGACGCCGCACTAGGTCAGTATTCGTCCCCACTATCAGGGAGCTTCTGTTCGCACCCGAGGGTCGAGGACACACAATAGCCAATGCATCACAACCCCCAGACTGCCCGATGACTTCAGATCCGATCTCCAACTTCACTTGCAGGTACCCGTCATAAGGGAGTTTCTCAGTGCCGATACCCCATATTTCCAAATCCTTCAACTCTTGCAAAGGAATGTGCTTTAAGTGTTTCTCATAGAAGTCTCTGTAGATCAATGTCACTTGAGCCCCTGAATCTAACAGGGCTTTGGTGTAGACTCCTTCCACTTGGATTGGCACAATAGGAGAAGGACCTATCAGTTGGTCAGGAAACTTAGTGGCGGTATCCGGACGCTTAGACCCAGTTTGCTGTACCCTGGCCTTTTTCTTGGCCCGTGCAGGTTTTGGGTGTGCATTGCCTCCCCATGACGTAGACCCGGACGCTAAGGGAGTGACTCTTTCAGTCTTGGCAGGCTCTACAGTTGGCTCGGCTTTGGACCTTCTCGCCCTCTTAGTCTTTGCTTGGTTTCTGGAGCGGGGTTCAACCCTCGGGCACTCAGGTTGCTCCTTTACTGGTGCCCACTGGCGTTTCCCGCCGGTGAGGTAGATAACAGTCCTTCCAGGGCTTCCAACAGTCCCTTGACTCTATCCTTCTCAGGCTTTCGGCCTTTGCACTGTGCGCGGAAATGGCCCATTTCTCCACACCCGAAACATCTCTTCTTAGAGAGCGGAGACGTAGTTGCTTGTTGAGATTTGGTTAAAGGATTTGGACCAGACGCCACAGCAACTCCCGTCGTCTGCATACCTGTGAGGAATTTCTGCATTTCTGCCTGCATCTCTGTCGCCTTCATCAATACCCGCACAGTTCCGCATGCGCTTGTTGCAATTCAACTTGAGCTTCCTGAACTTTCTTGACGGTTTTGGACAATTCACCCCGTTCAGGGAGGTTCGACTCTTTGGCAGCCTTCTCTGTAGATTTAAAAACAACTAGATGTTCTTGTTCGTCCTCGTCAGATCCATAGGTATCTAGAGAGTCGCTTTCAGGTTGCAGGCCGTCATTATGTCTCACAGGTTGTGCATAAGCCCTTTCCCCCCGCCTGAAAGATTTCTCTTCTAGTAAAGCCTCTTCCTCTCGTACAACTCGGATCAGTTCCAGGTACTTTAACTCTTGGTTACCTGCTCTGCTTCTCAGCTGCATCATCACTGGATCTAGAGGTTGAGAGCCCCTCAGGATCTGTTTTATTCGGATCTTATCTACTTCGGCCGGTTCGGCCCCTTTCTTCAGGAGTATCTGATGTAGAATCTTATCCAGGCGCCTCATGTACTCGGTTATCCTTTCACCTCTTCTCTGATAGGTGTGTTCGTACTGATATACCAATTCGGCCGCCTTTTCAGTTCGCCCAAAAACTTCTTCAAGAACGTTTAAATAATCTAAAGCAGTACAATCTTTTCTACTCAGTTTTAGGTTTCTCACCGCTTCTGACGCAGGTCCCTTTAAGCTCTCAGTGATCCTTTGCTTAAACTGGGCCTCAGGGACATCCCACTCATCCAGAGCCTGCATCGCCTGTTCCACCCATTCTTCAAAAGTTTCTTCTCCCGCCGGAGTTGGTACGTTTCCTGTAAAATTTCTTAACCGTCGATAACCGAAGTTAGTGTGAGGAGGGCTTGTTTTCTGACATTTAGCCAGTAGATCTCCAATAGCCACGATAAATTCAGGCCCTATCATGGCCAACGGACTAGGCGCGGGAACACTTGCGGATTCGCCACGTGGCGTACTTGGCTTAATTAGTTGGACTTCCACCTCTTCGGCCAGTTTCACGCTCGTCCCCTGAAAACATGGCGGAACACCCTTTCTCCACTCGAGAAGAACATACATGTGAGAAGTATCTGGTTTTTTTTCAATGTCCAATATTAACCCCCGATGACCTGGTGCTAGCGTGGCCACGGCCTGGCGAATCTGATCTTCAGCCCAAGTGTCTGCTGGAATATCCATAACTATACAACATTCTGACTGGCTACTGTGCTCCCCACACCACTCGGCAACAGTGTCTGGATCCATATTTAACCCTTTAGATGCGGTTTTTCCAGAGACTGGATCCCGGAAACGAGCCCCCACGTGTAGCGCTCACTCCCGGAGGAGCCGCTGAAAATGAACCACGGGTCAGTCTCCCCGCACTAGGGAATAAATATACTCCAACACAGTTGTGAGTTTTTATCATTTAAATAGTTTACTAAAATATTTGAGCAGATGTCGAGACACGATATTCACAAGTATTATTACAGTATTTTCGTATCACGGTAAAACGCGTAGCGGCAAAGAAACGAAACACGAGGCTTCGTATTTCGGAAAATAAAATATTCGCAACCGAACATAAAAGCAATGCAATTTCCCGATAGTTCAGAAAAGGGGACACGTAGCAAAACCCCAAACATACAATCCCTTCGTATTACGGTAAACGCGCAGCGGAAAAAAAAGAGGAAAAATATATTCGGAACGTATCTTTATCCTTAACCCCTGTTCCGATTCATAAAAGGAAATGAGTCCTGCACAAGTTAAGTCCCAGAAGGTGAAAGGTGTATATGTGTGTGGTACCCGGGTACCGTTCAACTGGCCAGTGAGTTTATTAAAGGAAAGTCTTCGACTAGTCAGTTGGGGCCCTGTGGACTTTAAAGAGAAAACAGCAGCTTGACCATTAATCACAAACAGCCTTGGAGGCCTCTCACCCATCCGACGCAGGCTTTAGGCTCCGCTGACCCAGGACGTCTCTCCTCCGGATTTTGACTGGGGATACTAGCGGCCGGATCCGTTGTCTGACTTCATGCAGCTTATCTAGCTCTCCGCCTGCTCTCCGTTCGATTCCGCCGGTCTACAGCAATGTCTGGGCTCTGGCAAGTCTCCTTCTCCTCAGGTTGAGTGACCCAAACCGGAATAACAAGTCTCCCTCGGGCTGTGGCCTAGGTTCTCTCGCGCTCTCCTCAGTGCGTCTGCTTTTGTCCGTTCCCTGGCGCGCTCTGGAACTTTCTCCACGAGGCAGAGGATGTAAGTCTCCAGTCCCCACCCACTTCCTGTCTTCTTGCAAAGCATGCCGGGCATTGTAGTCCCAATGTCCAGTATCTCTGATCGCGATAGTCTCCATCTTGCGGCCAAAAATAGGTACTGCCACAGCAAGATTTTTAACACAGCGCTACACTCTCATCTAAACTCTACCCCAAACTAGGTGCCCTATACAGAAACAAATCCTGCCTGAGCCCCGCGGTAAGAAAGCAGATTGTACAACAAATGCTTATGCCAGCCATTGAATACGGAGATGTAGTGTATGCAGCCGCCCCACAAACACACCTCCAGAAACTTACTACATTGTATAACTCATTCTGTCGCTTTGTGCTACAATGTAACTACATGACCCACCATTGTGACATGTTAAAAGAACTAAACTGGCCATCACTGGACTCTAGACGCACCCTTCACCTTTCCAACCTGGTGTTTAAGAGCTTTTCTGGGAAGCTACCACCCTACCTGAATATGCTGCTTCCCCCGGCAGTTCCCTCATCCTATAACCTCAGATCCAGGACCAGCACCTTACTTGCAATACCGCAATACAAAAAGAAAATGGCTCGATCCTCATTTTCCTACAGAGCACCGCAAATATGGAATAACCTCCCAGACACCGTCAAATCTTCCCCCAGTTTAAAGTCCCTTAAGACTTCCCTATTAACATACCTCAATACAAAATGCACCTGTAAACATGTAACATAATGACTTTATTTCCTCCATATTTATTTTTCTGTTAATCTGTATATTTGGTCTTGTGTTAATTTCTTGCATTTTACTATTTTGTATTTCTGTAACCACTCAATGTTCTCAAACCCAGGACATACTTGAAAACGAGAGAAATCTCAATGTATCCTTCCTGGTAAAATCCTTTTATAAATAAATAAATAAATAAATAAAAATAAAGGATTTCCTTTACTTGCACTGACACTTTTGTTTATCCTCTGGTTTAGTTATGGAATACTTCTGATTACTGGATTTAATGTATTTCATAGGGTCTTACAGTTGTAAGTTATGGCCGACTGTTGAAACGGTGCCCTGAAAAAATTGTACATAAAATAGTCAAAGAGCTTCAAACAACGGTATTACCATTACTTGACACTAAAATCACACAAGTTAATTCAAACAACGGTACTACTGTCATTTTACAAAACAAGCACGGAGCAGCCAAAAGTAGTTCCATTGTTTGGAGTAAACCAAAGTTTAACCAAATCACAGGGGCACTCCCACTTATAGTGACAGTAGTAGCATTGTTTGAAGTAAACCAAAGTTTAACCAAATCACAGGGCCACTCCCACTTATATTGACAGTAGTACTATTGTTTGAATGAAAATTGATTTTTAATAGAGTAGCCTGTATCTGAAATGCTCACAGCCCTGCTAACTGGATTTTTCTCTTTTTAGAATCTGGCACAGGTTACAAAGCCAGATTGGAGGAGGGTCAAGCCAGGAGAGTTTCAAGGCACATGCTGCAGCAGCATCAGCAAAAAATGGACTTGGACACGATGCATAGCACTTGCTAAGACGGCAGGACTTTTCTCGTGCGGCGCCGACCCTATGGAATGCGCTTCCTCGCAATATCAGACTGTCCCCAAATCTGGCTTCATTTAAACACTCCCTAAAGACCCTTCTGTTTAGGGAAGCCAACCACCCGACTCCATAACAAGACATCTGAAAGACACAAAAACGGTCCTCACCTTTACCTGCATTAACTCATCACTGCAGCCCACCCCTCCTGTTTCTCACTCATCTAGACTGTAAGGTCCCACAGGAATAGGGCCCTCATGTCGTCCTGTATCTGTTGGCAGAATACTGACCTGCCTCCTGTATGTGTTGTAGAATTGTCCTGTCTTTACCCACTGCACCTTTTTACAGCGCTGCGGAATGTGTTGGCGCTTAATAAATAATGAGAAACTGAGCAACCTGCTATATAGGCTGTATCTGAGCTCTTTGAAAGGAGACCTCTATACAATAAAACAGACAAATCTGAGTATAGTGTAATAATCCAAAGTACCAGAGAGGTTTAATAACAAACAGTGAACAAACTCGCAAAGATATAGCTAAACCAAATGAGCATATGCACAATGGCATCTACGGCCAAGATCTCCTGATCAACAGCAGAGAAACCCAGTCGTCTGATCCACCCACCATAAGTAGAAAGGTGCTGGCTGGAAATCTGTCCTTGCAATATGCTGATCTGATGTGTCCAAGCTTTGTCCTGCATTGGAGATAAAATTAGACATCCACATTTTTTGAACAAGCCGAGCAGCACCAGTGTGTTTGAGACTGGAGCTTTGCAGCATGTCTCGGGCTGCGGTTACACAGGTGTCCCAGCACGTCCATTGCTGGTGCTCTGGAACACGCTGCAGTGCCAGAGGAGGACCTGTCGTGAGCGGCAAAAAGGTGACCAATTACTATGGCTAACAGTCTCTGACAAGTTCAGTTTTCGTTTTTTGGGATTATGGTTGAGAGATACTCAACCTGTATAAAGATTTCTAATTAGAAATTAATTATTAAACTAATAAATTCTATTGGATTTCTAATAAATATAATACAAAATTTGTTATTGAAAGTTTTTAAAAAAAATATAACAGTTCACATATTTAGTTTTTTTACTAAAGGTACAAAAAAGATCCACAAAATGCTCTTAAAGCTTCGGTTTTCTGAGTTTTTCAGAATCACGGCTGAACTTGGTGTGGTGAACCAAGCATTAAAGAACAAAAATATACGCCTCCTAGTCCAGAGTCTTTTTAACTCTGGTAACTTTTTTTAGCTGCAGTTATAAAAGTCGGGCATTAGATGGCGACCAAACAATAGGTTACCCATTGTAGGTACTCTCGTGTGTAGACAGTGGAAGAAATACAAAAATACTCATGCAACTAAGCTACTTTAACCCTTTCGCTGCTGAGGCGTTTCACGCCTCTGTGCTGAGGTCATTTTTACCGGTTTCGCTCATGTTTAAACGTGTTTTGAAGGCTTATTTTAGTATATGACCCAGACATATTATATATCGTTCTTTCCGTCAGACTCGGCAGATTCATAATATGTCATTATTATATGTATACGTCATGTCCTGTCTGTATATTATAACAAAAAATGCAATTAAATATGAATTTTCAATAATTTACAACGTGTAAAGCTTTTTTTTTCACATTTTAACATGCGAGCAATTGCGGTTATATTTTGTACCAGAGAAGCTCTACTACACATCCAAGCAAGTGGCAATATAAAGCTATATGTGTGATATTGATCACAATATGATTTAGCGGTTCCATAAAATGAGTTGTAGATTATAAGGCTAAAAAAGCAACTTTTCAATATAAGGTGTAGTGTTCTTTTTTTTTTGTATAGATACAGGAGGGAAATGATATCTTGTTCTTGCTACCTATAGATTTTGGTACATGAATGTTATGGTAGCCGATTATAACACAAGGAAAGATAATAGTGTACACGGGTTTTATTAGTCTGCACAGGAAGGTCCATTTTTAACCCTTTCGCTGCTGAGGCTTTTCCCGCCCCTGTGCTGAGGTCATTTTTTACCTGTTTTGCGCATCATGTTTAAACGTGTTTTGAAGGCTTATTTTAGTATATGACCCAGACATATTATATATCGTTCTTTCCGTCAGACTCGGCAGATTCATAATATGTCATTATTATATGTATACGTCATGTCCTGTCTGTATATTATAACAAAAAATGCAATTAAATATGAATTTTCAATAATTTACAACGTGTAAAGCTTTTTTTTTCACATTTTAACATGCGAGCAATTGCGGTTATATTTTGTATGGGGTGCGCTTGTTAAAAAAATTAGAAATGGGGTCTCGTTACATTTTTTTTTGGGGAAAATTACACGATTTTTAACAAACGCACCGCATACAAAAATCGTTAGTCGTTAGTGCAGCATCATTGTTCACATTATAATTGAAATGGGAACAATATTGCTGCATTAACAAACCAAAAAAAAAAAAAAACCTTGTTTGTTTTTTTTTTTTAGAATTTTTTTGAAATATTTTTTTATTTTTAATTTTTTTTTAAAAAAAAACTTTTTTCACAGTCGTGTTTGGTATTGTTGGAACGGCCATGCTAAACTTTAACCCCTAGCTGCCACGGATCGGGAGATAGGGGGTTCATTGGAACCCCCTATCTCCACCGTTGGTGGCAGCTAGGGGTTAACTCCAGGACTGGCGTCATCGTGCTATGCACGATGACGCCAGTCCTCAGGGGGAGTTCCCGGAGGCTTGGCCGACATCCAAGATGTCGGCCAGCTCCGGGAAAGGATCACGAACCGGCGCTGATTCGTGATCCGGCTCCCCAGGGGTTAATGACAGCCACCGTTTGGAAGGGCAGGCTGTGCCCTTCCAAGCGGTGCCTATATTAACTCCCTGCTCCCCGGCAATCGGGAGGGAGAGAGGTCCGAAGGACCTCCCCCCTCCCTTTCAGGCGCCTCCTCCGCACATGCGGGGGGGCGCCTGAATTAGATGTCATCGCGTCGCCGCAATGACATCTAATGTCCCCGCCGGGGTCCCGGAGTGCTGGGCTGACATCCAAGATGTCAGCCCGCACCGGGGGGCGCAGCAATCCGCCGGAATCCGGCGGATTGCTGCCTCCTGTGCTCGGACGCGCTCAGCGCGTTCATAGCACAGTAGAACCACTTGGCTGGACACGCTGAGTGCGTCCATAGCAGCCAAGTGGTTAAAGAAAATTCATGGACTTCATTTATAAGGGATAAGGTACCGGCTGGGTGGAGTAAGTAGAGGTAACATCACTGCTCTGCATGGAGAGAGCCTGTGGAGACATGGGTTTGATCCCAGCAGGAGCACCTTTCCAGTAAGTGTCCTTGGGCAAGACACCTAACGGTACTCACCACCCGGGACATACTTGAAAACGAGAGAAATCTCAATGTATCCTTCCTGGTAAAATACTTTCTTGAAACAAAAAAAATTGTGTTTTTCCACCCCGTTATGCTTGGCCAATTGCTATGTTGATGTGTTTTTATACACTACAGGAGTACTGGGAAAACTCAGGATGTCACTGCTTTTGTCAAAGTGATATTAAACTTGACCTGGCACATGTATTTTTTTTTAGTATTACAGAGGGCTATGATTAAGGCTGGGGTCAGACGAACGCAGTGCGAACGCGCGTGCAGCCGCACTTTATCACGGCCGTAGTGCGCGTGCAGCCGCACTTTATCACAGCCGTAGTGCGCGTGCAGCCGCACTTTATCACGGCCATAGTAGCAGCCAATGACGGGCAATATACGAAGTACGGCTGCACAAAAGTGCGGCTGCGCAACGCAAGCGGCAAACAAACGCATTTTTTTTCGAGAACGTGATACCGCTAGTACTGACGTACAGAGTGAGCTGCGTCCGCTAGCGGCGTGTGTGCGTGATTAGGAGACGTCAGATGCTGCTAATGTCTGGCCAACATCACGTCCAGACGCAAAAAGTGTTTTATTGATGATCCGTACAAAATCACAGACGTGAATGTGCATCGTATGACCGCTATCGCGTATTCCGTGAAAAAATACGTCCATTCGTTCGAACGCACTTTTTCACGGACGACGCGAAAAATGCGTTCGTCTGACCCTAGCCTAAAACCTCTGCTTTATTTGTTTTAAAACCCCTCGATATTGCACAGTTAAATGCCAGAATGAACAGTGGGGCATTCTGCTAGTGTATAAACCTATAGGCTGATGTACCAACAGATTCAAAAGACAACTGGAGCTCTCTGGTATCTTTTCACTAATTCTTTACACCTTTCCCAGCTCAACGCTGTCCTGCAGAACATGCTGTTGATTTATTATAATGAATTACAATATATAGAACTTCGGCGTGTTCGATTCACCGAACCTGCGGTGAATTCAGCATTCACCGCAGGGTCCTCAAAGTGTGGCGAATCGACTCACCGAATGAATTGAAAACCCGCGCAATCGATCCGAAAACCTGCCAAAAGCATCCGACGATCAGTCGCAAAAATCTTGGAATCGATCCGAAAAAAATACGACAATCCGCCAACCAGCTGCCGGAAAAAAGCAGCCAAACAAGGGTAAAAATGAAAAAAAACACTGCATAAAAATGCCTGGAAATAATATATAAGGTCCTATGAATAAATAATAAAAAGGTCTGTTACAGAAAATTAATCCCACCATTTGAAAAAAAAAAACGGGGGAATTTTTTTTTTTGCTTAAATAATCCCGAAAAATGGCTGAGAAAAAATGCTAAAAAATATTTTAGCATTATATATAATTGCTGCAAATGGGGAAAAAATACCTGAATTTTTTCTAGATTGAAACCTATGGGGTGCTCTTTGAATAACCCTGATAATATATGTATAAGTAGTACAATACTATATAATCAATGTTCAGAATCTTCATCTATATCCAAACTGCAACTACATCTTTTTCATTACAAAGATCTGCAGCATCTGAGTTAATATGAATTCTTTGGTTTTGACATGATTACTGAGTGAATTACAAGGTGTGAATTGGCAGATTTTTTTTGGGCAATTATTTTCGCTCCGCTGCCGTCTGTAAGTAAGCCGCTGTACATTTAATTGATTGGCGGTTCCTGTTGAACTTCAGAGTTAACTGTACGGCACAGTTCTATAAAAGAAAGTGCAAATAAAGTCATTCTAAATGGGATTAAATCGGGGGGGGGGGGACAAAAAGGACACGCACTGTTGCTAATTGTAAAAAAAGAAAAATAACAGTATATTTGTTGCCTTATTACTTAGTGTCACGACATCAAAGTGTGCTTCATGGCAGAATTTAATTGGGTGCAGAGATTTAAAGGTGAAAGCTTTCCATGTTTATGGAGTTTAATCTGTCTTTGCTCGGTTACATTTTTACTCCTGACTTTTTTTTTCTGTCTTTCATGTTTATTACTTACCTACAATATGTATAGGGGGTTATTCACGAAATGATGTTCACCGTAGTTGGGATTCAGAGAAGAAAAATTCAATAAATTGCAATCTTTGAGCTTGGATTCCAATATTGTTGAATGGATTAGGCAGTGGCTGAGTGACAGGCAACAGAGGGTTGTGGTAAATGGAGTTTATTCGGCGCAAGGTCTTGTTACCAGTGGGGTACCTCAGGGGTCAGTACTTGGACCCATTCTCTTTAATATTTTTATTAGTGATATTGCAGAAGGTATTAATGGTAAAGTATGTCTTTTTGCTGATGACACAAAGATTTGCAACAGGGTTGACGTTCCTGGAGGATCAGCCAAATGACAAATGATTTAGGTAAACTAAAAAATGGTCGGAGCTGTGGCAATTGAGTTTTAATGTAGATAAGTGCAAGATAATGCACCTGGGACATAAAACCAAGGGCTGAATATAGAATATTTGATACAGTCCTAACCTCAACATCTGAGGAAAGGATTTAGGGGTTATTATTTCAGAGGATCTAAGGGTAAGTAGTCAATGTAATAGAGCAGCAGGAAATGCTGGCAGAATGCTTAGTTGTGTAGGGAGAGGTATTAGCAGTAGGAAAGGGAAGTGCTCATGCCACTGACAGAGCACTGGTGAGACCTCACTTGGAGTACTGTGTGCAGTACTGGAGACCGTATCTCCAGAAGGATATAGACATTTAGAGAGAGTTCAGAGAAGGGCTACTAAAATGGTGTACGGCTTGAAGGAGAAAAGTTACCAGGAAAGGCTTAATGATCTTAACATGTACAGCTTGGAAAAAAGACGAGACAGAGGAGATATGATAGAAACATTTAAATACGTAAAGGGAATCCACAAGGTAGAGGAAGGGGTATATTAAAACTTGGGTGCATGTTTGTTAAGTTAAAACTTTCAGAGTCAAACGCACAGTTACCTCCAGTTGTGTAGCAACGGAGAATGATGGGCTGTTTCATTTCCCATAGGGTCCATCAACACAAGGACCTGCTCTGACATGATAAAATCTAAGTAAAAGAAATTTGAGAAATTACACAAGTTTATTGATAACCTTCAATATTTTAATTAATACAGCAGATGCATTCAAGATCTGTATGCAGAACATAAACATCCTAATCATGCACAATAACATAAATGAACTTTGTTCAATTATAAATACCACTAGAATCCAGTGTTTACAGGGCAAATCCAAGATCTTTAACTGGAATCTTCATCTATAGAATAGTTGTAGAGGCAAGTTAGTAACATTTTTATATTATATGTAGAAATTTATACTTATAGCTGTAAGGCCCCGGCACACGAGCGTATTTTTGCCTCATGTGGGCCCGCACTTCCCTGCGTCCATGGGTTTTGACAGGGAAAGCCCTCCCCGGACGTGAAAAAGGCCCTCCCCGTCAAAAGCTAAACGGACGCTGAAAGTATAAAAGCGCGATTCTCCATAAGAATCGCGCTTTGTACGCTGAGCACAGAGAATGGAAGGAACGTCCACTTTCACGGATGTTCCTTCCATGCTCTCAAAACGCTCGTGTGCCGGGGGCCTTATAGTGACAAGTATAGGAAGGGAGAGGTATTAGCAGTAGGAGAAGGAAAAGTAGGAAAGGGAAGTGCTCATGCCACTGTACAGAGCACTGGTGAGACCTCACTTGGAGTACTGTGTGCAGTACTGGAGACCGTATCTCCAGAAGGATATAGACATCTTAGAGAGAGTTCAGAGAAGGGTTACTAAAATGGTGTACGGCTTGAAGGAGAAAAGTTACCAGGAAAGGCTTAATGATCTTAACATGTACAGCTTGGAAAAAAGACGAGACAGAGGAGATATGATAGAAACATTTAAATACGTAAAGGGAATCCACAAGGTAGAGAAGGGGTATATTTAAAAGGAAACAAAGTAGCAAAACAAGAGGACATAGTCTTAGATTAGAGGGCAAAGGTTTAAAAGTAACATCAGGAAGCATTATTTTACTGAGAGGGTGGTGGATACATGGAACAGTCTTCCAGTTGAAGTGGTAGAGGCCAAAACAGTAATTGAATTTAAGCAGGCATGGGATAGGCATAAGGCTATCCTAAACAAAAGATAAATCCAGGTAAAGTATCCATGTAATTGGGCAGACTAGATGGGTCGAAAGGTTCTTATCTGCCGACATTTTTCTATGTTTCTAATACCAGAAGGCGAATTTACAAAATTTTCCTATTTCACGATGGAAAGTTAGAATTTTATTAACGACACGGAGGCGAATATTTGCAATTTCTTCCTTGCAACACTATAGAAAAAAGGCGAAATCTGGAAACACTCCACCAAGGGAGCCCTCCCACAGTCAAATAGTCCAGCCCCCCCATCGGAAGAACAGGAAGAGAAACTCAAACTGGGGACCTGTTAACTATTGCAAAATGGTCGTGGCGGCAGGTCCCACTAGTGATTCTCACGTGGTTGGATCAAGACCACAACGCAGTTAAGCAGACTGCGGGAGAGAAAAGTGAAATCCCCTAAAGGAAATCCCAGGACCCGCTAGCCTGGTCACGCTGACCAAAAAGAAGAAAATACTACTAGAAGCAACAGGAAAGCACTTGTCTTCTATGCCAGAAGTCAGGAGATACTGTGGTATACTTAACTGTCCATCAGAGCAGCGAGGAAGAGCTGCTAGAGGATGGACTTCTATGAACGATGCGGCTGGACTGTTTGACTGTGGGAGGACTCCCTTTGTAGACATATTTTCAGATTTTATTGAGATAATAATAAACTGAACACAGAAAACAAGGGAAAATAACACAAATACAGCTCATAAGCAGGAGACCTGGGGAATGGGAGAGGCTGCCTTATAAAGTGAGCAGCCCAGAGCAGACAGATCACGTGATCCAAGATCAGAGAGGCTATAAGTAATTCCTGGAGTGGAGGAGAGCAAGGAATGGCCCAGAAATGGGTAAGAGCCGGCCCGGATCGCTCTCACAATATGGACCAGTGCTGGAAACGTGACAGACGTTCTGTGAATAAATTAACCATTACTTCTCTATGGGACAATTTTGGTGCCGCCGAAAACACTGAACTGCGGCGAACTCCACCGTATTTCTCTGTCAATTCGACAGTATTTTGTGAATTGACAGTGTACCATTCGGTGGCAACTTCGGAGGTTAATGAATAACTTCTAAGGAGGTGGCACGAGGCCAAACACAAAATTAACAATGGCGCACGTGGCAATTCTTATTGTGATCATGAATGTGAAATTCATTTGTAGTAGTTAAAAGGAATATGGGTAAGACTTGTCGGAGTTAGCCATACGATGGGGCATCTGAGTTTCTTGTACAGATGATGGATAGCAGGTTTTAAAGTAAGCCTTTATAAATCCAGTCTGATAAAAGAAGCATGTCGGCAATGCTAACTACTTATTTTTTGGCCTCACAGTTATTTACTTTCATTTATATAGTGCCAACAGTTTCCGCAGCGCTTTACAATAAGGTGCGGGTAATTAAACTAGCAAATTACAAACTTAAAAACCAGAGGCATGAGTTCATCATGTTCGTTCAGCAGAATTCAACAGCTGACTGGAGGAAGACCTAAAATTCTGCTGCAAAACTCAACAAACAGCAGCCGTAGATTTGCCATTATTCAGCTAAAAGACAGCAAAAATCTAGAGCTAGATTCCACGTCAGGTGTAAACTTACTCAGATGTTGTAAACTTACCAACTACATAGACCAGAGCTCGAGTGCAGCGGGAACGCGGCGGAACGGCGTTCCCGCACTTTTCCCGCTGCGGGAACGCATCACATAAATCTAATGGACCCGGGCTCCGGCCGGGCACACTGCTGAGGTGTTGCGCTGCAGCGGAAGAGCTCTCGCGACAAGCCCAGCACCATCGCAGCCTCTCCCGGCTGACTCACACGCTTCTGCGTGTAGTTGGCCATGGGCCAAGTCACATGCCCGGATGGGCCAAGTCACATGCCCGGATGCCGGCGGAGGCCCAGACCCAGTCACGTGCCCGGATGACGGCCGCAGGCATGTGGCACGTGCGCGCTGTGTGAGGTCACACAGCGCGACTTCACTTGCCACAGGAGGACTGCTGCCAGCCTGTGTCCCCCCCAGTGGAAAGAATTGAAAAGACAAGAGCCGTCTTGAAGGCGAAGGAGCCACTCCAGCTGCTGGACCAGTGTCTGTGTGTGAGTGCCACTGCCACCCCAACTGCAGGGACCTGTGTCATCCAACTCCAACTGAAAAAAAGGTAAAAATATAACGTAAAAAATGTATTTAATTTATCATAAATTAAATAAATACATTTTACATTATATTTTTACCTTTTCTTTGTTCTCTGCCTCTTCAGCTGGACTTGGGGTGGCACAGGTCTCTGCAGCTGGACTCGAAAAAAAATCTGGTACATTATACATGTTATTATAAATATATAATTCCATAAATAAAATAATTACATATTATTTATGTAATTATATATTTATAATAACATGTATAATGTACCAGATTTTTTTTAGAGTCCAGCTGCAGAGACCTGTGCCACCCCAAGTCCAGCTGAAGAGGCAGAGAACAAAGAAAAGGTAAAAATATTATGTAAAATGTATTTATTTAATGTAATATATTATTTATGTTTAAATTATTTATATATTTATTTATAAAAAAATTTACCCGAATTCATTTTTTCCAGTCCAGCTGCAGAGACCTGTGCCACCCCAAGTCCATCTGAAGAGGCAGAGAACAAAAATAAGGTAAAAATATTATTTAAAATGTATTTATTTAATGTAATATATTATTTATGTATAAATTATTTATATATTTATTTATAAAAAAAATTACCGGATTTTTTTTTCCAGTCCAGCTGCAGAGACCTGTGCCACCCCAAGTCCAGCTGAAGAGCCAGAGAACAAAAATAAGGTAAAAATATTATTTAAAATGTAAAAACACCCCAAGTCCAGCTGTTTTTGTTTCAAACAGATCTTTTCTATTCATCTTAAGGTTTTAAGTTAGGTCTGGTGTGTAAATTAGGTTAGGCTGGTGACTCATTCCTCTTACTGATTAGCATACCATTGGAATCAATTGCGTGCTATTTGCTTAAGTGGTTAAACTTGTCCACTCCTTGCTGGGGCAGGTGTTCTTAGGTGATTATATAAAGCTTGTGGAATATTAGCTTGGTCTAATTTGAGTTTGGGAAGCCTTCTAAGTGAAGTCTTCAAAGTGAACTCTTAGAGGAGATCTTCTGGTGAGTGATTTTGATTTTTGTTTCAAACAGATCTTTTCTATTCATCTTAAAGTTTTAAGTTAGGTCTGGTGTGTAAATTAGGTTAGGCTGGTGACTCATTCCTCTTACTGATTAGCATACAATTGGAATCAATTGCGTGCTATTTGCTTAAGTGGTTAAACTTGTCCACTCCTTGCTGGGGGAGGTGTTCTTAGGTGATTATATAAAGCTTGTGGAATATTAGCTTGATCTAATTTGAGCTTGGGAAGCCTTCTAAGTGAAGTCTTCAAAGTGAGCACTTAGAGGAGATCTTCTGGAGATACTTTGGAGGTAGTCTGAGGTTAGACAGGAGGTAGAAAACCTACAAAAAGGTAAGATTTGTTGGTTTAAATCCATTCTTTTATAATGGCAGGCTTGGTCCAGTGTAAGAGCTGTCATGCATTTGTTTTTAGATCCAATTTTTGGAGGTTTGGAGTGTGCCTGATATGTAGGCAGCTCTCTTTATTGCAGCAGGAAATTGCTTGTTTGAAGTCTGAGATTTGTAAATTATCTGTTACACAAACTCAGGCTATGGCTATGACTGTTACAAAGCCACTGCCACAGAGGCCTCCTAGGAGTGGCAGATGGACTACTGTAGGATCTGGTAGACTTAGAGTTGTGGATAGAAGGCATGTCCCACAGTCTGTGGCTCTTCTTAATTCTTTTGAGGCACTTTCAGAGTGTAGTGGTAAGACGGAAGTAGGCTCAGACACCATAGTTGAGGAACCACCATCCCCTATGCCTAAGGGATGCAGGACTGCAACCAAGAACAATAAGGAAAAGGTGGGACATGATAGAAGGCAATTGTTGCTGGGTGATTCTATCATAAGAGGTGTTGAGCTGGAGAGTAGTGGTTTGGTGAGATGTCTTCCTGGGGCTACTGCTCGTAGAGACAAGAGACGTATTCTCAATATTGTGAAACAGGCAAAGCAGCAAGGGGAAGTGGATGTTCTAGTCCATCTAGGGACAAATGACTTGGCTAGCAATGAGGTTTCTGAGATTAAGGAAGATTTTTGTGTTCTTGGAGGTGAAATACAGCAGATTGCATCCACTGTGTCATTCTCTGAAGTTTTGCCTGTGCATAACATTCAGGATAGGCAGATGCGCAATAGGGAATTTAATTTGTGGCTTCAGGAATGGTGTCGAGAGCAAGGATTTGGCTTTGTGTCCCATGATAGCTCTAATTGGAGCAGAAAGGAACTGTATAAAAAAGATGGTTTGCATCTTACTCATAGGGGAACATATGTTCTCAGTGAGAAGTTCAAAGGTTTCGCAAAGAAATATTTAAACTAGGAGGGGGGGGGACAAAAGGGTAAAAAACAATCTGCCTGATTGTCCCCCAAAACTAAATCGGAGGGTGCAAGCAACATGTGGGGAAAAAAATGACTAGCTCAGAGTCGTGTCTATAAATGCTCGCAGTTTAGTCAATAAAATCAATGAACTGGAGGCAATGATGGCAGCTGAAAAAGTAGATTTAGTGGCGGTTACTGAGACATGGTTCAGTGAGAAAAATAACTGGGACATAACAATACCGGGGTACTCTTTATATAGAAAAGACAGAGAAGGTAGGAAAGGAGGAGGAGTGGCCCTGTATGTGAAAAACAACATAAAAACGAACCAAATAAAAGTGAGCGAGGTGAACATAGAGTCAGTTTGGGTTACGCTAACATTTGGCAATCATACAGTAGCTCGTGTAGGTGTGATCTATAGACCCCCTGGACAAGTAGAAGAGCTAGATAATCTGCTGCTTGAGGAAATAGCCAAAATGGCAATGAAGGGGGAAGTTATTATCATGGGGGACTTTAATCTTCCTGATGTGAACTGGAAAACCAAAACAGCTGGGTGCACCAGGAGTACAAATATTCTAAACTCCCTACTGGGATTATCTCTAACACAAGTAGTTGAGGAGCCGACCCGTAAAGAGGCCATATTGGATTTAATACTCACAAATGGAGGTTTGGTATCGGACGTTGTTGTAGGTGAAAATTTGGGATCTAGTGATCACCAGTCAGTATGGTTTAATATAAGAACAGGGATGGAGCCGCACCACACAAAAACAAAAGTTTTAGACTTTAAAAAAACAGATTTTTCTAAAATGAGACTTTGTGTGAACGAGTCATTATCAGACTGGAGGAGTTTAAAGGGAGTCCAGGAGAAATTGGATTATTTAAAGGAAGCATTATTGAAGGCCACAGGAAATTGCATTCGGCTTGTTAGCAAAAACAAAAAAGGAAGAAACCACTGTGGTACTCTGCAGAAGTGGCCAAAATAGTGAAGAACAAAAAGACAGCATTCAATAATTATAAAACAACTCAGAGTGAAGAAGATAAGCAAACCTATAAGATTAGGCAGAAAGAGGCAAAGCAATTTATAAGGGCTTCCAAAGCACACGCAGAAGAGAAAATAGCTCAGTCAGTAAAAAAGGGGGACAAAACATTTTTTAGATACATAAACGAGAAAAGAAAAGTAAAACAAGGATTAGTTAGATTAAAAACAAAGGAAGGAAGGTATGTAGAAGAGGATTTGCTAATGGGTTAATAAACCTATTAGCGCTCGTTAATTGCGCTTTTTGCACTTGCTTACTGTACTTTGTGCTCCCTAAACCTAACATGGGGAGCGCAAAGTGATAGCACAGAGTAACTAGCGGTGAGATCACTTGGTCCTAACGCTAGTTAATAAGAGCTGGCGCTAATGATAAAGTTAACACTAGCTTTGAGCTTCTGCAGAATAAGTTAGCTGCAGCTCAAAACCCCCCAAAAATCACATACTCACCTCTTATCCCGCGTCGAACGGCGGCCTGATCCGCTGCTTCTGGCCGCCGGTAGCCGATGGAGACTGGGAATAAAAGTCCCTGTTCTTCCTCTGTGATCACTCCCCGGACCAGCAGGATCTGGCGAGAGGCGAGATCCTGGCAGTCATGTCCTATGGACTCCATGAGAGGATGCTTGGGACGGCACGTTAGCGCTGCCCCCAGCATCCACGAGCCTAGCGACCACTATGGGGCAGACTGTTGGACTCAGTGCCTGCCCCATAATCTGCTAGTGAAACCTGGACGCAAAGGGGAAATTGGCGATGGCTAATTTTCCTCCTTAGCGTCCCGGTTTTAGCTACATGCACACAATAGTGCCCCACTATCTGTCTGGTACTTATTTTTTAATATAGTACATTTTTTTTCTGCAAATAAAATTTGATCTTTTAAAAATTACATTAGGTCCAACGTTTCGGCTCGTCCTGAGCCTTTATCAAGGTAAATTTTATATAAATCCCTAGCATAAGGGGTTAATCAGAAAGCAGTGAAATTTCGGTGCTTTCTCGTTCAGTGCGCTTTGGCGATTCTGGTTTGCGGTCCCTGTGGTGAATTCATTATTCACCGCAGGGTCCCCGAAGTGCACCAAACATAAAGCTGGCGATCAGACCACCGAACGCAGCTGAAGACCGCCGATCAGCCAGCTGAATGCCGCCGAAGACCTTTGATCCGACTGCCGAAGACTGTTGAACTGGGAAAAAAAGTACTCTGCTATACTTCTACAAAGGGGTTTAAACCAATAAAAATGCATGAAAATGTGTGTGAATAATAAAAAAAGTTCTATAAAACATAATAAACGATCTGTTACAGAATAAAAAAAAAAAAAAAGCTGATTTGCTAAAAATGAAATGAATAAATGGTTAAATAAAAAAAATTATATTTTTACATCGAATCCTTTGGGATTTGCCTGTGCACCATTCAATGACTTTCCTTTGTTGTCGTGCATCATTCTTCAGACCTCTTAGATTGTAAGCTCTCGAGCAGGGTCCGCTCTCCTTCTGTTCTGTATGTGTGTAACGTGTATGTTTATTTGTTATTCTGTCTCCCATTTTACACCGCTACGGGACTTGTTGGCGCTTAATAAGTACTGTTGTAACTGTAACATCCATTGTTTCCGTGCATGATGCTTCAGATCTTCCATTGTTCCCTTGCATGATTCTTCAGATCTTCCATTGTTCCCATGCATGATTGTTCAGATCTTCCTTTGTTCCCATGCATGATTCTTCAGATCTTCCATTGTTCCTGTGCATGATTCTTCAGATCTTCCATTGTTCCCATGCATGATTCTTCAGATCTTCCATTGTTCCCATGCATGATTCTTCAGACCTTCCTTTGTTCCCATGCATGATTCTTCAGATCTTCCATTGTTCCCTTGCATGATTCTTCAGATCTTCCATTGTTCCTGTGCATGATTCTTCAGATCTTCCATTGTTCCCATGCATTCTTCTTCAGATCTTCCTTTTTTCCCCATGCATGATTCTTCAGATCTTCCATTGTTCCCATGCATGATTCTTCAGATCTTCCTTTGTTCCCATGCATGATTCTTCAGATCTTCCATTGTTCCTGTGCATGATTCTTCAGATCTTCCATTGTTCCTGTGCATGATTCTTCAGATCTTCCATTGTTCCCATGCATGATTCTTCAGACTTTCCTTTGTTCCCATGCATAATTCTTCAGATCTTCCATTGTTCCCTTTCAGGATTCGTCAGATCTTCCATTATTCCCTTGCATGATTCTTCAAATCTTACATTGTTCCCTTGCATGATTCTTCAGATCTTCCATTGTTCCTGTGCATAATGCTTCAGATCTTCCATTGTTCCCATGCATTCTTCTTCAGATCTTCCATTGTTCCCGTGCATGATTCTTCAGACCTTCCTTTCTTCCCGTGCATGATTCTTCAGACCTTCCTTTCTTCCCGTGCATGATTCTTCAGACCTTCCATTCTTCCCGTGCATGATTCTTCAGACCTTCCTTTCTTCCCGTGCATGATTCTTCAGACCTTCATTTCTTCCCGTGCATGATTCTTCAGACCTTCCTTGGGCCACTACCCTATGTCTCTTAATTTCATTGTGTTGGGAGAAATAGATCACTTTCCATTTATTCTTTCAGTAAAGGATTTACACAATTTTTTGTTTGTTATTTATACAGAAATGAGCAAACGAAAGGGCAGCATTCTGGATTTTTTCTCAAAGGCATCCAGTAAGAAATCACATGCTGATTCTGCAAGTTGCTCATCTCAGTCCGAGCCTGTGCCCCAGATGGATGACTCAGTCTCCGAAGCAGAAACTACACCGGCCAGCGAATCAGATGTAGTTGACTTAGTCACTGATGTGGCTGAAGATACCGCTGCTGATGTCCATGAGACTGTGCTTTTACCAGAATGCTGGGACCAGGATCAGTGGCTAGAATTTAAACAAAAATACCCTTGGCTGTTCTTAAAAAATGGTATTTTAGGATGCAAAGTGTGTCGTGAGGTTAAACACCTTGGAGTATCTGTATCACAGGGTGTATCCATTTCTAAAGAATGGAGTACTGGTATGATTACTCCATATGGCAAAACAAAAAAAGATATGTTGACCTCATTGCGTAAAAAAATCCATGTACATAAAACTTCTGAAGCACATGTAAAGGCAGGCGAAATCCAAGCTGTGTCTAGAAAGGAGGTAATGCAAACCGATATTGCAGACCAGCAGAAGCATAAGTTTGCATCCACAACAAAAGTCTTTCGCATTGCCTACTATTGTGCGAAGAAAAACCGTCCTTACACAGATTTCAGAGATCTTATTCGCTTGCAAGTTGCAAACGGTACAGACTTAGGACGTATTCTCCATAGTGAGTACACAGCTGCACAAATCATCGATTGCGTCGCTAGTGAGATGAGGAAAAAGCTTTGCAAGGCAATTGTTGAACAGGCTCCAAAGCTTTCAGTTTACATTGATGAGTCTACAACAGTTTCTTCACAATCAGTGTTAATTGTTTATATTCGTGCCTCTGTAAACGGAAAAGATCCAGTCACCTTCTTTCTCGATTTACTTCACTTGCCTAAAGCAGATGCCCAGTCTATTGAAGCCACCCTTACAACGTGTCTTTCTAAGCATGGCTTGAATAATGACTTTCTTGCTACAAACTGGATTGGGGTTTGTAGTGATGGTGCAAGTGTAATGCTTGGAAGAAAATCAGGTGTTCTAGAGCGACTTAGTGGAAAATATCCACAGCTTGTGAAATGGCACTGCTTGTGTCATAGGCTTGAATTGTCCATTTCTGATACAATCGATTCTGTTCCTGGTCTTCAACATGTCACATCATTTTTTGAGAAGCTGTATGTGGTGTACCATCAATCACCAAAAAATCTGAGGGAGCTCTTTGAATGTGCAAAAGAATTAGAAGTGCAAATTCTTAAAATAGGTAAAGTTTTTACCGTTAGGTGGGTCGCTTCAAGCCAGAGAGCTATACGAGCGGTTTGGGAATCATACCCTGCACTACACAGCCATTTAGTAAAAGCGAGCACAAGTTCAGAGCATACCACCAAGCAGAAGTCTGTATTTAGTGGCCTTAACAAAGTCCTGACATCAGAGGAATATCTGTTAAACCTTGCAGGGGTTGCAGATGCTGTTCAGGAAATGGGCCTGTTATCTGAAGCCTCACACTTCCACGAGCCTATCAGTTGATTAATCGGTCAGTTCGTGCAATCGAGAAAATGAAAGACATGCCTGGCAAACATCTGAAAGAAGCCATGGAATCACTGGAGAAGGGGAATTTCAAAGGTGTAACCATCAACCCGGAGAGCACAAAAGGCCAAGTGAGGATAAATCTCCCCCGATTCTATCAATGTTTGGTGGATAATTTGCGATCCAGACTCTATGCTTTAACTGCAAGCAACAGACCAGCAGCTTCATCACAGTCGGATGAATTTGAATCGCTCGTCTCAGAAATGGAGATCCTGAATTCACAACGTTGGCCAAACAATGTGGACAGTCCGTGGTTTGAAGGAGAAGTGAAGCTAGAGCAGCTGTGCAAAAGATTACGTCTCAACTTCACATCCATCTGTGAAGGCTTCAGAGACTACATTGACAACGCCGGCACAGAGATTCCAGAAAATCTGAAACCAGCTGTGACCGCAGTTAACAGTCTTCCAGTGACATCAGGGGATTGTGAAAGAGGCTTCAGCACCATGAATTTGGTGATGTCACCCATTAGGAGTGGACTTGGCATTGAACGCCTGTCTTCTCTTTTATTTATTAGTCTCATTGGCCCTCCTGCAGATCTATGGGATCCTTTACCATACGTGAGAAAATGGCTGTCCTCACATCGCAGCACAGATGATAACAAATCCAGAAAAGTTGATCATCCTACCCAGCAAGAACAACGTTATTCCAGTTTGTGGGATGTTTTCTAATGTTCTGTGTATAGTTTTTTAAATACTATATTGCCAAAAGTATTCGCTCACCTGCCTTGACTCGCATATGGATGGGTGAGCGAATACTTTTGGCAATATAATGTATGTTGCAGTTACTAGTTGTGAGGCAAAAGTTGTGTACGCATAAACCTCAGGTTTTAGAAATTCCCTGCCAGGGAAACATCATCGCACATTGTGGTGACTATTCTGTCAGTTTGATAAACAAGTTAACTTATTTTGTTGTTACATCTGTTCTATATTTATTTGTTTATTATGTGTTAATTTTGAAATGTTCTTGTAAACCTGCACTTTACAATAAATGTTGCACTCTGTTTTTCGAAAAAGGAGCAAATTCGAGTTTATTTAATTTATTATATATATATATATATATATATAATAATAAAAATCTTGGGTGAGTTCCCTCACTTTTTCCCCAGGACTTGACCCCTGACATAGACTACAGTGGCTCTGATTAGGTTATGTACAGTAGATGGTGATATTCACCTCAGCAAATGAGCCAAAGTCTCTGTGCTGCCTGGAGCCATGGATGAAATGCTGCCTCCCCCCCAAAAAAAACCCAACATGCGCCGTGTATGAGCGAATCACAGAGCTCCAAAGCAATAAAACTTCCAGTAATGTGCAGTGTATATGAACCTATCATAGAATCCACAGCTATAAAACTCCCAGTAATGTGCCGTGTATATGAGCCTATCACAGTATCCACAGCTATAAAAATATATAAACGTTGCCCCCTCTCCTGCTTGCCTTTTCTTTTTGCAGGGAGGGGGTTGAACTCTACTTCCCGGTGGTCCAGTGCAGCGGGGGGGGGGGGTCCAGTGCCTTGTAGCCACTCTACATCCCTGGTAGTCCGGTGGCTGTGGGCTCTGAAAGCGATCTGTGTGCAGACCACGACCCACGTTGGAGTCTGTACTCGCGTGCTGGCAATTGCTGATGACCTGTCCACTGACGCTCTCTGACACAGTAAGAACTGGTGGTCAGGTGACAGATCATCAGCGATCGCTAATTGTTGGAAAGTTGGTTGCTTATGTGTCTGGAAATGAGGGCATACCTGTGAGTAAGTTATAGGCTAGAAATACAGTGAAGAGGGGTAGGGGTGTCCGTAGCTGCCATTGGTGATGGGCTCAGCGTGGAAAAATAAATAGTTAAGTGCGCATCTAACTGTTCCTCCCACAACTCCAGGCCTACAGCATATACACATGGAATGTCCTGATGGAAGTTCCACGCGGGAATCCCATAGGTTTCAATGTTAAAAATATTGTTTTTATTCAACTATTTATTCTTTTTATTTTCTGCAAAACCATCATTTATTTATTGATTTATTTTCTGAACATTTATTTTTTAGACAAAATCTTTGATTCCCGCTTTTTTTATTCTGTAACAGACCTTTTTATTATTTTTTAAGAGACCTTTTTTATTAAGACACATTTTAATGCATTTTTATTGGTTTAAACACCTATTACAAGAATAGCAGAGGTCAGTTTTGTATTTTTCCTCTGCAGTCAGGTGCTCTTCTGCGGTCAGTCTGGCGGTCTCCCTGGGTTGTCCATAGTCGCTTGCAGTGGATGACCCAGGAAGACTGCCGTCGAACGACCTAGGTTGCCCGTAGTCTGATGACCAAGTCGATTGTTAGACTACGCACCCAGTGGATGGCTAGCCTTAAACGTACTTTGCCTCCGTGCTGCTCACTCAGTCACTGGCTGCCAGCACGGAGACAAAGTATGTTTGGCTCATAAAACCTGAGTCAGCATATGATGCTAATGGTACATGCAGTATGGTGGTGTTAAAGGTGGGATGAGGTGGGAACGGTTCCAGCCAGGTGAACACACACACTAAAATGCCTCTTTTTTCTTCTTCTAATGGATTACACTTTATCTGTACAACATTACGACCTCTGGCTTTTTTTATCTCAGAAACTACACGGTCTCTGTCTTTGCATGGCTAATGACAAATAAAGTGTAATCCAAAGAAAAAAAATACCTCTTATTCCACACCTGCCCCCGGATTGCCCCAGACAGCAGGCTCCAAGCAGCAGGGAATCATTGGCCAGAGCTCCCACATCCTCCGCATCCTCTAAGGGAGACACACACACATACATCCTGCCCCGTGTCCACAATCACCTTGAAAAATATCTCATATTCTTTGTTCTTTTGGAAACCGCTCTCCCTGTGTAGGTGATGATGTAGGAAAGAAAATATGTTAGAACAGTTGTGTTCAAATACTATTGGGTATTTTGAATGAATGAATACTAATTTGTCACGCTTTCCATGCCATAGGCTGGGGCTTTGTGTTTGTGTGCGTGAGTTCAGTTCTATTCTATTCTATTTTTCAACCAAGAAGGACCGCTCTCCACTTCTCTCCATCTCTTTGTGCCATCAATAATAAGCTGAACAGATGTACATACTTGTAAGTTACTTTGTATCAAGAAATATACCTTGTTTTTATAACTAAGAATTCTGATGTGTGTTATTTTTCTTGGTGACACAGTAGTATACATATATACTTTGTGCGAACAGCTGTGACACTGCTTCAGGCAAAGTCACAAATGGACAAAAGAAGAAAAGACAATATTTTTTCTAACACACCTCTAACAGCAGGCTGTTTGTCTCTTCGTTACATAGCAACCGCCGTAAATGTTGTAACTGTTACGAGACAGTACATAGCATCAGCAACGACTTCAATGAGTTCCAATCTCCAGAGACTAAAACTCCCACGGCAAGTTACTTCTGAGAAGTAACTTGCCATGGGAGTTTTTGTCTCTGGAGATTGAAACTCTGAGATCTGGGATCCGCGCAGTCCGCTCTGCAGTCCGCGAGCCGCCACTGTCAGCTACACAAGCTGCGCAGTGCCTAACAGTAGGGATGCACCGATACCGATACTAGTATCGGTATCGGGGCCGATATTGCCGTTTGCACGAGTACTTGTTACTCGTGCAAACAGCCCGATACATCCCGCCGATACCGGAAGCCGGCGCTGGGCCGGCTTGCCGGTATCCGCGGGGCTGGGGAAGCTGGCCGCGTGCATGTAAAGCACGCGGCCAGTGTTCCCCTCCGGCGCGCCAAATACTCACCCTTCCTGAAGTTCCGGTCTCTGGGCAGTGATGCGGTCACGTGGCCACTGGGCGCTCCTGTGACGCTGCCTCTCGGCTGGAGGCAGCGTCACAGATGCGCCCGGCGGCCACGTGACCGCATCACTGCCCAGAGACCGGAACTTCAGGAAGGGTGAGTATTTGGCGCGCCGGAGGGGAACGCTGGCCGTGTGCTTTACATGCACGCGGCCAGCTTCCCCAGGGTTCGAGCTGGGGGCCAATCCATGAGAGCTGCGGGCAAATCCATGAGACCTGGGGGCAAATCCATGAGACCTGGGGGACATATCCATCAGAGCTGGGGGCAAATCCATGTGAGCTGGGGGCAAATCCATGTGAGCTGGGGGCAAATCCATGAGACCTGGGGGCAAATCCATGAGACCTGGGGGCCAATCCATGAGACCTGGGGGCAAATCCATGAGACCTGGGGGACATATCCATCAGAGCTGGGGCAAATCCATGTGAGCTGGGGGCAAATCCATGTGAGCTGGGGGCAAATCCATGAGACCTGGGGGCAAATCCATGAGAGCTGGGGGCAAACCCATGTGAGCTGGGGGCAAATCCATGAGACCTGGGGCAAATCCATGTGAGCTGCGGTCAATCTCATATAAATTTTTAGATGAGGTCTGTTCCTATTGGAAAGCGTCACATGACATTAAATAAAAGTATCGGTACTCGGTATCGGTGAGTACTTTTAAAAAGTATCGGTACTCGTACTCGGTTTTAAAAAAATGGTATCGGTGCATCCCTAACTAACAGTGCTGTAAATGATTGAAATTTGACTGGAAATCCAAATTTATGAACTTATTTCATTATAGCATTCTGGCAGGACATGACGTATACATATAATAATGATATATTATGAATCTGAGTCTGCCATAAAAAAGGATATATAATTTGTATGGGTCGTACAATAAAATGTGTCTTCAACTCTCGTTTAAACATGATGAGCACGCAATGATCTCAGCACACAAAGGTGAAATGACTCAGCAGTGAAGGGGTTAAAGTTGTGTAATTTTCCTAGTGACAGCTGGTTTTAAACCAAATTATATTAATGCTTTGGAAGGCCACTATTCATGCACAAATCCATCAAGGATTTGAAATCCCTTTGTTATATCTGGTATTATATTCCAATCACATTTAGTCATTTTGCAGCTTTATGTATGCGCAAACTTTTTATTTTTTGAGGTTTATTTATTATTTTTTTTTGCGCTTCTTATTTCTTCAGGAGGGGGAGGTGGAGAGCACTGACTGAGATCAATCTAATCTTGAGTTTACAAGATGCTATTTTACCCGTTAATGGTTTACTGCAACTTTCCTACAAAGGTAAAGAGGGAAATGTAATTTCAGCCCTTCCGTGATATACAATTCTCATCACCGAGAGGTTCACAGTGGCCGGTCTACAGTTTATCAATTAATTTATATGTTCTCTCCATCCCGCAATTTGGATTTAATTTCCTATTGCCTGGTTTACACAAATTAAAATGTGCAGGTGGCTCAAGATGTACGAAAAATACTGTGTTCTGGACAATGTGTGATTTATCATGGAAATGTGAGCCTAAAAAACAAGGCAGCTTGATGAAATTGCAGAGCGTCACCTGATGCACTGTCATTTCAGCAGAGCGGCTTGATAAATTTCCAAAATGTGGATTTCATCCCAAATTTAATGCTATGAATGGAATGTCCAGGCCTACAAGCGCTGAATTCAGAACACGCTGAAGCAATAAATAGTTTATGATTGGGACACAGTGACAGTAAAGTAGTTAAACGTATTTATGTCTTCACTAGTTGTTAAGCCTGCCCGGAGGGCAGTCATATATATATATGGGGGTCACAGGATATATATTATCTGTATTATATATATATATAGATAGATATATACACACAGCCAAGCTACTTGCTTGGCCGGCTTTCAGGCTCAGGCGAGCCCCCAGCTTGGCTTGGGCCTACAGGCCCAAGCCAAGCCGGGGGCTCGCCTGAGCATGGAGGCCGGCCAAGCAAGCAGGGTGGGTGTTGGGGGGGTGTGGAGAGCACATACTCACCTACATCGGCCTCGAGTCCTCCACCGGTTCCACACATACTCACCTACATCGGCCCGGAGCTCCTCCAGCGATGGCAGTCCTGCTTCCAGTGTCCTCTCTCCGTTGGTCGCCGGTATGACGTCACGGAAGCCTTTGACCCTGGGTCAAAGGCTTTCGTGATGTCATACCGGCGACCGACACAGAGAGGGCGCAGGATGCAGGACTGCCATCGCTGGAGGAGCTAAGGGCCGATGTAGGTGAGTATGTGTAGGCAACATCCTCCTACATTGGCCCTGAGCTCCAGCGGTAACAGTCCTCCGGCCGAGCAGGCTGCTCGGCCGGAGGACGGTCACCGCTGGAGCTCAGGGCCAATGTAGGTGAGTATGTGTAGGCAACATCCTCCTACTTCGGCCCTGAGCTCTAGCGGTGACCGTCCTCCGGCTGTCGCAGGCTGCTCGGCCGGCCTCCAGGCTTAGGTGAGTCCCCGGCTGGGCCTGTAGGCCCAAGCCAAGCCGGGGGCTCGCCTAAGCCTGGATGCCGGCCGAGCAGCCTGCTCGGCCGGAGGATAGTCACCGCTGGAGCTCTGGGCCGATGTAGGAGGTCGGCCGGAATCCAGGCTCAGGCGAGCCCCCAGCTTGGCTTGGGCCTGCTCGCCTGAGCATGGAGGCTGGCCGAGTTGCCTGCTCGGGCATCCTCCAGGCTCAGGCGAGTCCCCGGCTCGGCTGGGCCTCTAGGCCCAAGCCAAGCTGGGGGCTCACCTAAGCTTGGTTGCCGGCCAAGCAAGCAGGGTGGGTGTGGAGAGCACATACTCACCTACATCGGCCTCGAGTCCTCCACAGGTTCCACACATACTCACCTACATCGGCCCTTAGTTCCTCCTGCGATGGCAGTCCTGCTTCCAGTGTCCTCTCTCCGTTTGTCGCTGGTATCAAAGGCTTTCGTGATGTCATAACGGCGACCAACGGAGAGAGGACACTGGAAGCAGTACTGCCATCGCTGGAGGAGCTAAGGGCCGATGTAGGTGAGTATGTGTAGGCAGCATCCTCCTACATCGGCCTTGAGCTCCAGCGGTGACCGTCCTCCGGCCGAGCAGCCTGCTCGGCCGGCATCCAGGCATCCAACTCAGGCTCGGCCGGAGGACAGTCACCGCTGGAGCTCAGAGGCAATGTAGGTGAGTATGTGTAGGCAACATCCTCCTACTTCGGCCCTGAGCTCCAGCGGTGACTTTCCCCTGGCTGTCGCAGGCTGCTCGGCCGGCCTCCAGGCTTAGGCGAGTCCCCAGCTCTGCTGGGCCTGTAGGCCCAAGCCGGGGGCTCGCCTAAGCCTGGAGGCCGGCCGAGCAGCCTGCGACAGCCGGAGGACAGTCACCGCTGGAGCTCAGGGCCAATGTAGGTGAGTATGTGTAGGCAACATCCTCCTACTTCGGCACTGAGCTCCAGCAGTGACTGTCCTCCGGCTGTCGCAGGCTGCTCTGCCAGGCTTAGGCGAGTCCCCGGCTCGGCTGGGGCTGTAGGCCCGAGCCTGGATGCCGGCCGAGCAGCCTGCGACAGCCGGAGGACGGTCACCGCTGGAGGATTCGGGGCTTGCGGCGTCCCAGCGTCATCTCCCTCCCAAAACTCACGTAGGGAGGGAGGTTTTGCCGCGGGAGCCAGTGACAGCGATGCTGTTCTGGCTCTCCTGGATGCGCGCACAGCCGACGGGTAGAGGCTGCACATCGGGTTTCTGTTGGCTGCGCGCGCAGCCAACAGAAACCGGATGTGCGGCGACGGACATTCGATTTTATAGTTATAGATAATGGGACCTGTAATTGAGCAGATTTTCTCTATTCAGATCACTTTGATATATTTACAGATCTGATGGATTTTATCTTTCCTAATAAAGAAACAAAAAACACTTTTGTGTGATGTTTTTTCCAATGCTACGCAGAGTGTATAAAAGCATTCACCTGATTAAGGGCTATATTACAATCTTGGCGCAAAAACCCTTGCGCAAAGCGTGAATTTTTACGCCAAGCGTTAAACTTTTGCGTACGAAAATCACTGCTGGAATTACAATCCTCGTGTGTCTTTTCATCCGGCGATCAATAACGCACGCAAACAGGACACGCCCAACTGCTCGAGCAGTACCGTTGCGTGCAAAAATCAGTGTGCGCACTGTTTTTTTCTCACGATTCAGCCAATCAGAATTGGGTTAAAAAAGTGGAAATTTTTGGGATAAAAAAGTGGAAATTTTAGTAAGGTGCGCCTGGAAGTGGTTTTTTTTTTTTTTTTTTCTTTTCAATCAGAATTAAGAACCACAATTCTCTCACGTTAAAAAATTGCGCCTGCCACAGTCAATCTCAGCATATATGCTGCAGCAATAATACATGCACACACAACTTCTCCATTTTATTGGTTTGGTAGGAGTTGAATGGGCAACCATACTTTGCTGCATTTTTTTTTGGGCTGGTGTATTTGGGTTCGGCCAGGTTGTTCAGATGTGCCATTAATACCAGCTTTTAGGAGTTGCTAAAATTATGCACGCAAAGGCCATGCGATAATTACCGCAAAATAGATTGTAATACCATCCTCGTACGAGCGCACATTCGCATTTGCGCTCACAATGTTAAAGGAACACTCTAGGCTAAAGATCCTCCCCTTTTTTTTTTACATTAAAATATACCTATTCCCCACCTAGTTATTCAGTATATATATATATATATATTTTTTTAATGTAATACCCTAAAAAACACTTGTTTCCAACGGCGTCTTTTTTTTTTACATACTCGCCTCCCTCCTCTTCCGCTCCCGTCCTGTTACAGCTTGAACTTGGCTAATGGTTTACGTGAGAAGCACGCATGCGCGCCTCTCACGTAAGCCAGCCAATCAGCAGGCTTCCTCTTCTTCTTTGATTAGTGTTACGCGCAAGAGGATGCGCGTAACACTAATCAGCCGCTGCCGCCAGCTACTGCGGCGAGTCGGAGACGTCATTACTCTGAAAGCGCAACATAATTACACTGAAGACACCAATTGCTGGACAACGTATGTCTGGAATTAGTCTTCTGGTTTTATCCTTCTTTCATCTCTTAATAATCTGCTGTTGAGTTTATCAGGGATGTCGGCACTGACTCACTGTTACATAGTTACATAGTTACATAGTTATATAGGCTGAAAAAAGACATGCGTCCATCGGGTTCAGCCTCTCCCACATAACCTACTGCTGTTGATCCAAAAGAAGGCAAAAAACCCAGTCTGAAATGCTCGCCAATATGCAACATACTGGGAAAAAATTCCTTCTTGACCCCAGAATGGCAGTCAGATTTCTCCTTGGATCAAGAAGCTTTTACCCACATATTAAATATTATAACCCTTAATATTCTGTGTCTGCAGGAAGTCATCCAGTCGCTTTTTAAAAGTCTGTACAGACTCTGACCCAACCACCTCAACAGGCAGAGAATTCCACAGCTTTATTGTTCTCACCGTAAAATAACCCTTCCTATGCTTTAAGCTAAATTTTCTTTCTTCCAGTCTAAATGGATGACCCCGTGTCCTATGTATAGTCCTGTTAATGAATAGGTTATCAGACAATGGTTGATAATGGCCCCGTATATATTTATATAAGGTTATCAGATCCCCTCTAAGCGCCTTTTCTCTAAACTGGTTTAAGCTTGTTAGTCTTTCCTCATAACTTAACCCTTCCATCCCCCTTATTAATTTAGTTGCCCGTCTCTGCACTTTTTCTAGCGATATAATATCTTTTTTTAAGACAGGTGCCCAAAATTGCACGGCATATTCAAGGTGCGGCCTGACCATTGATTTATACAGAGGCAAAATTATGTTTTCATCCCGTGAGTGATCTCCCCTTTTAATGCATGCCAGTACTTTGCTGGCCTTGGCGGCTGTTAGTGTCATGTACCTCTTTAACAGTTCAACAGGGCCACTACTATTTGATTGCTTACACTTTCACTGAGTGCCCTCATTGATTTGAGCAAAATGACCGAGCAGGGCCTTGAACTTGGAGTTTTGATAACCTCTGGATAGAACAGTCACTTGCTAGTGTAGCATAGAGGACATGCCTCTTGAGAGAAGTTAGATTGGTTGATCCAAAGACTAATGCCGAAACTGAATCAAGAACTCGGCCTGCAGAATGTTCATATACCCCTGGAGAAGACTGGACTAGTACTACAGAGGAGGACATAGTCCCAAAGAAGCTCATTAATGTTCTGGTTGGAACAATTGTCAAGAGAAAGAAAATTCTGAGCCAAGATTTGCCTGACCTTCTGGTTTTGTGGACAGAGAGACCGATGACTTTTCTGTGTCGAAACATAACCCCAACACCACTATCTGCTGTAATGAAGCACGCCTGCTCTTTCTGTTATTTGCAAGCCAATACAATATCTAGGAGGCACAGAATGGAATAACATCCAAACCAAGTAAACAAATTACAAGTACTAATATACCTAGAGTAAAGAAGTCTGATGTTAATTATATAAAAATCTACAGATGGAAACATTTCCAGCAACACAGGAAACAAATAATGGAGGATAAAATCCAGCAATATAGTAACAAAAATATTTTTAAAAGCACGTATGAAATTGGCATAAATATGTGGGTGTATAAATAAATAAATTTTTTAGGGACTTCAGATAGTCAAGTATTGCTATGTTGGTTGTGGTTGATATCATCATCTCTGAATCTGAGGAAAGCTGATGGATCTAAAGAACGTCTGGGATCAAGCATGTGGTGCATGGGACCTTTGTTAGAGTGATATCCAAGGAGAGCATCACGACTGGTGTAAGTTCTAATTATTGGCAAAGTGATACTACTCACTTGGAAAACGTACAGAAGTCTCTAGATACATGAAGTTCTTTTTGTGTGGATTTTTAACCTCTTCACTATTAAGTTTTTTTCTTTCATAAAACCACACCTGGACCAAGTGGGTTTATAGAAAACAACTTTTCATTGCAAACAGTGTAAAAATTAATTTACCCTTCACAAAATACATTTTAGAGACCGTAATCTTATTTGGCAGGCATAGGGCTCCCCCTGCTGGGCAAAAAGTGCTGCTACATGATTAATAATACAGCTAGAGCTCTCTGTGTCTGTAAAAGAAAAATGGATCTCCTAGGTGTTCACACAGCTTCAGCACCTTGGTTGAAATGTCTAAGGTGCTGAAAATGGGCACGTTTTGGAGCCCATTTGCAAACTAATTTTGTTTGCAGTAAACCGGTTCTCAACCGGTTCCTCAGGTCCCCCAACAGGCCTGATTTTAAGGATTACACTTTAATGGCTATTCAAGTAAACCAAAACCTCTGATTGTGTTTTGTTTCGCATGGAGCTACAGTGGTGAGCGCAAATGACATCTTTTTTTCTTGTTATGCTTTATACACGAAGTTGGCTGGATACTTCTGGTCTACGCAGCCGCCCTGATAGGAAACAGGCGCTGAACTGTTTTATCTGCATATATGTAGATTTTGAGAATTACCTTTTGTGAAGCGCAGACTGAATCCTGCAATCACTGAGCAGCAAATCATATCACCGTGCTGTGCTTCACAAATCTGGCAAACCTGACCTGTTAGGGGGACCTGAGGACAGGGTTGAGAACCACTGCTCTAGAATATGTCCATGCGTTCACTCAATGCTGGGTTCCTGTGGGAGCCTTTGAACATTGAATATAACATTTTGTAATATATTGTGCTTTTATGCCTCCCTCAATTTGAATATTTTTTTTTAATGTATAAGTATTTCATGCATATTTATCCAGAGTATTGCAAGGGGAATAGCGAGTCTTTGTGCCTTTATGTAATTGTGAGGAAAATGAGGGGGAAGGGGCTTTAAATGAAACATCGGGTTGCCCTGGTTTGGCCTTTATTTCGTTTTCTTAATCTGACTCTGACTATAAATATATTCATGACGGTTGACTGGATTTTTATATCACAGGTAATCCAGAGATCAGCATTTCTGATCATATTTAACGATGAGGTTAATTACAGTCCTTGACATGGTTAGCAAGCTTTAAGAAAGTCTGTGGGGGGGGGATTCTCTTCTCAGAACAAAATAAATCGGCAAGTGTCATCTTCACATGCTGCATTATGCATGAAACTTGATTTGAGGAATTTATAGTGATGACATTTGGCAGTCTTAAATCATTCTTGCTGTGAGACACATATTTAACATCATTACTATCTTTTTCTCCTGTACGTGACACTGTATGGCTGGTATTTTAACCCTTTCACTGTCCGGTAAATATGAGACGTTTAAAGAATCTATAACTGTAACTTCCCTCCGGCTGCTGGAAGGTTGATTATATTTTCCGTCTGCTTCTAATTGGAAAGAAAAGCACCATAGATCTCTATTAGCTGGCACAAGCCAAATGCTGCTTCATTAATAACGCTTTGCTCTTTCTCCTTTTAATTTTTCTCTTTTTTTTCTTGGCCTCTGGCATTTCAGAACATTCAATGTGTAATATATTACAATATTGTATCGTTACCCACTATATATGGAAATTCTAGCTCCAATCTTAAGAACTGGGTAATTAAACACGATCATGCTTTATCATATTCACGTTTAACCCCTTAATGACGGTGCAATTTTACCCCTGTCTGTCTGAAAGTGCCCACTGCTGTTTTTATGTTTCTGCGCTGTTTGTGATTTAGCTCTAATTTTCCTCTTACTCATTTATGTAACCCACACATATTATATACCGTTTTTCTCGACATTAACTGGACTTTCTAAAGATACCATTATTTCCATCATATCGTATAATTTACTGTTTTAAAAAATCATGAAATATGGAAAAACACGCTTTTTCTTTTAATCTTTAATCCCCAAAATCTACAACTGTCAAAATAGACCCTGGCTAAATAGTTTCTAAATTTTGTCCTGAAATTAGAAAAATCCAATGTTTACATGTTTTTGCTTTTTAACTCCTTCACTGCTGAGCCATTTCACTGATGCGTGCTGAGCTCATATTGACCATTTTATGCTCATCATGTTTAAATGTGATTTGATGTCCTATTTTGTTATACCCAGGACAATTTATTTTTTAAAAACACTTTAATTTTTTTTTTTAATCTATTTTTAATTTTTACACCAAACATTTTTCATGTTCGGTATCATTCGAAAGACCATGATCAGGCTGCCACAGATCGGGAGATAGGGGGGTCCAAATGATCCCCTCGCTCCACTTGGCAGCTAGGAGTTAACTGGCCAACTGACGTCATCGCACATATGGCAATGACGTCCCTGGGTGGGGGATGACCCCGGAGGCTTGGCTGACATCCAAGATGTCAGCTACCTCTGGGAGCGAATCGCGATCCGGAAGCTAAGGGATTAAAGAGAGGCACTGCTGGAAAGGGCAGACTCTGCCCACCGTTTGGGAGGGGAAGGGGCCCAAATACCCCCCCATTCAGGTTCTTTCCTGCAGGCACGGGTGTGATAATGTCATTGTGACTACTGGAGCCCTTAATAACGTTGGGCCGGCTTCAAGGAAGCCAGACCGATGTGGGAACCGGCCAGAGAGGTGAGTATAGGGAGGGAGGGGGGGTTAAAGACCATAAAGTACATAGTACGTCCTTGGTCTTTAAGCAGAATTTTTCCCAGGACGTACTATATAGGTCAGTGGTCCTTTATGAGGTTATGGTGAAAATATTTCAACTGTAACCTGTAAAAGTTTCGTGAATACCAAGGTGATTTGGTGGCACGTAGCAGTTGCTTTTAAAATAAAGAAAAAAAAATCACAAATCTGCATATTTTATTTCATGTTTCTGGAAACTGTAAATTATTCATAGTGAAGATTTATAGATTTAAACATGCTTTTTAAATAGTGTCTTGCTTTTTCCCTGCCATGATTTAATACCAGCAGCTGTATTGAGAAATAAATATTTGAAATGCACAATGTTGATCCAGCCACAGCAAATATAAAGAGAGGGATTTGTTTAAAAAAGCCAAAGTGCTTAACCAGTTGTCTGGGGACGACGTGCTAAATGTGTCCTTCGCTTTCCCATTAGGATGCTCCAGCGCATCCAAGTCCCCCAGCTTGGCGCCAGTCGTGAACTTCTCCCACGGCGGGTTGACTTCCTGGATGTCAGCCCTACCTTTGGGACCTCCCTTTGCCTACTGACATTGTCATGCCCAGGCGATGAAACAGGATTTCTCCCTGCCTAGCAGGGGATTCCTTATGGAGGAGATACTGAGGTCTTTAGGACCCCCATATCTACACAGCCATAGAACATACAGGGTCTTCTGAGATATGGTTGGAAAAGCCAGATTAGAGCCTTTCCAATGATACCAAACATGACCAGGTTAAATTGTTTACCCTAACTCAGCACTATTGTTCACTTTTCAATTATAAAGTGAGCAATGATGCTGCACTAACTCACCTTCACATTTCCCACACTAGCAGCAAGTGCGTAGGCGATGGCACAATGCACCATTACGCATTGTTTCATTGAAGACTTAAACCGCCGCACTGCAAGAAGCACCAGGGATTCATTGAAACCCTGTATCTTTTCTTTTTTTTTTTACAGCAAACAAGTTGAAGTGAGATGTCAGTAGAAAGGGCAGAGTCTGGCTAAATCAGAGTTTGCGTGTGTGTATATATTTATACATACACTGGATCAAGAACTGCTTTGAGCTGTAGCATTGACTCATATTAACCCTATACTACCAGACGGGTTGTGCCCGGCGGGAGGGCTTTAATGCTAGCGGGAGTACTAGCCGACTCCTGCGGCGGGCCCCTCCTCCAGCCTGCCTACACAGCTGACAAGAGAAAAAATTGGGTACTAGACCCGGTGTGAGCGCACTTAACTTTGGAAGTGGGAATTTTTCAACAATGATTCTGGAAAGTCTTGATATCGGAATCCTGGTTGATGGACCCAATAGTGAAAAATATAAACAGCTCCATGGTGCAAATAACGTTTGGATATACACATGAATAAATTATGGATAGAATGGTATAACTAAGAACTCACAAAGGTAGAGCCCTAACGGCTCAGAAGGTAGCGCCTTTTGACCACTCTGGGGGGTCACACCCCTTGCTAGAGAATCTTCAAAGTTCTTCACACTCAACGATAGAATTTGCCATAGGTGACTTCTTGAAACTTAGAAAAAAGAAGAAACCTCCATTGCGCAAATATCAGCATTCTCAAAATACAATATGGGTAGCAAGTGGGTACTCACGATCTTAAGAGCCTCTTGGAATAGTGGCTCAGTAGGTAAGCATGCAATAGACCATAAAGCAAGTCTCAGGCTGGAATTCTGGTAGCAAAAAATTGGTAAAACCAATGTAGATTTAATTCTAAAATAGAATTAATAACAAAAGAGACGCGTTTCGCCTACACACACTGTAGGCTTCCTCAGTCTTATAAAATACAAACATTCATATACATCTATTAAATAGCCGCTTAATAACGGCTGATCGTTACCACCTTAGATTTTCAATCTAAGCGGAAAAGAACTCACTCATGGCGAAATTCGCCTCCTCAGTAGAGGTTTGAAATTTATACCAAAAAAACAAATGAATAGCTTTAACACATACATAGATTTATAAAAATTCAAACGTAGTCTCTGTTTAAATTTTTTTTTTGCCAAAACCCCTATAGAACAAATAGAGGAAGGAAAATATAAACATACTACTCTTAAAAAGAAATCCAAATTCTACCCCAGACACATGATATCTAAAGAGATGGAAACGTTTGATTTGATGATACTATCTGAAATCAGAAAGGAAGAAAAAAAGAATAAAATTATAAGAAGGAATAACATCACAAAGGAAGAAACACAAGCATTAAACTCTCTATGTAAGAATAAGCAGTTGGTCATTAAACCTGCGGATAAGGGAGGTGGAGTGGTAGTTCTTAGTAAGGATAAATATGAAAGAGAGGCTTTAAGGCTGTTAGGAGACATAAACACCTACAAATGCTTGGGGGAGATCCCACAATATCAATTATCACTAAATTCTCAGAATATCTAGATAAGGGAAAAGAATTGGATATTCTAACAGAGGAAGAATACAAGTATTTGTATGTGCAACATCCAAAAGTTCCAGTCTTCTATTGTCTACCTAAAGTCCACAAAGATCGAGAGAACCCTCCCGGATGACCTATAGTCTCTGGAATAGGGTCAATTTCTTCTAATCTATCGGAATACTTGGACCATCTGTTACAACCCCTAGTCGTATCAACTCAATCCTATATTAAAGATACTATGGCCATTATTAAAACATTAGGAAATATAACTTGGAAAGATAATAATATTAGGAAAGATAATTTCCAGTTAGTTCCTTGTGATGTTAATTCACTGTATACTATAATTCCACACCACTTAGGATGTGAAGCTGCACAATACTTTCTGAGAGAGATGGGCCACTTTGAGGAAGAACAAGTGGATTTTGTGATTGAGGGTATCAGACTGATATTAGAAAATAATTACTTTTGGTATGACTATAGATTTTACTTACAGCTGACTGGAACAACAATGGGGACCAGGTTTGCCCCCAGTTATGCCAATCTGTTCATGGCATACTGGGAGCACCAGATGGTATGGATGGGGCATTGCTGGGGGCAACACCTGGTCTTATATAAAAGGTATATCGATGATGTTATAATTATCTGGAATGGAAACGAACATGCCCTAAAGGAATTTATGATATATCTTAACGCCAATCAATGGGGGATTAAATTGGATTTTAAGATCAGCAATATAGAGGTGGAGTACCTTGATTTGAATATATATATCGAAGATGGAACTATGAAAACTAGAACGCATTTCAAGGATGTTAACGTTAACAGCTGCATCGGTTTAGAAAGCGATCATTTTCCTCCATGGTTAAAAACTGTCCCTAAAGGACAAATGACTCGTCTTCGTAGAAACTGCACGGATATTCAGGAATTTCAAAAACAGTCTGATAAACTAATGGATGATTTTGTCGAGAAGGGCTACATGAGGATGTAACTAGAACACACAAGGGAACAAGTCTATAACTCGGACAGAAATATGCTATTAAACTACAAAACAAAAGATAAAACCGATTAAAATTGAACTTCCTTTTGTTATGGATTATAACACCGGAAATAGAAATATCAAAAGATATATTCAGAAATACTGGCCAATACTCAAAGAGGATCCTATACTCAGGGATATTTTGCCAACACAACCTTGGGTCATATACAGAGGTGGAGGTAGTTTTTAGAGAGAAATTAGTTAAAAATCATCTATGGGAACAGAAGATACAGGCAAACTGGTTTGGACTCACATCTGGATTTTATGGTTGCGGAGACTGTATCAGTTGTAGAAAATCACATAATAAGAAAAGGCAAATCACTACATTCTGTGTCGGTCAAAACAACTATAAAATTAGAGACAAATTAACTTGTTTCTCCAAATACCTTATTTATGTGTTACGATGCCCTTGCAATAAATATTATGTAGGTAAAACCACACGGGCACTACAAGTCCGGGTGAATGAGCATATTAATAATATCCTTAGAGGTTACGAAAAACATTGTGTCTCTAATCATTTTAAACTTAAACATAACAATAACCCAATAGGTTTAGAATTTTTTGGTATTGAGAAATTAATTAAATACTGGAGAGGAGAAGATCTCGATTTAAAACTGGCAAAAACTGAAATGAAATGGATTTTTCAATTAAATACACTTGAACCTAATGGCTTAAATGCCGATTTTGAGATTTGTCACTTCCTTTAATAACACCAAGGTATTATTAATATTTTGGAAACCAATTTTTATTTTTAAGAATTATATTACTTTTATTATTTTTAGTAGTATCATTATTTATTGGGTCTACTACAACAATCTTTTATATTATACAACACATATATATAGTAGTACTTGGTATATTACATTATATAGGAAAATTAAGGCTGACTTGTTTCACTGAATTAGGGTATCCCGATACCGATGTTTTTATAGATTTATATGATATGTTGTTATGCTCCACAGTGAAGTTAGCGTTAACCAGTTTTTGTTATTGGGTCGTTTTTAGTGTTTCTATATTATCAGGCCAAGTAATGGATACATGAAATGAAGACCCGACACAGTATAAAAGAAATCGGAAGTCCCATTCGACAGATGTAACCTTTTGGAACGCATATCTAAAACTGGAACTGGACTTGATATCCGGTCATGTGACCGGAAGTCATGCAGTGGAACGCTCGCCGGCATCGTAGTTGACACGCATATGCGTTTGAGAACTGCAGGTGGTAACGATCAGCCGTTATTAAGCGGCTATTTAATAGATGTATGTGAATGTTTGTATTTTATAAGACTGAGGAAGCCTACAGTGTGTGTAGGCGAAACGCGTCTCTTTTGTTATTAATTGTATTTTAGAATTAAATCTACATTGGTTTTACCAATTTTTTGCTACCAGAATTCCAGCCTGAGACTTGCTTTATGGTCTATTGCATGCTTACCTACTGAACCACTATTCCAAGAGGCTCTTAAGATCGTGAGTACCCACTTGCTACCCATATTGTATTTTGAGAACGCTGATATTTGCCCAATGGAGGTTTCTTCTTTTTTCTAAGTTTCAAGAAGTCACCTATGGCAAATTCTATCGTTGAGTGTGAAGAACTTTGAAGATTTTCTCACAAGGGGTGTGACCCCCCAGAGTGGTCAAAAGGCGCTACCTTCTGAGCGGTTAGGGCTCTACCTTTGTGAGTTCTTAGGCTAGGGTCAGACTGAGGCAGTGCGAACGCGCGTTCTGGCGCACTTAATCACGGCCGCACTAGCAGCAAGTGCCAGGCAATGACTGCCAATATACGAAGTACGGTCGCACAAAAGTCCGACTGCGCAACGCAAGTGGAAAATGAACGCATTTTTTCGAGAACGTTAAACCACTAGTACTGACGTACAGAGTGCGCTGCGTCCGCTAGCGGCGTGTGTGCGTGAATTGGAGATGTCAGACGCTGCTAATGTCCGGCCAACATAACGTCCAGAAGCAAAAAGGGTTTTATTGATGATCCGTACAAAATCACGGATGAAACTGCGCATAGTATGACCGCTATTGCGTATTCCGTGAAAAAATACGTCCATTCTTCGAACGCACATTTTCACGGACAACGTGAAAAATGCGTTAGTCTGACCCTAGCCTTAGTTATACCATTCTATCCATAATTTATTCATGTGTATATCCAAACGTTATTTGCACCATGGAGCTGTTTATATTTTTCACTATTAGGTCCATCAACCATGATTCCGATAGCAAGACTTTCCCGAATCATTGTTGAAAAATTCACATTTCCAAAGTTAAGTGCGCTCACACCGGGTCTAGTACCCAATTTTTTCTTCTGATTTATTGTAAAGGGTGTACAAAAGTGTTTTTGAGCTGCATACATATATCTACTAGCGCCAGTTGTCTCTCTATTTTTTATTTGCTTCCACAGCTGACAAGAGACCTTGGCTGCAGGGGGATAGCCTGAGTTCAGGCCGTCCTGCCGCAGCCAATGACGCATTCCGTATGCCCACTGATGGACCGGGCTATCGCACGCCATAGACTCCAGTGGGGAGTGCTATGCCACCCCACAGCGTGGAGGGACAGCATAGTACGCCCCACAACGGGAAAGGGTTAATATGCATTAATACAGTTTGTTGATGTTTTAATTTATTAACACTCTAGAGTTCCAGCTCTTGTTCCAGCTTGCATTTGAGCTGAGCAGGGCATTGTTTGGAGCCCGTGAGTGCAGGAGTTCTGCATAGAATGAATATATATATAATATATATATTTAAATTTTTTTCTTCAATTATTCACAAAGCACCAAACTTAGCACCGAAGGGCACTGAATGGTGTATTTTATTTATTTATTTTATTTATAAAGGATTTTACCAGGAAGGATACATTGAGATTTCTCTCGTTTTCAAGTATGTCCTGGGTTCAAGAACATTGAATTGTTACAGAAATACAAAGTTACAGTTACAAGTACTTATACAGCGCCAACAAATTCCATAGCGCTTTACAATGGAGAAGCACAAACAGCAGACTTACATGATATAAGAGGAAATAATACCCTGGTCGTCGGATAACTGTCCAGGTTATACATCACTTTAATCCAAAAGCTCAGGCAGACATCCCATGAGCTTACACTCTAAGGGACTAGGGTAACTGAAACAAATGGGAGCAGAGGGAAGATGAAACTGGTGGCCAGTAGAATATCATAGGGATTGCATGAAATGGACCAGATTATTTGGGTTTAGTAAGGGTAATTAGTGAGAGAATTGGAGACAGCTGGAAAGGATGCCTGAAATTAGGGACCAGCCTTGGGTGGGTTGGGGCAGCAAAGGGAAGAAATGGAGGTGAGTCTGTGTGTATTTCACCGTACGGTGCATTTTTGGGGCATTTTATCTATTCAAAAAGTTGTCAATTCTCTAACTACAGGTGAGATGACCGCACAATAAGGCGCAGTTCGCTGATCTTCGGCGGCAGTGAAATTGTCCCATAGAGAAGTAATGGTTAATCAATTCAGAGAACACCGAACTGCATCAAGGTGATGGCGAAATACCCCGATTTTCAGTGATTCAGTTCGACAGGTTTAACCCTTTCGCTGCTGAGACTTTTCCCACCTCTGTGCTGAGCTCATTTTCACTCATCATGTTTAAACGTGTTTTGAAGGCTTATTTTAGTATATGACCCAGACATATTATATATCGTTCTTTCCGTCAGACTCGGCAGATTCATAATATGTCATTTTTATATGTATACGTCATGACCTGTCTGTATATTATAACAAAAAATGCAATAAAATATGAATTTTCAATAATTTACAACGTGTAAAGTGTTTTTTTTTCACATTTTAAGATGCGAGCAATTGCGGTTATATTTTGTATGGGGTGCGCTTGTTAAAAAAATTAGAGATGGGGTCTCGTTACATTTTTTTTTGGGAAAAATTACGCGATTTTTAACAAACGCACCGCATACAAAAATCGTTAGTGCAGCATCATTGTTCACATTATAATTGAAATGGGAACAATATTGCTGCATTAACAAACCAAAAAAAAGAAAAAAAACTTGTTTATTTTTTTTATAATTTTTTTTTAAATATTTTTTTATTTTTAATTTTTATTTTGTTAAAAAAACTTTTTTCACAGTCGTGTTTGGTATTGTTGGAACGGCCATGCTCTGGCCGATCCAACAGTACCAAACTTTAACCCCTAGCTGCCACGGATCGGGAGCTTGGGAAGCCTTCTAAGTGAAGTCTTCAAAGTGAGCACTTACAGGAGATCTTCTGGAGATACTCTGGAGGTAGTCTGAGGTTAGACAGGAGGTAGAAAACCTACAAAAAGGTAAGATTTGTTGGTTTAAATCCATTCTTTTATAATGGCAGGCTTGGTCCAGTGTAAGAGCTGTCATGCATTTGTTTTTAGATCCAATTTTTGGAGGTTTGGAGTGTGCCTGATATGTAGGCAGCTCTCTTTATTGCAGCAGGAAATTGCCTGTTTGAAGTCTGAGATTTGTAAATTATCTGTTAGAGAAACTCAGGCTATGACTGTTACTAAACCACTGCCACAGAGGCCTCCTAGGAGCGGCAGATGGACTACTGTAGGATCTGGTAGACTTAGAGTTGTGGAGAGAAGGCATGTCCCACAATCTGTGGCTCTTCTTAATTCTTTTGAGGCACTTTCAGAGTGTAGTGATAAGACGGATGTAGGCTCAGACACCATAGTTGAGGAACCACCATCCACTATGCCTAAGGTATGCAGCACTGCAACCAAGGACAAAAATGAAAAGGTGGGACTTGATAGAAGGCAATTGTTGCTGGGTGATTCTATCATAAGAGGTGTTGAGCTGGAGAGTAGTGGTTTGGTGAGATGTCTTCCTGGGGCTACTGCTCGTAGAGACAAGAGACGTATTCTCAATATTGTCAAACAAGCAAAGCAACAAGGGGAAGTGGACGTTCTAGTCCATCTAGGGACAAATGACTTGGCTAGCAATGAGGTTTCTGAGATTAAGGAAGATTTTTGTGTTCTTGGAGGTGAAATACAGCAGATTGCGTCCACTGTGTCATTCTCTGAAGTTTTGCCTGTGCATAACATTCAAGATAGGCAGATGTGCAATAGGGAATTCAATTTGTGGCTTCGGGAATGGTGTCGGGAGCAAGGATTTGGCTTTGTGTCCCATGATAGCTCTAATTGGAGCAGAAAGGAACTGTATAAAAAAGATGGTTTGCATCTTACTCATAGGGGAACATATGTTCTCAGTGAGAAGTTCAAAGGTTTCGCAAAGAAATATTTAAACTAGGAGGGGGGGACAAAAAAAGGGTAAAAAACAATCTGCCCGATTGTCCCCCAAAACTAAATCGGAGGGTGCAAGCAACATGCGAGGTAAAAAATGACAAGCTCAGAGTCGTGTCTACAAATGCTCGCAGTTTAGTCAATAAAATCAATGAACTAGAGGCAATGATGGCAGCTGAAAAAGTAGATTTAGTGGCGGTTACTGAGACATGGTTCAGTGAGAAAAATAACTGGGACATAACAATACCGGGGTACTCTTTATATAGAAAAGACAGAGAAGGTAGGAAAGGAGGAGGAGTGGCCCTGTATGTGAAAAACAACATAAAAACGAACCAAATAAAAGTGAGCGAGGTGAACATAGAGTCAGTTTGGGTTACGCTAACATTTGGCAATCATACAGTAGCTCGTGTAGGTGTGATCTATAGACCCCTGGACAAGCAGAAGAACTAGATAATCTGCTGGTTGAGGAAATAGCCAAAATGGCAATGAAGGGGGAAGTTATTATCATGGGGGACTTTAATCTTCCTGATGTGAACTGGAAAACCAAAACAGCTGGGTGCACCAGGAGTACAAATATTCTAAACTCCCTACTGGGATTATCTCTAACACAAGTAGTTGAGGAGCCGACCCGTAAAGAGGCCATATTGGATTTAATACTCACAAATGGAGGTTTGGTATCGGACGTTGTTGTAGGTGAAAATTTGGGATCTAGTGATCACCAGTCAGTATGGTTTAATATAACAACAGGGATGGAGCCGCACCACACAAGAACGAAAGTTTTAGACTTTAAAAAAACAGATTTTTCTAAAATGAGATTTTGTGTGAAGGAGTCATTATCAGACTGGAGGAGTTTAAAGGGAGTCCAGGAGAAATGGGATTATTTAAAGGAAGCATTATTGAAGGCCACAGGAAATTGCATTCGGCTTGTTAGCAAAAACAAAAAAGGGAAGAAACCACTGTGGTACTCTGCAGAAGTGGCCAAAATAGTGAAGAACAAAAAGACAGCATTCAATAATTATAAAACAACTCAGAGTGAAGAAGATAGGCAAACCTATAAGATTAGGCAGAAAGAGGCAAAGCAATTTATAAGAGCTTCCAAAGCACATGCAGAAGAGAAAATAGCTCAGTCAGTAAAAAAGGGGGACAAAACATTTTTTAGATACATAAACGAGAAAAGAAAAGTAAAACAAGGATTAGTTAGATTAAAAACAAAGGAAGGAAGGTATGTAGAAGAGGATAAAAGTCTCGCTGACTGCCTCAATGAATATTTTTGTTCAGTCTTTGCAGAAGAAAAGGAAGGAAAGGGACCTCAGTTAGGAGAGAACACTAAAGAGACATTTACATATCAGTTTACAGAGGAGGAGGTTCTACAGCAGCTGTCTAAAGTAAAGACAAATAAGTCAATGGGGCCTGATGGGATCCACCCTAAATTATTAAAAGAGCTCAGTGATGTAATAGCAAAACCGTTAACAGATTTATTTAACCAATCCTTGTTAACGGGAGTCGTCCCAGAAGACTGGAAATTAGCAAATGTTGTGCCCATTTACAAGAAGGGTAGTAGGGAGGAATCGGGGAACTATAGGCCAGTTAGTCTTACGTCAGTAGTGGGGAAATTAATGGAAACCATGTTAAAGGAAAGGATTGTTGAACATCTAAAAACACATAGATTACAGGATCAGAAACAACATGGGTTTACCTCAGGGAGATCATGCCAAACTAATCTTATTGATTTTTTTGATTGGGTAACAAAAATAATAGACACAGGTGGTGCAGTAGACATTGCTTATTTAGATTTCAGTAAGGCTTTTGATACTGTTCCGCATAGAAGGCTTATCAATAAATTGCAATCTTTGAGTTTAGATTCCAATATTGTTGACTGGATTAGGCAGTGGCTGAGTGACAGACAACAGAGGGTTGTGGTAAATGGAGTTTATTCGGCACAAGGTCTTGTTACCAGTGGGGTACCTCAGGGGTCAGTACTTGGACCCATTCTCTTTAATATTTTTATTAGTGATATTGCAGAAGGTATTAATGGAAAAGTATGTCTTTTTGCTGATGACACAAAGATTTGCAACAGGGTTGACGTTCCTGGAGGGATCAGCCAAATGACAAATGATTTAGGTAAACTAAAAAAATGGTCGGAGTTGTGGCAATTGAGTTTTAATGTGGATAAGTGCAAGATAATGCACCTGGGACGTAAAAACCCAAGGGCTGAATATAGAATATTTGATACAGTCCTAACCTCAACATCTGAGGAAAGGGATTTAGGGGTCATTATTTCAGAGGATCTAAGGGTAAGTAGTCAATGTAATAGAGCAGCAGGAAATGCTAGCAGAATGCTTGGTTGTGTAGGGAGAGGTATTAGCAGTAGGAAAAGGGAAGTGCTCATGCCACTGTACAGAGCACTGGTGAGACCTCACTTGGAGTACTGTGTGCAGTACTGGAGACCGTATCTCCAGAAGGATATAGACCTCTTAGAGAGAGTTCAGAGAAGGGCTACTAAAATGGTGTACGGCTTGAAGGAGAAAAGTTACCAGGAAAGGCTTAATGATCTTAACATGTACAGCTTGGAAAAAAGACGAGACAGAGGAGATATGATAGAAACATTTAAATACGTAAAGGGAATCCACAAGGTAGAGGAAGGGAGTATATTTAAAAGGAAACAAAATAGCAAAACAAGAGGACATAGTCTTAGATTAGAGGGGCAAAGGTTTAAAAGTAACATCAGGAAGCATTATTTTACTGAGAGGGTGGTGGATACATGGAACAGTCTTCCAGTAGAAGTGGTAGAGGCCAAAACAGTAATTGAATTTAAGCAAGCATGGGATAGGCATAAGGCTATCCTAAACAAAAGATAAATCCAGGTAAAGTATCCATGTAATTGGGCAGACTAGATGGGCCGAAAGGTTCTTATCTGCCGACATTTTTCTATGTTTCTATGTTTCTATGTTTCATTGGAACCCCCTATCTCCAACATTGGTGGCAGCTAGGGGTTAACTCCAGGACTGGCGTCATCGTGCTATGCACGATGACGCCAGTCCTCAGGGGGAGTTCCCGGAGGCTTGGCCGACATCCAAGATGTCGGCCAGCTCCGGGAAAGGATCACGAACCGGCGCTTTTCAGCGCCGATTCCTGATCCGGCCCCCATGGGGTTAATGCCAGGTACCATTTGGAAGGGCAGGCTGTTAACCCCCTGCACGCCACCGATCGGGAGGGAGAGAGGTCCGAAGGACCCCCCCTCCCTTTCAGGCGCCTCCTCCGCACATGCGGGGGGGGCCCCTGAATTAGGTGTCATCGCGCCCCCGCGATGACACCTAATTACTCGGGCGGCGGTTCCGGGTGCTGGGCTGACATCGAGGATGTCAGCCCGCACCGGGGGGGCCAGCGATCGGCCGGAACCCGGCTAAACGCTGGCCCCAAAGAGAGGACGCGCTCAGCGCGTCCACCGCATGGAACGCTACCTGCGGTTGGACGTGCTGAGCGCGTCCGTAGCAGTGAAGTGGTTAAACAAGCGAATCCCATAGGCGTTATTGTAAAAAAGGTAATATAATTTTATTTAAATGTTTATTCTTTTTATTTTTTAGAACATATTTTTTGTATTTTTTAAAATTTTAGATGACATTTTTTGTTTCCTATTCTGTAACAGACCTTTTTATTAATTATTTAGGCACATTTTAATGCATTTTTGTTGGTTAACACCTATTAGGAGACTTTCCTTTTTTTTTTCTTTAAATGTTTTTTGCAGGTTGGTAGATTTCACCGAAAGCACTATGACAATGTCATTTATAACAATGAAAAACCCTTCTATAACATGAAGTTATATTACAGGAGTAATATTATCAGGGTTAGTCAAAGAGAGCTGAATTGGCCACCGAATTGCACCGAACAGTAAATTTCCCCATACGCTGCATTTTCATGGCCATTCGGCTATTCAAAAAGCTGTCAATTCACAAAATATTGGCGAATTGTCAGCAAATACTGTGCTGTTCGGAGGCATTGAAATACCCCATAGAGATGTAATGATTAACCTATTCAGAGAACATTGAACAGCAGAGAAATGTCAGTGAAATGCCCTGCTGTTCGGTGGGTTTCATTCGACAGGCTTAATCAGGCGAATCCCATAGGTTTCAATGTTCTAAAATTCCCCGTTTTTACTAAATATTTATTCAACGGCTTATTCTTTTAATTTGCAGCAAAAAGTCTCTTTATTTTTTAGGCATTTTTCGAGATTTTTTCGTCAAAATTCTTTCTTCTGATTTTTATTTTTAAATGGCTGTTTTTTTTTTCTGTAACAGACCTTTTTATTATTATTCATAGGACCTTATATATAATATCAAGGCATTTTATTATTATTATTCTTTATTTATAAAGCGCCAGCATATTCCGCAGTGCTGATAAAGGCATTTTCGTGTAGTTTTTGTTTTTTTTAAACGTTGCGGTTTTTTTTTACCTGTTCAGCGGCTTGTCGGCTTTTTTTCACAGCGTTTGGCGGTTCATTTGGCGGGTCGTCAGCTGCGTTCGGCTGTTCGCAAGTGCGTTCGGCCCTCTGTTCGGCTGTTTTTGGCGGATTGTCGGCTGCGCTCGACGGGGGCGATCAGCGGTTTGCTCGGCAAGTTTGCAGCGACGTTCGGCCGGTCGATTCGCCTCACTTCAGGGACCCTGCGGTGAATGCTGAATTCACCACAGGGTCGGTAAATTTAACTCATCGAAGTGTGGTGAACCACAGAGCACTGAAATGTCGATGCTCTCTGAATAACCGTTTATGTTCTCTAAGAAGATTACTTCTGAAAAATCATTAATCTGTGGTTTTACTCCTATACTGAGTAATTCATTATTGTTAAATGTGATATATATTTTTTTGTTTTATTTAGATTTTATAATAAATTACTGGCAAAACTGATTAATGTGCACCTCTCCCACTCTAATCTTTTAATTGTACTCATTGCTTGATTTATGATGAGTTTCTTTTGGGAACACAGTATAATTAATATTATTTAAATTAACACTTCCAAACTGCTTTGTCATTCGAGCAAAAACAGTTTTATATATTTTAACAGTGCGCTCTCATACACATATACAATTTTTCCATATATACTGATTTTATTTATACATTGACATGTTATATGACTATTTGTGCTAATAGTGACTGTACATTGATGCATTAACTAGAACTTGTATCTACTGTCTGTAAGTGAAGTTATTTTGTCATTATTTTTGTTTTCTGAATTGTTTTATCTCATTCACTGACAGAGTTTTTAACGTATGGGGCTTTCTGGGGTGTTCAGTGGAGCTTGGGTCTAACTTTTGTCTAACCACTTGAAATTTGGGGTATTCTTGCAAGACCTGGGTTTACGGCAGAAGATTGGGTGTGTGGGGGGTGGTGTCAACTTTTTTTTTTTCTTATCCTAAAGTTCCTCTTTTTAGGGGCTCCTCCATATATTCAGGGAGTGTGTGCATATCATAGAAAAGACCTACAATGCAATAAAACTTCCAGCAATGAGTCTCTAAACCTAATAAATGCGGTTAGGAGTCACTTGATGTAAATAAGATACTTTGCTTTTGTAACTAGCCTGGCTACTTTGTGAGTATTTACCTTTATTTCATTTTTATGTTTGTCATGATCCACGAATGAGGAGACCAGAATGCTTGATAGCTTTTTACTGTGCAGACCGTCGGATACACAAGGATGGATAAAGCAGCAATTTCAGGATACCACATGAACCTCAGCAAGCAAAACCAGGAGGAAACTGGAAACCAGGAGAAGACAATCAGATGTCTCTCCCTTGGACTTGTGGGTTTAAATAGGAACCCCTGGCCAGCACACACCTCCTGCAGGGAAGTCTCCAGCCTCCAGCCACGCCCCCTCCTGGAGCAAGGGATAGCCTGGATTCCTTGGCCCTCCCCCGCCAGCCCCAGTAGGGGACACGCCCCCTGGGGACACCACGCCTTCCCCCAGCAACCACCAGGCTCCTGCTGGAGGCCACGCCCCCACGCCGGGAACGCATGGCGGCGGCCATGTTCGGTGTCCCCACCAGGCACCGCTCCCACCCACCAGAGCCAGCCAGGGAAAGAGCCCCGACCAGGCACCCCACCAACGTCGGAGCGCCACGAGCACCGCGTGGCGGACCACCTGGCGCCGCCGGCCGAGGCCCCCGCACCGCCGGCCCATCGCCATGAAGCCCGGCACGCCGGAGACCCCCAGCCCGAAGGGTAAGGCCTGACAGAAACCCCCTCCCAAGGCGAAACCTCCGGGAGAGCCCGGGACCCGGCTTTAACCGATGAGCAGCATGAAAAGAACAAACCACACGTGGAGCGTGCACATTGGAAGCCGGCTCCCAGGACCTCTCCTCGGGGCCATAGCCTTTCCAATGAATTAGGTATTCCAGTCTCCTACCACGGTAACAAGAATCAAGGATACGTTCTACTTCATACTCTAGATTACCATCAACGTCAATCGGCGGAGGAGGTATAGGATTCAACACCTGATGTCTAGGAGCTGTCCATGGTTTAACTAATGATACATGAAAAACAGGATGGAGACGAGTAGACACCGGCAATCGGAGACGTACAGCAGCTGGCAGAATCACTTCTTTTATGACATAGGGACCGATATATTTGGGCCCCAACTTCTTGGTTGGACACGACAGACGTATATTTTTGGTTGATAACCAAACCTTCTGTCCCACTTGATATACATGCAAGGGATGATTGGTGTCGGCAAAACATTTCTGATTGTCCTGAGCCTTTACTAATAATTCTCGAATAAGACGAAAACGTACTTGTAAATTACGGATATGAGTGTCAACATCAGGAACGGTACTTGTCCGAGGAAGATCAGGAAGGAGGGAAGGATGGTACCCATAGGAAACAAAAAACGGAGTATGACGAAGCGTAGAGTGATGCGCTGAGTTATAAGCAAATTCTGCAGTGGGTAATAGAGATACCCAATCGTCTTGAAGATAGCAAGTGAAACATCTCAAGTACTGTTCTAGGGTTTGATTTACACGCTCCGTTTGTCCGTTAGACTGTGGATGGTATGCAGAAGACAATTTTGGGGTGATATGGAGGGTATGACAAAAAGCAGTTCAGAATCTAGATGTAAACTGTGTACCCCTATCAGATACTATGGAAGATGGTATTCCGTGTAAACGAAAAATTTCTTTGTAGAACAGGTTCGCAGTTTCTTTTGCTGTGGGTACTTTGCGTAGTGGTAAAAAATGCGCCATTTTGGTGAAACGGTCTACCACCACCATAATAGCGGTATGATGATTAGATGGAGGAAGATCAACTATGAAGTCCACCGACACATGAGACCATGGCTGTTCTGGTACTGGAAGTGGCTGAAGTAACCCGGGAGCTTTTTGAGTAGAAATCTTGGAAGCACAACAAATAGGGCAGGCTTTTACATAGTGATTGATGTCTTTTCTCATTGTAGGCCATGTAAAATACTGAGATGTCAACATGAGAGTACGTTTTATTCCTCCGTGACCGGCCATCCTGGAATCATGACACATCGCGAGCACTTCACAGCGGGCTTTCTTGGGTACATAGATTTTTCCCTGTTACCAAAGTAGACCATCTGACGAGACCCCTGGACAGGAGGCAGGAGTATGATCTTTAATACTAGTCATTAGTGATGAACATGTAGCTAGTTTGAAATGCTTCTCCTGTAGAATGGTATGTTGGGTTTCCTTCGAAGACCGCTCAATTGTAAAAAGGCGTGACAAGGCATCTGCCTTACCATTCTTTTGACCAGGTCGATATGTGACATGAAACCAAAAACGTGAAAAAAACATTGCCCATCTAGCCTGACGTGGGCGCAATCTCTTGGCCGTTTGAAGATAGGCAAGATTTTTGTGATCGGTATAGACCGTAAACGGATAACATGTTCCCTCCAAGAGATGTCTCCATTCTTCCAAAGCTTTTTTTTTATTGCCAGGAGTTATTTCTCTCCTACGTCGTAATTCACTTCAGCAGAAGTAAGGCGTTTTGAATAAAATGCCACAGGATGTAACTGGTTGTCTACGGTATCCCGCTGTGAGAGCACGGCTCCAGTGGCGACATCGGATGCATCGACTTCCAAGAAGTATGGTCTCTCAGGATCAGGTAACGATAAAATAGGGGCAGTACTGAAACGGTTCTTTAAATCCAAAAATGTTGCTGTTGCTTTTTCCGTCCAACGAAAGGGATACTTTGACCGTGTTAACTCTGTGAGAGGTTGTATTACTTTAGAAAAGGATCGTATAAACTTACGATAGAAATTTGCAAACCCAATAAACCGTTGGACCTCCTTCCGTGTTGTAGGAAGAGGCCATGAGGATATAGCTTCAACTTTCTCCGGGTCCATTTTGATGTGTCCTGTAGATAAAATAAAACCAAGAAAATCTACTGATGAAGAGTCAAAAATGCATTTTTCTGCTTTGGCATACGGATGGTTTTTTCGTAACCGTGTTAATACTTCTTTCATATGGGTTCTATGGTCTGTGATTGAATCAAAATAAACGAGAATATCATCCAAATATATGATAACATAGTGATCCAAGATATCCCGAAAGATGTCATTCACCAAATGCTGAAAGGCCGCAGGTGCATTGCATAAGCCATAGGGCAACACAAGATATTCAAAATGCCCGTACCTTGTCCTAAACGCGGTTTTCCATTCATCACCTGATCGAATTCACAATAAGTTGTAAGCCCCTCGGATATCTATCTTAGAATATACAGTAGCAGATTTCAGATACTCCATCAACTCTGGTATTAGCGGTAAGGGATATTTATTCTTTATAGTGATAGCATTCAATTCCCGGTAATCAACACACGGTCTTAAACCGCCATCTTTTTTCCCGACGAAAAAGATACCTGCCCCTGCTGGGGAAGTAGAGGGTCGAATGAAACCTTTTTTCAAATTCTCATGTATATATTCTTTCAATATTTTCAACTCTGGTTCCGAAAGGGAATAGATATGTCCAAAAGGAATCGGAGAACCAGACAAGAGCTCGATAGGGCAATCATAAGAGCGGTTTGGAGGGAGCGTTTCTACGCCTCTTTTATCAAAAACATCCAAGAACTGGTGATAGGCCTCTGGTATGACAACCTCAGTTTTTTTCATATGAATATCAAGAACCGAATTCAGAGTTTTCACCACAGGAGGGATAGATTGTAAACATTTCTGCGTACACATGGAAGAGAGAAAGGAGATAGTACCGCCTGCCACCGAATTACTGGATCATGCAATTTCAACCAGGGTATCCCTAATACCAAGGGAAACACAGGAGAGGACACGATATCAAACTTCAAAGTTTCAGAATGATGAGAACCGATCAGGATACGTATAGATTTTGTTTCATAGATCACTGGCCCAGAACACAAAGGAGATCCATCAAGTAATTGTATGCTCACTGGTATATCTTTCTTTATTTTAGGTATACATAAAGCAGCAACATATTCTGCATCAATGAAGCAACCACTTGCCCCGGAGTCAATCATTGCCAATACAGGGACGCTTTTTTCACTCCACTGCAGAGAAACAGGGATTGACAAATGAGAAGAAGGTATACTAGAATCACTGGATACATCTTCAATGACAGTAAGGCATATCTTACCTCTTCTACGATTTTTCTCTGGGCAGGATCTCACTTGATGATCAGGAAAACCACAATAGAGGCACAGATGATTACTTCTTCTTCGTGTCATCTCTTCCGGTGACAACCGGCGGTTCGCAACTCCTATCTGCATGGGTTCATCACTTGTTGCTGATGGCGTACCGGACACCACAGCCGTAGATTGATTGTTAGGAGCGGGTAGCAACGGAAGACGTCGGGGTGGTGGTACTAGAGCTCCCCTCTCTTGACGTCTATCACGAAGCCTGCGATCCACCGAAGTACAGAATCTCATTAGTTGTTCCAATGACGGGGGAACTCCCACACGTGCCAGTTCGTCTTTTAACGATTCAGCCAGGCCCCAGCGAAATTGACTAATGAGAGCCTGTTCATTCCATCCGGTCTCTACTGCAATGTGTTTGAATTCCAAGATATATTCCTCTACTGGTCTTTTACCTTGGCGTAGTAGATGCAACTCACGCTGAGACGCTTCTTGACAAAAGGGGTCTTCGTACAAAGAGTCCATTGCAGAAACGAACGATCCCCAAGAAGCAATGGCTGGATTGTTGGTGCGTATAAGATGATGGGCCCATTCCTGTGGTTCATCAGATAGTAAGGAAATGGCAGTATGTACTTTGGTGAACTCTGTGCCATACATATGTGGTTTCAGGGAAAAAAGAATTTGGCAGTTGATTATGAAAGCACGATATTTCTTTTTATCACCAGTAAACTTGTCAGGTAGTGCCATCACAGCATCAGGGGCGACTGCTCCGTCTTGGCCCCCTGGATTCAAAGGCAGTAAAGGATGTGGAGCAGGAACCGAAACTACAACAGGTTGAATACTGGGAGGCCGGAGTTGTGACCACAGCATAGAGTTGCTGGCTTGAAGATCTTGAACGGTTTGTGCCAGAGCCCCCATTTGATGAGACAAAGCAATAATGGAAGCAGCCATGTCCGTGGTCTCCAATGTCTGATCTGATTGTTCTGTCATGATCCACGAATGAGGAGACCAGAATGCTTGATAGCCTTTTACTGTGCAGACCGTCAGATACACAAGGATGGATAAAGCAGCAATTTCAGGATACCACATGAACCACAGCAAGCAAAACTAGGAGGAAACTGGAAACCAGGAGAAGACAATCAGATGTCTCTCCCTTGGACTTGTGGGTTTAAATAGGAACCCCTGGCCAGCACACACCTCCTGCAGGGAAGTCTCCAGCCTCCAGCCACGCCCCCTCCTGGAGCAAGGGATAGCCTGGATTCCTTGGCCCTCCCCCGCCAGCCCCAGTAGGGGACACGCCCCCTGGGGACACCACGCCTTCCCCCAGCAACCACCAGGCTCCTGCGGGAGGCCACACCCCCACGCCAGGAACACATGGTGGCGGCCATGTTCGGTGTCCCCACCAGGCACCAGGCCCCCCACCAACGCCGGAGCGCCACGAGCACCGCGCGGTGGACCACCCGGCGCCGCCGGACGAGGCCCCCACACCGCCGGCCTGCCGCCATGAAGCCCAGCACGCCGGAGACCCCCAGCCAGAAGGGTAAGGCCTGACAATGTTCATGCTTATTTAATATAGGGGAGGGTCCATCAGAATTTATAGTGCCTTGGACTGCATCAAGCCTGAATAAACCCGTGGGTATATTGGTCCATAACCATTGTATTAAGCCTTTTGTGTTTGTAGTGTCCTTCATTACAAAATATTGTTGTTTTTTTATAAAAAAAGGTTTTTGGAAAATCATTTTTAATTATACAGTAAGAAATATTTGGGAATAGTCCCAGTGTATCTTACTGTAATAATCTATTTGGTAGGCAAATGTTGCCAACTACTGGCCACAAAAAGTTACTGCAGTTCAGAGCTCCGTGCAGGATCAGCTGGGGAGACATAATCAAGATACATTCTCCAGCTGGTTTAAAAAAGTGATTGCACCCTGGGCGTAACGTCCAAGGTGCTAAAACTTTGCAGACACCTTCTGCAGCCCAAATGCAAGTAAAATAAATTTGCATGCAACAAACAAATTTATAAAACAACAGGAAGTGCTTGGATTGTATAGAAACCAGTATCTGAAAAGGCACAACCCTCGTAATCTAGCCAATGGACAACAGAGATAGTCGCTGATATAGTGTAATTAGAAAAATAGAAAACTTTGTTAACTGCCAATTGGCAGACATAGACCAACATTTATAAAAAAAAAAACATATATAAAGAGTGAATGCGGCTGCTATATGCAGGTGGTAAGAATCAATCTCTCTTACAATTGCTACAATTGCCACATATTATCCATACCCACAATGGAGGGTATGGACACGTAAATTTAAATGGCGCCTAGGGAATGGGACATTTATCTCCTGACGAAGCTGCACTAGTTTTTGTGTTGAAACGCATTGAGATGTGAGGTTTTTAACTGTTGTCCTTAATTTTGGCTGTATATACCCTAGAGGTTGTTGCCCCTACTTAATAAGGGCGTGTTAGGACTGGCTACAATTGTCTGTGGGTTATCATCCTACCTGAATAGGCTGCTTCCCTCAGCAGTACCCTCATCCTATAACCTCCAATCCAGGACCAGCACCTTACTTGCAATACCACAATACAAAAAGAAAGTGTCTCGATCCTCATTTTCCTACAGAGCACCACAATTATGGAATAACCTCCCAGACACCATCAAATCTTCCCCCAGTCTAAAGTCACTTAAGAGCTCCATATTAACATACCTTAATAAGGAATGCACCTGTAAACATGTAACATAGTGACTATATTTCCTACATATTTATTTTCTGTTAATCTGTATATTTGTTTTGTGTTAATTGCTTGCATTTTACTACTTTGTATTTCTGTAACAATGTTCTTGAACCCAGGACATACTTGAAAACGATAGAAATCTCAATGTATCCTTCCTGGTAAAATCCTTTATAAATAAATAAATCCCTGTGTCATATATACCAGTCGTTACAGGCTTCAACCATACGTCCATTGACCACTGAATGACTTGATATTGTGAACATTATGCCACTGATTTTGTTGTTACCTCTAGATGTTGCTGCCCCTATTTAATAAGGGTGAGTTTACATTTGGCTGTAATAGTCCCTGGGCTACCATACACTGTGTTGAATGTAGTAACTATTATAGGTCTTATCATATTGCTGACTAGCTGTTGCCTGCGGCTTCGCTCACATGGATTTTGGGATTTTTAAAAGAAACATGAGTTTTTTTTGTTCAAACTGTACAAAATATAATTTACAGGTTGATGTCTTAAAGTAATAAGTAATGTTTATTGCAGATGTTAGTCAGGGCATATTGGCTACAAAACAAAGTTGTTTCCTTCTCATGCGTCAACGAATTTTTTTTGTGTTGTAAATACAAACCGACAATGAGACAGAATTTTTTTTAATTTATTTTGTTTTTTGGCATCTGGAACATAGAAAATCAAACTATTTGAGTACTTCTTTATAAACTACATTAGTGGGTCTTCTTTCAGGTGCTCGGATCACCAGAGAGTTAGATGTGCTCACTCTGGAACATGCAACATAAAAGTGTCCATGTGAGAAGCAGACTTCTCTTAGGTCAATCCCTGCTACCTTCAAAGTTTGCCACAGAGACTTGTTGCTGGTCATCGCAAAACAAACCTCTAGGGTGAACTGTGAAGCCTTTTGAATTGAAACGGATATTCTGAAGGTTTTCATGGTATGAACACAGACTCCCCCCGGCCAGAACCGGTTAGCACCACAGCCTCGATCACATTTTTGTGGAGTGCTTTTACTTGCATTCTGGTGCCATTACAGGGCTTAGGTGGTTTGAGGTTATGCAATAATATAATGGGTTCTCCCATGCTGCAACATTGAGGTTGTGTGTTAGGCCTGGCTGTGAAAAGGAAGCAGACCTGGAGCAGTGAGGGAGTGTGTGGCTTGGCTGTGAGAGATAAGCGGACATGTTGAAGCAGTGAGGGAGTGTGCGAGCCCTGTCTGTGAGAGGAAAGCAGACATGCTGGGGCTGTGAGGGTGGGTGTGAGGCCTGGCTGTGAGAGGACCTGCAAAGAGACTCAATTCTGTGTGAAGTAACAGCATCCCTCTGATCCGCTCATCCAGTGTATCTACTAAATTTTTGGAAAATGGCAAGATATGTGTTTTATTATTTTTCAAGAAGATTCTAAATACCAATTTTCACATCTGTATCATCTTCTATTTTTGGGATATAGGTATCCTGTTTAAAATATTCACCCCCTTACTTGGATTTTTGGAAAATGGTAAAACACGTTCTTTTTTATGTTTCAAAAAGATTGTAAATACCAATACTAAGATTGTAAATACCAATTTTTACACCTGTAGCATCTTTGGTTTTTTCAAAATACAGGTATACTGATGAGAGTATTCATCCCCCTTTTTCACTCCCCCACTGGAAAATGGTAAAACACTTAATTTTTTATTTTTCATGAAGAATCAAAATACCAATTTTCACATCTGTAACACCTTGTTTTTGAGATATAAATATCCTGTTTAAAAGTATTCACCCCCCTTTTTCACACCCCACTTGGATCTATCAAAAATGGTAGAACACTTTTTATTTATTTTTCAAGAAGATTGTAAATCACAATTTTCACGCCTGTAACATCTTTGGTTTGTGAAATATAGTTATACTGATAAAGGTACTCACACCCTTTTCTCCCTCATCCCTTTACTGAAATTTTCGGAAAATGGTAAAACACATGATTGGGTTTTTTTCACAAAGATTGTAAATACCAAATTTCATACCTGTAACATCTTTGGTTTTTGAAATATAGGTGTAGCGCTCACTCCCGGAGGAGCCGCTGAGAATGAACCACGGGTCAGTCTCCCCGCACTAGGGAATAAATATACTCCAACACAGTTGTGAGTTTTTATCATTTAAATAGTTTACTAAAATATTTGAGCAGATGTTTAAGCACGGTATTCACAAGTATTGTTACAGTATTTTCGTATTACGGCAAACGCGCAGCGGAAAAGAAACGAAACACGAGGCTTCGTACTTCGGAAAATAAAATATTCGCGACCGAACATAAAAGCAATGCAATTTCCCAATAGTTCAGAAAAAGGGACACGTAGCAAAACCCCAAACATACAATCCCTTCGTATTACGGTAAACGCGCAGCGGAAAAGAGGAAAAATATATTCGGAACGTATCTTTATTTTTAACCCCTGTTCCGATTCATAAAAGGAAATGAGTCCTGCACAAGTTAAGTCCCAGAAGGTGAAAGGTGTATGTATGTGTGTGGTACCCGGGTACTGTTCAACTGGCCAGTGAATTTACATGAAGGAAAAGTCTTCGACTAGTCAGTTGGGGCCCTGTGGACTTTAAAGAGAAAACAGCAGCTTGACCTTTAATCACAAACAGCCTTGGAGGCCTCTCACCCATCCGACACAGGCTTTAGGCTCCGCTGACCCAGGACGTCTCTCCTCCGGATTTTGACTGGGGATACTAGCGGCCGGATCCGTTGTCTGACTTCATGCAGCTTGTCCAGCTCACCGCCTGCTCTCCGTTCGATTCCGCCGGTCTGCAGCAATGTCTGGGCTCTGGCGAGTCTCCTTCACCTCAGGCTAAGCGACCCAAACCGGAATAACAGGTCTCCCTCGGGCTTTGGCCTAGGTTCTCCCGCGATCTCCTCAGTGCGTCTGCTTTCTCTGCTTCCCTGGCGCGCTCTGGAACTTTCTCCACGAGGCAGAGGATGTAAGTGTCCAGTCCCCACCCACTTCCTGTCTTCTTGCAAAGCATGCCGGGCATTGTAGTCCCAATGTCCAGTATCTCTGATCGCGATAGTCTCCATCTTGTGGCCAAAAATAGGTACTGCCACAGCAAGATTTTTAACACAGCGCTACACTCTCCCCCTCCTAGAACTCTTGGGTCTCTCCAAGGAGGTACAACAGTTACATTACATTTCCACAATATTTGAATACAGTTTACATAACATGTACAGGTTCAGCAGCATACATATAGTGAGTTAATAACACTTCCTCAAGTTGACTCATATTTTGGGCTACCTCAGCTAGCATAGCAGACACTTCGGGCAACCTCCGCACCGTGGTGATGGCCTCTTCAGTGCTATGTCCTGGTGAGTCGTAGGTGAGTCGTTGGGGCGGTCGAACAGAGCGTTTTGGTTCTGGCTCAATCAGTTCCTCTTCAGGTGGAAGTACTATAGGCGTTGGCTCAATTCTTCTCTCTATCACTGGAGCAGACGTTTCTTCAGAGTATGATCCCTCCAGTGAAGGCATAGAACTATAATCACCTGAATAAGCCTCCGGAGCTACCGGGATCCCCACAGCCTCAGGGACTTCCAACTGAAATTCAAGAGGCTCAGGGATATCAACAGTCTCAGGGACTTCCAACAAGAATTCAGGAGCTTCAGGCCTCAAGTTACTCTCCCACGTTCAGGGACAACGAACCTCTTCAGGCTCCGCGAGCGCATCCAATCTAGACAATAACTCTCTTCTTCACTGTCTCTTTCGCTCTCTTCGGCAACCCGGGTCTGTTGAGACCGAGTAACAGGAGGCAAACATGGAACAGGCGGATTTGGCCGAGGCAATTCGTCCCCAACCGGCATCCTTACAGCCTCTCTCAAAGGTAACAAATGATTTCGGTGCCAGTTCTTAAGAGGCCCAGCCTTTCCATCCGGGCGAATCTGATACACTGGTAAACCCGGCAGTTGTTTGCAGACAATGTAAACCTGGGAACTCCACCTATCCGCCAACTTGTGTCTCGCAGCCGCACCCAAGTTCTTCAATAGAACCCTATCACCGGGTTGTAGATCTTGTATTCGAACTTTCAGGTCATAGTTCCTTTTGTTTCTTTGCTCCCTGTTTCCCGAGGTCAAACGGGCCTGTTCAAACGCAGAAGCCAGATTCTTTCGAAGTCTATCCACGTAGTTTCTATGGGAAGCTACTGATGTCTGGTCTAGGGATAACCCAAATGCCAAATCAACCGGCAGTCGAGCCTCCCTTCCGAACATAAGACGGTACGGTGAATATCCAGTTGCATCGCTCTCCGTACTGTTATATGCATGCACCAGAGTAGCTATGTGACGACTCCAACTCTGCTTCTCCACATTCGACAAGGTCCCCAGCATGTTTAGCAGTGTGCGATTAAACCTTTCAGGCTGAGCATCACCTTGAGGGTGATATGGTGTGGTTCGGGTCTTTTGGATTCCCAACAGCTCTAACAACTGCCCCACCAGTCTGCTTTCAAAGTCTCTACCCTGATCAGAGTGTATCCTCCTTGGCAGTCCGTAGTGAACAAAGAACTTTTCCATCAACACCTTGGCTACAGTCGGAGCGCGTTGATCTTTCGTGGAAAAAGCTTGGGCGTAACGAGTGAAATGATCAGTCACTATTAGAATGTTCCCTTGCCCACTAGCATCCGGCTCTAAGCACAAGAAGTCAATGCACACCAAATCCATGGGTCCCTGGCTCTGCAGATGGCTCATTGGAGCAGTTCGGGTCGGTAGAGTCTTTCTCTGAATACACCTCAGACAGGAATGACAATAACTTTCTACTTCAGCCCTCATACAAGGCCAATAGAACCTATCTCGCACCAGCTTAAAAGTTCTCTCTGCACCCAAATGTCCATGCTCATCATGTAGTGATCGCAGCACACTCTCCCTATGTTTAGTAGGGAGGAATAACTGTTGAATCTCTTCAGAGTTGGTTGAGGGGCCCCTTCGATAGACCACCCCATCCAACATCTTTAACCGCTCCCACTCTTTGTAGACCAATCTGGCTCCACTCGGGGAGTTGGTTAACAAAATCTCTCGCTGGTTTGCAGACAGGGCCTTTATGGTCAAGGCAATCAAAGGGTCTCTGGCCTGATCCGCTTTCAGGTCCTGTCTCGAAAAGGTAGGTAAACTTTCATCCCTTAACTGCGTAGGGTTACAGTAGAACTCAAGAACAGCCGCAGCCATAACTCCTATGGCCTCTGCTTCAATCCCTCCTTTGACCCGGCGCTCTGTTCCTTGACACAAAGCTTGCACCCCGTCTGGAGTCAACTGAGTCCATTCTGTAGTGTAGGGTCTTCTCGATAACGCATCAGCATCTCGATTATTCACCCCAGGGCGATACTTCAGGCTGAACCGAAACCCTGACAGAGCGGCCAACCACCGATGTCCCGTTGCGTCCAGTTTTGCGGTAGTAAGGATGTAGGTAAGAGGATTGTTATCCGTCTTGATCACGAACTCAGCTCCATACAGATAGTCTTTCAACTTGTCTACCACTGCCCACTTCAAGGCTAGGAACTCCAGCTTGTGAGTAGGATAGTTCTTCTCTGAAGGCGTAAGGCTCCGGCTCACGTACGCCACAGGCCTCAACAATCCACCATACTCCTGATATAGGACTCCTCCCAGACCTTCTCGGCTGGCATCCACATGTAGTTCATACGGCTTGTGAGGGTCCGCATAGGCCAAAACAGGAGCTCGGGTTAGGCTCTCTTTCAACTTTACGAAAGCTCCTTCACATTGACTGGTCCATTCACCTTGTATAGACTCTCGAGCTTTCCTTGGCCCCGGAGCTGACGGGTTTTTATCAGAGACCTTGCAGCCTTCTTCTGTGGTTTCCTTCTGCAGGAGTTTGTTCAGTGGTTGAGCTATTTTCGCGAATCCTCCCACAAATCTTCGATAGTATGAACAGAATCCCAAGAAAGATCTAAGCTCAGTGACGTTTCGGGGTCTAGGCCAAGAAGCTACGGCCTCCAACTTCCGAGGGTCTGTCGAAACACCTTCTGCTGAGACCACATGTCCCAAATACGTAACAGACGGTAGACAGAATTGGCATTTCTCTAGAGACAGTTTCAGCCCCTCTTCATGGAGCCTCTTCAAGACCTTCTCCAAACGTTGCTTATGTTCTTCCAGAGTCTTCCCAAACACAATTATGTCATCCAGGTACACTAATACTTCGATTAGATTCATATCCCCGACTGTCTTCTCCATCAACCGTTGGAACGTGGCTGGAGCCCCCGTAAGGCCTTGAGGCATCCTGTTGAATTCAAAGAACCCCAGTGGACAGATGAACGCAGTTTTCTCCTTGTCTTCAGGATGCATTGGTATCTGGTGATACCCGCTTCGCAGGTCTAGTACACTAAACCACTTTGCTCCAGACAAACACTGTAGGGCATCTTCTATCCGAGGAGTGGCATATTGATCGGGATGGTTCTCCGGTTCAATGTGCGGTAGTCTATGCATAAGCGGACAGAACCATTTTTCTTCCGGACCACACTATAGGAGATGCGTATGGACTCCTGGACTCTTGAATCACCTTGGTTCTTTGCAATTCGTTCAGCTGCTCTCGCAGATCATCTAAGTCTCCTAGCGGAACTCGCCTTGATCTTTCTCGAAACGGCTTATCTTCTTGTAACCGAATGCGGTGCTCAGTACTCTTAGCTAGGCCCACATCGAACTCATCTTTTGAGAACAATTCCTTCCACTTTAGGACTTGAGACTGAAGACGTTTCTTCCACTCAGGTGAAATGGGAGCGTCCTTGGGGTAGAATCTTTCATCTGGAATCTCTTTACCCACTCCCCCTCCTGAATCGGTAGAGAGGGGTGTAGCAGACTCTACTTGCCCGATAGGCATTCGTGCTTTAAGGACTACTGGAGAATCCGTCACATTGCATACGCTGACCGAGACTCTTCCTCGTGTTCTCTTCAGAGCTTTGGTGGAGATTATCTCAGGAATTACTTCGACTCCGGTTTCACTCCCATGATCAAAATCGGTTCCCAGCACCACATAGGGGCCTGGTTGCGATCCATTCAACTTGACTGAAGCCCGGAAACTCGCTACTTCTCCTGCTTGCAGAACCTTCTCTGTTCCACCCAGTCTCCACAGTCTTCCCACCTCGGCAGGTGCCTTTCGTTCTTCGACCATCCTCTGATAGACCGGACGTAACATTGGGTGTACTCCCTGAGTTGAACCTTCTTCCAACACGATAGGCGTCAGGAGACGCCGCACTAGGTCAGTATTCGTCCCCACTATCAGGGAGCTTCTGTTCGCACCCGAGGGTCGAGGACACACAATAGCCAATGCATCACAACCCCCAGACTGCCCGATGACTTCAGATCCGATCTCCAACTTCACCTGCAGGTACCCGTCATAAGGGAGTTTCTCAGTGCCGATACCCCATATTTCCAAATCCTTCAATTCTTGCAAAGGAATGTGCTTTAAGTGTTTCTCATAGAAGTCTCTGTAGATCAATGTCACTTGAGCCCCTGAATCCAACAGGGCTTTGGTGTAGACTCCTTCCACTTGGATTGGCACAATAGGAGAAGGACCTATCAGTTGGTCGGGAAATTTTGTGGCGGTATCCGGACGCTTAGACCCAGTTTGCTGTACCCTGGCCTTTTTCTTGGCCCGTGCAGGTTTTTGGCGTGCATTGCCTCCCCATGACGTAGACCCGGATGCTAAGGGAGTGACTCTTTCAGTCCTGGCAGGCTCTACAGTTGGCTCGGCTTTGGGCCTTCTCGCCCTCTTAGTCTTTGCTTGGTTTCTGGAGCGGGGTTCAACCCTCGGGCACTCAGGTTGCTCCTTTACTGGTGCCCTCTGGCGTTTCCCGCCGGTGAGGTAGATAACAGTCCTTCCAGGGCTTCCAACAGTCCCTTGACTCTATCCTTCTCAGGCTTTCGGCCTTTGCACTGTGCGCGGAAATGGCCCATTTCTCCACACCCGAAACATCTCTTCTTAGAGAGCGGAGACGTAGTTGCTTGTTGAGATTTGGTTAAAGGATTTGGACCAGACGCCACAGCAACTCCCGTCGTCTGCATACCTGTGAGGAATTTCTGCATTTCTGCCTGCATCTCTGTCACCTTCATCAATACCCGGCACAGTTCCGCATGCGCTTGTTGCAATTCAACTTGAGCTTCCTGAACCTTCTTGACGGTCTTGGACAATTCACCCTGTTCAGGGAGGTTCGACTCTTTGGCAGCCTTCTCTGTAGATTTAAAAACAACTAGATGTTCTTGTTCGTCCTCGTCAGATCCATAGGTATCTAGAGAGTCGCTTTCAGGTTGCAGGCCGTCGTTATGTCTCACAGGTTGTGCATAAGCCCTTTCCCCCCGCCTGAAAGATTTCTCTTCTAGTAAAGCCTCTTCCTCTCGTACAACTCGGATCAGTTCCAGGTACTTTAACTCTTGGTTACCTGCTCTGCTTCTCAGCTGCATCATCACTGGATCTAGAGGTTGAGCGCCTCAGGATCTGTTTTATTCGGATCTTATCTACTTCGGCCGGTTCGGCCCCTTTCTTCAGGAGTATCTGGTGTAGAATCTTATCCAGGCGCCTCATGTACTCGGTCATCCTTTCACCTCTTCTCTGATAGGTGTGTTTGTACTGATATACCAATTCGGCCGCCTTTTCAGTTCGCCCAAAAACTTCTTCAAGAACGTTTAAATAATCCAAAGCAGTACAATCTTTCCTACTCAGTTTTAGGTTTCTCACCGCTTCTGACGCAGGTCCCTTTAAGCTCTCGGTGATCCTTTGCTTTTTCTGGGCCTCAGGGACATCCCACTCATCCAGAGCCTGCATCGCCTGTTCCACCCATTCTTCAAAGGTTTCTTCTCCCGCCGGAGTTGGTACGTTTCCTGTAAAATTTCTTAACCGTCGATAACCGAAGTTAGTGTGAGGAGGGCTTGTTTTCTGACATTTAGCCAGTAGATCTCCAATAGCCACGATAAATTCAGGCCCTATCATGGCCAACGGACTAGGCGCGAAAACACTTGCGGATTCGCCACGTGGCGTACTTGGCTTAATTAGTTGGACTTCCACCTCTTCGGCCAGTTTCACGCTCGTGCCCTGAAAACATGGCGGAACACCCTTTCTCCATTCGAGAAGAACATACATGTGAGAAGTATCTGGTTTTTTTCAATGTCCAGTATTAACCCCCGATGATCTGGTGCTAGCGTGGCCACGGCCTGGCGAATCTGATCTTCAGCCCAAGTGTCTGCTGGAATATCCATAACTATACAACATTCTGACTGGCTACTGTGCTCCCCACACCACTCGGCAACAGTGTCTGGATCCATATTTAACCCTTTAGATGCGGTTTTTCCAGAGACTGGATCCCGGAAACGAGCCCCCACGTGTAGCGCTCACTCCCGGAGGAGCCGCTGAGAATGAACCACGGGTCAGTCTCCCCGCACTAGGGAATAAATATACTCCAACACAGTTGTGAGTTTTTATCATTTAAATAGTTTACTAAAATATTTGAGCAGATGTTTAAGCACGGTATTCACAAGTATTGTTACAGTATTTTCGTATTACGGCAAACGCGCAGCGGAAAAGAAACGAAACACGAGGCTTCGTATTTCGGAAAATAAAATATTCGCGACCGAACATAAAAGCAATGCAATTTCCCGATAGTTCAGAAAAAGGGACACGTAGCAAAACCCCAAACATACAATCCCTTCGTATTACGGTAAACGCGCAGCGGAAAAGAGGAAAAATATATTCGGAACGTATCTTTATTTTTAACCCCTGTTCCGATTCATAAAAGGAAATGAGTCCTGCACAAGTTAAGTCCCAGAAGGTGAAAGGTGTATGTGTGTGGTACCCGGGTACTGTTCAACTGGCCAGTGAATTTACATGAAGGAAAAGTCTTCGACTAGTCAGTTGGGGCCCTGTGGACTTTAAAGAGAAAACAGCAGCTTGACCTTTAATCACAAACAGCCTTGGAGGCCTCTCACCCATCCGACGCAGGCTTTAGGCTCCGCTGACCCAGGACGTCTCTCCTCCGGATTTTGACTGGGGATACTAGCGGCCGGATCCGTTGTCTGACTTCATGCAGCTTGTCCAGCTCACCGCCTGCTCTCCGTTCGATTCCGTCGGTCTGCAGCAATGTCTGGGCTCTGGCGAGTCTCCTTCACCTCAGGCTAAGCGACCCAAACCGGAATAACAGGTCTCCCTCGGGCTTTGGCCTAGGTTCTCCCGCGATCTCCTCAGTGCGTCTGCTTTTCCTGCTTCCCTGGCGCGCTCTGGAACTTTCTCCACGAGGCAGAGGATGTAAGTGTCCAGTCCCCACCACTTCCTGTCTTCTTGCAAAGCATGCCGGGCATTGTAGTCCCAATGTCCAGTATCTCTGATCGCGATAGTCTCCATCTTGTGGCCAAAAATAGGTACTGCCACAGCAAGATTTTTAACACAGCGCTACATAGGTATACAGATAAAAGTATTCAAACCCCCTTTTTCCCCCACTGGATTTTTGGAAAAGGATAAAATATGTGTTTTTTTAAATTTTCAGGATGAATCTAAATACCAATTTTCACGTCTGTAACATCTTCTGTTTTCGAGATATATGTATCCTGTTTAAAAGTATTTCACCCCCATTTGAGATTTTTGGGGAAAATGGTAAAACACGTGTTTTATAAATTTTTCAAGAAGATTGTAAATACCAAATTTCACACATGTAACATCATTGTTTTTTAAATATAGGTATACTGATAGAAGTATTCACACCCCTTTCACCCCACCCCCTTAACTGGATTTTCAGAAAATGGTAAAACACATGTTTGTTTGTTTTCACGAAGATTGTAAATACCAATTTTTACACCTGTAACATCTTTGGTTTTTGAAATATAAGTATACAGATAAAAGTATTAAATTTTTGCGGCTGGATTTTTGGAAAATGGTAAAATAGGTGATTTTTATTTTTCAAGACGAATCTAAATATCAATTTTCACCTCTGTAACATCTCCTGTTTTTGAGATATAGGTATCCTGTTTAAACATATTCAGCCCCCCTTTTCTCACCCCGCAATTTGGGATTTTTGGAAAATGGTAAAAACACTTTTTTTCCCCCATGAAGATTGTAAATACCAAATTTCACACCTGTAACATCTTTGGTTTTGAAATAAAAGTATTCATCCCCTGATCCCCCTTAACTGGATTTTCGGAAAATGGTAAAACATGTTTGATTTCTTGCACGAAGATTGTAAATACCAAATTTCACACCTGTAACATATTTGGTCTTTGAAATATAGTTATACTGATAAAAGTATTCAACCCCCCTTTTTGCCCCCCCCCTGGATTTTTGTAAAATGGTAAAATGCATGTTTTTTTTCTATTTTTCAAGACTACTCTAAATACTGACTTTCACGTCTGTAACATCCTCTGTTTTTGAGCTATTGGTATCCTGTATAAAATATTCAACCCCCTTTTTCACCCCCTTAGGGGCGGAGTTTCCAAAAATCCTTCCTTAGTGGGTGCCCACATCATAATAGTGTACCTTCAAAATTTCACATTCCTGTTTAAATGGTTTCAGCTGGGCGTTGATGAGTCAGTCAGTCAGCACTTTCACGTTTATATATATATATAGATGATCATCTAGCATTCATTATAGTCCAACAATTGTGTGTGTACCCTCCATTGCAGGTATGATATTACTGCGGGTGGGATAATATGTGGCAATTATAGCAGTTGCAAGAAAGATTGATTCTTACCACCTGCATATAGCAGCCGCATTCACTCTTTATACAGTATATGTTTTTTATAAATGTTGGTCTATGTCGGTCAATTGGCAGTTAATAAAGTTTATTTTTCTAATTACACTATACCAGTGACTACGTTGTTCATTAACAAACAAATTTAACTTGCAATGATACAGCATAGCTGTGTTATCATGATCTTGCGCTGCTGTATCTGCTATTACTGATCATGTATACATGATCATGGTAGTGCAGGGGTTAACTGTATCATATGGCCTTGATACAACATGACAACACCCCGCACACACACTCGCAGAAATCTACATGCTGTGGACCCCCATCAATTCTCCAACCTACTTCACCACCTCCCTCATACCTCATCCTTCACCTGCCCTGATGCTGCCACTAATCACTACAACACTACTCTTATCTCTGCTCTAGACACTCTTGCTCCTCTTCGACTCTGTAAGGCCCCACGCCGCCAGCTTCAGCCCTGGCACACCCTCCAGACACGCTACCTGCAAAGATGCTCCCGCACTGCAGAGCGTGCCTGGAGGAAATCCCGCTCTGAAGCTTTTTTTGTTCACTTCAAGTTTATTCTCCGGTCATACACCTCTGCCCTCCACTTGGCCAAACAATCCTTCTTCTCATCTCTTATATCTACACTGTCCTCCAACCCTAAACGGCTCTGGTCCACCTTCAACACCCTCCTCTACCCACCTGCACCTCACCCCACAGCTGCCTTCAGCGCTCAAGACCTGGCATACTACTTCCTCAGTAAAACTCTATCAGAAGCAACATCCCAACACAAGATAGTTATCTGCTACCTCCACTCCCAGAGGTCCCCTCTGCCACCCTCTGCCGCTTCCTCCCAGCCACTGAGGAGGAAGTCAATTCCTTATTGTCCTCCTCACATCTCACCACGTGCCCGCTCGACCCCATTCCCTCACATCTAATTCCTCCCTCACCCCTGCTCTCACACACATCTTCAACCTATCTCTCTCCACTGGCTCCTTTCCATCCGCCTTCAAACACGCGCTAGTTACCCCTTTACTAAAGAAACCATCCCTCGATCCCAACTCTCCATCCAACTACCACCCTGTATCCCTGCTTCCCTTCACATCAAAGCTCTTAGAAAAACTAGTCTTCAATCGCCTCTCCCTCTTCCTGTCCTCCAATTCCCTACTTGACCCCCTGCAATCTGGCTTCCGTCCCCTACACTCAACTGAAACTGCCCTCACCAAAGTCACCAACGACCTCCTAACTGCTAAAAAATACGGCCACTATTCTATTCTCATCCTGCTCGACCTCTCGGCTGCTTTTGACACTGTTGACCACCCCCTCCTTCTACAGACCCTCAACTCTCTGGGTCTCGGTGACACTGCACTCACTTGGGTCGAATCCTATTTATCCAACAGGTCCTTCTGTGTGTCCTTTGCTGGTAACTCCTCCTCCTCATTGCCTCTATCTGTTGGTGTACCTCAAGGCTCTGTCCTTGGTCCTCTGCTCTTTTCCATCTACACCTCCTCCCTGGGCAAAATCATCAACAGCTTTGGCTTCAATTACCACCTCTACGCTGATGACACTCAGATCTACCTCTCTACCCCTGATCTCTCTCCCCCTGTCCTTTCAAAAGTCAGTGACTGTTTATCTGGCATCTCCTCCTGGATGGCCTCCCACCACCTAAAGATCAACATGTCAAAGACTGAACTCCTACTTATTCCTCCCTCCAATGCCTCCCCACCTCCTGACTTCTCTATCACGGTGGAGGGTATCACCATTTCCCCATCAAACCAAGTTCGCTGTCTTGGAGTTACACTTGACTCTGCTCTTTCCTTCATCCCCCACATCAAGTCTCTTTCCTCCTCCTGCCGATACCAACTGCGGAATATTTCCAGAATTCGGCCATTTCTTACCGCTGTCACCACAAAACAACTCATACACGCCCTGGTAATCTCCCGACTCGACTATTGCAATAATCTCTTATCTGGCCTCCCTCTGTCCCGCCTCTCCCCCTACAATCCACCCTGAACGCCTCCGCCAGGCTAATTCACCTCACCCGCCGCTCTGTCTCTGCCGCTCCCCTCTGCGAGTCCCTTCACTGGCTCCCCATCCACTGCAGAATTAAGTTCAAAATCCTTATCCTTACCTACAAAACCCTCACTAACTCAGCTCCCCACTACCTGTCCTCACTAATCACCAAATACACCCCGGCCCGCTCCCTAAGGTCAAACAGTGACCTGCAACTAGCTTCTCCCCGCATCACCTCTTCCCATGATAGACTGCAGGATTTCTCACGCGCAGCCCCCACTCTCTGGAACGCTCTCCCTTGTACTGTCAGACTTTCCCCTAACTTCTCTTCCTTCAAACGCTCCCTTAAAACGTTCCTATTTAGGGAAGCCTACCACCCAACTCACTGACGCAACCATCAATCACTCTCACCTTACAGTCCTCTCCTCCTGTTTCCAACCCCAACCCTCCCAGATTGTGAGTTCTTACGGGAATAGGGCCCTCATCTCCTCCTGTACTGTTTGTCAAATGTTGTTCAATGTATTGTAACCCTGTCTATACTGTGCTTATTGTACAGCGCTGCGGAATATGCTGGCGCTTTATAAATAAAGAATAATAATAATAATAATAATAACAACACAGTTACAAACTCTAGGAATGAAACCCAAGGAGAAATCTCAAGGTGAAACCATTCATGGAAGAATTAGGATAACCAGCTACTGATCATTGATATGGTACAAATGCTGATAAAGAAGAGGTGAAAGCATGATGCTGGATGCCCAGTAGTATTTCTTCTCCTTTCCACACTCCCCCTGTATTTAGTTTTCCATTACCCATTAGACCCTGTAGGAGGTGGTGATTGTGAGAGAACGAGAAATGACATTTATTATTTACTACGGCTAGTTTATTTCTGACTTTGGTTCTATAATGCCTGTTTTTCTTGTCGTAAATAGTTACCCTCTGATTTTTTTTTTTCGTTTTCTCCCTACCGTCTTGCTTCTGTATCCCTAGTTTTCTTAACTTTCAATAAACTTATGTATATGGAAAGGGAGGATGGTTGTGCGGGGTGTCCAAACGTTGGGCCCTATTACAATCTTAACACTAGCGTTAGTGCTCAGATATGTGAGCGTTAGGGATGTGCATGAGTGAAAAATTTGTTTTGTTTCGTTTTTAAATAATTTCGTTTTTGGAATTTCGTAACTAATTTCGTTTCGTATAGATTCAAAATTTCTTTTCGATTTTAAATTTCGGATCGATTCAAATTTCATATATCAATTTGATAGTTTATCAATTCGAATTTTGGATCACTAAATTAAACCGCAATTAATCAAATTTTTGCTGTTAAAAGACAATCTAGGGTTAAATATTAAGCAGTGTCACAGATTTAGTATTTGAGTCAAATTAAACAATGAAACAAAAATAATTTGTTTCATAAAGTTGTTTGCTGATTGCATTACTTGTATGTATTGTAATTTAAGATCAATTCGATAGTTGATATATCAATTCGGTATTGATTCGGTAGTTGATATCGAATCGAATTCCGGAACACCAAAAAAATAAAATATTAATTTTCTTTTATGATGATGACACAGTGTAGAACGAAATACATTTGTTATATACTGTACCATTTCAAATCCGTATCTTATCGATTTGTTATGCGGAAGTACTTCTGAAAAACGAATAAATAAATTTGTTCCTGTGACAGAACACGCTGTCACTGTGCGACCTGGAGGGGGCTGTGCGCTAGCCTCCTTCCCAGAGACTATGGCCCGTGGGGGAACTGGTGGACCTTTTAAATATATTTGTTTTTCACTGTTTAAATATCCGCCAGTTAACTAAAGATTTATGATGTATATGTGTTATTTCCATGTGTAGTTATTGTATAGTCTCTTGTTGTGTACATTTCCTCAATTTAACCCTTCCCTGTGTAGTGTAGATCTCTGTATTAGTACCTGCTCTCTCTATTGCGCAAGTTCTCTCTATAAAGAAATTCCTTTTGTTTTACCTGCCTTCTCCCTCCCCCTTCTCCTCCTTGGAAATCCCATTGTCCATTGTTTGAAGGTCCTGTGCAGTTATCTGCTTGATTGTATGCAAATGAGGTTGGTGGTTGTCTGTATCTGTGATGTTATGTATCTGTGAGGTTAGGTGTAAGCATGAAGGGGGTTGTTCTTTTCCTGTGTATCTCAGTGCCTGTATAATAAACAGTCAGTTCTATTCTGACCAAGCTTGGAGTCACGACTCATGATTTGGGGTAGCAGCTAACTTCTGCTTGCTGTGCCAATGAAAAGCTCCAGGTCTACAGCTTCGGCTTATTTCTGGGGGTGCTAGCCAGGCTCTCTACATGCACCGGGCCTTAAGCTGCGGCTAAGGTACTAGAGAAAGTGAGAGTTACGAAGAGTACCTGGGTATCCATGCGAGGAAGCGGCATTTGACAGATGTGAGCCTGTCCGGGCACAGAGATCTGTTACAGTTACGAATTCTGAATTTTTACGAAACGAGTGCACATCTCTAGTGAGCGTTAGGTTAAGTGACTGTAACGCGGGCCCCCATATTACATTCCGAACGTTAACAGGTTAAAAACTCCATTAGCACAGGTGATTGCGCTCGTTTGTGCGAGCTTAATGTACTTTGCGCTCCCTATGCTTAACATGGTGCAATTAGTGTAATGATTACAAAGACCTAACGCTAATTACCACACCACTGAGGTAACTAAAATGTTAGGCACAGCTCTAAGGCCGGTGTCAGATGAGTGCACTAGGTGCACCCGTACCGACGTGCCTTCCAGCGTCTGTTGCAGCATTGTGATGCTTCAATGGGACCAGTCGCACACTGTAGCATGCGCACAAATTGCACGCGCTACAAGCATCCGTGCATAAAGCCTCCCCGTCATAACCCTAGACGCGTGTTGACAGAGCTGCAAAGCGCGATCCCCCATAGAGGGAGCCTTGCAGCGCTGAGCACACTAACTGCACTCAGCGAGGTGGCCAGATGGGCGTCGAGTAGAAGGAACGTCCAGTCTCACGAACATTCCTTCTGCTCTCAAGATGCTCTTCTGACCCCGGCCTAAGCCGAGGCTAATTGATACGGCTTTGGCAGAATCAGTTATCACCAGCTGAAACCCCCAAATAATCAGATCCTCACCTCTCATCCTGCAGCGCAAACGTTGTCCTGATCCGCCTCTTCTGGCCGCCGGGAGCAGAGTGAGACTGAGGACAAAATGTCCCCAGTTTCCCTCTGCGAATCACTCTGCGGCCCTGCACGATCTCGCAAGAGCGATATCACACAGGGCTCGCGGCCCTGCAGCACAAGCCTCCATGGAGACCTATGGACTCCAGGAGGTGATACTCGCGGCCGCTGCACTATGGGGCAGGTTGCTGAATCAGTGTCTGCCCTGTAATATGATGCCAAAACAGGGACACTAAGGGGAAACATGCAGGCACAGGTTTTCCTCGTTAGTGTCCCCATTTTAGCGCTACTAATGTAATAGTGCCCATTGACTTTCATCCTGCCCTTCGCCACGTCTGTGTTATTTTGAATACACATGATTTTCTTTATTTTTATTTATGTTTCTAAAAAGTAGTCCTGGCACGATAAGTAGTTTGTTTTTCTAGCTTTTTTTTTTTTTTTAAATATAAATTAAAGTTTTACCATGGGTTTCTTTCTACAAGCTTGCCACAGGATTTCACAGGTTATGAATCAATTAGAAAAAATCCAGTCGCGTATCAGTACAGAGATCCGTCATACAAAGACTGGCTTTGTAATTTCGAAACAACAATAACATTTTACCGTGGGGTAAATTTAAGCATGAAAGCGAACAAATCAAGACACCGATTCATGCTCCAACAAAAAACAAACAAGGAGCATATGTAGATGCTGACAAATATCACAATAAAAAATAAATAAAAAAAGGAGGTATCTGTCAGATGACAAACTCTGCAAATGAATGCCTGGAGGCTGGAAATGTTCCCGTTATCCAGACAATGCACCATCCTGTAGCAGCCAGAGTCCATCAAATAAATCACAGATTACATTTCCGCGTATAATCCGTAACATCTGCCCAGCTCTTGTCGTTTTTTTTGTTTTTTTTTCAGGTCGGGACGCACTAACGCGTTTGCAGATAACGAAAAAATACAATCAGCAGAAAAATAGGAAGCGATGCATTGTATCGACTGTTGCAACAGAAAAATAAATGGCTAGAAGATCTGCCGAGATTATTGTCCTCACAAGGAAATTCTTAGCCGGCAGGACGAAATCTCGGGGCAATCTGAATCTCCTAGATTGTCACATTAGAAAAGCATATTGAATGGCGCTCCTGTCGCTCTGCTGCGCAGATTGAGAATGTCAGTCAAATAAAATAGAGCAGATCAGACGCTACAGATTACAATGTCTGGAGGAGAAACAAATTTCAACGGAGTCATGTAAACCGAGCTACCCTTTCCCTGTTAGAGAAGCGTAGGAAAATATACGGAGGCTTGATTTTGACATTTTTATTTATTAATGCACTGAACCTACTGCAGCAGACAGGCTTTGAATAGGGTATTTAACCCTTTCACTACCAACTGATTTCCCATAAACCCAATGGCAGGACCCAGTGGTTTTATGGAAAAATCACTTTCCATTACCAACACAGTAAAATTATTCAGAAGTCTCTACTTTACGTTTTTAAGGTAGGTAAGTTCTGTTTGACAGGCAGAGGGCGCCCTTTGCAATGCCGTCAAACACCGGCGTTAGTGAGGAATCTTAAAATAGACCTTTGAATGGAAAAAGGAAATCTGTACCCTTTGGCGCCACCCGATGGTGTTCGAGAGGTAGTGTGCTTTTTAACTTCAATTCAGGCAAGTAAAAACAGGCATAAATTCAAACAAAATATAGCATAAAATAAAAAAAATATAAAAATTAGCAGCTTGTAAGGTGTCTGTGTCTCTGAATGTGTCTCTAAGGACAAAGTCTCTGTGTGGCCTCAAGTGCCAGTGTTGGTGGGGGGGTCTTTTTCTTTTACCCCTCTGCGGTCAGCAGCCTCCCACATCCACTTGGTGGTATAGCCCTTTCCACCTTTGTGATACAGAATGAAGAGAAAATGTGGCAGAGTTGGTGCTTCAGATGCTCCGGTGGTGATATATTTGCAGGATCTGTGCTTGCTTCTGGGGTCCACTGTAGCCCTTAAAAGCAAAAATCATGTATGGCGTAGCACAGTTTAAAATAAAAGTGCAAAGGTATCATCTTTTATGATACTCACGTTTACTGGTGTCTCAGAGCTCAGGCCTGATCATGGCCTTTCCAATGATACCAAACGTGACTAGGTTTGGTGTAAAAAAATTTCAACAAATTAAAAAAATAAATTAAAAATTTTGGGTTTTTTAAAAAAAATAATAATTGGGGGTTTAATAAAATAGGACTTAAGCTGGCATTTAAACATGATGAGCATAAAACAGTCAAAAGGAGCTCAGCGCACAGAGGTGAAATGGCTCAGCAGTGAAGGGGTTAAAAAGCAAAAACCTAAAAAAATTGGGTATTTCTAATCTCAAGACAAAATTTAGAAACCATTTAGCCGGGATCTCTAGATTTTGGGGAAATTTTTGAAAAAGTATGTTATTTTCCATCATATTTCATATTTTTTTTCTAGTAAATTATATGAGATGATGGAAATAAAGGTATCTTTAGAAAGTCTATTTAGGCTCGTGTCAGACGAGCGCACTGCAGAGTGGAAGGAACGTCCGTGAGAGTGGACGTTCCTTCCACTCTCCGCTGCCGCTGACTGCCCTCAGCTGTGCAAATCGCGATCTTCCTATGGAGGATCGCGCTTTCCAGCTCCGTTGACGAGCTTTCTAGCGCATCAGATTAGTTTACTAGACGGATGCTTGCTGCGTGTGTGACCGGCGCCTGTCGCTGCATCACGCGGCTGCGAAGGCTGCCGGTAAGTGCGGGCGCACGACCGCACTAGGTGCGCTCGTCTGACACGAGCCTCAGTGAAAAGAAAAAAACGGTATAATATGTGTGGGTTGCTTAAACGAGTAAGAGGAAAATTTAACCTAAACACAAACAGCGCAGAAACGTAAAAACAGCAGCGGGCACTTTCGGACAGACTTTCGTAAAACTTAGGGGTTAAAATTGTGTAAATTTTTGACAGAAAAATACAGTAACAAGTTCCCATTTCTAATTTTTATAAACAGTAGTACCCCATATATAACCACAAAGGCTTGGATGATAAAATGTGAAGAAAATAATTTTACATGCTGTAAATAATTGAAATCTGAATGGAAATTCAAATTTATTTACAATTTTGTTAGGACATGACGTATACATATAATGATATATTATGAATCTGCTGAAAATAAGGATCTACAATCTGTTTAGGTCCTACAATAAAACCAAACTTCAAATTGCGTTTAAACATGATGAGCACAAAATGGTTAAAATGAACTCCACTTGTGATGACATCCTAGCAGTGACTTTCTATTTCTCTTTTTATTCTGAGGAATTTCTCTTTTTTTATTATTGCCCCCCCCCCCATTTTTTGATATTTTGACGTTTATTCATGAAGACCCCCCTTATGTTTTGTGTGTTTCTTCTGACTGTGATATTTGACCCTGCGAGGCCAACCTTGCTGGTCGGTCTGTGACCCTTTGAATGCAAAATGAAAATCTTAAATACAAAAAAGAGAAATGGACTCCACACACAGGTGAATATGTTTCAGCTGGAAAAAATGAGGTCATGTGACGCTGAATATATTGAATGAGCAGGTTTTTCCATCAATGGGTTTTTTCTCCCCTGATGGCACAGCGGGCATATTCCAAGATGGCAATGCCAGGATTCATCAGGCTCACATTGTGCGAGAGTGGTTCAGGGAACATGAGACATCATTTTCACACATGGATTGGCCACCGCACAGTCCAGACATTAACCCCATTGAGAATCTTTGGGATAATGTGCTGGAGAAGACTTTACGCAGCGTCCGACTCTCCCATCATCAAAACAAGATCTTGGCCACAAATTAATGCGGCTCTGGACAGAAAAAAATGGTGTGACATTGCATGAGCTTATTGAAACGATGCCAATGTGAGAATGTGAGACGTAATCACAGGAAAGGCAGGTCCAATGAAGTTTCAGAGTGTGTGATTTTTTTTTCTGTGTATACAGATACAATAAAATATTTTTTCTTTATTATCTAAAACTGTTATGATACATTTTCTCTTTCAAAGAGTTTTTTCATCTATGCAGGTAAAAAAGAAAAAATAAATAGGGTTCTCTGTGCCGTGCAGTGAAATATCCACTGGGAAATTCTCTGTAAGCTTCCAGGCTGATAAAGGCTTGTACACGATTTCAAAGACGCTAGAGTCTCCAATTATTCATCTTGAAAGTTTATCTCAACTGCAGTGAAAAGTTGCTTTCTTAAGCCGGAAAAAGCAAGTCACGCCGTGTGTATTGTGTTTATAGTGTTTGGGAGTTATCTGCAGCAGCCAGTGGAAAGAAGGCACCTTCAGTGGTTGGACCTGTCTGATATAATACCTGGCAAACACAGGGAAGCAGACAAAGAGAAACTTTAAAAAAAAAAACACAACTTAGGCTAGGGTCAGACGAACGCATTTTTCACGTTGTCTGTGAAAAAGTGCGTTCGAACGAATGGACGTAATTTTTCACAGAATACGCGATAGCGGTCATACGATGCGCATTTTCGTCCGTGATTTTGTACGGATCATCAATAAAACCCTTTTGCGTCTGGACGTTATGTTGGCCGGACGTGTGCAGCGTCTGACGTCTCCCAATCACGCAAACACGCCTCTAGCGGACGCAGCGCACTCTGTACGTCAGTAGTAGCGGTTTGACGTTCTCGAAAAAATGCGTTCGTTTGCCACTTGCGTTGCACGGACGAACTTTCGTGCGGCCGTTCGTCGTATGTTCCCCGGCATTGGACGTCATTTGCTGCTAGCACGGCCGTGATTTCGTGCGGCTAAACGCACGTTAAAAATGCTTTCGTATGACCTTAGCCTTAGACCGCCATGGAGGTTAATTTATTTAGAAATTCCCTTTCTAAAAGCGGTCTATTTATTTATTTTTTTGCTCCCCCTAGCGGTATCCCGAGTGTGGCACGGGCTTAAATTCCTATGTTGGAAGTGGTAACCTCGAGCAACACTCGGGATGCCACTGGATACATCACCTCTCCCTGCGCTCCCTCGATGTCCCCAGCTGCCTCCTCCGGCGACCGCGATCTTATACTTCCTGGTTTCCTCCTCGCGAGAAGGGAATCCAGGAAGTAAAACGCTGCGATCGCCGGAGGAGACTGCTGAGATCAGAAAACAACAGCGTGCACTGTGAGCAAACATCCAAATGAAACAGAAATTTCTGAGCTGTAAATGTATGTTTTAAATATTATAAAATAGAACCTTTCAAGATAATATGTTCAATTTCAGTTTTGGTTTATATGTGTAGGAGTAAACATATTTCCAGTATTAAAATAAATGTTTGGCTGCTTCTCTGTCATTGATCGGATACCTTGCGGCCAGAAATACAGTAAAAGCTGGATTTATTCTACAAATTATAGTAATTGCAGGGAATACAAAAAATAATGGTGCTGACCCCTTCACTTCCAAGTGATTTTCCATAAAATCTGTCAGGAACCAGTGGGTTTTGGCACATTAGCTCTTGTGCAGCCGAGACGTCTCTGCTATGCATATGACACAGGTTTGAACCTCTGTAATGGTACAAGAAAGCCTTTGAGACTCACATCAGGAATGATAAAGCTGTTTTTTTCTTATTAATTTGGATATATCCAAATACTGTATATTCAGATCTGGATGATTATAATTGGATAGTTTTTTATCAATTTTGGGATTTTTTATTCCCGACAGCGAACCAGTTCAGATATTGGCAATTCAGAATTTGGGTCGATCCGAATTGCTGTTTATTTTTCTGAATTAATCCACATGGAATCGGACAGTATTGAGTAATCTGATGGTTTGCTGCACTTTTTAAGAACAAACCAAAATTATCCACAATAGCTATTTAATTTATTTACTTCTAAATGATGCATAGGCATAACGGCAAACATTAACGTGGTAAAATCCGTTTCTTTGGGTAGGAGTAATAGTAGTTTTTTTTTTTTTTAATATTCCTTTTTTAAATGTTCTTGCTGACTTTTTTTATTCCTTAGTAGATACATAAAGCTATAGAATGTGAAAGTGTACATGAGTGCCAGTTGGCTGTGGTCTGCCTTTTATGACTGGTTATAGTTATTTGCGCTTCAAACTTAATAGACATTTGTACATGCCTAGCATTCTGAAATCTACTTAAATTTCTATCGCCTCTTCCACATGGAGGCCCTTCTGTGCATCCGTTCTCATGGAGGTTCTTTCCACACTCCTGTACATCCATGTGGCCCCAGCCTTAAGGCTAGGGTCAGGCGAACGCATTTTTCGCGTCGTCCGTGGAAAAGTGCGGTCGAACGAACGGACGTATTTTTTCACGAACTACGCGATAGCGGTCATACGATGCGCAGTTCCGTCCGTGATTATGTACGGATCATCAATAAAACACTTTTTGTGTCTGGACTAGACATGTGCATTCGTTTTAGTACTAAAACGATTTAGTCCGAATTTTGGGATAATTTAGTTTTCGTATGACTCAAGAGAAACGAAACTGCTCAGTACAAAAAACGAAAGAAACTAAAATAAAATGCACTACATTTTAGTTTCAGTCCTTTTTGTGATATTACATTGATGAGTGAAGGAGACCAGCAATGAAGATCGCAACATCGCAACATCCGAAGTTCTGCACCCTCCACATACCAATGCAGTAGGATGTTCTATACAGAGAGTGGCATTAATTAATGCAGGAGTATGTTCTATACATTATACAGAGAGGGGTATTAATGCAGGAGGATGTTATATACATTATACAGAGAAAGGTATAAATTGAGGAGAATGTTCTATACAGAGAGGGACATTAATGCAGGAGGATGTTATCTACATTATACAAAGAGGGGTATTAATTAACGCAGGAGGATGTTCTAAACATTATACAGAGAGGAGCCTTTTTTTTTTAGCCCTTTAAATCCAGTGGCTGTGAGCGCTGAGATCGGCTGCTTGTTATATTATCTCTCCATACAATGTATCAGGCTCAGCTGTTACAGTAACTGACTGTAACAGCGCTCAGAGTTTCAGTAAAACAAGGAAATAATATTGTTCTAACTCTTATATATAAAAATATTATTTACTAGTTTTACAGAAACTCTGAGCGCTGTGATGAGCAGCAGTCAGTTACTGTAACAGCTTTGCCTGACACGGGCAGTATTACAATGTTGGTGCTAACTTAACCAGAGCTGTTGTAAACTGAAAACCTCCATAGGCTATAATGGCTCTGGAAGGTTACAACAGCTCTGGTTAAGTTAGCACCAACTATGTAATATGGCCCACATTGTGCTCAGAGAGATACTGTAACAAGCAGCGATCTCAGCCCTCTGAGGAGCCACCACTACAATAGTAATTGTATCCACTGGTTTTCGGATGAACGAAATTAGTTTTCATACTAAAGAACTGAAAACGAATTTCTTTAGCAACTAAATAAATTGCATTTTAGGACTAATCCATTAGTTCAAAACGAAATTTTGTGCTGTGCACATGTCTAGTCTGGACGTTATGTTATCCGGTCATTAGCAGCGTCTGACGTCTCCCAATCACGCAAACACGCCGCTATGCGGACGCAGCGCACTCTGTACGTCAGTAGTAGCGGTTTGACGTTCTCGAAAAAATGCGTTCGTTTGCCACTTGCGTTGCACGGACGAGCTTTCGTGCGGCCGTTCGTCGTGTGTTCCCCGGCATTGGACGTCATTTGCTGCTAGCACGGCCGTGATTTCGTGCGGCTAAAACTGCGTTCGTCTGACAATAGCCTAAAGGACCACTCTACTAAAAAATTTGATTGGGCACAGGCTACTGACAACCTCTGCCCAATTATGTTTTACTTATTTTTCTTAGTTTTTGTGATATTACTCACCTTTTGTCCCGCACCACACACAGCTCCCCTCCTCTTCTGCTCAGTGACTCCCAAACCCTTTTCTGCACAATTTGCACTCCCTGCGCTTCTTGTATAGCATAGGGAATGCAAATTGCACACCGTAATGGGACTTGCAAACTTTTCATACGCAAGTCCCGTAGAGCTTACGCACAGATCCGAGCCATCGGCTTTGTGGGCGGTCTCAGGGAGGAGCTCAAGGATGCTGATGTCTCAAGTGACTAAGAGCTGGGAAGTTCAAACCTCCCAGGTAGTCCTGCGGGGGGGTCTCTCCACTTCACCTCGCATTTTACAGAGTTTGAGGCACGTGGGAGGGGGGAGGATACTCCACACACCCTGGCCACTTTAGAAAGAGAGTGGTCAGGTGTGTAAAATATCCCTTTAATCATTGTAATGGCCTAGTACAGGGGTCGGCAACCCGCGGCTCTTTTATCGCCCTGCTGCGGCTCCGGGGCCGGCGCTCCCGATAGGGCGCAGCCCCGGCCTGATCTGTGGTTTTCCTATGACGCCTGTGGCCACTGTCACCATCATCATGCTGCGCTTGCTCTAGGCGCAGCATGATGGATGGAAGACGTCGGCTCGCGGGGGCTGACCAATAGAGTGTGAGGGGAGCGGGGATAACCCCGCCCCCCTCAGCATAATGGGAAGCCACCGCGGCAGAAATGAAGATCTTTGAAATGAGGTATTTGTTAGCTGGGTTACCTGGGCACTATTATTAATTTATGGGGGGGGAGACCAAGGCATTATTATTGATTTATGGGGGGAGAGACCTGGGCATTATTATTAATTTATGGGGGGAGGGAGAGAGACCTGGGCATTATTATTAATTTATGGGGGGGGAGACCTGGGCATTATTATTAATTTATGGGGGGGAGACCTGGGCATTATTAATTTATGGAGGGAGAGACCTGGGCATTATTATTAATTTATGGGGGGGGAGACCTGGGCATTATTATTAATTTATGGGGGGGAGACCTGGGCATTATTAATTTATGGGGGGAGAGACCTGGGCATTATTAATTTATGGGGGGAGAGACCTGGGCATTATTATTAATTTATGGGGGGGGAGACCTGGGCATTATTAATTTATGGGGGGGAGAGACCTGGGCATTATTATTAATTTATGGGGGGAGAGACCTGGGCATTATTATTAATTTATGGGGGGGGACCTGGGCATTATTATTTATGGGGGGTCCTGGGCATTATTATATGTATACAATTGGACAGTCAATGGAGCACCAGTACAAGACTGGAAATATGAAAAAAATCACTTTACATGTCCTTCAATAAATCTTCCCAAAGGTCGTTCTTGAATGAGGCATCTCTACAAAAGAGAAGATATAATCACGCAATATATTGATTCACCATATGCAGAAGATAAGGGAGTGATGGTCCTACTCACATATTAATGAGCCTAACCTAGGCTCTAGGATGGATATCAGTTATGGGTCTTCAAAGATATTCAGGTGCCCATGTACCCCCAATGTGATGGTTATCTTCAACGACTTTCCTCTGCAGTGAATCACGGAAAGAAAAACAATACACTCCCCTAGTGCAATATCGTTAAGATATAATAACAATGGGTCAATTTAAATGTTGCACTCACATGTAGGTGAGTCGCATTGGTATACCAGCTGAAGAAGCTCTGAGGAGCGAAACGCGTTCTGGTAATATCAATCTTTATTTTATGTATTAATAAATTTATTTTATATACTACTGCTGCTTCCCGATACGTGTTTTCTAAAAGAAGGTTTTTCGGAATTTCCTTTTAAATTCCTACGCGAGGTCTTGGAGCCAATGCGGCTCACCTACATGTGAGTGCAACATTTATGGTCCAAATGGCTCTTTGAGTGTTTAAGGTTGCAGACCCCTGACCTAGCAAGAAGCAGAAAATAAGATGTTACGGGTGCATATAAAACACACCAAACCATAACTGTCCTGTTGGGAATTCAGTGCTTTCATTAGCCACACTTTTTTGTAAAACTAGAACTAATGTTAATTTTCAGTTCATCAAGAGAGTGAATGGAAATACTAAGTTCTGCTTCGAAAGATGGAAAGTGAAAAGCAAAAACGAAATGAATGGATTTTCTAGAGAGATTTTGCAGAAATTGTTTATTGAGGAACATCTTCTATAAACATTGTGGCACTGCTCGTCACACTCGTTAGCGTCTTAGCAGAAGGAGCCTTTGTTTTATAGACTTTCCCAGCAGGTATTCTGTTTTGCAATCATTTCAAAGAAAACTGAATATTAAACACAAGGAATAGGCAATTCCAAGGAAACACCGTTTGCATTTCAATTAATTGCTAATTTGCACATTTAAAACATTTTATTTATAAATTCCCACAGATACTTGATTATAATATAATTTTTATGCTGAAATTCCTAAGGACTGTGTGGATTAGAGGTAACATCACTGCTCTATAACCGTGGAGACACAGGTTCGAATCCCAGCAAGAGCACCTTCCCAGTAAGTGTCCTTGGGTAAGACACCTAACGGTACATACTCGCCACCCAGGACATACTTGAAAACAAGAGAAATCTCAATGTATCCTTCCTAGTAAAATACTTTCTCAAAAAAAAAACTGGAACAAGAAAAAACATGAACATTGTGTTTAAAAATAAATAAGTTAATTAATTAAATAAAGCTAAAGAACAGCATCAAGCAGTCATGCTCATGTGCTCTACACCTACATGATACTGGGTCAACACAAACAAATCCACTAAAAGAGATTCTCTACCACCACTGTGATCACTCAAAATAAAATGTTCACAGTGCCCTGAGTCCTATCACGCCTTTGCCACTCAAGGGGGCTTTTGGAGGGCTGATTCAGGCCTCTGAGTGCAGGGTCTTAGTAGTGCCCAGACGTCCACATCAGAGACAGCTGGCCTGAGCTTCAGGTTTCAGGACCAGTAAGGAGGAACCAACTTGAGTTCCACGTCCCTCCCAGTTTTAGGATTTGGCTGATCCCTGCTGGACGGTCCAGATCCAGCGCAGCCATGTGACATGCTGCTCACTTGTAGGAAGCTGGTAGCATGTCCTACCCAGGGACCTGAAGAGCTATCACTGTAGTACATACAAGAAGAATTGTAAGATTATGTAAGATTGTAAAATTACGGGAGAAAATAGAGGGTGGCGTGTTGAGGTGGTCAGAAGGGGCAATTTTTAACACCCTGTTCCCCCTCCCTCACATTTTCATCCTAGAGTGTCCCTTTAAACCTAGATAAAGTAAGCAGGAATTAAGCTTTTCTATGAATCAAGGTTGGTTATTATTTTGCAAACCATTACTTTTCCTGGATTATGCTGACACCAGATGAATGAAAAACTACGTTGGAAAATAATGTTAGTGCCAGGAGTTCTGCTTTCCCTTTACGTATATTAATTTTAGGCAAAACTAACCTCTTGCGACAAGTGCCCTGGAATAATGATATGTATGCAAATCATTAAATATAGAAATAGAATTGTCCATTTAGTATTATTATAAATGCAAATTGAAATAGTTCTTCCGTTGCTATAACTACTAAAATGGTATATTTTTAGTGTGATAGGGTTTTTTGTAACACTTATTATTTTCATAGTTATCTTGGTTCCTTGGGATAAATTATTAACACCTACACTTTAAAACACGTCTATATTCATTTTGGCACAGGGATTCTGATTGATAATGCATGTGGAGTCAAGCCAAGGTTGTTAACTATATGTGTTTAACGTGCATTCTAGTGTAACGCAAGTCATAATTAATGCATTTTGGTCAACAATAACATGTACTCCATCATGATATCTACATTCCATAGGAGGTTATGGGGGCATCTTGATTGGCTGAGTGACTTTCTGATTTGGGCAGGGTTCACGTGCTGTCCCCTCAAAATAACTCAACACACAGCCATTAATGTCTAAACCGCTGGTAAAAAAAAAAATATATATATATATATATATATATATATATATATATATATATATATATATATATATATAAAAATAATGTGACTACACCCCAAGTGAAAATGTCCAAATTGGGCCCAAAGTGGCAATAGTTTGTGTGGCCACATTACTTTCCTGCATGAACTGCTTGTCTCTTCCCTGTGCTTATCTCTTCCCTAGAGCGCAGGAGGGAAGTGAAATGATCTCACTTCCTCCTCCAGCGTTGTATGAAGGCCCCACAGGAGGGAAAGAAGGCTGTTGACACGACCATCCAGTTCACCTGTCACCAGGTAACCACATTAGAAATGGAAGGGAGGGGTGTGACAGGGACTGTGTAAAGGAGGGAGTGAAAAATGGTTTAATTGGAGGGGAAATATCAGAGCATAGATATATATATATATATATATATATATATATTCATTCTGCAATTCTTGCCTTGCCCTGGGCGCTAACAACCCACGCTACCCCACGGACTACGACGAAACCTGCAGGCGAAATATGGTGCCTGTTCGACGGCCGTGCAATCCCCCATAGAGACGCAATGGTTAATCTATTCAGAGAACACCGAACAGCAGAGAAATGTCCGTGAAATGCCTTGCTGTTCGGTGGTTTCATTCAGCAAGTTTAATCAGGCGAATCCCATAGGTTTCAATGTTAAAAATATTCCTGTTTTTATTGAATATTTATTAAACCGTTTTATTTAGGATTTTCTAGGCATTTTTCGGCTAATAAATTCAGATTTTTATTTTTTAAATAGTGTTTTTTTTCTGTAACAGACCTTTTTATTATTATTAATAGCATCATATATATTAATTGCAGCCATTTTCGTGCAGTAGTTTTTTTTGTTAACAGCTTTTAAAAGTTGTGGTGCTATTTTTTTTTTCTTTACCCAGTCTGCTTTTTCCGGCAGCTGGTCGGCGCTCTATTCAGTGGATCGTCTGCTTTTTTCAGATGCGTTTGGCGGTATTGCAGCGGATCGTCATGTGCGTTCAGCTTTTATTATGATCGCTCCTAATTTTTTTTTCCGGTGGTTTTTCATTCAAATTGACGGTTTTACGGATGCACTCGGCGACTTTTTCCTGTTCTTTGGGGACCCTGTGATGAATGCTGAATTCACCGCAGGGTCGGAGGAATTTGACTGATGGGTATTCAAACCCATCTCCAATATTTATTTTTTTGCAAAGATAAAGATTGTTATTATTGTCTTGTACACAGTTGTGTTTGCTCATGTCCTTAACATATTCTCTTTTTTTTTTTTATTGCGGATATACAGTTTATTTTAAGCATTAAAGTCCTCAGGAGCTGGTAAGAACTTTGTTTAATTAACTTCTTGCTCAGTGTCTGTGATAATTAACATAGAAAAACAATCCATTCTTTCAGGTTCAGTAAAAAAGAAAAATCAATTTCTGCATAAAATTACTCTTGCAAAGCGAGACTGTTCGTTTGAGAGGTCCAGAATGTAAATACGTAGGTTTGAGCATTCATATGGACGATTAATGTCGCGCTCCGAGGTTCTGAAACCATGATCGTGTAGATTATACCTACACAGTGCTGGAACCAAGAGCTAGACCCAGACGTCCGGCTGAAAAAATATATATATCACTGTAGGAATTCCTCAGTTCGCCTTTTAATTCCAAGAAAAGTGCTGAGCTGAATGGAGAGTAGCTTTAGGCTAGGGTCAGACGAGCGTGATTTCTACGGACTGTACGTCTGTGCAGTACGGACATCGTCAGTACGGAAGACACAGTAGTGGTCACACAGTCCGTTTTTTCACTGAAGTTATTTTTTGACGGATGTAGGAGGGAAAAATAAATTACAATGAAAAAACATTCTGTCCGTCAAAAATGCTGGACGTATAAATGCAGTCCGTCTGACCTCGCTCCATCACTCACACACAAAGCTATGCGGACGTTGCAGACGTGGCGCACTCCGCACGTCCGTTCTAGCAGTATTACGTTCTTGCCTAACCTGCATCCGTTTGCAGCGTCCGTCAGCCTCCGCACTTCTGTGCGCACGTACTTCGTGTGTGGGGCTTCATTTAACACAATTGTATGCTATCACGGACGTACTTATGTGCGGCAACACTGACGTTAACACTGCGCTCGTCTGACCCCAGCCTTACTTGCTCATGAATTGCAAATTTTTTGTAAAGTGTTCTACAGGGTAAGACTGTTTACTTTAGAAATTATATGCGTCTTGTGCTTTTTTTTGGTTGTGAACTGAAACATTGTTATAGTCTATATTTTAACACAAAAGACCAGAACAGGTCCCCAAAGTGTGTTGTTGCTATTGATTTCACTTTGATATCAGCTTCTTTAATCAAGTAGTATCACATGCATATGTCCTGCTGGAGACTCCATGAGCTGACCTAAAAACTATCAGGGTAATTCAAAGAGAATCAAAAAGCCACCTCACGTTCGGTGACTCTAAGTTCAATTCAATTTGGCGATCCCATTTCGGCGACCCTGCGGTGTATTCAGCAAGCACCACAGGGTCCCCGAATTGCAGGGAAAGGTCGCCACAAACTCACCGCAAAACGAGGGCAAACGCACCCCGAAACCCGCAAAAACATCTGGACAAACTCACCGCAAAACGAGGGCAAACGCACCCCGAAACCCGCAAAAACATCTGGATTAGAACGCCGGAAGAACCCGAGCAGGAGCCGATCACACGCAGCCGCTGGAAAAAGCCGACACCGCAGACGAATGCAGTGAATAAATTTGAAAAACAGTTTGCTTGAATGTTGGGAAAGTGAAACGCTGTTTGCAAAGAAACTACTGAGCGAAAATGTCTGAAATTTACATAGGAGGTCCAGGGAATGATAACTAAAAAAATAAAATCCTGAAAAATGCTTAAAATATCCTAAAAAAAAAAATCTATAAATAAAGAAACTTTTTACTGCAGAATTTTATAATGAACGGTTTTAGATATTGAATTAAAACGGGAATATTTTTAACATTGAAGCCTATGTTATTCGCCTGAATAAACCTGCAGAATTAAACCACCGAAGGACAGGGCATTTAGCGAACCTTTCACTGCTTGTTTGTGTTCTCTGAATAGCTGAAGCATTGCTTCTCTATTGGGATTTCACTGCCCTTGAACAGGCACCGAACAGGCACCGAACAGGCACCGTATGTGCAGGCAATTCGCTAAGATTTGGCGAATTGCCTGCTCTCTGGATAGCCGAATGGCCAAGAAAAGTAACCAAACACTGTTTATCAGCGTTCAGTTCCCTTTCAGCAGCCATTCTGATCTCTTTGAATAACCCTGTATGTTTTCTTTTTTTAATGGCCTAAAATAAAGTTTTTTGATGTTTTAATTACTATTAAGTCCCTGGATTGTTAATACAGTGAGGAAAAAAATATTTTTGATCCCCTGCTGATTTTGTACTTTCGCCCACTGCCAAATAAATGATCAGTCTATATATATTTTTTTTTTTTAAATTCTTTATTTTTAGGCATCACATATCCAACAGCAGTTGAAAAGAATAACAGTAGAGGTAGTAGTAAATCAGCGTAAGGATATGACATAACCCATTTTCAAATATTAACAAATATAAACACACTCCCAAAGATCTTGGGAGAAGAACAAACAAACACATACAATAAAATCAAAAACAGTAACAATATATACAATATACACTAAAAAAGGGGGAAAAGAAAAAGCAAGGGGGGAGAGAGTCCAACCATCATAAAAAGGGGCGCTTCGAGGATCGGAGATAAACGGGGGCTCAAGACCATATGGGGTTAATTACGGCAGAAGAACAAATTCACTGCTCAGTGTCAGCAATGTACTCGTCCCAAAGGGACCATGTCTTATTGAAAGAGCGGGAGGTACCCCTAACTCTAGCCGTCAGGTCGTCCATAAGACATGTGTCAATAATCTTCTCAGTTACCATATTCCAGGATGGGAGAATGCTCTGGCGCCATGATGCCGCCAAGGCCCTCCTAGCTGCAAGAGCCAATCGATTAAATAAAAGCTGCTCAGGACGGGAGAAAACAGAAATAGGGCGGGAGAGGAGAAACGCCCATGGATCTAAAGGCAGTGGTCGTGAAAATATTCTCTGGAACTCTATGTGGATAACCGACCAAAAACGTTGAACCACTGGACAGTCCCACCACATATGAATATACGTACCCTTCCCCCACAATCACGCCAACAGAAATCACTAGAAGTGACCCCCATTCGGTATAAGGATACCGGGGTCACATACCAGCGCAATAAAATTTTATATGATTGTTCCTGGTGGGTAACACAAATGGAGGACCTAGCCGTCTGCTCCCAGATCTCCTCCCATTCATCACCTGGCAAGGGATCACACAAGTCCATCTCCCACTTATCACAGTATGTGAGGGGCCCCCACTGCCCCGGCTAGAGCTAAGGAGGAGGTATAGTTGGGATATGAGCCCTTTCTGAGGGCCATCCGCCAGACATAAACGCTCAAAGGTCGTGAGAGGAACAGTCGCGACCGTCTCTAAGCGCAAAGTTGTAGCAAAATGTCTTATCTGCAGAAACCTAAAAAAGTGAAATGGAGTCAGATGACACTGTTCCTGTAGTTCTGAAAAAGTGATGAGACGTCCTCTCTGATATAGATCTCGATATCGTAAAAGCCCCGCACCCACTAGCCCACGAAAGTCTACAGCGTTAAGTCCTGGGGGAAATTCCCTATTGCGTAAGAAAGGGGTGAGGGGAGAGGAGTCGCCCACCAGCGCGAACTTCGTCCTAACTAACTCAAAGATACGTAGGGAGGTCAGCACTGAGGGGCACATCGTCCGCAAAATAGGTCTGGAAATTTTAGGGAGCCAGACATATAGGTCAGGGCGGTCAGGGGACATAAAGGCAGCTTCCAAAGCGACCCATCGTCTATTGGTGGACGAAGAGTGCCAAGCCACCACCTGAGCCAACTGGGCCGCACAATAATATAAATAGAGATTAGGGAGCCCCAGTCCGCCTCGAGTCTTAGGGCGATATAGTAAGTGGCGCGCAATCCTACGTCTTTTATTTTGCCAAACGAACGAGTCAATTGCCTGTTGGAGTCCAGCTAAGTCCCGGCGAGTAAGTAGAAGAGGCAACGTCTGGAATAGGAAAATAATGCGCGGGAGTACATTCATTTTTATACTATGAATGCGCCCCATCCACGAAACGGGCTTGTCGCACCAACGCTCCAAATCACACTTAATCCGATGGACCATGGTGGTGAAGTTCCTACGGTATAAGGCCTTGGGGTCAGTAGTAAGTTGGATACCTAGATAAGGTATTTCAGAAGTAGCAAGACGAAACCCATAGTCAGACTCAATTTGAGATGTATCAGCGCTTAACATGTGGAGTGGCATAGCACAGGATTTAGAATAATTAATGCGAAGCCCCGCGAGGCTAGCAAAGTCGCGTAAAAGTGATCTGAGATGGGATAGGGAGGGGATAGGATCTGTTAAGGTGAGGAGGATGTCATCCGCGTAAGCCGAGACAGTGAAATCCTCCCCACCCACCGATACTCCCTTTATTCCAGAGTGGAGTCGGATGGCAGTCAAAAGGGGTTCTAGGGAGAGGAGATAAAGAAGGGGCGATAGAGGACAGCCTTGTCGAGTGCCGTTAAGGATAGGGAACCGCGTGGGATAGCAACCTGAAATCTGGACCTGCGCCGTCATATCAGAGTAGAGAGCCCTCACCAGAGTAAGATAATTTTCGGGAAGGCCAAAACAGGACATAGTAGAGAAAAGGAAGGGCCACTCCACCCTGTCAAAAGCCTTCTCCGCGTCCAAAGAAAGGACGAGAGAAGGCGTCTCGTGGGAAGACAACCACCAGATCAGGTCTGCATTGCGTCTGGTGTTGTCGTATAACTGACGATTTGGGACAAAGCCAACCTGATCCGGATGGACCAAAAGTTGGAGTAGTGGACTCAGGCGTGCTGCTAAAACTTTTGCTAAGACTTTGACATCATAATTAATGAGAGATATAGGACGATAACTCTCAACCGCAGTAGGATCTTTACCTTCTTTGGGAATAAGGGCAATTTTTGCTAACAACATATCAGGATGAAGGGTCCCACCCTCCAAACAGTCATTGAAAACCGATGTCAAGAAAGGGACCAGTTCTGGACGTAGAGCTTTATAGTACTCCCCTGAGAACCCATCCGGGCCCGGGGATTTAGAACCCCCTAATGCCGAGATGGCGCTATTAACCTCCTCTTCTAGAATCGGAGCACTAAGACTCAATTTATGAGAATCATCCAATTGTGGTAGAGAGAGGGAGGCTAGAAAAGAGGAGATGGACTCCAAGTGGTTCTTGTCATCTGGGGTATGGTGGGGCGAATGGTTATACAGAGTAGAATAGTACGTTGTAAAAGCCCCGCAAATCCCTTGTGGGGTGTTAACCAAAGTACCGTTGGCCGTCTTGATGACCGGGATAGGTGAGAATTTATTCCTAGGCCTAAGGGTGCGTGCCAGCAAGGTGTCTAATTTATTAGCCTTTTCGTAAAAAAGGCGGCGTGACCAAAGGATTTGTTTAGCGACATCGTCAAGTAGTAACTGCTTCAGAGAGGAGCGCGTGCTTGAAAGTTCAGAGAAAAGTTCCGGGGAGGGGGAAGCTTTATGTCTTATCTCAAGGCTTCGGAGGGTTTTTTGGAGGGAAACGAGTAAGTGCAATTTGGTGCGTTTTCGATGCGTAGCAAGTTTTTTTTTTTTTGTATTTAAAGTTTTTATTTTGAAATAAAGTCAGCAAAACAAGCAAAGAAAAAGGCCTCGCAGGGCCACAATGTCATAGGAAGGAGAACATTCAAAACAGTCAGCATAGGCACAGCAAACAATAATATGTCAGCAAAATCATCCCCAAGAGGGGGGTCTCATCTAGAACATGCATATATAAGGTCATCAGATTACAGCTGTATGTCAGCGAAATCATCCTCGATAGAGGGGGTCTCATCTAGAACATGTATATATAGGATCATCAGATTACATCTGTATGTCAGCCAAATCGTCCCCAGTAGGGGGGGGGGTCTCATCTAAAACATGCTTATATAAGGTCATCAGATTACAGCTGTAAATCAGCAAAATCATCCCCAATAGGGGGGTCTCATCTAGAACTTGCTTATATAAGGTCATCTGACTACAGCTGTATGTCAGCAAAACAGGGGAAGGGAGGAGGGAGGAGGGAGGAAAAGAGAAAAAAAAAAAAAAAAGGAAGTGGAGTAAGGTGGGGAAAAATATGGCAAAAGACCAAAAATGTGCTGACCCTGGCAGAATCCCAGGTGGCCGAAGCCCACGGGAGAAGGCCATGAGGGGGTGAAAGGCACTAGGCCCGGGCACCTGGGGAGGTAAGCTACGTTCCTCAGGATATCCCGAAAACGCCAACTAAACAAAAATGGGGGGGGGGGGGGGGGGAGAGAGAAGGGGGAGGGGGAGACACCAGGGAAAACAGCATGTCTTATAAAATAGCAAAATGGAAAGTCATCAGAATCCGCTAGAAACAGCAGAGGGTCCACAGCTAGAATCAGAAAAAACGGGGGCTGGCTCAGAGAGACACAGGCAATCGCCATCAGCCTGTGTCCCGAAACGGTAGCAAATCCTTAGCAGGCAGAGCAAAGCCGAGTAGGCCAGGCCATGCGGCAGGTAGCAGGACCGGCACTGCGAGTACGAGGGGGCACCTCATAGCCAGCTCAGCAGGCCGCGCCGTTTCTCCGACGGCAGTCTGTGATGGTGCAGCCCCGCTGCAGGGTGCGGGCGTTACACCCAGAGGCAGGGGGTCCACCGATCGCCCAGTGCTCTGATCACCTCCAGCATCGTGCGCCACCTCATCCTTGTTCCGCTTATCCTCTACAGTACTGTGGGGGAGGAAGGTTGCGTCCAAAGCTTCTGGCTTCTCGCAGCTCTCGTGAACGGTCTCAGCAGCTGGTTCACGCTCCGGAGGGGGGATCTCAGGCCTCTCGAGCCCATCCGTACTCGGGGCTGGTGCCCCACGGCAGCTCCGCAGCGCCTCCAGCACCCGGAGGAAGATACCTCTGGTGAGCGGGGCGTCATCATCCTCTCCAGCCAGCATCTGCAGGCAGGCCTCCAGGCCCGCATCCAACATTCCCGCACTTCCAATGGGGGGAGGGGATCCATCCCCCAACCACCCCGCCAGTCCATCCGCCCGTCCCGCATGACGATCGATCGGGAGATGTGGGCCCTCCATCCCCTCGATCCTCAGCAAATTCTCGGTCCGGGGTGAGGCAGAAAGACCGGCAAGGCCGATAGGCTCCTGTGGTCTGGGAGTAGGCCGCAAGATGGCCGCCGGGTCGAGCTCCAGCCCCAAGTCAGCAGCCGCTAACTGAGTCTCTGGTCCGGAGGGGGAGACTAAACGGACTCCGGACAGGTCAGATCCGGTGGCCAGCTACCCAGGTACCCCAAAGGTTAAGAAAAGCGTATTTATGGTCATCTGGAGGTACCTTAGCGAGGAAGACGTGCGGAGCTCCACCAGGACACGTCCGCTCCCGCTCGCAGCCGGCCACGCCCCCCGTAGCAAGTTTAATAAGGTGGCCCCTCATAACCGCTTTATGAGCTGCCCATGTCGTGGATAGGGATGTCTCCCCAGGAGGGTTATCCTGAAAATATTGGGTCAATAATATGCGTATTTGCTGCAATAATTCCGGGTCTCGCAAAAGGGAAGAATTTAAGCGCCAAGACCACGGGGTCGCTACCCTCGGGGTATGTAAGTATAAAGCAATATCAGCATGATCTGACCAGGATATAGAATTGATCTCAGCTCGAATTACGTTGCACATAGTCAGACCATTGAGTAAAAACATATCGATTCGAGAATAAGAACCATGAGGAGCTGAATAAAAAGAGTAATCTCTCACACTCGGATATAACACTCGCCACACATCGATAAGCCCCACCTGATGGAAAAACCGAGCAAACAATTTGTCCTGCCTACCCACAATCGGTACCCCGGAAGAAGCTGTTCGGTCGCTTCGATCCACTGCCGGACATCATACAGCATTCATATCACCTCCCAGAATCACCGCCCCTCGAGGGAGAGTTGATACCAAGGTACATATAGAACTCCAAAAGTCAGCGGAAGGGGTAGTAGGGGCGTATATATTCAGGAAGTGATAGGTCGAGGAATATAAAGTACCAGAGAGTAAAATGTATCGGCCCTCAGAGTCAACTTTTTGTGATATAAGTTGGAATGGGCACGTTTTCCGAATTAAAATGGCGACACCATTACGCTTACTCAAGGCACCAGAAACAAACGCCCGTGTATAAATGTGGTCAGTTAAAGATATGTTAGTAGATTTGGTTAGGTGAGTTTCTTGAATAAACGCTATATCTACCTTATCAGATTTGAGAGTACGAAGAAGCAATCTGCGCTTTGTAGGGGAATTTAGGCCTTTGACATTAAGAGAAGCTAGTTTCAGTGCCATGAGAAGCGCAACAGAGCACCTCGTATAGTCAGCCGTGAGCCCACGACCCCATCACATTCCCATTGTACAAAATTAGCCCATAGGTAGAAAGCATTCGACATCCCAAAAACTCCCCACAATAACAATAGCTGAACTCCCTCAGAATGGAAGAAAAAATTAAAAAGGGGGAAAAAAGTAAGAAAAATTACAAAAATTATGTCCAAAAGGAAGAAAGAGGAACAAGGGGGATTAATAAAAGGAAAAAAAAAAGAACCAAATTGAAACGGCCCGGACTTACCCATCGCCGGGACCTGTGGGGGAAAGGGGGGAACCCCTTCACAGCTCAAAAAGGGAACCAAAAAAGGGGGGAAGAGGGCCCAGTGGATGGCCCCCGCCCACCCGCAAAAAAGAAAATGGGGAAAAAACCTTTGGCCCCCCAGGAGACCCGTCTATAATAGACAACAGTGAAAGTGTCCACCATAAGAACAAGGTGAGAAGGAGAAATCCTGAATATTATGAGTCTAATGTAAAAAAAAGGAAAGGGGGAAAAACCCCCTTCCAAGTGAAGATAGTCAGGACGATCCGGAAGGCTTCACGTAAATATGCCCACGAGGGCCACCGGGTTGTCCAAACCCGGCGGTAATGGCAGTATGAGCTTCAAATCATCCACAATGGATCAGCGTCGAGAGCGGTGTACCGTCATCCATTCCCTGGAAAGGCGTGGGAGCGGGGGTGTAGGACCCTCCGGTGAAGTAAAGTCCTCTGGGAGTTGTATATCCAGAGCCCGAAAGAACTTGGCAGGGTCCGCATGTGGAAGTAGAACATGTGTCCTTTTATTACGGAAAGCCAGGATCTTGAAGGGGTGACCCCAGGCGAAAGCTATTTTGTGGGAGCGGAGTAGGTCAGCCATGGGCTTCCATAGGCGGCGGCGGCGGAGAGTGTCAGGAGAAATATCTTGGAACAATTGTAACGGAGTACCATCATATAGTACCGGTGTAATACGATTTTTCTTAAGTATGGATTCCTTTGTGAAGAAGTGCAAAAAACGGACAATAATGTCACGGGGGCGATCGTCAGCGGAGCCACGGACGCGTAGAGCTCTATGGGCACGATCCAGTTCCCATGCGTGGTCTGGAAGCTCTGGGACTAGCGGTCGGAGCATAGCCGTAATAAAATCCCCAAGGGGGTCATCCTCTGCACCCTCAGGTAAACCGCGGATCCGCAGATTATTCCTCCGAGACCTATTAGCCAGGTCTTCTAAGTGAGATTCCAGAAAATCCACCCTGTGGGTCATAGCATTTGAATGGTCTACCAGAGTGTTATAGGCCCCAGAAAGTTCTTCAGCACGATCCTCCAGGTCTGAAGTGCGTTGTCCTAGGGCCAAGATATCAGCTCGCAGGGCCTTCGTGTTGCGTTCCATTTCTCCAGCCAGGAACACTCTCATTTCGGCCATTTGCCCTATAATAGTCGCAGCATCATCACGGCTTACCCCACAGTCAGTTACCTCCGCATCCTCCAAGTCAGAGCCGCCGGCCGAGGAAGGCCGCGGTTTCGAGCGGCCGCCATCTTGGGAAGCCGGGGTCCGCCGGGTATTAAACAGCGGCGCGACGACTGCGTCTTTCGACTTTGGTGCTTTGGTGGGTCCAGGCATCGTGGGGACCAAGGGTGAGGGTCAATATCCTGGGGGGGGGGAGAAAATTAGCGGTTTACAGAGCGGGTGAAGCGGAGCTCAAGCACTAAGCGGCCATCTTAGTCAGCAGCCAAGCCACGCCCCCATCAGTCTATATTTTTAATGATAGAATAACAACAAAAACCATCCAGAAAAAGTAATCTCAAAGTTATTACACTCAATAAAATGCAAATTCATTTAGGAGTATTTAACCCCTTTGCAAAACCCTTTTTTGCAATCACAGAGGTCAGACATTTCTTGTAGTTGGCCACCAGGTTTTCACACATCTCAGGAGGGATTTTGTGATGTTTAGACAGATTCCCTGTCTCAGAGGTTTCCAGGTTGGGAGTGGTTCTTATGCCACGCCCCTCTTCCCTGCTGCAGTGCATGCTGGAGAAGGAAGCTGTACCAGTAACCAGGAAGAACAGACTTCTGATCTGTAGCAGAGAGCAGCCATGCAGGGAAGCATTTAGGCACAGAGTATATGCTGGAAACTTTTTCGGTTATTATAGCACAGACAATCTGATTCTGTACAGAACCCTTTTGAGAACTGTCTGAGTGAGTAATAAACCTTCCCTGGTTAATGGTGACATCTGGCCTGTGTGTAAGTTACTGGACAATACTCACAGAAATACATACAACACCTAATTGCATGCCAACACATGGCGTTAATAGGATCTATTCAACCTTTTGATCCTGCTGCTGAATCATGGAGCTCTTGGGAAGAGAGACTAGAGCAATATAAGGAAGCAAATGATGTCTCTGCAGCAAAGAAAGTTGCTATTTTCCTCACAGCATTAGGGCAAACTGCTTGTGGCACACTCAGATCTAGTTTCTCCAGATAAACCTGCTTCTAGACCCCTGCCTGATTTGATTGAGAGGATGCATGAGCACTACAATCCAAACCCCTTAGAGATTGCAGAGCGTTTTAAATTCTACAGTAGAAGACAGCATGCAGGAGAAGACATAAAGACTTATGTTATTAACTTACGCAAGCTAGCTGCTACATGTCAGTTTGGAGACTATTTGCAGACCGCTCTTCGCGACATGTTTGTCCTGGGGCTCTATGACACAGCCATACAGAAACGGTTACTCACAGAATCTGACTTGACACTGAATAAAGCCACTGAGCTTGCCTCCATGATGGAAATGGCTGCTAGGGATGCTAAACTCCTGAACCCACGCCCTGAAACTCCTGCAAGCCAGGGAGAGGAAATTTTCAGCACTTGTGGCCCAACGCACACGACTGTCTCTCCCAGGTCGCCCAAAATTCCAACAAAGTAATGTCTCTGGGTCTGCAGCACCAACCTGCTACCGTTGTGGCGACCCTACTCACAATGCACTGACACGCAAGTTTAAGGATGTAGTTTGTTTCCTTTGTGGGAAGACTGGTCATGTCAGGCGTGTTTGCCGCAGCTCCCGCTCCACTGTCACAGCTACAAAATACAGAGCTAAGAAGACATTTCATGTAAACACTGACCGCAAAGACTCAAGCTCTGATGATGAGCCGTTTGTTCAACATGTTGCACTGTTCAGAGTGGATGGGAATACTCCTGCTATTAAAGTGGATGTCACACTCAATGGTTGTCCTGTCTCAGTGGATGTTGATACAGGGGCAGCTGTCTGTCATTTCATGGACTGATTTCAAGTCATTGGACCTGTCCCTACCTCTCAAACCTACAACTCTCAATGTGCTGGAAACCTGTCCTGTTCTTATAGCACAGACTATTGTAATAATCTGATTCTGTACAGAACCCTTCTGAGAACTGTCTGAGTAATAAACCTTCCCTGGTTAATGGTGACATTTGGCCTGTGTGTAAGTTACTGGACAATACTCACAGAAATACATACAACACCTAATTGCATGCCTACACCTTAGGGACATAACAGATTTTGTCCCACTCTTCTTCGCAGATCCTCTCCAAGTCATTAAGGTTTCAAGGCTAACGTTTGGTAACTCGGACCATCTGCTCCCTCTACAGATTTTCTATTGGATTAAGGTCTGGAGACTGGCTAGGCCACTAGAGGACCTTAACGTGCTTCTTATTGAGCCACTCGTTTGTTTCCTTGGCCGTGTGTTTTGGGTCATTGTCATGTTGGAATACGCATCCACGACCCTTTTTCAATGCCCTGGCTGAGGGAAGGAGGTTCTCACCCAAGATTTGACGGTACATGGTCCCGTCCATTGTCCTTTTGATGCGGTGAATTTGTCCCGTTCCCTTAGCAGCAGAACACCCCCAAAGCAAAATGTTCCACCTCCATGTTTGACAGTAGGGATGGTGTTCATGGGATCATAGGCAGCATTCCTCCTCCTCCAAACATGCAGAGTTGAGTTAATGCCAAAGAGTTAGATTTTTGGTCAACAGACCACAACACTTTCACCCAGTTCTCCTCAGAATCATGCAGATGTTCATTGGCAAACTTCAGATGGGCCTGTACATGTGCTTTCTTGAGCAGGGGGACCTTGTGGGCGCTGCAGGATTTCAGTCCTTCACGTGTAATGTGTGTAGCGCTCACTCCCGGAGGAGCCGCTGAATTTAAACCTCGGGTCAGTCTCCCCGCACTAGGGAATAAATATACACCAGCACTGTTGTGGATTTTATACGTTATATAGTTTACTGATCTCAAATAAACTGGCATATATAAAGCAGCACGGTATATATATATTTATAGGTGTTCGTAATGCGAGAAACGCGTAGCGGAAAAGGAAAATAAATATTAACCCCTTCGTTGTTGGAATGTGAGTCCTGTACAGGTTGTGTCCCAAAAAGGTGTACGTGTATGCGTGTGTTGGTACCTGGATACAAGATTCAACTGGCCAGTGAATAATTTACAGGTGTCTTCGACTAGTCACGTTGGGGCCCTGTAGGTTTAGACAAACTTGCAGCGTGCTTTATTATTTTTACTTTGGCCGGGAAGGCCTCTCACCCATCCGCTAGATACTCTGCGCTCTGCTCGACCCAGGACGTCTCTCCGCTTGGCTTGACTGGGACTCTGTGCCACCGGATCCGCTTGTCTTGCTTGTCCGTTTCTGCCACAAGATGCTCAGCTCACCGCCTGCACTCCCATTAGGTCATCTGCGGTCTCCTAACTCGGGGTCCTTCAGCTACTCTGTATCTGTATAAACTTATCAGCGGTGGATCGCTAGGTCTCTGACAAGTAATGTGAACCGATCTCCAGCTCCGCAAGGCCGCACCTGCGCTCCGGCCTGGTCACGATCGTTGTCTGTCTCACGTGCGTCTTGCTCCTCGGCGTGCTCTGGGTTTCCCCTGCACGAGGCTGCAGATGTAAGTCTGTTTCTCCCTACCCACTTCCAGTTCCCGGTGCAAAGCATGCTGGAAAACGTAGTCCCATTGTCCAGTGTCTCTTACATTGCGCTTGTCTCCCTCTGGTGGCCAAAAATAAGTACTACAGCAACAGTGTTTTAAACCAGCGCTACATGTGTTACCAATTGTTTTGGTGGTGATTATGGCCCCAGGTGCCTTGAGATCATTGACAAGATCATCCCGTGTAGTTCTGGGCAGATTCCTCATAATCATTGAAACTCTGCGAGCATGGAGGCCCAGAATGCGGGAGACTGACAGTAATTTTGGTGTTTATTCCATTTGCAAAAAAAAAAACAATCGCACCAACTGTTGTCAACTTTTCACCAAGCAGCTTGGTGATGGTCTTGTAGCCCATTCCAGCATTGTGTAGGTCTACAGTCTTGTCCCTGACATCCTTGGACAGCTCTTTGGTCTTAGCCATGGTGGAGAGTTTGGAATCTGATTGCTTCTGTGGACAAGTGTCTTTTATACAGGTAACGAGCAGAGATTAGGAGCAGTCCCTTTAACACAGTGCTTCCAATCTCCGCTTGTTACCGGTATAAAAGACACCTGGAAGACAGTTCTAAATTGACTTGCATTTTAATGAGTGAAATAACTATTTTGGAATGCGTTTTTCTTGATGTTTTTGTTGTTATTCTGTCTTTCACTGTTAAAATAAACCAACCATTGAAACTATAGACTGATCATTTGTCAGGGGCAAACGATAAATTCCCTCACTGTATTTTGCATGGCTGGATTTTTGTTTGGGCAACGAATTTACAAGAGGTCCCCGATTACAGTATATTACACACGCACACACAAAAAATATATTATGACATGAAACCATACTAGTATTAAATATTTATACACAAACAGAATATTCTCTGAAGAAACAGTTGGTTAAAACCATATATATTATTATGTGATGGACTGGTTGGGGCAGTGAGGTGTATTAGTGAGACGGGTGGTAGGCTTGCCTGAATAGGAATGTCTTTAGGGGAAAGTCTGACAGTACGAGGGAGAGCGTTCCATAGGATGGGGGCTGCGTGTGAGAAATCCTGCAGTATATCATGGGAAAGGGAGAAGCTAGGAGCAGGTCACTGACAAAATGAGTTCAGCTAGTCATTTTTTTTATTAGAAAAAAAAACTGATCTTTATAGGACCACAGCGTGCTTCTATCTCCCTGTATAGTGTCTTTAGTGGCCACCAATAGGCATAGAAAAGCAAATCTGATCGCATAGAGTCTGCGTAAGCATTTAGGTCCAGAATATTGATGATATGTGCCTGTATTAGGTCATTTAATGTGTTTTAAAATTAATTCTAAATCAAGCTACAGTGACAGGGGGTCTGAAGATAAAATTAAAACAAGTGTTGTACCTAGGAGCGTTTAATCGTAATGCTCATGAGCAGTATAAAGTTCTAGCGTGTGTCCTCTTCCACCCACCATTTGTATCACCGCCAACTTTAATGGACATTACCAATATTCGTTTTAGCTGACACCAGCATTGTAAAAGCATGCCAAAGTAAAGAATGGATGAGCTGGCCACAGGGAAATGGAGATTGCTTGTAATGAAGCAGCAACTTGCAGAAACTTTGCACTTAATAAAATAAAACGTTTTAGGATTTACCCATAGTCCAACATTCCCAATAATTATATGCAGGGTTATTCAGAGAGCGGTGAAAAGCAGGAGAATGGAAAATTCTAGGTCAAAATAGCCAAACCAGAAAAATTCTGCCATTTAGCTCACTTTCCAAATTGGCTATTTTGACCTCGAATTTTCCATTCTCCAGACATTCTTTTGCTTTTCACCTCTCTCTGAATAACCCGATACATTTAATGTTAGACTAGACAACTTATTTCATGAAGAAAAAATAAAATAATGTATAAATACAGGGTGTCCATAAAGTCTCTTTACAATTTCAAAAATTACAAAAGGCAAATGAAAATTACAAAATGAGACGTATATATGTAAGTTTTTTTTGCCTCATTTAATATACCTCTATATGGGCTCCATTAGTTGCACGAAGCACATCAAGACAGTACTCGATTTCTTGCCATGTTGGCTGTAGCAAACCCTCAATGGTGGCAATGGCATCAGTGATACGCTGCTTTAGATGAATGTGTGGAATGGGATCATGTGCAATCAAATCATTGGTCCGTTTTTCTTCGGCGAAACATCAATTACTGCAAATGTTTACCTTGACCTTTTGACTGAATATGTGGCACCTTCAACACATGACCTTCAACCATCATTTTCCAACAAGATGCTGCACCACCACATTGGGGACTGCATGTTCGTGGGTTCCTAAAGGAAACATTTCCAGAGCGGTGGATTGGAAGGGGTGGCCCAATTCCCTGGCCACCTCGTTCACCAGATATCACTCACCTCCACTTCTTTCTATGGGGTTATGTTAAAGATATGGTGTATGAAACAAAGGTACGGGACACCACTAATCTAAAACCAGAGGCTCACTGATGCCATTGCCACCATTGATGAGGGGATGCTACAGCCAACATGGCAAGAAATCCAGTACCGTCTCGATGTGCTTCGTGCAACTAATGGAGCCCATATAGAGGTGTATTAAATTAGGAAAAAACCTTAAACATATACGTCTCATTTTGTAATAATTTTCACTTGCCTTTGTAATAAAGTTTTGAAATTGTAAAGAGACTTTATGGACTACATACATACTATCTGTATACCCGTGCTTCCCGACACAACATCGGGCTATGCAGAGATATTAGGTTCACAATCCATTGGCTTAGTGGTGGTTGAAACACAGAAGGGATAATAATAATAAAATAGATGGGCTAAAGCCCTTTAATCCCACCATGAACCCTGGGTTTTTTGTCTATGTAGCCAGACTAATAACGTGCATAGCATAGACTAGGGATGTGCGTTTCGGGTTTCGGAATTTTCACGAAATTTCCCGATTCGTGTTTTCGGATGCGGCCGAATTTCCGAAAGTTTTTAGATCCGAAAATGGCAGATCCGAAAAGTTTTCCGAGCCGAAACGAAATATTTTCGGAATTTTCGAATGGACTTGAAATGTGTCAAATCGAAATTTATTGCTTTGAAACGAGGAGAATAGACGTTCCGAAAAAACGAAAATTTCCGAAATTACGAAAAGTCGATACAAAAAACGAGCAAAGTGACACGAAAATACGAAAAACGGTCGATATTCCGAAAACATGTACAATTCCGAAAAACTAAAATTTCCGAAATTACGAAAAGTCGATACAAAAACGAGCAGTGACACGAAAATACGAAAAACGGTCGATATTCCGAAAAAAATGTACACGAAAAACGAATCAAGCCGAACCGAATCGAAACAGAAATCGGTCGAAACGAGCAGAATCGAAAAGTTTAAAAATCCGAAAAATCGAACCGAATCGAACAGAAAAAAAAATCGGTGCACAAGCCTAGCATAGACTTTCAATTTGTCCCTCAGATGATTTTGCTCAGGACCTCCCTGTAAACATTCCTGGTTTTTGCTCACAGCCTGGTCATCCTCCAGCCAGACAGGTGAACTGACTCTGGAGCAGCCACATACAACTGGCCATGGGAGAATCAGTCACTCGTCAGATGCACACCAGCCACTTTCAATGTCTGGACCTTATTGATGGTGATGACGTGGCACACCTTAACAGGAAATTGTAGACGTTTGAACTCAAACTGGTAGTCTGGTGGGATCAGAGGAATTCTGGGTAGGAAAACAGTTTCTCATGGTGTATGGAACAAAGGTACGGAACATCACTAATTTACACCTGTGAAAATCGTGGCTTCGATTATGTGGTTGTACAGAGTCTTCACCTGAAGTCTGGTGCCATTGCAGTGTTTTGAGGGGTTAGATTGCGTAAAAGCATGATTGGAGTGCCAATCTTGAGGTAGAGGACATCAGCCGCAGTCCATTCCTTGTGAAGTTCACCCAAATTCTTGAATCGATTTTACTTGACAAATCTCTCATGGCTGCGGTTCTCTTGGTTGGTTTTGCATCTTTTTCTTCCACACCTTTTCTTTCCACTCACCTTTCTGTTAACATGCTTGGATACAGCACTCTGTGAACAGCCAGCTTCTTTGGCATTGAATGTTTGTGACTTACCCTCCTTGTGAAGGGCATCAATGATTGTCTTCTGGACAACTGTCAGATCAGCAGTCTTCCCCATGATTGTGTAGCCTAATGAACCAAACTGAGAGCATTTTGAAGGCTCAGGAAACCTTTGCAGGTGTCTTGAGTTGATTAGATAATTGGCATGGCATGGCTAATTTGTTGAGATCGGATTCGTGAATTGGGGAGTTTTTGTTAAATGTGAGCCAAATCACAATTAAAAGAACCAAAGACTTAAACTACTTCAGTCTGTGTGCATTGAATTTATTTAATACACAAGTCTCACAATTTGAGTTGAATTAATGAAATAAATTAACTTTTCCACCACATTCTAATTTATTAAGATGCACCTGTGTGTATATATATATTTAGAATCAAAAAGTGTATATATAAATATATACACTATCCAGTGTGGGCGCCTACTAATTGATTAAACGTTTAGATAAAGTGCTAGTAAATAGTCGGATGCCGCCTATAACATGGTTTAAAAAAACACATATAAAACAACCAAAATATGTATCATAAATAGCCTTCCGCGATTGTTATCGATAACTCGCTGCGTTTTCACGGCAGGTGCGAGAATCAATCGCTTTATTTGAACTCTGCCTTTTATCACTATTGTTGTATACATCTTATAGGAGAACGGCAGTTTCACACTGACAAGATGTGACGAAACTGCAATTGAGATTAAACGTTTAGCCTTATTAAACACAAAGGCGAAATTGAAACCGAAACTTGCCGCTAGGCCCCACTGGGTAATTTCCTGTTCACCAACAGCTAGACTATTGTGAAGCGTAAATGTCGCTCGACCTGATTCTCAGCTTTTTATATAGATTATACTTTTATTTAATGTTTATCCTCGATTGTTTTAATATTGGTATAGTTTAAAGAGCCCCCCGCAGCCGTGATCGGCAACCCGCTGTAATCTTTTCGACAAACGCGAAAACCAACCGCTAAGCATGACTGGGTAAAACCACCTGACCGGAAGCAGGAAGCGGATACCCTGCCAACGTGGCCGGAAGGAGTACAATCACGATATAATATAAGAGAGGACGGTTTTTCTTTTACTTTCATTTCATTTTTTGCTAATTGCACATATATGGACACTATTGAGTTTCTATACCGACTGAGGAAGGCTTTTTTAAGCCGAAACGCGTCTCGGTAAATCATTTGTCCACCTTTTACTATTGTTGCTTTTTAATAAATTAGATTAGTTTTATAACCTTTTATTCGCCACTTTCTCCGATTTTTATTTTGTTACACATACGGATTGCCTGCTGCTGAGATAAAGGGGTCCGGGTCTCCACCTTAAAGAGTGCCCAAGGCTATATTCATTGAGCCCAATATCGTGAGGCTCCTGAATTGGTGAGTGCAGTCTTTTTTTGCCTCTACCACCTTCTACATACAGTATTACGCAATGGGAGTGCAGTCTCCCGATTCTCTCTGTTTTATTTACTATCTATCACGGATGAAAGAAGGGGAGTGCCACCCTGTATTTGGCCAGAGGCCTTCTTTCCTTGAGCCGGGACCCTTGTAGGCTCTTATAAATGTGAGTGGTCTGTACTCTTGCTATAACATTTTGACCAACCCTGCTATGATTATCTGCACTATTATCGTTTTTCTATGATGTGGTTTTTTTGAGGAACATTGATGAATAAACGAATTTGACACCAGCACTTTAGAGAAGATCAACACATCCTCCTTTCCGATTTTCTTGAGTATTGGACAATTATACACTTGAGCAATTTTTTTTTCATATATTGGACTCTGCCTTTAAAGTTAATTTCATGCACGTGCACTTTTAATTAATGATGATATTATAAAATGATATCAAGCACTGTTGCACTTTCTTTCAGCATTGCTGACATAAGTTTATGCATGTTCACTTATTAATTATTAATTTATCTTTGATGCGCTGTATGGTTCTGTTTTCGCTTTTATATATATATATATATATATATATATATTCACCTGATGTAATCCATTTTACTAAGTATACGTGGTAAAACGACAGGTTGCGGAAAAATCTAAGTGTATTGAACTTTTTATAGGGGTGATGCAAATCTCCTTTCCAGTCCATTGCGGTGACCGATTAACTTGTCTCTTGACCGAAGTTAAATCTTTTCATCTACTCCTGTTTACAAAGGCGAGAAAATACAACAAGAAAAATCAATATGAAGTGTACTTTTAATTAGAACTCCGTGTCACATTGCTTAGAAAAAGCTAAAACAGATTGCATCACAATCCTCAAAGACCTGTTTGGCTTTGTGCCAATATTTGCTGGAACATTGCAAACCGGTTTTCGCAGCACTCCGAAAAGAAATACCATCCGCCTCCTACCAAATTAAAGCTCTAAACAACACAAACTCTTGGAAAGACTCTTATGAGCCTTGTGTTAGAGAATTGGGGGGGGGGGAGAAACTGATTTCGCTTTTTAATCCCCTGGAGTCCTCTGTTACTGAGACCTGCAATTTAGGCTAGGGTCAGACTGAGGCAGTGCGAACGCGCGTTCTGGCGCACTTAATCACGGCCGCACTAGCAGCAGATGCCGGGCAATGACGGCCAATATACGAAGTACGGTCGCACAAAAGTCCGGCCGCGCAACGCAAGTGGAAAATGAACGCATTTTTTCGAGAACGTTAAACCGCTGGTACTGACGTACAGAGTGCGCTGCGGCCGCATAGCAGCGTGTGTGCGTGATTAGGAGATGTCAGACGCTGCTAGTGTGCGGCCAACATAACGTTCAAACAGCCGGATTTCCCTAGACTTCTTTTCACCCCATCGTCATGAAATACGTCCAGAATTGCGCATCGTCTGACCACTTAAGCGTATTCCGTGAAAAAATGCGTGCGCACGCATCGACGTACATTTTGACGGTGGCCGCAGAAAATGCGCTCATCTGTCCCTAGCCTAAAGCAGTGCAGGAAGTCAGGATGTATTAAGAGGATTCAATGATACAATGTTTTATCTGGAGAGTGAAGTGTAGGAATAGTGCTGGCAGGGGAGACCGGGGCATCTGCTGCCAGCCTAAAGAAAGTCACTAAACTCATTATGCGGATAGTGGTAAGCATGCCCAATGCGGAATTTCCCCAAACGCAGAACAGGTATGTGCCAACCAGGCATCTATGCCCTAAGAGAAGGCACCATCTGCCCATGTTACTAACATATGCTCAAAGTACATTCTCAGAATCTTGGCTTATAAGTATGTAAGCCTGTGTTTTGCAGTGGCATGCGGCACTTATTTATACATTGTTGTGTGCGGACCCAGGGTTGCCAGATCGGCCATGTTTTCCTGGACATATATAATTTATTCATGCTGATGGGCAGTGCATGAAAAATTCCACACCCTGCATGTATAATCATACGCTGCAGGTAAGAAATCATAAGGAATCCCAGGACCTGCTTTGATTTCCTTCCTGCAGCATATGAATTATGACGTTCGGTGGGTGAGCTTAAACTTTTAATGGCCATTAACAGAAACCAAAGCCTCTAATTGTGTTTTGTTTCACACGGTATAATGGGAATAAGCGCAGATGACATTTTTTCTCCTTGTTATGTTTTATACATGTTGCTGGGCTGGATACATTTGGTGGTTGCAGCCGCCCCATCGGGGAATAGGCGCGACCTCACCCCTCCTGTACTATATATGAATTATACATGTTGCAGGGCAGCACTTTTCCCTGTGCTCCCCTCTGCATGAAATAGTAATGTGTGTCCAGGAAAACATGGCCGATCTGGTACCCCTATGCAGCCCATTTCATTAGGGTATGAATACTGGGACATTCAGTAATAAAAGAAATGCAAATCTATTTATCTTCACATTTTATCCTGTCGCGTCCCTTTATGCTTTACTCTTCTTTGGCAATGGGTTTGCCCTTGAATTTATCTTAATGTCTCCTTTACCTTTTGTACTTTGTGCTACACACTGCAGGGAAGCACTTTCTTCATGTGCAGGTCATCCGTAAATGCAGAGTGTATCCAGGATACATGCAGAGAGAAAGACGTCAGTGGGTTGCGTTTCCTTGCCTCCTGTATGGAAAGTGCTTCCCATCAGTGTGTAGAATGTTTATGTTTGAAGGTGGAAAATATGATGGTTTAAAAAAAAGAAACACCATCTCTCTCCACCATATCTCATCACCTCTTTTGTGCTGAAACGGGACCCGAGACCTCTCGTTTTTTGACTGTCTTTGTTCCGAAACGGAATTGAATAGTAGACATGTGCAATAGTTATCGTACGAATACAATTTTGCCCACATTTTCTGGGGTTTTCGTATTAGTTGGATTTGCCATGTACGAAAATGCCGAGTCTGAATTACAAAATAACCAAAAGAAAAATGCTGCAGGAGGGAGTTCCCACAGATATTCTCCACTGTGTGTGGGGTTAAATAATTCTCCCACAACACAGAGTCTACATACAAGAAGTTAAAGGAACACTCTAGGCTAAAAATCCCCCCCCCCTTTTTTAAAATTATATTAAACCTATTGCCCTACCTAGTTATGCAGTATTTTTTTTTTTTAATGTAATATTTACCCTAAAAACCACTTGTTTCCAACGACGTTTTTTTAAAATTATTATTCACCTCCCTCCTCTTCCGCTCCCGTCCTGAAAATCTTCAACTTGGCTAATGGTTTACGTGAGAAGCTCGCATGCACTCCTCTCACGTAAACCAGCCAATCAGCAGGCTTCCTCCCGGCTCCATCTTCTTTGATTAGTGTTGCGCGCAAGAGGATGCGTGCAACACTAATCTCAGCCGCTGCCACCAGCTACTGCGGCGAGTTGGAGACGTCATCGCGCTGAAAGCTAACGCCCCCCCCCCCCCAGCGGGAGACTGAACTGCCCTGTTCTTGTAATACACCCCTTGCTATGGGAGAAATAACCCCACGGCACAGAGAAGAAAACTTTGAATGCATGTCTTGACGCTGAGTAGGGATGAGCCGAACACCCCCGTGTTCAGTTCGCATTCGAACTCGAACAATTTCAAAAGTTTGGGTTCGAACGCGATTCGAACTCTATGAAAGTCAATGGGAATCGAACGTTCGAATTTTAGAGTGCACTGCAAAAGGGCATATATGCAAGATATTTGCCATAAAAGGTGTATGGGGGTCCGGGTAGTGCCCTGGGGGACAGAAAACAAGGACAAAAAGTAAAAAAAAAAACCTTTTTAAAGGAACAGTGAGTTTTCCATGAAATAAAGGTTAAGAATTAAAATGAAAAATTCCTTCAAATATCGTGCCTAGGAGGTCCCCATAACCTGCCCGTGAAGTGGCGGATTTGTAGGATGTATAGAAACATTTAAAAACAAAAAAATGACATTTCAAATGATGGTAAATGGTTTTCCTTTAATCTATTCATAAACAACTGCTTGGGGCGGCAGGGTGTATGAAAAGAGGAGACATTTTAGGACACACAAAACAAGTTTAGTGATTTTTTTTTGGCTAAATTATGGTGAAACTTATGCAGGCTTTGGATGAAAGTAACAATAGGTGCTTTAAAATTTTAGTGTCGGCAACAGTGCCGTCACAACGTAACCCCTGTGTGGTATTGTGGAAGAGTGCAGGGTTGGACCCTGCGGTGAAATATTAAAATGATATGAATCTGGTACAGGCGTCAGTGCACCCAAATATTGTGCCTTTGGTGGCAGTAAGTGCCTTCACACCGTAACCCCTCTGTGGTATTGTGGAAGAGTGCGGTGGTGGAGGTTTTGGTAATGCAGAAGAGATCCCCGATCTATTCAGTTACATCAGCAGCTATAACAAAACCGGGTCAGCAATGTGTAGGCACTTGTACTGCGCTACTGTATATGGTGAGAATAGGCGCACACCAGTAGCAACAGGAAGCAAACAGAACAGGCAGGAAATACACAGAGAGAATAGTCAAATGGCAGGCAAAGTCGGCAACAGATCGGGTCCTCAAAACAAGCAGGGTCAGTAACAAGTATACAAACTGATTCGGTAAGCTAGCGATGCGGGAATAAAGTGTAGCGACGCACAGCGTAGCGACCTGAAGATAAGCAAACATTTTGCAGGCTTGACTTCACTCCGCTCCGCCTTGCAGCGTGTCTACACTGCATTACGCTTGCTTCTCACCACACTGGACAGGAATCCACTAACTAAATTAAAATGTACACACAAAACCGTTTTATTTTCACAAAGCACATGTTATATAGGCAAAAAAAAGTTTCTACTCAATAAAATACATAAAAAATTACTGTTAAATTAATAGGAATAGTATAAAAATATAAAAAAAGTAACCCCTGATCATATATAGGGAGTAGGAGACGGAGCGCTGTGTATAGAGTAGGGATGCATTGATACCACACACAGACATATACGTATATATCAACATGCAGACCTATATATACGTATATATCAACACGCAGATATATACAGCGCTGTCCTAGGAGTGGCTTTGACCAGTTGCATAACCTTATCTTTGCTACAAAGCCACAGTGTGGCATAGCATTGATTTTAGGGTTCTGTGTAATAACAGATCCAGGATGTGTAAAAGTGAGACAGAGGTCATTTGCATATCTTACCCAGAATTCCTTGCTGCATATGGGGAATGTGGCACAGGAGCTCTGGGATGCAATTCTTTGAATTGCTATGATGTGCGGGTGGCTTCTGCAATATTAAACACACTTTTGATAGTGTGGAGGCTTTTTGTCTCACTTTTAGTCCTTCACCACAACCCTTATAGACACTTACTTACCTATGGTCCAAACATCCACTGCAACTGGTCATGCCTGTCTCCTAGCTGATGAGGGTTCAACAAACCTGAAACAGCGCTGTCCTAGGAGTGGCTTTGACCAGTTACATAACCTTATCTTTGCTACAAAGCCACAGTGTGGCATAGCATTGATTTTAGGTTTCTGTGTAATAACAGATCCAGGATGTGTAAAAGTGAGACAGAGGTCATTTGCATATCTTACCCAGAATTCCTTGCTGCATATGGGGAATGTGGCACAGGAGGTCTGGGATGCAATTCTTTGAATTGCTATGATGTGCGGGTGGCTTCTGCAATATTAAACACACTTTTGATAGTGTGGAGGCTTTTTGTCTCACTTTTAGTCCTTCACCACAACCCTTATAGACACTACATATATATATATATATATACACACCCACCCACAGACCTCAGACCATATATACACATACACACATGAGGTGGCATGTGGACAATCTCAACTAAATGCGCCCCCCCCCCCATTTGGCTGATCCTCCAGAAGAAATGTTGAACTCGACAGAGCAGAGAATATATATATTACTCTCTGCTCTATCGGGTCCAACATTTCTTCTGGAGGGATCAGCCAAATGGGGAGGGCAATTAGTTGCCAAAATGTGTGTGTAATACAAGTCTGGATATATGTATTTATAAAAATATAGATATATATCTTATCTATATATATATCATACCTGCCCTTACCATCCCCTATAAATTTGCTAAAAATTTACACACAAAAAAACAAACCACTGCCTGAGACACTGCGCAGCCCACATGCCAATAGGGATGAGCCGAACACTCCCCGAGTTCAGTTCGAAGCCGAACCCAAACTTTCCAAATGTTCTGACCCGAACCTGAACTCTGACCCCATACAAGTCAATGGGGCTGAAAATTCGGTTTTTAGAGTGCCCTCCAAGAGGGCATATATGCTAGATATTTGCCATAAAAAGTGTATGGGGGTCGGGGTAGTGCCCTGGGGGACAGGAAACAAGGACAAAAAGTTAAAAAAATAAGTTTTTAAAGGGACAGTGAGTTTTCCATGAAATAAGGGTTAAATATAAAAACGAAAAATTCCTTCAAATATCGTGCCTAGGAGGTCCTCATAACCTGCTCGTGAAGTGGCGGATTTCTAGGATGTATAGAAATATGTAAAAACCAAAAAATGACATTTCAAATGACGGTAAATGCTTTTCCTTTAATCTATCCATAAACAACTGCTTGGGGCGGCAGTCTGTATGAAAAGAAGAGACATTTTCGGACACGCAGAAAAAGTTTACTGATTTTTTGGCAGTGAAAAGCAGGAGATTGACTGGAGAATGGAAAATTCTAGGTCAAAATAGCCAAACCAGAAAAATTCTCCCATTTAGGCTAGGGTCAGACTAGCGAATTTTTAACATGCGTTTAGGTGCACTTATTCACGGCCGCACTACCAGCAAATGACGGGCAATGACAGCCAATATACGAAGTACGGTTCCACGAAAGTCCGGCTGCGCAACGCAAGTGTAAAATGTATGCATTTTTTCGAGAACGCAGAACCGCTAGTACGGACGTACAGAGTGCGCTGCGTCCACTAGCAGCGTGTGTGCGTGATTTGGAGACGTCAGACCCTGCTCATGTCCGGCCAACATAACGTCCAGACACCCAAAGTTTCCTGGTTTGGATCCATAAAAAATCACGCACAAAAATGCGCATCGTATGACCGTTTTCGCGCATTCCGTGAAAAAATAAGACAATGCGTTCGGACGCACTTTTTGACGGTCGCTGTGAAAAATGCGTTAGTCTGACCCTAGCCTTATCTCACTTTCCAAATCGGCTATTTGGTCCAGATTGTTCTCTTTTCCTGCCATTCTCCTGGTTTTCACCTTTCTCTGAACAACCCTGAGAGAGAGGTGAAAGCCAGGAGAAGAGAACAATCAAGACCAAATAGTCAATTTGGAAAGTGAGTTAAATGGGAGAATTTTTCTGGTTCGGCTATTTTGACCTAGAATTTTGCACTTCTCCAGTTATTCTCCTGCTTTTCACCGCTCTCTGAATAACCCTGTGAATGTTTAATCCCGAGGTGAAAAATAACATTGCTTAAGGCTGGGGTCAGACGAGCGCAGTTATCACGTCCGTGTTGCCGCACATTTGTACGTCCGTGGCAGCATAGCATTCTGACCAATGGAGCCCCACACACGAAGTACGTCCGCACGGAAGTGCGGATGCATGGCGGACGCAGCAAACGGACGCAGGTTAGGCAAGAACGTAATACTGCTAGAACGGACGTGCGGAGTGCGCCACGTCCGCAACGTCCGTGTAGCTTTGTATGTGAGTGATGAAACGAGGTCAGATGGACTGCATTTATACGTCCAGCATTTTTGACGGACAGAATGTTTTTTCATTTTAATTTATTTCCCCTGCTACATCAGTCAAAAAATGCGCTCATCTGACCCTAGCCTTAGATGTTATTTTGAATTTTTTTCCACTTGGCTGCTATGGACACGCTCAGCGCGTCCAGCCAAGTGGTTCTCCTGTGCTATGGACGCGCTGATTCCGGCAGATTGCTGCGCCCCCCCGGTGCGGGCTGACATCTTGGATGTCAGCCCAGCACTCCTGGACCCCGGCGGAGCAATTAGATGTCATTGCGGCGGCGCGATGACATCTAATTCAGGCACCCGCCCGCATGTGCGGAGGAAGCGCCTGAAAGGGAGGGGGGAGGTCCTTCGGACCTCTCTCCCTCCCGATCGCCGGGGGGCTGGGGGTTAATCCAGGCACCGTTTGGAAGGGCAAACCTGCCTGCCCTTCCAAACGGTGGCTGTGATTAACCCCTGGGGAGCCGGATCACGAATCGGCGCTGAAAAGCGCCGGATCGTGATCCTCTCCTGGAGCTGGCTGACATCTTGGATGTCGGCCAAGCCTCCAGGAACTCCCCCTGAGGACTGGCGTCATTGTGCATAGCACGATGACGCCAGTCCTGGAGTTAACCCCTAACTGCCACCAATGGTGGAGATAGGGGGTTAATTGGAACCCCCTATATCCCGATCCGTGGCAGCTAGGGGTTAATATTTGATATCGTTGGATCGACCAGAGCATGGCCTTTCCAAAGATACCAAACATGAGCATGAAAAATATTTTTCAAAAAAATTAACAAGTTTTTTTTTGTTTTGTTAATGCAGCAATATTGTTCCCATTTCAATTATAATGTGAACAATAATGCTGCACTAACGATTTTTGTATGCGGTGCGTTTGTTAAAAAAAGCGAAATTTTCCCCCAAAAAAAATGTAACGAGACCCCATTTCTAATTTTTTTAACAAGCGCACTCCATACAAAATATAACCGCAAACGATCGCATGTTAAAATGTGAAAAAAACACTTTACACATAATAAATTATTGAAAATTCAAATTTTATTGCATTTTTGTTATAATATACAGACATGACATAACGTATACATATAATAATGACATATTATGAATCTGCCAAGTCTGCCGGAAAGAACGATATATAATATGTCTGGGTCATATATCAAAATATGGCTACAAAACGCGGTAAAAATGACCTCAGCACAGAGGTGTGAAAAGCCTTAGCCGCGAAAGGGTTAAATGCAGCATATTAGGATGTTTTAGGGAAATTAATTCTCAAATCTCAATCAGAAGCAGACACCACCCCACCCTCAGTATGTTGTACAATGTATCAAATTGATTACCAGACTAAAACCACCTGGTGTTATGCCCGTTTGTGAACAGAGGTCATTTAGAGTTGATAATCTTTCCACGTACACATTAGTTTTTAATTCAATATCTAATAAACCTTTGCTTATAATATTCTGCAGTAAAGAGTCTCTTTATTTCTAGATTTTTTTGTATTTTTTTAGCATTTTCTATACTTTTTTCAAAATTTCTTTTTGTTTTCGAACTCGAACCGAACAGACCCAAAAAGTTCGAAATTCGCGAACTTTCGAACTGCCAAAGTTTGGATCTAACTCCAAACCGTCCGAACCCGAACAGCTCATCCCTACATGCCACCCCCCTCTATCTGACTGAATGTATCTAATATATAATTAAATACATTCAGCCAGGTAGAGAAAGAAAAAAAAAGTTTTATTTTATGTTCCCGGGGACATTTAAAAATGTCCTCGATTTTTTATTTTTTTTTAGAATTGTGTCGCCTTACCTTAGCCTGGTGGTCAGTGGGGGCTCCCTGGATCCTGGTTGTGGGGGGGGGGGTTCTGCCGTGGCCGCAGGTGCAGTGGCTCCCTCCCTGCGCTGCCTGTCTCTGTGCACCCGGGCGGCTAGCCCGCACAGTCGCAGCTCTGTCATCTGGTGGCCGCATGCTCCTCAAGGGGATCCTTGGGAGGCCCGGCAGGCTTCCCTCTACAGTGCCTGATTAGAGGGCCGTGTCTGCCTGATGTTTTAGTAACAAGAATGTTTTATCCCATAGGCTTCAATGTTAAAAATATTCCCATTTTAATTCAATATCTAATAAACCGTTGCTTATAATATTCTGCAGTAAAGAAGTCTCTTTATTTCTAGATTTTTTAGTATTTTTTACGCATTTTATACTTTTTTAAAAAAAAATTTTTCGAACTTTTGGCGAACGTCCCAAAAAAGTTCGAAGTTCGTGAACTTTCGAACAGCCGATGTTCGATTCGAACTCCGAACAGATCCGAACCGAATGCTCATCCCTAGTGCTGAGATCGGCTGTTACTATAACTCTCACTTTAAGGCTAGGGTCAGACTAACGCATTTTTCACGTTGTCCGTGAAAATGTGCGTTCGAAGAATGGACGTATTTTTTCACGGAATACGCAATAGCGGTCATACGATGCGCAGTTTCATCCGTGATTTTGTACGGATCATCAATAAAACACTTCTTGCATCTGGACGTTATGTTGGCCGGACATTAGCAGTGTCTGACATCTCCAATTCACGCACACACGCCGCTAGCGGGCGCAGCACACTCTGTACGTCAGTACTAGTGGTTTAACGTTCTCGAAAAAATGCGTTCATTTTCCACTTGCGTTGCGCAGCCGGACTTTTGTGCGACCGTACTTCGTATATTGGCCGTCATTGCCTGGCATCTGCTGCTAGTGCGGCCGTGATTAAGTGCGCCAGAACGCGCGTTCGCACTGCCTCAGTCTGACCCTAGCCTAACTGGTTACAGCCCTCAGTCACTGTAATATTGATAAAATAGGTATTTAGAGAAGATGATTATTATTACTGCAGGGCTCAAAATTTCATGTCCCAAGCTACTAACCAGGCCATAAGAGTTACTCGCCACCAGTTGCTCCACCTAACCTCTACGCAGCCCTTAACTCTGCCCCTAAATACACCCCCTTACATTATCTTATGAAATTACACTGTTAAAGGTTTTATTTAGAATTCTACATACAACATTTAAAATTCTCCCATTTATCTCACTTTCCAAATCGGCTATTTGGTTTAGATTGTTCATTCTCCTGGCAATTCTCCTGGATTTCACCTCTCTCTGAATAACCCTGATAGAGAAGTAATGGTTAATCTATTCAGAGAATGCCAAACAGCACCAAAATGTCAGTGATATATATAAAGTGAACAATAATGCTGCACTAACTCACATCTCATTTTTATGTCACCAACAAGTGTGGAGGTGATGGCACAATCCATTGTTACGAATTGTTACATCAAAAACCTAAACCGCCGCACTGCAGCGAAGTGCACTGAGGTGGGGGGGGGGACTTTGGAACCCTGCGTCACTAATCTTTACACCTCACAAGGTCAAGTGAGGTGTCATTGGGAAAGTCAGAGTCTGGCCTTTGCATTAATACCAAAACTGACCATGTAAAATCTAAAAGAAAAGAAAACAAAAAACATCTTTTATTTATTTTTAGTTCCATTGCAATGGCATTGTCCATTTGTGACGTATAAAATGAGCAATACCACTGCCATTACTCACCTTCTCATTTCCCACACTGGAAGCAAGGTCACATGCAGGTCACAAGGTCACATGCAGGTTTTACACATGCAGGGTAATTCAAAGAGATTAGAAAAGTCACCGCACATTCGGTGACTTTTCGTTCTCTTCAATTCGGTTCCTTTTGCCGATCCCATTTCGGTGACCCTGCGGTGTATTCAGCAAACACCACAGGGTCCCCGAATTGCAGGGAAAGGCTGCCGCAAACCTGACGAAAACTAACCGCAAAACCTGGCGAATGCATGCCGAAAACCCCCAAAAACATCTGGATTAACCTGCCAAAAACCACAGAAAAACCCGAGCAGGAGCCGATCACACGCAGCGAAGCCGTCGGAAAAAGCAGAGAAAGCCGAGACCGCAGACAGAGTGAAGTGAATAAATTAGGAAAACAGTTTGCATGAACGATTGAAAAGTGAAACGCTGTTTGCAAAGAAACTACTGAGCGAAAATGTCTGAAATTTACATATGAGGTCCAGGGAATGATAATAAAAAGGGCAGTTACAGAAAAAATGAGTAAACTTAAAAAAAAAAAAAAAAAATCTGAAAAATGCTTAAAATGTCATAAAAAATCTATAAATAAAGAGACTCTTTACTGCATAATTTTATAATGAACGGTTTATTAGATATTGAATTAAAACGGGAATATTTTTAACATTGAAGCCTATGGGATTCTCTTGAATTAACTTGCCGAATTAAACCACCGAATGGCAGGGCGTTTCAGGAACCTTTCACTGCTGGTTTGTGTTCTCTGAATAGCCGAAGCAGTGCTTTTTCATGGGGTTTTCACTGCCCTTGAACAGGCACCGTATGTTCAGACAATTCGCCAGGATCAGGCACCGTATGTTCAGGCAATTCGCCAGAATTTGGCGAATTGCCTGCTCTCTGGATAGCCGAATGGCCAGGAAAGGTAACCGAACGCTGATTTTCAGCGTTCGGTTACCTTTCTCAAGCAATTCGGATCTCTTTGAATAACCCTGTTAGTCATATTATTCATAAAACAGCATCCTCCAAAACACAAGGGGCTCTATTACATTCTCCGTGCAAATTCACGCGCGCTGCACAATTTTTTTTGCGCACAGCGTTAAACCTTAACGCGCGTAAATTAACGCTTGTATTACGATCCAAGCGCATTTTTTCATCCGTCAAAAAATATCACGCGTAAAAAATTAACGTTCCATGGAGAAATCAGTGGGCAATCAGAATTAAGAACCACAATTGTCTCCCGTTCAGTTTTTGCGCCTGTTAAAGTCAATCTGAGTATATATGCTGCAGCAATAATAAAAACACGCACAACTTCTCCATTTTATTGTTTGAGTGTGTGTAGAATGTGTAATTATACTGCGCTGTATTTTTGTTTTTCTTTTCAGGCTGGTGTATTTGTTTCAGCCAGCATGTTCCGATTTGCAGTTACCACCAGCTTTTAAAAGATGTTAAAAAAATGCGTTCGTTTGCCACTTGCGTTGCGCGGACGAACTTTTGTGCGGCCGTTCGTCGTATGTTCCCCGGCATTGGACGTCATTCGCTGCTAGCACGGCCGTGATTTCGTGCGGCTAAGGCTAGGGTCAGACGAGCGTGATTTTTACGGACTGTACGTCCGTACGGAAGACACAGTAGTGGCCACACAGTCCGTTTTTTTCACTGACGTATATTTTGACGGATGTAGGAGGGAAAATAAATTAAAAAGCAAAACCATTTTGTCCGTGAAAAATGCTGGACGTATAAATGCAGTCCGTATGACCACGTTCCATCACTCACACACATAGCTATGCGGACGTTGCGGACGCAGCGCACTTTGTGCGGCCGTTCTAGTGGTTGTACGTTCTTGCCTAACTTGCGTCCGTTTGCCGCGGCCGCGGTGCGTCCGCAGTTCAGTGCGGACGTACTTTGTGTAACAGGCTCCAATGGACTTTCTTTCATACTATCACGGACGTACTTTTAGGCGCAATCACGGACGTGAACACTACGCTCGTCTGACCCCAGCCTAAACGCACGTTAAAACTGCTTTCGTCTGACCTTAGCCTTAGACATTAACGTTATACGATGTTCAGCGCAAAGGGTTTTGCCCCTCGCGTTAATACGTTTTTGCGCACACGCACATTTTTGCGCGAAGAGTGTAATAGTGCCCAAGGGAAATATTTCATTTATTTCATTTTTTGGGTAAAATTGTATATTTTCTCATAAAAATGCAGTAACAGGTTCCCATTTCAATTTTTTCTAACAAAAATTCCCTATAGAATATATAACCAAAAAAGTTTGGATGATAGTTAGATATAACTGTATCTGGACTATTAAATAACCTAAATTACAAGAAAAGCCCAACAAAATCTTCAGCTCCCGGCCCATAGAGCAAGCTGGTCCTGAGTGTCCTGGAACTATAACCAGTTCTCTAAGCTAAGTTGTTCATAGTGCCTTGCATCTCCCTTAAGGCATTTTTAAAAAATATATTATAATTGAAAACTGATGTGTTTTCAGGATTCTTTGATTGCTTCCTTGGTGTCTTGAGAGCTTAATACTTCATACTAGGTATTTTAGATTTAAAAATGTAGGCTCATCCACTTTATCAGGGTCATGAAACAGTTGGCATTGAATGACGACGCTCAACATTCATGTAGGTCAAGCACCAAGAGTAAGCATATTCTCATGCTTTTCAATCCACAGACATGTCATGATATGATGACATTCAAGATTTATAGATGTATCTTTCCATCACTGCGTGATCTAATTTATTCATTTTTAAAAAGGAAATAACTGTTCATCGGGCGGACGGTGGGTTTGTAGAACAATATTTCATTGTAACCGGTTAAGACAGGGTCACGGGATTTAATTTGAACATTAATGGTGGAAAATTACTCTAACCATGACTAATTTCATGTGTTGACCTTCTTCAGAAGCCATAGGACATTTAATTGCTTAAAGCCCAGGCAGTATCACTAAGGCTGGGGTCAGACGAGCGTGATTTCTACGGACTGTACGTCCGTGCAGTACGGACATCGTCAGTACGGATGACGCAGTAGTGGCCACACAGTCCGTTTCTTCACTGAAGTTATTTTTGACGGATGTAGGAGGGGAAAATAAATTACAATGAAAAAACATTCTGTCCGTCAAAAATGCTGGACGTATAAATGCAGTCCGTCTGACCATGCTCCATCACTCACACACAAAGCTATGCAGACGTTGTGGACGTGGCGCACTCCGCACGTCCGTTCTAGCAGTATTACGTTCTTGCCTAACCTGCGTCCGTTTGCCGCGGCCGTTGTGCGTCCGCAGTTCAGTACGGACGTACTTCATGTGTCAGGCTCCAATGGACTTACTTTCATGCTATCACGGACATACTTTTAGGCGCAATCACGGACGTGAACACTACGCTCGTCTGACCCCAGCCTAAGGGATTTGGGCTTTTGGAGTTAAGAATGTCTATTGCTGTTTTGGTCTGCAGGTGGTCCGTGGGAAAATGCTAATTGCAGGGCCGGATTAAGATCTCTATGGGCCTGGAGCTGAATATTTTGGTGGTCTTTTTAAGGAATTTAGTGAAATGACAACATATTTTAGGCTATTTAATATTGCATATGTAGGTATATCTAACCAGGCAGATACTGTTTGAGTAAATTTCCATTCAGATTTCAATCTGAAAAAATATTTTTTCATATTTTATCATCCAAACCTCTGGTTATATATTCTATAGGGAATTCTTGTTAAAAAAAAAAATTAAATGGGAACCTGTAACTGCATTTTCCTGAGAAAATATACAATTTTAGCCCAAAAATTTGATATTTCCCATGTGCTTTGGATAATGGTGTTTTATGAATAGTACAACTATGAATCCTGTACTGTCCTTGCTCCCAACGTGGGAAAGGAGAAGGTAATGGCAGTGGTATTGCTAATTTTATACGTGACAAATGGACAATACCATCGCTTTGGAACAAAAAAAAAAAAAATAATTGTTTTCTGTTTGGTATCAATGCAAAAGCCAGACTCCAGGGGCGTATCTACCAGGGGTGCAGCAGGTGCCACTGCACCTGGGCCCCTGAGTCCGGGGGCCCACAACGGAGTAGCCCTGCTTGCCACACAGTCCAGGCTGGGGTCAGGCACCTGGTCCCCGTTTGATCGGCAGCGTGTGGGATCAAACTCCCACACGCTGCGCCAGAAATAATGGTCCTCCCGGGGGGAGAGGAGGAGGAAGAAGAGGACAGTTGCTCACATGGGGACGTGCTGGCCCCCGCCCCTTCCCCTTCCACAGCCACGCAAAGCAGAGCCTCCCCTGCTGTGCTGGAAGTGTCCAGCACGTGCAGGGAGGGGAAGTGGAGAGAGTGGAGACCATACTTACCTATGGTAAGGATGTAACAAGCTGGGGTGGGTTGTGTGTGTGAGTGAGCAGAGGCTGGCTAATTACTGGGGTCTGATACTGGCTGGCTAATTACTGGGGTTCTGATACTGGCTGGCTAATTACTGGGGTTCTGATACTGACTGGCTAATTACTGGGGTTCTGATACTGACTGGCTAATTACTGGGGTTCTGATACTGGCTGGCTAATTACTGGGGGTCTGATGCTGGCTAATTACTGGGGGTCTGATACTGGCTGGCTAATTGCTGGGGGTCTGATACTGGCTGGTTAATTACTGGGGGGTCTGATACTGGCTGGCTAATTACTGGGGGTCTGATACTGGCTGGCTAATTACTGGGGGGTCTGATATCTGGGGGTCTGATATCTGGGGCCTGCACAGAGGGTGGGTCTTGAAGGCGCGGGCGTACAGCCACCGAGGGGGGAGCCCTTCATGGATTCTTGCACAGGGGCCCTGAGGTTTCTAGTTACGCCTCTGCCAGACTCTGTCCTGTCTGACACCTCAGTTGACCTTGCGAGGTGTAAAGATTAGTTGCGTAGGGTTCCAAAGCCCCCCCCAGTGCACTTCACTGCATTGTGGCGGTTTAGATTCTTGATGTAACAATTTGTACTAATGTAGTGTACCATCACCTCCACGCTTGTTAGTGACATGATACATGATATAGTGAGTTACTGCAGCATCATTGTTCCCTTTATAACTGAAAAATATTGCGGTGTTAGAAATAAAAAAAAAAATAAACAAATATTTATGTTATTTTTATTTTTACATAAAACCTGGTCATGTTTGGTATCATTGGAAAGGTCATGCTCTAACCTTTCTGATGATACCTCAGACGACCCTGTAGCTTATATGGAGGTGGATATATAGTGGTCCAAATGCCCATCAATGCAGACAAATGTATCTTTTCTGTGGGCCTTTTTCTGGGGCATGGGCCTGGAGCTGCTGCTCCATCTGCCCCTATGTTAATCTGGCCCTGGCTAATTGGGATATGGTGTCTTCTTGCCCCAAATTATTGGTGAATGTTTTGTGTTAATTACTCATCACACCGAATTCTTTCCATAAATATCTGGGTTGATTTCCCCCCCTCTATAATTAGATAGAATGTCACATTCAAGGGTCAAGTCGAGGTGAAACGCGAGAAACGGCAGTCCGAAATTACTAATCGCGGTAAACACAAACTAAATCGATTTTGAAATGGAGCCGATACTAAAAGAAAAGGGAACGGAAATGATACGAAATGCTGAAAAAAACTGAATGAAATGATCATAAACAAAAATAACGGAACGAAATGATTTGAATTGGAAAAAAACAGAACCAAATGATCTGAAACGAAAAAAAAACAAAACCGAATAAAATGATCTAAAACAAAACAGTGTGTGGACTGGATTCATATGCTGCATTAGTTATACTGCAGAGAGGTGCTTCTTCCCAGCTGTGTGTGGACTGGATTCGTATGCTGCACTAATTATTCTGCAGAGAGGCGCTTCCCAGCAGTGTGTGCATTCATGTGCTGCATTAATTATACCGCAGAGAGGCGCTTCCCAGCAGTGTGTGTATTCATATGCTGCATTAATTATACCACAGAGAGGTGCTTCCCAGCAGTGTGTGGATTCATATGCTGCATTAATTATACCACAGAGAGGTGCTTCCCAGCAGTGTGTGGATTCATATGCTGCATTAATTATACCACAGAGAGGCGCTTCCCAGCAGTGTGTGGATTCATATGCTGCATTAATTATACCGCAGAGAGGCGCTTCCCCGCAGTGTGTGGATTCATATGCTGCATTAATTATACTGCAGAGAGGCGCTTCCCAGCAGTGTGTGGATTCATATGCTGCATTAATTATACTGCAGAGAGGTGCTTCCCAGCAGTGTGTGGATTCATATGCTGCATTAATTATACTGCAGAGAGGCGCTTCACAGCAGTGTTTGGATTCATATGCTGCATTAATTATACCACAGAGAGGTGCTTCCCAGCAGTGTGTGGATTCATATGCTGCATTAATTATACTGCAGAGAGGCGCTTCACAGCAGTGTTTGGATTCATATGCTGCATTAATTATACCACAGAGAGCGGAGAAAACGAAAACGAAATGCAAATCAATTGAAAATAACTCCTAAGGCTAGGGTCAGACGAGCGTGATTTCTACGGACTGTACGTCCGTGCAGTACGGACATCGTCAGTACGGAAGACGCAGTAGTGGTCACACAGTCCGTTTTTTCACTGAAGTTATTTTTGACGGATGTAGGAGGGAAAAATAAATTAAAATGCAAAACCATTTTGTCCGTGAAAAATGCTGGACGTATAAATGCAGTCTGTCTGACCACGTTCCATCACTCACACACAAAGCTATGCGGACGTTGCGGACGCAGCGCACTTTGTACGGCCGTTCTAGCGGTTGTACGTTCTTGCCTGCCTTGCGTCCGTGGGCCGCGGCCGTTGTGCGTCCGCAGTTCAGTGCGGACGTACTTCGTGTAACGGGCTCCGTTGGGCTTCCTGTCATGCTATCAGGGACGTACTTTTAGGCGCAATCACGGACGTGAACACTACGCTCGTCTGACCCCAGCCTTAGAATGAAAAATGAAGTGATCCAAAAAACGAAATAACCCATAAAAACAGAAAACGAATCATTCCGAATCAATAGGAAACAAAAACGGTTCGAAATAACCCAACTCGAAAATAAAAGCGGCCCAAAAAAACCCAGAAAGAAAAATCACGCACATCTCTAAATATTCTGCTTATGTGTCTATTTTCACAGCACGAATCTGTGTCTTGAATAGAATTTTTGGCTTTCATTTATATTAATTTCCAGACTCTATTGCGATTTCAATGTATAATCACAAACCTAATTTATTGCGTTTCTGAGATAAACAAATCAGGATCTGTTTCTGTTGAATTAACGAGTCTACACCTGTATTGCAATTAAACCTTTCACAATGTTCAGCAATTAATTTTCCATGAATGCTCTGTAACTACACAGCAACGAGCAACCACTCGCCTTTCAGGGGCTCGCATGAGAATTGATCAGGTATTCTGATTGCTCATTCTTATTGTTTATGGAACAGACGCTGTTCAGCCACAACATTTAAACCCACCTGCCTAATATCGTATAGGTCCCCCTCGTGCTCCCAAAACAGCTGTGATGCATTAAGGCGTAGACGCCACAAGACCTCTGAACATGTCCTGAGGTATCTCGCACCTAGACATTAGCAACAGAACCTTTAAGGCCGGGGGCAGACAAGTGTTTTTGAGGGCGGAAGGAACGTCCGTGAGAGTGGATGTTCCTTCCACTCTGACGCCCGTCTGGCCACCTCGCTGAGCGCACTGTCCACCTATGGAGGATTGCGCTTTGCAGCCCTGTCGAACGCGTTTTGTAGCGCTTCGATGGGGAGGCTTACAGGACCAGCAGCAGCAAGTCCGCTGTTGTGCGTGCAATTCACACACAAAGTGTCACAATGCCGCAATGGACGCCGGGAGGCAAGTCAGTACGGGCACACATAGTGCACTTGTCTGACCCCAGCCTAAGTCCTGCAAGCTGGGGTCTCCATAGATAAGATATGTTCTTCCATCTCAACCCAGTGAGGCTCAATCAGTTTGAGATCTGGGGTCTTTGGAGGCCAAAGCAACACTTTGAAACCTTTGTCATGTTCCTCAAATCCTTCCTAAACAGTGTTTGCAGTGGGGCAGGGTGCATTATCCTGCTGAAAGAGGCCACTGCCATCAGGGACCACCATTGGCATGAAGGGGTGTAGGTGGTCTGTAACAATCTATAGGTAGGTAGGTGGTGAATGTCAAATGTCTGCAAACACCTTTCTATCATGGCCAGTATTACATTTTCAGCAATGTGAGCTACAGTAGCTCTTCTGTGTGTTAGGATTAGATGGCCTAGTCTTCTCTCCACATGGTACCCATGATCGTCATGCCAGTTCACCTGTTGTCATTTCTTGCACCACTTTTGCAGAATTTCTGAAACAAAGCAAAGGGATTTAGTTTATTGCAAATTAAATGTATCTGCATATAGTCTCCAGAACATGTTCCCAAAGCAGCAGCATGCCATACATTGCAGCCGATGTGCTGCGGCCCACAGGACTGCTCTCTGTGCTTGTAACTATCAGTCTAGACACATGCTTGTTCTGCCCTCACGAATAGGGATGAGCCAAACACCTCCCGAGTTCGGTTCGGATCCGAACCCGAACTTTCCAAATGTTCGAACCCGAACTCGAACTCAATACAAGTCAATGGGGCTGAAAATTCGTTTTTTAGAGTGCCCTCCAAGAGGGCATATATGCTAGATATTTGCCATAAAAGGTGTATGGGGGTCCGGGTAGTGCCCTGGGGGACAAGAAACAAGGGCAAAAAGTTTTAATAAAAACGTTTTTAAAGGGACAGTGAGTTTTCCATGAAATAAGGGTTTAAAATAAAAACGAAAAATTCCTTCAAATATCATGCCTCGGAGGTCCCCATAACCTGCCCGTGAAGTGGCGGATTTGTAGGATGTATAGAAACACTTAAAAACAAAAAAATGACGTTTCAAATGACGGTAAATGCGTTTCCTTTAAATCTATCCATAAACAACTGCTTGGGGCGGCAGTCTGTATGAAAAGAGGAGACATTTTCGGACACAGAGAAAAAGTTTAGTGATTTTTTTTTGGCTAAATTAGGCTAGGGTCAGACTAACGCATTTTTCGCGTTGTCCGTGAAAAAGTGCGTTCGAACGAATGGACGTATTTTTTCACGGAATACGCGATAGCGGTCATACGATGCGCATGTTCGTCCGTGATTTTGTACGGATCATCAATAAAACACTTTTTGCGTCTGGACGTGATGTTGGCCGGACATTAGCAGCGTCTGACCTCTCCTAATCACACACACACGCTGCTAGCGGACGCAGCGCACTCTGTACGTCAGTACTAGCAGTTTGACGTTCTCGAAAAAATGCGCTCGTTTGCCACTTGCATTGCGCGGCCGCACTTTCGTGCGACCGTTCTTCGTATGCTGCCCGGCGTTGGACGTCATTTGCTGCTAGCACGGCCGCGATTAAGTGCGGCTAAACGCACGTTAATATTGCGCTCGTCTGACCCTAGCCTTATTGTGAAACTTATGCAGGCTTTGGATGAAAGTAACAATAGGTGCTTTAAGGCTGGGGTCAGACTAGCGCACTTTTATCGTGCGTTTAGGCGCACTTAATCCGGCCGCACTAGCAGCAAATGACAGGCAATGACGGCCAATATACGAAGTACGGCCGCACGAAAGTCCAGCCGCGCAACGCAAGTGGAAAATGAATGCATTTTTTCGAGAACGCTGAACCGCTAGTACTGACGTACAGAGTGCGCTGCGTCCACATAGCAGCGTGTGTGCGTGATTAGGAGACGTCAGACACTGCTCATGTCCGGCCAACATAACGTCCAGACACCCAAAGTTTCCTGGTTTGGATCCGTAAAAAATCACGCACAAAAATGCGCATCGTATGACCGTTTACGCGCTTTCAGTGAAAAAACACCTCAATGCGTTCGGACGCACTTTTTGACGTTAGCTGTGAAAAATGCATTCGTTTGACCCTAGCCTAAAATTGGGCCTTTAGCGTCAGCAACAGTGCCGTCACACAGTCTCACCCCTCTGAGGATATGAATCTGATACACTATTTTGCGCCCTAGGCAAGACCAGCTACTTGCACCCCCCCAAAAAAAAACGACACAACCTGAAACTGCTAAATTTCTTTTTACTTAAGAATAAAGTTTGAAAAGCACCAATAGTAAAGGTAAAATAAATATAAATAAACTGTATTAAACCATTTTAAATTAACTCTATTAAACAAATTAAAATTAACTGTATTGAACAAATATAAATTAACGAAAAAAAATAAGAGTTGTCACATAAGTTTCAAACATCAAAATTTCACTTTGCGTGCCTTATCTTTTGCAAATTTTCATCATGCGTATATATATATTGCCCAGGCCAATCCCCTGGTGGAGATAGGGGGTTCATTTGAACCCCGATATCTCCAGGCATCTAGTGGGTCATGGAGGGTTCAATCGAAAGGCCTGAGCATGGCCTTTCGAATGATACCCAACATGACCAGGTATAAAGTAAAAAAAATAAAATAAAAACATGTATTTTTTTGTGTGTTATTTTTATTAATGCAGCAATATTGTTCACATTGCAATTATAATGTGAACGATGATGCACTAATGATTTTTTTCTATGGGGTGCGTTTGCTATAAATCACGTAATTCCCCCCACAAAATGTAACAAGTCCCATTTCTAATTTTTGTACAAGCGCACCACATAGAAAACATAACCGCAAACACTCAGGTGCTAAAATGTGAAAAAAAACAACACTTTACTCACTGCAGATGATTAAAAATTTAATTTTTATTGCATTATTTTCATAATATACAGCCAGGACAGGACGTATACATATAAAAATGATATATTATGAATCTGCGGAGTCTGCCGGAAAGAACGATATCTAACATGTCAGTCATTTAACAAAATGTGGCTTCAAAATCGCGTTTAAACATGATGAGCGAAAGCGGTAAAAATGAGCTGAGCACACAGCGGTGAAATACAGCATATTAGAAGTTTTAGGAGGGAAATTAACACTTCTCAAATGTCAATCAGAAGCAGACACCACCCCACCCCCTCAGTATAGTCTACAATGTATCAAATTGATTAGACCAGACTAAAAACACCTGTTATGCCATTTGAAATACACAGGTCATTTAGAGTTGAGAATCTTTGCACATACACCTTAGTTTTTAATTCAATATCTAATAAACCGTTGCTTATAATATTCTGCAGTAAAAAGTCTCTTTATTTCTAGATTTTTTTAGTATTTTTATAAGCATTTTCTATACTTTTTTCAAAATTTCTTTTTTTTTGCGAACTCGAACCGAACACACCCAAAAAGTTTGAAGTTCGCAAACTTTCGAACAACCAAAGTTCGGTTCGAACTCCGAACTGATCGAACCGAACAGCTCATCCCTACTCACGATGTGTCTGAGGTACAAAGCTTAGCAGACAGCTAGCATATTGATAATAAAAATCCAGAAGCAGGATTGCATGAAGTCTTTCCTTTACTTTTATTTATCCTTACGTTTTAGATTCTTATTTACATCTATCTTTTATAGTAAAACTGCAAAAGATACAGAATTATAACAATATTAGGCTAGGAATGCAAATCTACACAGACACGTGACATGCATGCTTCCTAGCTGTGAAAATACTAGCTAAGACAAATCAAACACTATTAAACTAATATGGAACAGTATTTTCGCTGCTCAGCCATTTCACACCTCTGTGCTGAGCTCATTTTTACTGGTTTCACTCATTATGTTTAAACTCGTTTTGAAGCCATATTTTATTATATGACCCAGACATATTATATATCGTTCTTTCCGGCAGACTCGGCAGATTCATAATATATGATTATTATATGTATAAGTCATGACCTAAGAAAAGATACAATAAAATTTAAATTTTCAATAATTTACAACGTGTGAAGTGTTTTTTTTTCACATTTTAACACGCGAGCATTTGCGGTTATATTTTTTAGGAGTTGCGCATGTTAAAAAAAATTAGAAATGGGGTTTCGTTACATTTTTTTGGGGGGGAAATTACGCTATTTTTAACAAACGCACCCCATACAAAAATCGTTAGTGCAGCATCATTGTTCACATTATAAATGAAATGGGAACAATATTGCTGCATTAACAAACCAAAAAAAATATTTTTTTTTATAATTGTTTTTTTTATATTTTTTTATTTTCATTTTCATTTTCATTTCTTATTTTTTTCTTAATTTTTACCATGGTCATGTTTGGTATCTGCTCTGGCTGATCCAACAATACCAAACATTAACCCCTAGCTGCCACAGATAAGGAGATAGAGGGTTCATTGGAACCCCCTCTGTCCACCATTGGTGGCAGCTAGGGGTTAACTCCAAAACTGAGGTCATCGCTCTATGCACAATGACGCCAGTCATCAGGGGGAGTTCTCGGACGCTTGGCCGACATCCAAGATATCGGCCAGCTCCAGGAGAGGATCACGATCTGGTGCTTTTCGGTGCCGAATCGTGATCCGGCCCCCAAGGGGTTAAAGCCAGCCACAGTTTTGGAAGGGCAGGCTGTGCCCTTCCAAACGGTGCCTGACTTTCACCGCTGCCCCCAGCCGATCGGGAGGGAGAGAGGTCCAAACCCCCTCCCTTTCAGGCACCTTCCCCACACAAGATGTCAGCCCGCACCGGAGGGGCTCAGCGCCTCCATAGCACAGGAGAACCACTTGGCTGGACGTGCTGAGTCAAGTGGTTAAATTAAAAACGTTGATGCTTTACTTACAGACTTATAATTTCAAGGCCTGTGTGCAAGAAATGTGGAGCTGACTCTCTGTTGCTCTCTGAACATCAAATGGATTCCTAATCAGGAAGTAGCTGCCATGTATTGCTTGTAATGGCTGACAAATTAAAGCAACAGTACCCTAATACATTAAATGCATGGGAATCTGATTACCAGAACAATGCTGCTTTAGTGAAATTTGACCAACAGGTGAAGCCCTCTGCCTGTCAAATGAGTTTACATACAGTTCATACAGTTTGAGTAACAGGTGATGAGGGAGTTAAAAACAGTGCATAGTTCTACATAGCTAAGCTGTATAACATGCATAGTGCATGAGGGCAAATTACTCAGCATTATGGCAAGTATCACTTTACTGTTTTATCCTATACCACAGTTCTAATGAAGAGGCAATGGGTGGTGGAGGGAATGTTTAGGCAAGGCTGCAGGGGATCTGTTGTTGTGTGACGGCTACCAGAGATGACAGATGCCAGCTGTATGAGATCTGATAGTGGACTAAAACGCTCAATGGTACCCCCTGTGATTTTATTTACATATGTTCCACACAATGCAAGTGAATAGGTTGGTTTTCTCGACTTCTGACCCATAGCGTCCATTCTATGCCCAATGCCACACAAAGGATCGTGTGCTACTGGAGAGGGGGGCAGTTTGCAGCACAACATATCACATATAGAGTAAAACATCCAGCCCGAGTGTGGCTCGGGGTTACCGTTCACGGTAGTGGCCCTTTAACCTCCCTCGCGGTATTCCCGAGTGTGACTCGGGGTTAAATTTCACTACCGTGAACGGTAACCCCGAGCCACACTCGGGCTGGATGTTTACTCACCTCCTCCTGGCTCCCTCGCTGTCCCCCGCAATGTGATCGCGGCAAGCTGCTTCCTGGAAGGCTCCCTGTGAGTCACATGGTGCAGGGTGGGCGGGAACCATCAGCAAACTTATAAACAATTCATAAAATACTGTAATCCAAAGTGTAATGTTTATGAACGGCCACTGGGTGGCACTACAGGATAAGAAATAGACCATACATCCTCTTACCCTTACTGTTTTCATTGTTTTTTATTTTATTGAATATCATTTATTTGCATTATTTTGGATAATTATTTTTGGGATAATAAATTATTATTTCGTGTTTCAAACGTTTTCGGACTCAGTGTATTTACTATTTTTTTATTTATTTATTTATTTATAAAGGATTTTACCAGTAAGAACTATTGATTGCACGGATTTCAGTGCGTAATTCCTAATTATTACAGGCTAACTATGTACAAAAACCCGTTTCCTTTAAAAAAAAATTGAGACGCTTTTAGACACGAAATTTTAAAAAAATTAGACCGCCAGGGAGGTTAAGACTGATGCATAGCTTTACCAATGCCCCCAAGATGACATGAAGGAATGAATCACTGAAACCAAATTTCTATATGACAGAATAATATTTGAGGGGGAAAAAAATGTGTAAAACATATCTCACTTTTTAAGGCACCTTTCCTCGCTTCTCACTCGTTCATTTCACAGGGTGTATGTAGTACAGTATTAGTCTCATATTAAATTTTAATATCCTCTACATCATTTTTTCCATCTTCAAGCAATACAAGTGGAGCAGTTACATCTTAAAATTACAATGTGTAATGAAAAATCAAATCTGTTGCTCAGTGTTCCATGGCATATTTAAAAAAAAAAAAGGTGAAAATGACTTTTTTAAAATCACTTTTGCTACTTCTTTTCCATTACATATACAGTATCAGTGCTTTGCAACCTTATTCATCCCATGGTACAGTGAGAAGGCGCTAAAACAGTTTCAAAAGGATATTTTATTATTTACAATGAGTATTAAGACTACATTTAAAGTTCTATCCAGCAATACATCTCCTTAACTCCTTCACTACCAAGTTGTTTTCCATAAAATCACTGCCAGGAACGAATGGATTTATGGAAAATACCGTTGCATTGCAGAAAAGGGGTTATTCAGAGAGAGTTGAACTGGGCCCAAAATTGCACTAAACGTTGAATTTCCTTGTACGGTGCAATTTCGTGGCCATTCGGCTATTCAAAACCTGGCAATTCACCAAATCTTGGCGAATTGCCAGCTAAATAAAGTGGCTGTGCTGCCTTCAGAGCAGAAATGTAAAATGGAATGTGTTTAGAGACGCCATCTAGTGGCCGTTTATTTTTACAGCACCCTGGTATTCAGCCTTCACAGAATTCCTATAGGCTAAGTCATGTGCTTCCCTCACTATTACAGGGGATTGTGGGAGAGAGGCCACCACTTCCTTCACCACAGGAGCTGGAAGGAACACCTCATTACAATCTCTCTCCCTATAGAAAGCATCGTCGGTAAGGTTATGGTCTAAATTCCTCCCAGTCACCCTACAGTTTCCCTCAGCTTTAGAAGCACCTTATGTGCTGTAATTTGTAAACCCTTATATTGCAGCCAGCTGCTTTTCATGTAGTTTTAGTCCGGCCTAGTTATAAAACCCCCACGTTTTATATGGACACATCCTGTCTTGTATTATTATCTATGTAAAACACGTATATATTCTGTATCTTTATATCGTATATTTCTGTTTTCCTATAGTTTTACCACATTCCTACAACGGGTTAATAAAACCTCCAGACTGCAAACCGGTCCCGTTCATTGACTCGTAGGAGAGGTTTACCTGCCTGTTAAGCTGCACATAGACCCCGGGGCAGTGGCGTAGCGTGGGTTGTCAGCGCCCGGGGCCAGCCAAGAATTGTGCGCCCCCCCCCAACCTGTGGACACGTTATCGATATTGCCCCAGCCAGCTCACCTGGATATTGCCCCAGCCAGCTCACACATGGATATTGCCCCAGCCAGCTCACACATGGATATTGCCCCAGCTCACACACGGATTTGCCCCAGCTCACAAATGGATATGCCCCAGCTCATGGATACAGTGCCCCAGCTCATGGAGATACTGCCCCAGCTCATGGATATACTGCCCCAGCACATGGATACTGCCCCAGCTCATGGAGATATGCCCCAGCTCATGGATATACTGCCCCAGCACATGGATATACTGCCCCAGCTCATGGATATACTGCCCCAGCTCATGGAGATATTGCCCCAGCTCATGGATATACTGCCCCAGCACATGGATATACTGCCCCAGCTCATGGATATACTGCCCCAGCTCACGGATATACTGCCCCAGCACATGGATACTGCCCCAGCTCATGGATATACTGCCCCAGCTCATGGAGATACTGCCCCAGCTCATGGATATACTGCCCCAGCACATGGATACTGCCCCAGCTCATGGATATACTGCCCCAGCTCATGGAGATACTGCCCCAGCTCATGGATATAATGCCCCAGCTCATGGATATACTGCCCAGCTCATGGATATACTGCCCCAGCTCATGGATATACTGCCCAGCTCATGGATATATTGCCCCAGCTCATGGATATATGCCCCAGCTCATGGATATACTGCCCCAGCACATGGATATACTGCCCCAGCTCATGGATATACTGCCCCAGCTCATGGATATATTGCCCCAGCTCGTGGATATACTGCCCCCCCAAGCTCTCATGGATATATGCCCCAGCTCGTGGATATACTGCCCCCCAAGCTCTAATGGATATACTGCCCCACAAGCTCTCATGGATATGCCCCAGCTCAGACCCCAGACCAGACATGGGGCGGCTGTTCGAATGCTCTATCGGCATTCGGACAGCCGCCCCTGGAGCTTCGTCTCTGGCATACTTACCTGCCTGAGCGGCGCAGGGAACGTTTCCTCGCTTCCGCTTGTTGAAGGACCCAAGCCGCGATCACGTGGGAGTCCCACGTGACCGCGGCTTGGGTCCTTCAAAGAGCGGAAGCGAGGAAACCTTCCCTGCGCCGCTCAGGCAGGTAAGTATGCCGGAGACAGAGCTCCAGGGGCGGCTGTCTGAATGCCGATAGAGCATTCGAACAGCCGCCCAAGCCCGGGCCTCAACTTTTGGGGCGCAAATTTCTTTTGAAATTATGCGCCCCTAAGAAAACTGCGCCCGGGGCCACGGCCCCCCCAGCCCCCCCACGCTACGCCACTGCCCCGGGGGTACGTGGAGTGGGGACAGGACAGTGCCTGTTCGACAGCAGTGAAATCCCCCATATAGAAGCAATGGTTAACCTATTCAGAGACACCGAACAGCAGAGAAATGTCAGTGAAGTGCCCTGATGATGGTTTCATTCAGCAGGTTTATCAGGCGAATCTCATAGGTGTCAATGTTAAGAATGTTCCTGTTTTTATTCAATATCTAATAAACAGTTTATTCTTTTAATTTGCAGCAAAAAGTCTCTTTCTCTTTAGGATTTGTTTAGACATTTTTCAGCAAAAAAAATTCTTTTTTTTTTTTTAAGATAGCTCTTTTTCCTGTAACAGACCTCTTTTATTATTCACGGGACCTTATTTGTAAATTCCAGATATTTTCATCCAGTAGTTATGTTTGCAAACAGCATTTAAAATTTGTAAGTTTCAATCGTTTTTTTTTTTAATTTTCTGTTAGTTTTTTTTGTCTTTTTACCCCGTTCGCTGGCTTATCGGCTTTTTGTGGCGGCTAGTCGACGCTGTGTTTGGCGGATCGTCGGCTTTTTCTGGACGCGTTCAGCGGGTTTGCGGCATATCGTCAGGTGCGTTCACTGGGTTTTCTGCGAAGGTTTCAGATCATATTGGAAGATTTTCAGTGATGTTTTATTTCTTTTTTTCTCTTTGGATCCATTTGGCCTCTTTTCCCTGCGCTTTGGGGACCCTGCGGTGAATTCGGAACTCACCGCAGGGTCAGGGAATTTGTTGTGTGACATTTTGGAATTTTCCCAGGAACCTTTCGGTGCTCTCTGAATAAACCCTATAGTAAGCTTATGTGACAGGCAGAGAGTGCCCCCTGATGGCCAAAAAGTGCTACTATATGTAGAATAAGGCTGGGGTCAGACGAGCGTAGTGATCACGTCCGTGATTGCGCCTAAAAGTACGTCCGTGATAGCATGACAGGAAGCCCATCGGAGCCCGTTACACGAAGTACGTCCGCACTGAACTGCGGACGCACAACGGCTGCGGCCCACGGACGCAAGGCAGGCAAGAACGTACAACTCCTAGAACGGCCGCACAAAGTGCGCTGCATCCGCAACGTCCGCATAGCTATGTGTGTGAGTGATGGAACGTGGTCAGACGGACTGCATTTATACGTCCAGCATTTTTCACGGACAAATTGGTTTTGCTTTTCTTTATTTTATTTTCTCTCCTACATCCGTCAAAATATACGTCAGTGATAAATGGACTCTGTGGTCACTACTGCATCTTCCGTACTGACGTACGTCCGTGTACACGGACATACAGTCCGTAGAAATCACGCTCATCTGACCCTAGCCTAATACAGCTGGGAGTTCAAATTTCTGCAAAAGAAACATGGGTCTCCAAGCTGTTCAGACTGCTCCAGGACCTTGGTTGACATGTCCAAGGTGCTGAAAATGTGGGGGCACATTCTGGAGCACATTTGCAAATGATTTTTGTTGGCAGTAAACAGGTTTCTTTTGCATTGCTCTAAAATATGACCAGACTGAGTTTAAAAAATAAAAAAGATACGTATCCCAATGCGTATTAATAATATCAAAAGGAGCTATTCATATCACCATACCGCTAAGCGCGTCTGAAATCAGATTACCGTATATACTCGCGTATAAGCCGAGTTTTTTTACTCAGATTTTGAGTCAAAAAACCGCGATTCGGCTTATACGCGAGTCAAGGTCCTGAACAGCGTGAGTCCGTCCGTGTTGAAGGGGATGCGGCTGCGTGCAGGCGCAGCCGGTCACGTGGTCCGGCTAATCAGGTGGTACTGAGTCTCTGTACCACCTGACTGGCCGGACTGCGTGACCTGCGCACGCACGCAGCCGCATCCCCTTCAACACGGACGGACTCACGCTGTTCAGGACCGGGCAGGCACTCCCGCTGCCCGGCATCTGGGCCCCCTCAACCCCTGCTGGATCCGGAGCTGGGGCAAGTATCCATGTGAGAGCTGGCTGCCGCTGGGGCAATATCCAGGTGAGAGCTGGGGCATATCCATGAGCTGGGGGCAAATCCATGTGTGAGCTGGGGCATATCCATGAGCTGGGGCAAATCCATGAGCTGGGGCAAATCCATGAGCTGGGGCATATCCATGAGCTGGGGCATATCCATGAGCTGGGGCATATCCATGAGCTGGGGCAAATCCATGAGCTGGGGCAAATCCATGAGCTGGGGCATATCCATGAGCTGGGGCAAATCCATGAGCTGGGGCATATCCATGAGCGGGGGAAAATCCATGAGCTGGGGCATATCCATGAGCTGGGGCATATCCATGAGCTGGGGCAAATCCATGAGCTGGGGCAAATCCATGAGCTGGGGCAAATCCATGAGTTGGGGCAAATCCATGAGCTGGGGCATATCCATGAGCTGGGGCAGTGAGCTGGGGAAAATCCATGTGTGAACTGGGGCAATATCCATGTGTGAGCTGGGGCAATATCCATGTGTGAGCTGGGGCAATATCCCACTTAGGCTTATACGCGAGTCAATAAGTTTTCACAGGTTTTTTGGGAAAAAGTAGGGGGGTCGACTTATACACGGGTCAGCTTATACCCGAGTATATACGGTACATCATTATGTGGCGCAAAAAAGGTTGCTTACAGAGTCTCAAGGGAATGGGTGCTCAAATTCTAATCGTTCCGATAAACCAGACTAAAAGCACCAAATAATATGATAAAGTTAGCAGTGCAAATTAAAAAAAAATACAAAGTTATCTTTTTATTTCTATACTTAATAACTATGATATAAAAAATATACGAAACAAATACAATGTAAACCATAAACGCAGCAACATTGCCTCCAAGCTGAATGCTGGTTTCCCCTGGGTGTCTGCAATGTTCTACATGCGGAGGTTATCATTTGATTGTTATTGACAATATTATTAGAATTTGTGTAATTTTGTTTATTGTTATTGCATACATATTTGTTTTTTATAGCTGTTTATGTTATGTATTGTTTTACGTATTTTTTATCATATTTATTGCTATGATTACAGATTATTTTGTATTTTTATAAGTTTGGTGTGAACATTTTTTCACATTATTATATGTTAAGGTTCAGACTTTATTTTATAAATATTAAACATCTATGGAGCATAATATATGATTCTGCAATAATTCTAGACCTCTTCTCTCAGTTTTAGGCTGGGATCAGACGAACGCGCGTGCAGCTGCACTTTTTTACGGCTGCAGTAGCAGCAAATGACGTCCAATGACGGCCAATATACGAAGAACGGGTGCACACAAAAGTTCTGCCGCGCAACGCGAGAGGCAAAGGAACGCATTTTTTCGAGAACGTAGAACCGCTAGTACTGACGTGCAGAGTGCGCTGCGTCGGCATAGGGGCGTGTGTGCGTGATTAGGAGACGTCAGACGCTGCACATGTCCGGCCAACATCACGTCCATTTGTTTTTTATTGCTCCGTCAAAAATCACGGGAGAAATTGCGCACCGTATGACCGCTATCACGTCTTCCGTGAAAAAGTGCATCAACGCACTTTTTGACGGTAGACGTGAAAAATGCGTTCGTCTGACCCTAGCCTTAGTACGTTCAGTCTACATAAATATCATTTATCCACTTCACTACGCAGGGAATTTAGAGAAAACCACTGTCAGGAACCAGTGTGGTTTCTGTCTTTTTGGAATTTTTTGGAAAGTTACTTTTACTTGTCACAGAGTGTACTTGGGGTTAAGAGTGACGAGTCCAGTATGCTGTAATACAGGAGCCTGGCAGGTTACAGGGCACAGCAATCAAGGTAATTTAACAGAACTGCAGAGGTAAGAACACAAAGGCAACACCAGAGACTGGGCTGAAAATAGAGGTGGCTGGGCAGGACAGGAATAGGGCTGGACAGAAGTACAAGACACGGGATAGAGAGCGGGACAGGGAGGTGGCTGGGCAGGACAGGAATAGGGCTGGACAGAAGTACAAGACACGGGATAGAGAGCGGGACAGGGAGGGGGATGACACAGAAAGGGAGCTGTCTGGGTGAACAGACCAGGGATAGTGGGCTGTGCAGTTAAACAGCAACATAACCTGGTGATACTGAGCGAGAGGACACAAGGAGAACCACAGTATACATGACATAGACGTGAATGGGTAAAGGCAAGACAGGAGGGCCAGTGGCGGATTAAGATCTCTATGGGTCGGGAGCTGAAGATTTTGGTGGGCTTTTTTTTGGAATTTAGTGAAATGAAAACATATTTTAGGGTATTTAATAGTGCAGATACAGGTATATATAACCAGGCAGATACTGTGTGAGTAAATTTACATTCATATTTCAATCATTTACAGCGTGTAAAATTATTTTTTCACATCTTATCATCCAAACGTTTGTGGTTTTATATTCTATACCGAATTCTTGTTAAAAAAATTTAAATTTGAACCTGTTACTGCATTTTTCTGATAAAATATAAGATTTTAACCAAAAAAATGAAATACCGCCTTGTGTTTTGGAGGAAGGTGTTTTAGTAATAATATGTCTATTTATAAAACCAGTGATCTTGCGCCCAGCGTGGGAAATGAGTAGGGATGAGCCGAACACCACCGTGTTCGGCTCGCATTCGAACAATTTCAAAAGTTCGAACACGAACCGAACTCAATGCAAGTCAATGGGACTCAAAAGTTCGGTTTTTAGAGTGCCCTCCAAGAGGGCATATATGCTAGATATTTGCCATAAAAAGTGTATGGGGGTCCGGGTAGTGCCCTGGGGGACAGGAAACAAGGACAGAAAGTAAAAAAAAAAACGTTTTTAAAGGGACAGTGAGTTTTCCATGAAATAAAGGTTAAAAATAAAAATGAAAAATTCCTTCAAATATCGTGCCTAGGAGGTCCCCATAACCTGCCCGTGAAGTGGCGGATTTCTAGGATGTATAGAAACATTTAAAAACAAAAAAAAATGACATTTCAAATGACTGTAAACGATTTTCCTTTAGGCTGCTGTCAGACGAGCGTAGTGTTCACGTCCGTGATTGCGCCTAAAAGTACGTCCGTGATAGCATGAAAGAAAGTCTATTGGAGCCTGACACATGAAGTACGTCCGCACAGAAGTGCGGGGGCTGACGGACGCTGCAAACGGACGCAGGTTAGGCAAGAACGTAATACTGCTAGAACGGACGTGCGGAGTGCGCCACGTCCACAACGTCTGCATAGCTTTGTGTGTGAGTGATGGAGCATGGTCAGACGGACTGCATTTATACGTCCAGCATTTTTGACGGACAGAATGTTTTTTCATTGTAATTTATTTTTTCCTCCTACATCCGTCAAAAATAACTTCAGTGAAAAAACGGACTGTGTGACCACTACTGCGTCATCCGTACTGACGATGTCCGTACTGCACGGACGTACAGTCCGTAGAAATCACGCTCGTCTGACCCTAACCTTAATCTATTCATAAACAACTGCTTGGGGCGGCAGTCTGTATGAAAAGAGGAGACATTTTAGGACACGCAGAACAAGTTTAGTGATTTTTTGGGCTAAATTATGGTGAAACTTATGCAGGCTTTGGATGAAAGTAACAATAGGTGCTTTAAAATTGGGCCTTTTAGTTGGTGGCAGTGAGAACACAAAGATTAGAACAATTCCCAGATATTTTGTAGAAATGAGATCCCCCCCCCCAATAGCTGGTGGCAGACTGGCAGTGAGAACACACGCTAACAGTCTCCTCTCAAAAAACACGTGCTGAAGGCTGTGTGAAGCCTTATATAGTGTGCTGCGGGACAAAATACTGGGTGGCAGTGAGAACACACAGATGACCACAATTCCCAGATATTTTGTAGAAATGAGACCCCCAACTAGCTGGTGGCAGACTGGCAGTGAGAACACACACTAACACAAGAACAATCTCCTCTCAAATCTCCTCTCAAACGCGTGCTGAAGCGCTGTGTGAAACCTTCTATAGTGTGCTGCGGGACTTATCTCTGTGAGCCCATGATTGGGCAAAATTTGCCCAATCAGGACTCTGAGCCGTGATTGGCATAGTCTTGAACCTGTCTTGCACCTGACCTGTGGTCAGGTGCAAGGCTGTAGCCAATTACAAGCTTCAGGCCAGTGGAAAAGTGCATTGTGGTGCATTGAGGGCGAACACGCGCAAATGTTCGTAGTTTGCGAACAGGCGATGTTCGAATCGAACTCCGAACTGAACAGCTCATCCCTAGAAATGAGAAGGTGAGTAATGGCAGTGGTATTGCTCATTTTATACGTTACAAATAGACAATGCCATCGCATTGCAACTAAAATGAGTAGATAAAAAGTTTTTCTGGTTTTCCTTTCTTTTAGATTTTACATGATCAGGTTTGGTATTAATGCAAAGGTCAGACGCTGACCTGTCCAATGACACCTCCCTTGACCTTGTGAGGTGTAAAGATTAGTGTCGCAGGGTTCCAAAGTCCCCCCCCCCAGTGCACTTTGCTGCAGTGCGGCGGTTTAGGTTTTTGGAGTAACAATTCGGAATAACGGATCGTGCCATCACCTCCACACTCGAGATGGTGAGTTAGTGCAACATCATTGTTCACTTAATAATTGAAAAGTGTCAAGTATTGCTGTGTTAGAAAGAAAAAATAAAGAAATAGTTAATATTTTATTGTTACGTAAAATCTGGTCACGTTTGGTATCATTGGAAAGGTCATGTTCTGGCCTTTCTAGTGGTACCTCACATGACCCTGTAGCTGCTATGTTTTTGGAGATAATGGGGTCCAAATATCCATCAATGCAGACATTGTTACTTTTTTCTCGGGGCATGGCCCTGGAGCTGCTGCTCCATCTGCCCCTATGTTAATCCGGCCCTGAGGAGGGCTCAGACAAGGTACGTGGCAAGCAGCTGGCAGTAGGCGTGGTAAGGTCTTGGCAAAGGGTCTTGGCAGGTGGCTGGCAGATGAGCGTGGTTAAGTCCCTGGCAAAGGGTCTTAGCTGGCAGATGAGCATGGTTAAGTCCATGTTGAAAGGTCTTGGCAGGCAGCTGGCCGATAGATTAGTCAAGTCTGTAGCAGAGGTTCGTTGCACAGGATGTCCAAATCAGCAAGGTAATGACACAGAGAGACAGGATAGCAATAGCTGAAGATACCGTTGGGTTGCGAGGCAGGGTTCTCGGTGGGTTGCGAGGAAGGGTTCTTGGTGGGTTGCGAGACAAGGTACTCTGTGGGTTCTCGGCGTGTTGCAAGGCAAGGATCTTGGGTGCGCCAGGAGGCAGCTCAGATACACATTGAAACTTCAATCTTGAAGCAGGGAAGGAAAGGCGTAGCTTCCTTTTGAGGAGGCTTCATCAGGTGGAATGGGGTGCACCTGAGGCTCCTAGGAGTAGCCATAAAACCCGGGTAGCTTTTTCAGGAGCCTGGATGTTATACAGAGTGTAGCCAAACCCTGGTCTGGACCCATATAGTAAGCAGGGCAGGAAAGGGGTTCCCGGAGTCATTCCAGAGACAAACCAGCAGAACTAGCTCTCCAGCGGATACCAGGAGAGAAAGCATGACAATTATAAAGTAAGAAATAATTGGGTATAGTCACAGTGTATTCCTTACTGTTATAACCTGTCAGGCAGATGTCGCCATCTGCTGACCAAAAGGAGTTACTGCGGTTCTGGGCTCTGTGCAGGATCAGTTGGGGAGATTATCAATAAAACACATGCCAGCTGGTTTTAAAAAGTGCTAGCACCTGAGGGATCATGCATAAAACTTTAGGGACATGTTCCAGAGCCCAAATGCGAATGAATCTCCTTTGCAAAAAGCAAAACTCCTTTGCATTGCTCATGTGGAACACCATATCGACTGCGCTTGATATTGGGGCGCCAGATATAGTCAATCTTGGTGATGAAGGTGTTAAGGACCCAAAATTGGAAACCATAAGGATAATTTTTACCTTTTAAATGAGGCACTCAGTAAATAGAATACATCTGTGACAGTATGCCCTAGGCTAGCTGGGGTATTATGTATGAATCATGTTATGGTCCATGTGTATCTATTGCTAACTGCTGATAGGATTGCTGGCTGGGTATGTTAGCCTTTTCCAGCAACTTCTTTCAGGAATGGGTTATTTATCGGTGTACGTTTTGAGTTGTCTTTATTAATCTTCCTTGTGATGCAAACACTGTCCGATTATCTGTTGTTTTACTGTAATCCTGTTTACCATCCACGACTGTCATTTCTAGAAATGTTGAGTAATACTTATGTAACTTCTACTCTGTTTTCTAATGTATTCAGACAGTCTGATGCTCAGGCTGTAATTACACGACACCTTATTCTTCTATGCCTGGTTCACTTGAGGAGAGGGGGGGGTGCCAGGGTGTAATTTTCCTTTGGTCTCAAGCCCTACCTGGGACTATTTCTATTTAACTCAATAAAGCTGTTCAGCATTGGTTGCTGTTCAGAAAGCTCCCAGATCTACAGCCTTGTGTTGTTTCTGGGGATGCTAGCAAGGCTGTTTACGTGTCCCGGTACATAAGCTTGTTCAAGGACGGGAGAAAGGTGCGAGTGTCTGCTGGGGAGAACACGGGGGTCTGGCAAGGAAGTGGTATTAACAGATGTGACCCAGTCGGGTTACTGAGATCTGTAGCAACATCATTCCATTAACCACTTCGATGCGGAGGACGCGCTCAGCGCGTCCTCCGCATGGCTGCTGGTGTGCTGAGGACGCGCTGAGCGCATCCTCACTTTGGGGTCAGCGTTCGGCCGAGTTCCGGCCGATCGCTGGCCCCCCCGGTGCGGGCTGACATCCTCGATGTCAGCCCGGCATCCGGAACCGCCGCCGGTGGAATTAGGTGTCATCGCGGCAGCGCGATGACACCTAATTCAGGCGCCCCCCCGCATGTGCGGAGGAGGCGCCTGAAAGGGAGGGGGCGAGGTCCTTCGGACCTCTCTCCCTCCCGATCGGCGGCGTTGCGGGGGTTAACCCAGGCACCATTTGGAAGGGCACAGCCTGCCCTTCCAAATGGTGCCTGGCATTAACCCCTGGGGAGCTGGATCGCGAATCGGCGCTGAAAAGCGCCGGTTCGTGATCCTTTCCCGGAGCTGGCCGACATCTTGGATGTCGGCCAAGCCTCCGGGAACTCCCCCTGAGGACTGGCGTCATCGTGCATAGCATAGCACGATGACGCCAGTCCTAGAGTTAACCCCTAACTGCCACCAACGGTGGAGATAGGGAGTTCCAATAAACTCCCTATCTCCCGATCCGTGGCAGCTAGGGGTTAATGTTTGGTATGGTTGGATCGGCCAGAGCATGGCCGTTCCAACGATACCAAACACGAAAGTGAAAAAAGTTTTTAAAAAAAAAAAAATTTAAAATAAAAATATATTTAAAAAAAAATTATAAAAAAAAAATAAACATTTTTTTTTTCTTTTTTTTGGTTCGTTGATGCAGCAATATTGTTCCCATTTCAATTATAATGTGAACAATGATGCTGCACTAACGATTTTTGTATGCGGTGCGTTTGTTAAAAATCGTGTAATTTTCCCCAAAAAAAAATGTAACGAGACCCCATCTCTAATTTTTTTAACAAGCGCACCCCATACAAAATATAACCGCAATTGCTCGCATGTTAAAATGTGAAAAAAAAACCTTTACACGTTGTAAATTATTGAAAATACATATTTTATTGCATTTTTTGTTATAATATACAGACATGACATAACGTATACATATAATAATGACATATTGTGAATCTACCGAGTCTGCCGGAAAGAACGATATATAATATGTCTGGGTCATATACTAAAATAAGCCTTCAAAACACGTTTAAACATGATGAGCAAAACCGGTAAAAATGACCTCAGCACAGAGGCGGGAAAAGCCTCAGCAGCGAAAGGGTTAAATCATCAAAACATCAGTCTATTTAAATATGATGTGTAGACAAATGTACACATTTATGGAGCTTCCAAATATATTTACCCCCCCTCCATATAAATGAATCGTCAGGCTACCTGATAGCCCCCTGTCTCTTTCCTGCAGTTTGTGTTGGGTTTTCTGTATTGTGGCAGTGGATTTTACTAAGATCTATAACCTGGAGCCGTGTTTGCTTTCATAAGTATTTGTAAATGATAAGGTAGATCAGTCTTTTATTGAGGCTGACATTTAGAAGTAAAGCAAATGACAAATAATGTAGTCTGTTGTTTGCGCAGCGAGAAGGTGTCAGTCTTTGGGCTTTTAATTAGAAGTGACCTATCCGCTCTAATTGCACAGCTGACGACACAATTTCTCCGCTAGTGACTAAATTGAACAATGAATACTGTGTAATAAAAGCACACAATTATATTAAAGGCTAATGTTCCCGGGTGGAGCGACTCTTAAGGTTGCTAGGTTATCCCTACATTTTATATTTGTCCTTTAGCCTGGAAAATTCAACTTCAGCGGGAAAATATATTTCGGAGGAGTCGGTTATGGAAATCGCACGTTACTTTGCAGTCATCTGTTAGCAGATTAGTCTGGTCTTTGTGTTCGGGCATTAACCCCTTCACTACCAAGAGTTTTTTTGTTGAAATCTCTTTATCATAACATTTATTCGAAACGTGGGACGAAAAGCCAACAATTAAGCAATTTTGCACAGAAATTGTTGTTTTCCGAGATAGTAAAACGTTTGCTAAATTTGAATTATACTTGACTTTGTTTATCCTTTTCACAAATTTTATTGTAATGAAAGATTCTGAACTCTAGATGGTGTCTTATCTTGCACAATGTCAAGCAGGGTCTACATTATCAGCATACAGGCAGTAATGGTCTGTGTGTCAAATACAGTAACTGCTTTACAGATAAATGAAAATGTTCAGATCTCCTGCTTATGGGGGTTTGTATTTATCATAATGAGATTATTAGCAATGCAGCTTCTGAAAATACCAATAGAATATAAACATAATATCTGTATGTGGCATAATGTCTGTGTCTGTAAAGTACAGGAACACCTTGTATCTGTAAGAAAACAAACTATCAACACACTACTCCTATCTTATATGAAGAATTGAGTTGTTTTTCCCATTTTCTTGGCCAAATTAGGTTAAGCTGATTCTGTTAAGCATCAAGGCAAACCTCGTCACACTCTCCAGTGATTGTGTCACCATGGTATCCCTTAAAGTTTTCCCCTTCTACGCTCCGCACCACATCCCCCAAGCCATTAGCCAACTATTCATACCTCCAGAGTTAGAATCTCCCTCACAGATGGTAGGGCAAGAAATTCATTTTTATATATAAATTAGCCCCCAAACGTCATCCTCTTCTTTCCCTGCTTTAGTGTCTTTTTGACAGATGTCCTCCATATTGATTGACTAGTGGAAGATGACATGGGTCATTGGCGAATACTGGAAGCAACTCAAAGTAAATGGGTCCCCTCCTCCAGGGTCCCCTTGATAGGTTAAACAATAAATAGCAAAACCGTGAACATTCATTTAATATGTATTTTAGATTGTTGACCTTTCTCTGCCTTTCAGAAAGTGAAGATGTTGGCAATATGACATCATAAATCGGATTCGGCATCTTGAAGCCTCGAACAACACAAGAGGGCATATACATGTTGACTTGAATCCGTAAAGAGCTGGAAACGTGACTTGCGGCTTTATTCAATAGGAACCGAACTTGCCACCGAACTGCACGAACAGTGAATTTCCCCGTACGGTCCAATTTTGTGGCAATTCGTCTATTCAAAAAGCTGTAAATTCACCAAATATTGGTGAAATGACCGTGAAATACTGTACAATTTGCCTCAGATTGCCACAATTTGGTGACTTTCGGCGGTTGTGAAATTGCCCCATAGAGAAGTAATGGTTAATCTATTCAGAGAACGCCGAACTGCACCGACATGTTGGGGAAATGCCCAGATTTTCAGTGCTTCAGTTCGACAGGTTTAAACAGGTGAATCCCATAGGTTTCAATGGGGGGGGGGGATACTGTTTATTATTTTTTTTTTTATTCAACAGTTTATTTTTTTTCATTTGCAAAAAAAGCCTATTTATTTATTAATTAGAATTATTTAGGCTTTTTCTGGGTTTTTTTGGTGAAATTTTTGATTCAGATTTTTTTTAAAAGGCATTTTTTTGTTGTTGTTCTGTAACAGACTGTAACGTTGGGAGCTTCCAGCCCTACCTGTGTGCTTGAGGGCAGCATGTCTGATGCTGCTCGCTGACCAATGCCCGGTTTAAATGGAGACAGGCAGGGAGGTGGTTGCATGAGGCGTGGCTTGAGTGGGGGGCGTGGCCTGGTGAAGGTCTTTAAAAACCCTCAGTGTATTCTCAGCAGTTGCCAGATCGTGGTTATCCATACCTGAGCTCCTTGTACCTGACTGCTATATTGAATTAACCCGTTATTGACCTCTGCTTGTTTCTGACTATTCTGTCTTCTGTTGCCCTAGACCATTTTCTTGTACTACGCCACTGCTCTGATATCGACCCGGCTATTCCATTTGACCATTTTGAACTCTGTATTCCTGATTCTGGCTCGGCTGACTACTTCCCGTGTTGTTAACCCTTTCTGTCTAGCTAGTTTACCTGGCCAATTCTAAGGACCAGACAGTTAGAGATCTTTCACGGCTACTCTGTTGGTAGCTTCTGGGCTCTGTGGAGTGTGGGGCGTTAAGTACTGCGTGGTGGGATCTGGGAACCGTGACACAGACCTTTTTATTATTCATGAAATTTCATGCATTTTTTTGTTTTTGTTTTAAACACCTTTTAAAAATTGCATTTTTTTTTTTTTTACCCCTGTTCGGTGGCTGATAGGCTTTTTTCAGTGACTGATCGGAGGCATTCAGCAGATCACTTGCTGCATTCGGTAGTTTGCGGCTGTGTTCGGCGGTCTATTCGGCGGATTGTCGGCTGTGTTCGACTGTTTGTGGCTATGTTTGGTGGTCTGTTCAGCTGCTCCTCAGCTGCGTTCGGTGGGTCGATCAGTGGCGTTCAGCTGATCCCTTCAGCGTACGTTGGGGACCCTGCAGTGAATGCTGAATTCACTGCAGGGTGGGCGAATTGAACTCGCCAAAGTACGTCGACCGAGAGAGCATCGAAAGTGGGCTCTTTACATAAACCATATAACCGTCAGGGAAAATTCAGTTCCAATGGTGATTATCTAGTTAATTGTGTCCAATATTCCATAGCCAAGCCCTTTGAAGATATAATCACTCACTAAATCAGGGTCCTGTTGAGATTTACAGTGAAAGAGGAGCACCTGTGTGGCCTCATACAAGAGACAAGAACTTAACGCACGAAAACACACACACGGAATTAATTAATCAGTATTCTCCAAGAGTCTACTTGCAGCAAGACTCTGGAGATGATCAAATCATGCGTTAAAGTTTGGAACTGACATGTTATGGAAAACTAATTAAACCTGCCCAAAGCCAGAGCTTAATTTGATTTTGCTTGACGAGTGTATGTTCAAGAAAGCGATAAATGGCCAATGGTTAAACAAACAGACAATGTGATTGGAATTGTCACCATGGACATAGAGCATCACATGCAAAAGGCAATATGTCAATTACAAATTGTAAATCATCTGTCTACGATGTCGTATAGAAAAGCCGCACAAGGAGCAGTTTTTATCATTTAACCTCCCAAGTGTGACTGTGGACACAGACAGAGCCATGAGCCTCCACTTGCTGCTGGAGTACATGAAGGAATAAATGAAAGTCTCCACAAGATCAATCTGTTCCACAATTTTCTTGATGCACCACTCACACTGACTAACTCTACAAGAGGAGCTACCGATTGTATAAGGTGTGGGTCACCTTTAGAATAAAAAGAAGAAAAGAGACCCAGATGCATCTAACCACTCAGAGCCAGTGATAGGGCTCTACATTTGTGAGTGGAATAATTCTACAGCATTGTATAAATATTTTATTAATACACTCTGCACTATTATAAGTATTTTTTGCTTCCTTTATATAAAATCCATGTGGATGATGCACAATATGAGAGACACCTGAGTCCCGAGAAGCGATTACCATTGCGCTACCAGATACGTATATTCTTGTTTGTTGTCACATTGGTTTGGGGGAAACCTCTATATGTCTGGTTTGGCATTGGGATACTGGTGTCGGTACATATTTGGGCGCTAACCATTTTTTCTGCATTAATATTGCACCCTTGTTTTCAGAAAGATTTCAGTGTTTTTGGTTTGATATATATTATTTATTTGCATTATTTTGTATAATCATTTTTTGGATAATAAATTATTTTGTGTTTTCAAACTTTATCTGACTCCATGTGTTTACTACAGTAGACTCTTTTTTGCACGGATTTCAGTGAGTTATTCCTAAGCATTACAGGCTTACTATATAAAACCACACATTTCCTTTCCAAAAAAATTGTCTCTTCAAGGGATGTGCCTCTGCAAACCAGGTATGATGACGTTGGCGGACATATCAGAGTCGCAGAGGTCTTCCTCTCGCAGGGGACGCAGTTGGCCAAGCCAACGGACCAGGCTTCCCCAGTAACTTAACCCCTTCCTGCTCAGGACGTTCTATGCTGTCCGAGCAGCGGGAGGGCTTTGAAGACACAGGGCACACATGTACGCCCTGCTGTTTTCAATGGGGTCGCCCCTCCCCGCAGCCTGCGCACGCTGACTCGTGACACGCGTCATTGGCTGCATGGGGACGGCCTGAACACAAGCGTCCCCCTGCAGCCAATGACGTGTGCTACGCAACAGCACCTGTCGGCGAGGCGTACCTGTATGCCTCGCCGGCGAAAGCCACCCCTTAAGGGTGCCACCTGCGCTTCCTTAAGGGGTTAAAGCATGTGGAGGATTAGCGACCAGCAAAATGTGTGTATCACATCGGTGATGCAGAATAGGTGTCGTCATCCCGCTGAAATGCAATGTAGTTCTACTGTAATATATTTTGCAAAAAGACCAATGTCCTTCAAGTTCAAACTTCCACATATCCCTACGCCTGCTGATGATCCAAAAAAACAACACTTTGTGCATTTTCCAAATGTACCGATATTTGCATGAGACGGGGCAGGCGTTGTGACCTGATGTGATGTCAGATCCTTTGAAACAGGAAAACAATCCCAGTGCCCATGCATGTCAGAATGACACAAAAATGGACTCACAGGCTGTGAACTGAGGGTTAATGAGGGAGCTGTCTGGGGGATTGCCTGGATGACTGGGGGTTAACGAGGGAGCTGTCTAAATAAGGGTTAATGGGGGGACAGACAGAGTTAATAGGGGTTAATGGGAAAGAAAGAGGATCTACACGTAAATTGTGGCTGAAAGGAGGACTGGTACTTAGTGGGGGCTGATCTATGGACTGAGCGATGGAAGGGCTTGTGTTGCATTTGTGTGTGGTGGAGTGCAAATGTATGTTCAGTGCAATAAACTGTGCCAATTACAATGAAGGACCTGGAGTGTTTGAGCTTATCTATATAGAGGACATAGGGTCCACAACTGAGGAGCAAATAAATTTAAATTTAAAAAATAACATTTGACCTAAGGAGGTGGCGAAAAGTAAAAATATTTTTAAATAATGATAGGATCATTCTGAGAGTTACCTCATTTTACTTACGTTCATAAAGTAATAATAATAAACAAAAACCTCCTGTGGGCTACACATAATTGTGAAAGTGGTTATTCTATTTCTCTTGTGTCTCAGTCCGTCTGGTAGAAGACACCATTGAGTTTAACGATGCCAATTACACTGATCATCCACAATATTAAAACTGTTGACACATGAAGTGAATGAAAGGATAAAATGGTTACAATGGCGCATGTCAAGGGCTGGGATATATTGTCATGGGTTGGGATATCTTAGGTGCAACCAGGCAGTTGTTGAATTTCATGTTTTGGACGCAAGAAAAATGGGCGAAAACAACAAGGGCCAAACAGTCAGGGCTAGACAACTGGATCAGAACATCTCCAAAATGGCATGACCCGTGGGGTGTTCCCGGTATGACGTGGTAAAAGTGGTGCAAGGAAGGACAACTGGTGAACTAACGTCAAGGTCATGTACACCCAAGCTCGTTCTTCCACATGTGGAGCAAAGCCTAGCTCATCTTTTCCGATCACACAGAAGACACTATCTGAACGGTGTCCGAGCTACTTTAGCTGAAAATGTTGAAAAACCTGATGCTAGTGTAGCGCTCACTCCCGGAGGAGCCGCTGAATTTAAACCTCGGGTCAGTCTCCCCGCACTAGGGAATAAATATACTCCAGCACCGTTGTGGATTTTATAAATTATATAGTTTACTGAATAAACTGGCATATAAAGAGTAACACGGTATACGTATATATATTTACAGTAGTTCGTAATGCGAGAAACGCGTAGCGGAAAAAGGAAAAGGGATTTAAACCCCTTCGTGATTGGAGTGTGAGTCCCGTACAGGTTGTGTCCCAAGAAAGTGTAGGTGTATGCGTGTATTGGTACCCCGGTACAATATTCAACTGGCCAGTGAATGATTTCAGGTGTATCTTCGACTAGTCACGTTGGGGCCCTGTAGGTTTTGACAAAACTGCAGCGTGCTTTATTATTTTACGGTGGCTGGGAAGGCCTCTCACCCATCCGCCAGATACTCTGCGCTCCGCTTGACCCAGGACGTCTCTCCGCTCGATTTTGACTGGGATTCTGTGCCACCGGATCCGCTGTCTTGCTTGTCTGTGTCTGCCACAAGATGTCCAGCTCACCGCCTGCACTCCCTGTTAGATCGTCTGCGGTCTCCTTACTCGGGGTCCTTCAGCTTACTCTGTATCGGTGTAGGGTTACTAGTGGTGGATCACTAGGTCTTCGACCAGTAAAAGGGGAAACCGATCTCCAGCTCTGCTAGGCCGCACCTGCGCTCTGGCCTGGTCACGATCGCTATCTCCGTCACTTGCGTCTTGCTCTTCTCACTCCTCGGTGCGCTCTGCCTGTTCTCTCCACGAGGCTGTGGATGTAAGTCTCTCTTTCCCGCTCACTTCCTGTTTCCCCCCGCAAAGCATGCTGGAAAATGTAGTCCCAATGTCCAGTGTCTTACATTGCGCTTATCCAGCACAATCTTACCATGGTCTCTGTCTCCCTCTGGTGGCCATTGCAAGTAAATGCAGCAGAACAGTCTTTTTAACACAGCGCTACACTAGTCATGATAGAAAGGCGTAAGGACAAACGGCACACATACCATCTCCCTAGAGACAGTTGCAGACCATGTACTTTTCTTCATGCCAATGGTGTTCCCTGATGGCGGTGCCTCTTTCAGCAGGATAATGTCCTCTGCCAAACTGCACAAAATTACTCAGGAACGGTTTGAGGAACATGACAAAGATTTCAAGGTTTTACCTTGGCCTCCAAATTCCCCAGATCTCAATCCGATTGAGCATCTGTGAAAAATGGTGGAGCAACAAATTTAATCCATGGTGGCCCCACCTCACAACTTGCAGGATGTAACTGATCTTCTGCCAAAGCGTACCAGCTGGGCGGAGTAGAGGTAACATCACTGCTCTATAACTGTGGAGACACAGGTTCAAATCCCGGCAAGAGCACCTCTCCAGTAAGTGTCCTTGGGCAAGACACCTAATGGTACATACTCATCATCCAGGACATACTTGAAAATGAGAGAAATCTCAATGTATCCTTCTTGGTAAAATCCTTTCTCAAAAAAAATAAAATTGTCTTTGTTCCAGATACCACAGGACACGTTCAGAGGTCTAGTGGAGTTCATGCCCCAAAGCATCAGAGCTGTCTTGGCAGCACAGGGGGGACCTACACAATCTTAGGCAGGTGCTTTTAACCACTCGGCTGCTAAGGACACGCTCAGCGCGTCCAGCCAAGTGGTTCTCCAGTGCTATGGACACGCTGAGCGCGTCCTAGCACAGGAGGCAGCAATCGACCGGGATTCCAGCCGATTGCTGCGCCCCCCGGTGCGGGCTGACATCTTGGATGTCAGCCCGGCACTCCGGGACCCCGGCACGGACAATAGATGTCATTGCGCTAGCTCCCTCCCCTTCCGTAAGGGGCAGCGGTCAAGGGCAGGCACCGTTTGGAAGGGCACAGCCTGCCCTTCTAAACAGTGGCTGGCTTTAACCCCTTGGGGGCCGGATCGCGATCCCCTCCCAGAGCTGGCCGGCATCTTGGATGTCGGCCAAGCTTCAGGGATCTCCCCCTGACTACTGGCGTCATCGTGCATAGTGCGATGACGTCAGTTCTGGAGTTAACCCCTAGCTGCCAGCAATGGTTGAGATAGGGGGTTTATTGGAACCCCTATCTCCCGATCCGTGGCAGCTAGGGGTTTATGTTTGGTATCGTTGGATCGGCCAGAGCATGGTCTTTCCAACCATACCAACAATGACCATGTTGAAAGTTAGTAAAAAAAGTTTAAAAAAATGAAAATAAAAAAATAACCAAAACTGTTTTTTTTTAATTTGTTTTATTAATGCAACAATATTGTTCCCATTTCAATTATAATGTGAACAATGATGCTGCACTAACGATGTTTGTGTGGGGTGCGTTTGTTAAAAATCATAATTTTCCCCCCCAAAAATATGTAACGAGACCCCATTTCTAATTTTTTTAACAAGCACAACCCATAGAAAATATAACCGCAAACGCTCGCATGTTAAAATGTTAAAAAAACACTTTACACGTTGTAAATTATTGAAAATTCTAATTTTATTGCATTTTTTTAGACCTCTCCCCATCCGTGCGGGCCACTGGGAAAAGGCATGCACCGTTTGGAAGGGCACAGCCTGTGTCGGCCAAGCAGGGCCGGATTAACATAGGGGCAGATGGAGCAGCAACTCCAGGCCCATGCCCCAGAATAGGCCCAGAAAAAAAATAGCAATGTCTGCTTTGATGGGCATTTGGACCCCAATATCTCCAACACCATAGCAGCTACAGGGTCATGTGAGGTATCACTGGAAAGGCTAGGACAATCATGACCAGGTTTTCCGTAACAATAAAAATAAAATAATAAATATTTCTTTATTTTTATTAACACAGCAATACTTTCCATTTATTACGGGAACAATGATGCTGCACTAACTCACCATTTTAAGTGTGGAGGTGATGGCACGATCCGTTATTACGAATTGTTACACCAAATACCTAAACCGCCGCACTGCAGCAAAGTGCATGGGGGGGACTTTGGAACCCTGCGTCACTAATCTTTACACCTCACAAGGTCAAGTGAAGGTGTTATTGGACAGTACAGAGTCTGGCCTTTGCATTAATACCAAACATGTAAAAGCTAAAAGAAAAAAACATATAAACATTTTTTATCTACTTATTTTTAGTTCAAAAATCGATGGCATTGTACATTTGTCATGTATAAAATGAGCAATACCACTGCCATTACCCACCTTCTCATTTCCCATGCTGGGAGCAAGGTCAGGGTTTTATACAGTCATATTATTCGTAAAACACTATCCTCCAAAACACAAGGGAAATATTAAATTTTTGGTTAAAATTGTATATTTTCTCAGAAAAATGCAGTAACCGGTTCCCATTTAATTTTTTTTTTTAACAAGAATTCCCTATAGAATATATAACCAAAGGTTTGGATGATAAAATGTGAAAAAATAATTTTACACACTAAATGATTGATATCTGAATGTAAATTTACTCACACAGTATCTGCCCGGTTACATATACCCGTATCTGCACTATTATATAACCTAAAATATGTCTTCATTTCACTAAATTCCTAAAAAAGCCCACCAAATCTTCAGCTCCAGGCCCATAGAGATCTTAATCCGGCCCTGCCGTCCGGGATATCCCCCTGATGACTGGCGTCATCGCGCATAGCGCGATGGCATCAGTTCTGCAATTAACCCCTAGCTGCCACCTATGGTGGAGATAGGGGGTTCCAATGATACCAAACATGACCATGTAAAATGTAAAAGAAAAAAATTAGAAATATTTTTTTAAAAAAAAAATTGTTTTTTTTGTTTTATTAATGCAGCAATATTGTTCCCATTTCAATTATAATGTGAACAATGATGCTGCACTAACGATTTTTTCTATGGGGGGCGTTTGCTAAAAAGCACGTAATTTCCCCCAAAAAAATGTAACGAGTCCCCATTTCTAATTTTTTTAACAAGCGCACCCCATAGAAAATATAACCGAAAAGGCTCGCATGATAAAATGTGAAAATAACACTTTACACAATGTAGATAATTGAAAATTCAATTTTTATTGCATTCTTTGTTATAATATACAGACAGGACATGACGTATACATATAATAATAATATATTCCGAATCTGCCGAGTCTGCCGGAAAGAACGATATATAATGTCTGGGTCATATAATAAAATAAGGCTTCAAAACGCGTTTAACCCTTTCGCTGCTGAGGCATTTCCCGCCTGTGTGCTGAGGTCATTTTTACCGGTTTCGCTCATCATGTTTAACCGCGTTTTGAAGCCTTATTTTATTATATGACCCAGACATATTATATATCGTTCTTTCTGGCAGACTCGGAAGATTCATAATATGTCATTATTATATGTATACGTTATGTCCTGTCTGTATATTATAACAAAATATTCAATAAAATTAGAATTTTCAAAAATTTACAAAGTGTAAAGTGTTTTTTTTCACATTTTAGCATGCGATCGTTTGCGGTTATATTTTGTATGGGGTGCGCTTGTTAAAAAAATTAGAAATGGGGTCTCGTTACATTTTTTTGGGGGAAAATTTCGCTATTTTTAACAAACGCACCCCATACAAAAATCGTTAGTGCAGCATCATTGTTCACATTATAAATTAACTGGGAACAATATTGCTGCATTAACAAAACAAATAAAAAATAAAAAACTTGTTTATTTTTTTATTTTATTTTTTATTTTAATTTTTATTTTTAAAAAAAAACTTTTTTCATGGTCATGTTTGATATCGTTGGAAAGGCCATGCTCTGGCCGATCCAACGATATCAAACATTATCCCATAGCTGCCACGGATCTGGAGATAGGGGGTTCATAGGAACCCCCTATCTCCACCATTGGTGGCAGCTATGGGTTAACTCCAGGACTAGCATCATCGTGCTATGCACGATGACGCCAGTCCTCAGGGGGAGTTCCCGGAGGCTTGGCCGACATCCAAGATGTCGGCCAGCTCCGGGAAAGGATCACAAACTGGCGCTTTTCGGCGCCGATTCGTGATCCGGCCCCCATGGGGTTAATGCCAGGTACCATTTGGAAGGGCAGGCTGTGCCCTTCCAAACGGTGCCTGGCATTAAGCTCAGGACCCCGGCGATCGGGAGGGAGAGAGGTCCGAAGGACCTCCCCCCCTCCCTTTCAGGCGCCTCCTCCGCACACGTGGGGGGGGCGCCTGAAATAGATGTCATTGCGCCGCCGCGATGACATCTATTGTGCCCGCGGCGGTCCCGGATTGACGGGCTGACATCTTGGATGTCAGCCCGCACCGGGGGGCACAGCGATCGGCCAGAATCCGGCCGATCGCAGGCTGCTTCGGGAGGACGCGCTCAGCGCGTCTTCCGCAGCCAACCCTTCCTGCGGCAGGGCGCGCTGAGCGCGTCCTCCGCAGCGAAGTGGTTAAACATGATGAGCGAAACTGGTAAAAATGAGCTCAGCACACAGGCGTGAAATGGCTTAGCAGTGAAAAGGTTAACGTTGTGGCTGATCAGTGTAAGCATATTTGTTAGGGAAGCAAAATATTATTTCCAGGCTTGTACGAGTTATATAACATATAAGACTTATTTTATCTTTTCCCTGAATCCGCCCAAGAGAGGAAACAAAGAAGCCGGAATAATAATAAAAATAATAGTACATCCGGGAAATTATGGCAAGCAAAGAGAATTTTGCAGAAAATGTTCCTCGTTTTAAACATAACTCGCCACGGTTTCATATCTATGAATTTTACATGACTTTTCTATTTAAATGCTGCTCATGCAGGACCTCTTTGGCCAGTTCTGTTCTGACAAAGGCATATGCTATTGAATATATTGCAATTAGGTTTCGATTGCTTCTCCGAAAGAAGCTGCACGTACTACATTCAACTTTTGTTGGAGGCGCCCAAATGCAATTAAAGTGTTGATATTCAGCTCCACATGAGTACTGGAACCTCGTGAATACTTTTTTTTTTTTTTGTAGAAAGAACACAGCCGTGACCTGATGAGGAGTCATTAATATTAATGCTCACACATAGGCTAGTATTACATAATGCATCAAATGCTAAGCACAAAGAGAAAGTGGGATATAGGACGCAACGGTAACCTTTTCTTATTATTAGAATAGCACCAAGGTGTCCGTTTCGGGCTTCTTTGTATCAGATATAAATATTTCTTAAAAAGAATGAGTGCTTCAGGACAGAAATAACACTAAACAGAAGGACTTCCGTATTCTCCAGTAATATTATCAAGGCTGTGATCTAGAAATAGCAACCAGTGAAGCCAATGGAAATATATGGTAGAGGACAGCTCATAAAGGATAATGTAACCGAAGCTTTGAGGTTTAGACTCTGTCATTGGATTATTTAAAAAAAAAGGAATAATAATACACGGATGAAGAACAAACTACCAATGATAATTTGACTAAATCTAATGCAAGGATTGGTGTAGATACTCGAGTATACCGCTAGATTTCGGAGACAAAAATTTACCTTAAAATTGGAGGGGTTGCGTTATATTCGAGACATCTGCATCATGTGTAAAAAAATAAAAAAAACTTGCCTTGCTCTGGATCCCGACTCTCCCGGAAGTTCTGGTAGTCTCGCTGAAGTGAATGCAGTCTCGATGATGCTTGCAAACACTTCAGGAACTCCCGGATTCGGGAGAGGTGGGATCCATCACGGCCAGAGGGCACGCTTGATTTAAGCCAATCATTCATCTTGCTCGTCTCCACTGGCCATCTAATCAATAGTAAAGAAGACGGGTGGCTGGCGGCTTCATACATAGTAACAACTGCAATCATTCTAGAGCAGAGCACCCTGGCCTGAGGGGGAGCCTGACTGTGTTAAGAGAATCTGCAAGGATTTTAATTGTTTACAGTAAAATTTTGTTCCTCGTGTCGTATTCGAGTTTTGAGTATTCTCTCATTTCCATAATAAATCTCTATCCATCGCGTTATATTCGGGTCGCGCTATACTCGAGTATCTACGGTAATTGTTGTACAATACATAGGCCTTCTATTTGGAGAACAGACGTGAATGGACTACTGTCTGCTTTCTCTTGAAAATGTATCCATAGTTGTGCAACTACATAAACAAGAGAGGTAAGAAATACTATAGCCCAGTGACGGCTAACCTTGGTACCCTAAATTCCCCAGCCGCTTTATTAGGCTGTTCAATTGCTTGTTAATTTAAATTGCTAATCAGACAATCACATGGCAGCAACTCAATGCATTTAGGCATCTAGACGTGGGGAAGACGACTTTCTGAAGTTCATACCAAGCATCAGAATGGGGAAGAACGGGTGTTTAAGTGACATTGAACGTGGCATGGTTGTTGGTGCCAGACGGGCTGGTCTGAGTATTTCAAAAACTGCTGATCTACTGGGATTTTCACACGCAACCATCACTAGGGTTTACAGTGGCAAATCGTAGTGTGTATGTTGTGTGTTCACACTCCTTACGAATTAATATCGGGTATATTGGTTACTTGTGTGCCATATTGACGCTTGAAATACTTGTAAATTGGTGGAGGCACCATTTACTAAAGCCACAATTTATACCAATTTTTTGTTTGTATACAAAGACTGACACAATCCATTATTAAGCAACAATATTTGTGATATTGCCACATTGTTGTCAAAATTGGATGACATTTTATTATTCTAATACAAGGGGTTAATTTTAAACCATATGTAATAAAAGTTAATTTTTAAACAAATGGGAAGCATTTTTCCTCGCTAGAGGAATAGATATTGTTACATTTACATTACAGCTTCGGCTCCTTGGTTCCATGCAGGAAAAACGTATCTCAAAGCTTTTCACATGATTTCAACACATCAGCAGTCATGTCCGATGTGTTGAAATTCTAGGAGCATGGGGAAACCTGTTTACAAATGAATTTTGCGAAAAGTGGATAATGTTGCATCCTTAGGAGAAAGGAAAAAATGGTCTTGTTTGGTGTCGCTGGAAAGGCCAGACCCTGACTTTTCCCACGACATCTCATTTGACCTTGTGTATGGTTTAGTATGGAGATACAGGGATCCGAATTTCCCCAGACTCTCATCCCACTGGTTGATCAGCTTACCTTTTAAATGATGCATAATCTACTACCTCATTGCCTCCACACTTGCTTTAAGCGTGGGAAATGAGTAAGGCAGTTATTGTAATGGCATTATTCATTATATAAGTAAAAGCAGACAATAACATTGCCGTAAAACAAAAAAAGGGAAATATTGTATTTTTTTCTTCAGTTTTATATTTCTACACATTATATGGTCGTATGCACAAAAAGCGGTTTCACTCCTATTCCCTCCTGGGCGGCTGCGTAAACTGAAAGTATCCATCCCACTTTATGTATAAAACGTTACAAGAAAAACGGTTGTCATTTGCGCTTTTCCCTGTGGCTCCATGATAAACAAAAACAGAGTTTTTTCGTTTACTTGAATGGCCATTAAAGTGTTAAGCCCACCTGCCACATCACGGCACCTCTTTCAAGGTGGGTCCTAACCTAATGAAACCATAAATTGCTTACCAGCAACCACATATCCTCCTGCTGCTTCTCAGCTTAGAGACAAAATGGTGGATTTATCTTTATACCCTCACCAAAAAACAGTTTCACTTTGGGATTGAAAAAGAAAACACGGAAAGGGTCAGCAGCAATAAATGACCTGACTGGAAATACAACAAAATATACACATTGCACAAAAAGCGATTTTGCGTACTATTCCCTATATGGGCGGCTGCGTAAACCAGAAGTATCCAGCCCATATTATATGGTCGTGTTTGGTATCTTTGGAAAGGCCAAAGGCCAGACCCACCTCACCAGACATTGTAGAGTGTATATCATAGAGATACACAGCGCCAAACCCCTTGCCTCTTCTCACAATGGTGTTGCAGCTTAGATTTTTGATGACACAGTGTGTAAAGATACACTGCGCCATCTCGGCCACATTTGCTTCCAGCTTTAGAAATCAGTAGGGGAGTTATTGCAGCAACATTGTTCATGTCATAATTGAAAAGTCGATCACGGTGCTGCTTTGTAAAGGGAAAAAAAAGTAAAATTATTATTTTTTAATATTTATTTTACAGGCTCTAACTCTTCAGTGATACTTAATATGAGCATGTGGGATGTATAATATCGGAGATACTGGAGTCCAAAGAATCCCTGCATTGGGATTCCCCACCAGGCGAGGGAAGCCCACGTTTCTGATATCATCATGCCCTTGCACAAAGACGTCAGTGGGTTGGGGCAGTCCCACAGCAAGAGTGGAAATCTAAGATGTCAGTCCACTGTGGGAGAACACAGCGATAAGCCAAACTTTTGGCTGATTGCTGCATTGAGAGCAGGATGCGTTAAGCACGTCATTTATTTATTTATTTATTTATAAAGGATTTTACCAGGAAGGATACATTGAGATTTCTCTCGTTTTCAAGTATGTCCTGGGTTCGAGAACATTGAGTGGTTACAGAAATACAAAATAGTAAAATGCAAGAAATTAACACAAGACCAAATATACAGATTAACAGAAAAATAAATATGGAGGAAATGTAGTCATTATGTTACATGTTTACAGGTGCATTTTGTATTGAGGTATGCTAATAGGGAGCTCTTAAGGACTTTAGACTGGGGGAAGATTTGACGGCGTCTGGGAGGTTATTCCATATTTGCGGTGCTCTGTAGGAAAATGCGGATCGAGCCATTTTCTTTTTGTATTGCGGTATTGCAAGTAAGGTGCTGGTCCTGGATCTGAGGTTATAGGATGAGGGAACTGCTGGGGAAGCAGCATATTCAGGTAGGGTGGTAGCTTCCCAGAAAAGCTCTTAAACACCAGGTTGGAAAGGTGAAGGGTGCGTCTAGAGTCCAGCGATGGCCAGTTTAGTTCGTTTTAACATGTCACAATGGTGGGTCATGTAGTTACATTGTAGCACAAAGCGACAGAATGAGTTATACAATGTAGTAAGTTTCTGGAGGTGTGTTTGCGGGGCGGCTGCATACACTACATCTCCGTATTCAATGGCTGGCATAAGCATTTGTTGTACAATCTGCTTTCTTACCGCGGGGCTCAGGCAGGATTTGTTTCTGTACAGGGCACCTAGTTTGGGGTAAAGTTTAGATGAGAGTTTTTCGATGTGGGGGCCAAAAGATAGATTTGGGTCTAACCACATACCTAGGTATTTGAGAGAGGTGACTGTGGTCAGTGTGCCGTTTGATTTTGTCCCAACACATAGATGGGGTGTTTGCAATTTGTGTAGTTTAGGTGCGGTTCCAAAGAGCATTGTAACCGTTTTGTCAGTATTTAGAAAAAGTTTGTTATTTGCTATCCACTTTTCTACCCCTGTGAATTCTTCTTGCAGCACGGCCTCCAGCTGCGGGAGATTTGGTTTGCTGGTATAGATTACAGTGTCGTCTGCGTACATATGTACAGTTGAAGCTTTGCAGACATTGGGCAGATCGTTTATGAATATTGTGAATAGCAGGGGGCCAAGTATCGAGCCTTGGGGTACACCGCACGTGACTGGGAGGGGAAGGGAAGTGCTGTCAGAAATGGACACAAATTCAGTCATCCGCACAAGAGAATTAACCTGACGACGTGCTGGTCACGTCTGCTGCAGCAAATGGGTTAAGTTACCTTTTAGCACTGTCATAAAATATGTGATCTATTTTGTTAATAAACGCTATAATAATTATTTTTTCATAATATTTATAATTATAGATTATTATTATAATATATTTTTAATACATTTGTTCAAAATATTTAAAATTATTTTTTTTTGGGTTTAATTTGGGATTGTAACCATAACCTAAATAGTATAAAAAGATAACTTTGTATTCTAAAACCAGCCAGGCTTAATCAAACTCACCTGTGTGAACTCTGAAATTCAAGGACGGGCTATTCTTGACTGTGCTAGTAAAGTGAGATGGCTCAGCTATGAAAGCAGATGAAAGACGGATACATAACACTTTATTCAAACCCGAGATATTTTTGTTCTAATCCATGAAACCGATCCCTTAGATACAATATCTAAAGGCTTCATACAATAATCACATAGGATCACGTATTTGCAAATTAAAAGTCGCATGCAGAGGGTAGTTGTGTTTAAGGGTCTGTAAACGTATCAAGTGTCTCTTAACACGTATTCTGTGTGCATTATAAGGCTGTAGGCAAATAATCGTTAGATTGGCGTATTCTACACGGCTTTGCTAAATCATATGGATAATGTATTAATCATTCTGATTTTAATTTTCTTTTTGGATACATGCATAAAAAAGATGAGCAGAACCCGTGAGGTTATGTGGAATGTTGGGTTCTAATAATCTCCTTAAACTCTTTTCTTCATGACCCTGTCTTATTTTATCGCTTATTTCATTCATTGTTGTCATCCTTTTCAACCTATTGATGCTTTTTTGTTTTTAAAATCTTTCCCAACTCACAACATTATTTTAATATTTTGCCCTTGTTCCCAATTACCTAATAAAAGCTCTGTCATTATTTACCTTTGGAATGTATCATTTCCTTCAGTATTCATCACTTCTGAATTCATCGCTATGCAACTGAATTCATTTAGATTACATTTTTATTAAGTTCCGTATCCACATATTCTTTTTGGAATATTAAACCAATTTATGGAAAGTCAGACCCTTTTGATGATGATCTTTGGCTTTGCGTTCATCACGGCTGCATGTAATAAAGTTATTAACAATAGAACGCTAATGGAAGCACAGAGACAAATTTCCTTTTATGGTTTCAAATATGTATATTACTTGACTCTTGTGGAAAATAAAAGTGTATGTAATATATATATATATATTGTGACAGCGTAATTAGGTGCAGTGTGGTACACCTCAGGTTCATCAGCAGGTGGATGGAGGACTCCCTTTTTCCCCTATAGGGTTAACCAACAGCCAATGTCTATTTAGGACTGCACTTTATAGGATAAATTTGATTTCTCAGTCAGACACTTACCTTAAAGGTTAGAACATCCAAAAATAAAGAGAATTTTTTGTAATATAGATGACCTTGTGCTATTTTCCTAAAATTTCCTTTCCTCCGGAGCACGCCACATGATAAATGGCAGGTATTTGAGATGGAATGCTGTAGGTTGACTTGACACAAAAACTGCTGACAAAACATTTCAAAGGAGAAGCTGATAATAGACAACCGAGCACCCCTGACACTGGAATGCCCTCAAAGATGACAGGAGGCGATTGTCACAGACAATGACTCCTGGGGTGAAGCTCAGATGTTATAAATAGGCAGTGGAAACATGCTTTTCCATTGGTCATGGCAAAATACATACTTATACCTGTTCACTAAATTCTTATTTTAATAGGGAGATTTAATCATTATACGTTTATAGATCATCAGTGTAAAATACAGGTAACTTCAGCAACACAATTACACTTTACATGTATCCTGAATGTGACTGGAAAATTATTTTCAATAAAAAAAACCCCTGAGGGGTCAATTTATGTGCTTCATTATATTTTTAATATAGTTTTTAGCTTTAAGTGATAGCATATAAAAAGGATTTTTCAAGTGAAAATAGCTAGATTATACAGCTGATACATATATATATATATATATATATTTATATTTTTGTTTATATTATGTAATATCATATACGTTGCCTGGCCAAAAAAAGTCTCACTCTCTAATATTTGGTTGGATCGCCTTTTGCTGTGATTCTGGCACGCATTCTCCGTGGCATAGTCTCTCTCAATAAGCTCATGCAATGTCACATCATTTATTTCCATCCAGAGTTGCAATAATTTGTGGCCAAGATCTTGTGTTGATGATGAGTGAGTCGGACGCTGCGTAAAGTCTTCACCTGCACATTATCCCAAAGTGTAATGTGCCAACCCGGAGTCCACGGAAACGGCGCCATAGAAACCGTACCCGAGCCGGTAAGGCTACCTGATGAATTGACAACCCCTACATATGTATAATGCATATCTACAGATTGAACTTCTGGCCTCTGGGATTCCACCCCTTGCTAGGCTTAGCCATAAAAGGAGGATCCAAGTGCACCTGTATGAAGCCAAGCCTGAATTCCTTTATAAGGAAGCTACACCCTTCTCAACCTGCTTCAACATTGTATGAGAAATCATCAGCTAAGGTGTGCATCCAGAAGCTCCTCAACTGGAGTCTGTTACTAGGTCTTCACCCCCTACAGACCTTCGCATTTGCCAGGCCTTTGTATCCTGCCAGACCGGTATCGCGTCTATCCAGGTCTGTACAAATATTAAGGACTTTACCTTCCACTAAAGACTCACCTCTGCCAAAGTCCCACCTCTGCCAAAACCTCCACCACTACAGATCTCCACCATATTCCAGTTAACCATTGTTTACTAGTCCTGTTATTATTTTGCTTCATCCTCTTCTGTGCCCATCTTTGCCTTCAGCCTTCTGTGCCCATCCTTTGTCTTCAGCTATTTCTGTGCCCATTCTTGCTTCAACCTCCTGTGCCCCTTCTTTTACCTTCAGCTACTCTCTGTGCCCCAGCTTTACCTCAGCCTCCTCTTTGCCTATTCTTCCATCCTTGTTTTCTTATTAATTCATATTGCCCGGTTTCCCTATTTCTGTTCCTTTTATTCCTCTGCCATTGTCTTTTCCTGCTTTGTTATTTATCACAATAATTCTTATTACTTTTCCCTTACCTGGTTTTTCCCCTTTTTGTGTTTACTGCACATGTGGCTCAACACCCCCTGTGCACCTTACACAAAGACATTACGGTGCTGTACCATTCGCCGCACTTCGGCGAGTTAAATTCGCTGATGCAGCGGTGAATTCAGCATTCACAGCCGGGTCCCCGAAGTGCGACGAATCGACACCAAATGCATTTTCAAACCACCGCAAAACTGCCAGAAAACCACCGAACAAATCGAAAAACCACTGAATCGATCAGAAAAACCGCCAAAAAAAAAATGCTGGATCGATAAGAAAACCCACAGAAGAACTGCTGAATCGATCCTCAAACTGCCGCAAAACCACCGAATTGATCACATAACCCACTGAAAAATCGCCAAATGCATCCAACTACCCACCGAACAGAACCCAGATTCGAGGTAAAAGAAAGAACAAAACGCTGCAACATTTTAAAGGCGTTTTCAAAAAAAGTAGTGCATGAAAATGCATGGTAATAAAGTATACGGTCCTATGAATATAATAAAAAGGTCTGTTACATGAAAAAAAGCCATTTAAAAAAAAAAATTGGGAAAACAATTTGCTGAAAAATATCAAAAAAATCCTAAAACATTTAGACTTTTTCTGGCAAATTAAAATAATAAACGATTTAATGAATATTTAAGAATAACAGGGATTTTTTTTAACTTTGAATCCTATGGGATTCATCTGTTTAAACCTGTCGCATGAAACCACTGAAAATCAGGGCATTTCACTGACCTCTCAGTGCTGTTCGTTGTTCTCTGAATAGATTAACCATTACTTCTCTGGGGATTTCACTGCTACCGAAGGTCATCGGATTTCACTGGCAATTCTCCAATTCGCTTTTTGAATAGCCGAATGGCCACGAAATTTGACCTTATGGGGAAATTCACCTTTTTGTGCAATTCCGTGACCTATTCTATGTTCTCTGAATAACCCCTTAAGCAAGTGGTTCTGACATGCTGATATGGATTGTGCCCACGTGCAAATTGCTCTCCTCGCCATCAGTATCCCGCAGGGGTACTGATTCTGGCCCAAAACCCACTCAACAACTGAAGCTCCTTGCAGGGTGAAAACCAAATGGGGACTAACTTTATTTACATTTTACAATTGGGAAAAACACACACACACAGTGGGAAGGTTTAAAAGACAATGGAAACACGCCCAGGGTTGAAACAAAGTATCAGGTAGTATCAGGTAGTAGTGATCTGGTTCAAGCAAAGGTGTATTTGAGAGTAATGGATACCTAAGGAAAAACAGCACAGTATATACCACAGGAGACTCCACAATAAATGCATAAGGGGATATTAATATAACACAGACCTCAGGGAATAGGGCACAGAAAACAAACACCTGCATCTAAAATTGTAGATACAGGGTGACTTTAACAAAGGAAAAAGCAGGGAAACCATATGAAACTTCAGGCCCACACCTCTCAAATACATTTCTAGGCCCATGTACCCCAAGTCCAAAGTGACGCATGTCACATGGATAATTCTCAGCCAAGGCATACCATTCCTAACACAGGGTGTTTGTTTAGAAAGTCGCAATGTGTTCTCAACTTCGATCATTTTCAAGTTACATCTGGTGTAGGCTTATAAAAGAAAGATCTACCAAAAGTGGTCAGGACTGGAGTCCATATATAAGATCATTACAGTGGCACAATAATGCTATTATTTGTTTCATTAAAGTATCTGTTTATCTTAGCTATGGATGATAGTCCATGAACAAAAAGACACCAGAAGCACTATGTGGATAAAAAAAACTATACACCAAAAATGACCACAATGTGTGTCCTCTACTAAACACACATATAGATAACACAAATGGAAAACAAGGCTTCAGCAGTCTGTGACAGTCACTGACTGAATAAGCTGGGAGAAACTGGCAAATGGAGACTATTACTCACATAGTTTTTGCACTTTATTTTATTTCAGTTTGTTACATTTTATAATACCTCCCGGCTGCTTATGAATCATTGATGTGGACTTTCTGAAGGATGTGCCTTATTGAAACAATCTATAAGCGATACAAGGTAAAGCCCCTTAACTGGCTCATCTTAAGGTGAGTGGAATTGTATATTTTCCACAATGCTTTATACAGTCTGCACTATTGCATTGCTTTATGTTTTTGTTCTGCCAGTCAACCTATCCTGCAAAAACTAGGTCTGTCTTTAAGAAGATTCGAGACGAGAACTTAATCCAGAGAGATTGATGGGTGAGCCTTAATAACCCACCACCAGTGCTTCAGCTGAGCGCCCAGTTATGGTTTCTGTCTCCTGACAGTTGGCACTTGGAATTAGTTTGGTTGAGAACATAATCAGTTTATTTTGATTGCGCTGTGTTTTAAATATCTCTTTTCGGCTCAGATTCTGTGGACATTCCTTGTTGAGAAGATGTAACTGTCAAGCGCTTGTTTTCCATTTAAAGTTTCCATTTACTGCCCGGTACGCCCCACTTGTTGGCTACTGCGGCCTCTGGCCCGCCTAGCAAACAACACGCAAAGCGCATCATTAGCTGCAGGGGGGGTGGCAGGATATCAGGCTATCAGGCTGTCCTGTCGAGCCAATGATGCGTGCCAACTGTTGGGGCAAAGGAGGCCCATTGAAGTCAGTGGAATGTACTATGCCACCCCACGGCTTCAAGGCCCACTCACTATGAGGATGGCATAGTACGCCCCACAGCGGTAAAGGGTTAAAGTTCAAATTTCAAGGATGCGTAACTTAAGCACAATATCGAATAGACTTGATATTAGCCCGATTTGGCTATAGAACTATTAAAATGCCACTTAATTTCAATTGCACTTAAATTAATGTTATTGGAGATATTTGTTACTGTGAAACATAAAACTACGAATACTAAACCAGTGCAGTTCCAGACCTGCCGAATAACATGATTTAACCATGTGACACATGGTTTTCCCTTCATTCTCCCGATCACCTTACAGTCTTAGGCTATCTGGTTTTCAGGAGGACTAAGGGAAAATGCACTGTGAGCGCATGCTTAAAGACGCTCGGGGTGCTGAAACAGTTAAAATCAGGGCTTTATATTCCCATACATGATTGCCAAAGGAGAACATATGTATGAGCAGCCTTGATCGGCTGCTCAGTCAGCCAGCATGTCTTCCCAGCGTGGGTGTTGTCGATGACACAAATTAGGTCACCACCATGTCACCAGTCATGCTTCCCACATTCCCGATCCTGTACTTGCCAAACGATACACCCCTCTCCTTGACAATCAAAAAGCCAAGGAAGTATTTTCATTTGGAGGAATAAGTAGCTACTGGGTATGTTGCATTAAAGAGCCACAACCACAAAAAATGAAATGTACTTATTTTGTTACATGTGCTTTGTTTTTTTCTTGTTTGTTTCGTTAAGAATATATTTTCCTCTCTGTGTCACTGGGTGCATCCATTGTGTGATATTTTGTGATGTAAACTGTAAACTGCACCCACCCACCCCCAAAGCATTTGTTCCTCACTGTGTGGCATTGGGCATAGAATGGAGTGATTAGGTCAGATCTGGCTAAACTGGCCATCACTGTAAACCAGACGCACATTTCCAATCGACCAGCAGGTCGGTATATAAAAACACAACCCTCTACCTTTAACTGATCGAGAGATACGGTGGTCCAAAGGACCCCCATATCTCTAACATAGGGAATCCTGGGATTCCCTTTCTGACATCATTGTGCACCAATGCTCGATGACGTTAGTGAATGAGTGGAGGCCCGGAGGCGGGGCTGACATCCAAGATGTCAGCCCTCACTGGAAGAATACCTTGATCTGGCGCCGTTTGGTGCCGGGTCACAGTAATGGAAGGTAAGGGGTTAAGAGTGGTATCGCTGGAAAGGCCAGACTTTTCCAGCGGTGACCTTTCCAGCGGTGCCTCTCTTATTTCTGTAGAACTTACCGAAGGGGAGATAGAGGGGTCCAAAGGACCTCGGCATGCCTGGGGGCGCTTGATAACGACGTCATCGCGCACATCCGTGATGAAGCCCGCAGCCGGGGTGGCAGTCCCACAGCAAGGGCTGACATGCAAGATGTCAGCCCGCTGTGGTTGAAGCCAACGCCAAGATATGCAGGGAGCGTCCTCTGTGCACAGGAGTGAAACAGAAGGCACTCCCTAAACGCCTTTCGCGTTCAACTGGTTACATTATGTTAGAGGGACACTCTATACACCCTGAACACTTTAGCTTGTTAAAATGGTCACATTGCATGGGGTGCTCCCCTTCTCACCCCACTTTCGTGCTGACATTGTCATGTGTTTGTAGTAGCGATCGTTTGTGTATGATTGCTTATGAAAAAAGGAGGGAAGGGGTTGATTCGATGAATCGAAAAATAAATTGACGACTAATTGGTTATGAAAATAATCGTTCGTTTCAGCCCTACTTTTTTTTTTTTTTTGAAATTCTTTATTTAAAGCGTCATGTATCCAAAGGCATATGAAATACAGCAATAATATGTACATATCAATAGGTGGGTACAATAACGCTAATTTTTCTTAATACAGAAAATAAGAAACTCACGGAGTATGGGGAAATCCCCATGCCGTGGGAAAAAAACCACACATAAAAAGCAAAAAACAAATTAAAAACACAAAGTAACACCACAAGGAAAAGGAAAAAGGGGGGAACCTTCCAGGCATTTGTAGTGGATGTGTCGCCGGGCGGCACCTGTAGGGGCTGGGTGAAACTGCTGGAGCATAAGTGAGATCAATGTCAGATTTAATTAATTGAAAATTTTAGTTACCATTAGGGGCTGAGGAATACTCCTCCCAGAGGGACCATGTCTTAGAAAAGGAACTCATGGTGTCCCTGACCTTAGCCGTTAACTCGTCCATAAGACAGGCGTCGACAATCTTCGCCGTCACCACAGACCAGGAAGGGAGAATACTCTGGCGCCACGACGCCGCCAAGGCCCGTCGAACAGCAAGGGCCAGTCTATTAAATAAGAGTTGCTCGGGACGAGATAGGACTGACAAGGGACGAGAGAGGAGGAAAGCCCAGGGGTCCATAGGCAGTTGTCGGTGGAATATTTTCTGGAATTCAGTGTGAACTAGAGACCAAAAGCGGCGTACTACCGGGCAATCCCACCACATGTGAATATAAGTGCCCTTTTCCCCACAATCCCGCCAACAGAAGTCACTGGATGTGACACCCATGCGATAAAGGGAGACCGGGGTAACGTACCAACGGAGTAGTGTTTTGTAAGATTGTTCCTGATGTGTGACACATATGGAGGACCTGGATGTTTGTTCCCATATATCCTCCCACTCATCACCCGGCAAAGGATCGCACAAATCGACCTCCCACTTATCACAGTATGTGAGGGGGCCCCATTGACCCGGACTGGAGCTAAGGAGTAGATATAGCCGGGATATAAGCCCTTTCAGGGGGCCATCAGTAATGAAAACGTGTTCTAAAGTGGAGAGAGGGGTCATTGAAACCTTCTCTAACATCTGGGTCGTGGCAAAATGTCGAATCTGTAAAAATCGGAAAAAAGAGGAGGGAGATAGATCACCACGCTCCTGGAGCTCTGAAAAAGTAATAAGACGTCCATTACGGTAAAGATCACGGTACCTCAGAAGCCCCACTCCCGCCAGACCCCTAAAATCTGAGGCCCTCAGGCCCGGGGGAAAGTCTCTGTTACGCAGTAAGGGGGTGAGGGGAGAGGGAGCCCCCATCAGCTCAAATTTCGTCCTAGCTAGGTCAAATAGCCGAAGAGATGTCAAAATCGAAGGGCATGTCGTGCGTAAAATGGGTCTAGAGGCTCTGGGAAGCCATATGTAAAGGTCAGGGCGGTCAGGAAACATAAAAGCATTTTCTAATGCAACCCACCTTCTAGTAGAAGCGGAGGAGTGCCAGGCCACCACCTGAGTCAACTGAGCTGCGCAATAATAAAGGTATAGGTTAGGGAGCCCCAGCCCTCCACGAGTCTTAGGGCGATACAGAATGCGGCGCGCAACCCTATGTCTCTTATTTTGCCAAATAAAGGAGTCAATCGCCTGTTGTAGCCCGGCTAGGTCCCGCCGAGTCAGTAGTAAGGGTAGAGTCTGGAACAGAAATAGAATACGTGGGAGTATGTTCATCTTAACACTATGAATGCGTCCTATCCACGATATGGGCTTATCACACCAATGCTCCAGATCACACTTGATCTGACGAACCATGGCCGTGAAGTTTTTGCTATAAAGGGCTGTTGGATTTGCCGTCAGTAGAATACCCAAGTATGACAATTCAGAGGGAGCAAGACGGAACCCAAACCCTGATTCAATCGAGGCGGCATCTGTGTGTGACATGTAGAGGGGCATCGCACAGGATTTAGTGTAGTTTATGCGAAACCCTGCGATTTCACCAAAGTCGGATAGTACCGGTCTGAGATGGGAGAGAGAGGAGATGGGATCCGTTAAAGTGAGAAGGATGTCGTCGGCGTAAGCAGAGACAGTGAAAGATTCTCCTCCGACCTGAACCCCCCTGATCTCAGGATGATCTCGTATCGCAGCCAATAGGGGTTCAAGAGAGAGAAGAAAAAGAAGAGGGGAAAGGGGGCAGCCCTGGCGAGTGCCATTACAGATGGGGAATCGAATGGGGCTACTGCCCGGGACACGAACCTGCGCGGACATTCCCGAGTAAAGAGCCCTCACCATATTAACATAAAAATCCGGCAGGCCCAGACGAGAGAGGGTAGCGAAGAGGAACGGCCACTCCACCCTATCAAAAGCCTTCTCCGCGTCTAACGACAGGATCAGAGAAGGCGTTGCCCGAGAGGATAGCCACCAGATCAGGTCAGCATTACGTCTGGTGTTGTCGAAGAGTTGACGATTAGGGACAAAACCGACCTGGTCCGGGTGAACCAGATCGTGGAGGAGCGGGCTAAGGCGGTTCGCTAGGACCTTAGCAAAAATCTTGGCATCAAAATTGATAAGGGAGATAGGGCGGTAACTCTCAACCGCCGCTGGGTCCCTACCCTCTTTAGGTATAAGGGCAATGTTAGCCACAAGCAAATCAGGGTGAAGAGACCCACCCTCCGCGCAGTCGTTAAAAACCGATGTCAAAAAAGGGACGAGCTCCGGACGTAGTAACCCCCTGAAAACCCATCCGGGCCCGGGGCCTTCGTACCTCCCAGGGCAGAAATGGCGCAATTAACCTCTTCTTCTAAGATAGTAGCACTTAGGTTCGTTATATGTGAGTCTTCTAATTGTGGCAAAGAAAGGGAATCTAAAAAGGAGGAGATGGCGTCTAAATGGGATTTGTCAGCAAGGTTATGGTGGGGAGAGTGGTTGTATAGGTCTGAATAATATGCTGTGAAAGCTGCGCAGATCTCCTGTGGGGAATTGACCAATACCTCATCTGCTGTTTTAACTGCAGAGATGGAGGAGAATTTACTCCGGGGCTTGAGAGAGCGGGCCAGTAGAGTATCTAGTTTATTGGCCTTCTCAAAAAACATTCGGCGGGACCAAAGTAATTGTTTGGCTACATCATCAAGTAGCAACCTTTTCAGAGAAGAGCGAGTGCGTAATAGTTCAGAGAGGAGTTCAGGGGAGGGGGAGGACTTATGGCTCATCTCCAGGCGGCGGAGAGACTGTTGTAAAGTTACAAGAGAAAGTAATTTGGTGCGTTTTCTATGAGTGGCAATCTTAATGAGGTGACCCCTCATAACCGCTTTATGAGCAGCCCATATCGTGGACAGAGACGTCTCACCTGGCGGGTTGTCTTGGAAATATTGTATCGATAAAGTACGTAGTTGACTCACTACTTCTGGATCTCGTAGGAGAGACGAGTTCAACCTCCAAGACCAAGAGGCCGCCAGCTTCGGGGTATGGAGGTAAAGTGCTATGTCGGCGTGGTCAGACCACGAGATGGAGTTAATCTCCGCTCGGATTACATTGGACATAGCTAAACCATTAACCAAAAACATATCTATGCGCGAGTAAGTCCCATGGGGAGCAGAATAGAAGGAATAATCTTTTACACTCGGATATAACACCCGCCATACGTCAATAAGCCCTACTTGGCGTAAGAAGCGGGCAAATAATTTATCTTGTCTACCCAAGGTTGGTGTAACTGTGGAAGCTTGGCGACCGCCTCGATCCACTGCTGGGCACGCTACAGCATTCATATCACCTCCTAATATCACCGCCCCTTGAGGAAGGGCCGAGACCAATTTACATATGGAATCCCAGAAGTCAACTGAAGGGGTAGTAGGAGCATAGATATTCAAAAAATGGTAGGTCATAGAGTATAGAGTACCCGTAAGCAATACATAACGACCCTCGGTATCAATCTTTTGCGATATAAGTTGAAATGGACATGTTTTCCGAATCAATATGGCAACTCCGTTGCGCTTACTCAAGGCACCAGATACATACGCCCGTGTATAGACGTGATCAGTTAACTTAATTTTAACAGATTTAGTCAGGTGAGTTTCCTGAAGAAAGGCGATATCAATTTTGTCAGATTTCAGAGTGCGGAAGAGTAATCTACGCTTCGTAGGGGAATTGAGGCCCTTAACATTAAGAGAGGTCAGTTTCAGTGCCATGAGAAGCGCAACAGATCACCTCGTACCATGAGCAGCGGGCCCGATACCCAATCACCGACCCCTCCAGCAATACAATCTCTCGAGCGATGATCCTCCAATGCCCCCCACCCCCACCCAGCAACACAAAACGAATACTTTGATGGAAGGGTAAGGTGAAAAAAGGAAAAAAGACAATAAAAACAAAATGTACATAACCAACGGAAAGTAAAAAAAGGAAAAAACAGAGTCCAAAAAGCCCGGACTTACCCACTGCCGGGACCTGTGGGGGAAAAAGGGAACGAACCCTCCAGGCCATGGAGATCAAAGATGGCCTAGTCAAGAGCCCCCACCCACAAGAAAAAACATTTTGGCCCCCGGGAAGACCTGATCGATGGACTGTAGAAATAGAGATGGTCACTGTGTTTCAGTAGCGTGAGACAAGGAGAGAAACGTTCCAGCCGGAGTAGCTTTCGTGGAACCAAAAACTTCGGAGGATAAGAAGAACCAGAGGTAGTCCAGTAACAAACTACCGAAGAGGTCGCAAAGAGAAAAACCCAGGGAGCCTACGTCTTGGTGGTAGTAAACGAACCATGTAGAATCGGGAATCTTTGTTCAACGGTGAGGATGGTTTACTGTACTCCATTCCCTGGAGAGGCGCGGGAGCGGTGGCGTAGGACCCTCCAGAGATGCGAAGTCCTCTGGGGGTTGGATATCCAAGGCCCGAAAGAACTTCAAGGGATCCGAATGTGGAAGCAGGACATACGTTCTTTTGTTGCGGAATGCCAGGATCTTAAAAGGATGGCCCCATGCAAACGCGACATTGTGCGAACGAAGTAGATCCGCTACAGGCTTCCATGAGCGGCGTCGACGCAGCGTGTCTGGAGAAATGTCCTGAAAAAGCTGTAGGGGAGATCCGTCGTATAATATCGGTTTAGTACGGTTTTTTTTGAGGATAAGTTCTTTTGTGGAGAAGTGTAAAAAGCGGACAATAATGTCTCGAGGGCGTTCGTCGGTAGCGCTGCGGGCGCGAAGAGCTCTGTGGGCACGGTCGAGTTCCCAAGCGTGGTCTGGGAGCTCTGGAGCTAACGGTCTGAGCATGGCGACTATAAAGTCTCCCAAGGGGTCATCCTCTGCCCGCTCAGGCAAACCCCGGATCCTTAAGTTATTCCTTCTGGACCTGTTGGTCAAATCTTCCAATTGAGTCTCTAAGTAATCCACCTTATGGGACATAGCGTTAGAGTGGTCAATAAGGGAATTATAGGCCCCCGAAAGTTCATCAGTACGACCCTCCAAATCTGAGGTGCGTTGTCCCAAGGCCAGGATGTCAGCCTGTAAGGCCTTTGTATTACGGTCCATCTCCCCCGCCAAAAAGGCTCTCATTTCTGCCATTTGACTCATAATAGTAACCGCATCTGCCCGGCTCACCCCTGCATCCGATTCACCTCCATCCTCATCTCCTGATCCGCCGGCGGAGGTAGGCCGCGATTTCGGGCGGCCGCCATCTTGGAAGCTGTGGTCCGGCGCGGGGTAAACAACGGCGCGACGGCCGCATCTCTGTTTTTCGCCGATTTAGAGGGTCCAGGCATGGTGTGGATCCCTTCCAGCGTCCTGTGGTGAGTATTAAAATCCCGGGGGGTGAAGATATTTGCGGGTTACAGCGCGGGTGCAGCGGAGCTCAGACGCTAAGCGGCCATCTTAGTTGACGTCCAAACCACGCCCCCTTCAGCCCTACTTTTTATGTGCAATTAATTCAAACAAAGAGAAAAAACAGCAGCATGTGTTTTATAATGTGTTTCATAAGGTGGTTTTGTTTGTAATGCACAAGTAAAGTGGTTACAGCTTATGTTAGTGGTAGTGGCCCTTTAATTTACATACTCTCCTCCCAGGACATACTTGAAAACGAGAGAAATCTCAATGTATCCTTCCAGGTAAAATACTTTCTCAAAAAAAAATTACTTTATGGCATAAGGTGTGTAAATTATCACAGGTAACACTGTGAAAGGATCCTTTTACCCTGTCTCAATGTTAAATTTTAGGCTTTGTCAGACCAAGGAAAAGATATTATGACCAGTCTCAGTGCTCAGTAACGAAATAGGGAACTGGGACAGATTGAATCTCATAAATTTAAATAGTTTTTGGTAGCAATAATTTTTATTTTGGCCAATATGTAGAATAATGAAGGTGTTAAATGTGTATTTCTTATGAAATTATTTATACACTTTCCAATCAGTATTATTACGCACCCTGCTGAAATAAGGCAGTGGCAGCAAGGATGTTTTCCTGGTAATCTTTAGCAACCTTTGCAGAAGCACCATTTGTGCACTGGGTTAAACATGCACCTCATTACATCTCGAGTAACTCATTACCTGCATAATTATCTTTTCAGCTTCAATAAAGGAGGTCTGAGGGCTTTTAAATATAATTAGAGGTCTAAAATAGATGCGAAAGCAGCAGGGTTAAACAAAAATAAAGCAGCGCAATAAAAGCTATAAATGGAAAGGACAGACGCGGGGACTGCGTGCATCTCTGACGAGCCCCATTGTAAAGGTTACGCAGTATAACTTGTAAAATATCAAAACATTATTGAGTTTATATTCACAGTTTGCTGATGTGCAATGCCAGTCGGTGGTCGCAAAAGCCAATAAGATGCAGTTATGCTTACACAAATTAATTCTTGTTTTTTTAACAGAAGATTAATAACACTCTTGCCTATGTTTACGTCAGCGGTAAGATCTGAACTCGAATGTGCACGCAATTTTGTGTGATGGTTACAAAGAGCGCAGCTGTATTCTGCAAAATGAAAAAAGGGATTGAATTATTACTGCGTGAAAGAAAGGATAGAAAAAAAGATCGTTTAGTATACTTCAGAGCAGGGGTCAGCAACGTTGGTCCTCCAGATGCTTTGAAACTACATTTCCCTTGAGGCTCAGCCTGCCGAATGAGCATTACGTGATATGTACTTCCAAAACATCTGGAAGGCCATGATTGCTGACCCCTGCTTTAGAGCGATGTTGTGTAAGTGGTGATAGGTCAGCTTGAAAGAGTTAAAAATAAAATGCTTTGCACTTCGAAATGTTAAAAGAGATCGTCCATAGCGGAAATATGTGCTTATTTTTTACATTTTCTTATCCTAAGCTAGATAAGAACATTAATAGTGAGAGAAAGGGGGGGTGTGAGGGTCCTGAGGACGAGCAACAGCACTAGTGGCCTGCTCTACGGTGGGGTCCGCTCAGGTTTTTGCTCGATTGTGCCATTGCAGGGATGAATGCTCCATATGCAAATCAGTCTGCTCTCACCCAATGAGGGTGGCCAGTACTGACTGCCAAGGACATCATCCCTGTATGAGAGGTGCAGCAACCCCCGACGATCGTTTCGGCCTTGTTAGGCCTCGTCAGGAGGGTATAGCTGACACGCCTCTAGGCACATCAAGCAAGGGGTCCACGTCTGGATGACCCTGTAAACTTTATAGTGAGAGAAAGGGGGGTTTGTGAGGGTCCTAAGAACGAGCATGAGCACTAGTGGCCTGCTCTACGGTGGGGCCCGCTCAGGTCTCACAAGGTTTTAGCTTGCTTGTGCCATTACAGGGATGAATGCTCCATATGCAAAGATAAGAATATTTACCTGTACCCGGGACTTTTGAAAGAAGATTTAGACCCAAGGCCTGAACGGTATTCCTCCCATGGTGACGCAATTTAAGCTAACCAAATATATTTCATTACATGTGTTAAGTGTTCTTTTGCTAATTGTTTATTATATTTGAATCCGTGTATTCAGCCTTTCTAAAGAAGTATGTAATGAATGTAGACTGTCTTTTGATTGGTCCACATCTTAGTCTCTGAAGGATATTTAAGAAGGAATAAACACACTGCTCTTTTAGAAGGGGTGTGAGAAAACCACGAATTAAGTCTGCCTCCTCTGTGTGATCTCCAGTCTCTTCCCGGGTGCCTGAGGGCATGATCAAGCTCAAAAAGTGAAGGTGTCAAATCCCACGCCATACAGCTAAGCCAGCGCCCAGCACCGCGTTCCTTGCTGGCCAGGCGCCCACTAATAAAAGGATCTCCTGGGGTCAGGCACGCCGATGGGACGTGGCGTGATGACACGGCACTCGCCGGGTTTAAATACTCGTGGTCCATTCACTCAGTGCCCTGACGTGGTATTCACAACCTCTCCGTGCTCTCACTCTGCTTATTTATCCTCTGTATATCGAACCCGACAAGTCTGACAACCCTCTCTGTGTATCAAACCTGGCAAGTCTGAGAAGCATTCTGTGTACTGACCTTAGCATACGGCTGACTACCTATCCTGGTGTTAAGAACCCCACTGTTCTATTTACAAACTGTGATAGTTACCTGGTGTGTGTTAGCTCTATTAACCCTTCGTGGTTATCTATTGATCTGCTTACTGATAATAGGTAGTTTTGCCGAACGCCCAAGGATCGGAAGGGTAGATAGTGCTCTGCATATAGGGACCAGCATCTTATATCCTAGGGGGAATCATGACAGAAAGTCTGCTTGATAAACCCAAATATAGGACTGGCACAAACAGATCTCTGGTGACCTATTTGTTCACTTTTTGTCCATTGCACAATACTGTTATCTGATGAGATTTGGGAGACAGGAGATTTTGCCTACAGGGATAAAGTTGCTTGTTTTTTTTTTTTTTTCAGTAATACAAGTAAAAATGTTTTACCCAATTCACCAATTCAGCAGGTGCCATTCAGATGCTATTCAGGGGTTACAATAGATTACGTCCCATTCGGACCACTTCGGTCAGCAGGCGATGATCTCCTGTTATCTGTCTACACATGCACGTCCAACTCTTGCCTCCAAGACTTCTCATGGTCCTGTGGAATGTCTTGCCTCCAAGACTTCTCATGGGCAGCTCCGGTCCTGTGGAATGTCTTGCCTCGTCCTATCAAACTCTCCCCAATCTTCAGGCCTTCAAGAAATCCCTCAAAACCCATCTCTTCAGATTAGCGTACCACATCACTGACGCAACTCATCCCTTTGCTCACCTACTCAAGATTGAAGCTGCTTTTATGGCCCCACCATTCCCGAACCACTGGCACTCCTTTGAGCAGGGCCCTCTACACCTCTTTTTTCCATCATATGTCCGTTTATCTTGTTCCCTTTGGTAATTGTAAAACGCTGCGGAAACTGTTGGCGCCATATAAATGATGACAATAATAATAATAACACCTGTGCTAACAGCTTGTTGATCCAAAGAGATCATCATTGTCATTAGTTGCAGTGGCGTCACTAGGGTTGGTGTCACCCGGTGCGGAAACTCATGGTGTCACCCCCTCGACTCGAGCGACGAGCCGCCCCTCAGTTTAACACAAAATGATGTAAACTATTGTTACTCATATGCAGCACTCCCATATAACGCTAAATGTAAGACAATAGATATATTAATTCCTAGCAAAATTACACCATAATATTACCAGATCATATGACGAATACAAAGGAATTCGAATTTATTTAAAACATTTATAAAATGTTTATTTTAAGGAATAAACTTAATGCCATAAAAATATACAGGCACAAATACACAAACGTTTTGTTAACATCTTGAATAAATCAGAACTTCTCTTTTCTGGCATTCAAGGTGGCAAAATATTGTTTATCACTTCAACAAAATCAATGGAACAGATTACATAGTTGGTGCCAACTTAACCAGAGCTGTTGCAAACTTCTCAGAGCCATTATAGGCTATGGAGGTTTTAAGTTAACAACAGCTCTAGGGTTAAGTTAGCACCAACATTGTAATACTGCCCAATGTCTCTTGCAATGTTATCTGTTGAAAGGGAGTTAGCAAGATCACCACAAAGCCTGGAGTGGCCCATTATAGATTGCAAATGGGTTTTTAGAAGTTGTAGACATTAAAGTTGTTTATCACTTCAACAAAATCAATGGAACAGATTACATAGTTGGTGCCAACTTAACCAGAGCTGTTGCAAACTTCTCAGAGCCATTATAGGCTATGGAGGTTTTAAGTTAACAACAGCTCTAGGGTTAAGTTAGCAGAATAGAATGCAATGACTTTAAAATGGCCAAGGAAGGGATGCTGGCATTTTAGAGACTGTCCCTCCTACTTAGGAACACTAGGCGGTATGCAATGCAAAGAAAACACTAACGTTTGCATGACTTCTTAGGCATGGTACCTACTTACCAGAGCCCATGCCCCAACAACCTCATAATAAAGACAGACACATTAAATCCATTGGAAAGGGCATAGACCACAGCTTTATTGAATTTTATTTAATCTTTTTATAACATGCAGCATTACACTCTGGATCCAGCTGATTTACCCGAATTCTGATCCAAATGCCTAACTGCGGAAGGCGGTTGCCACACATAATCCACACAAGCTCATTCTGCCAGCCTGAGGCCTGCGGAACTTATCTCCCCAATTCCTCACCTTTAGGCGGCTTGTGTATTGCACTCCCGCTGGCCAAAATTCCCGTCAATGCAGAGACTGCATGCACCTCTGGTGCCTGCCCCTGCTGCACCCACTCTCCCCCGCAGCCAGCACCAATTCAATGCCACGAGAAGTCTAGCAACCAAATATCCAGGCTGATATCGGTCAAATGCACGCCATCGTACGCATAACATCGCCCTCCAGTTCGCAATGCCGTATCGTTCAGTCACCCAAACAGTCCACAAACCTAGAAACATCCCAGTTAAGTTTGCGCTTCGCTGATCCAGCTCACCAGGTCATGTGAAACTGTTCTAGCAAGGGTGCGAAATTATCTCCGAGCAGACGAGGGACACGTTGCGAAAGAGAGCGAAGCAACGAGCCAAGTCCTGCTTCATGGCATGAAGCAGATCCAGCGACCTAATGTAACCCAGATCATTGCCCCCGAGGTGGATCACCAAGACTACATTAGAGGAAAACCCGACTTGAAAACAAGCAACACTCCTGTAAGAGCTGCACCCACCTCATACCCAGTATACCTCTCCACGGAACCACGGCCACCTTGTGGGGATTCTCAAATTTCTACCCATTCTGCCCTGCTCTGCTCTCTTCGGCGCCCAGTGGACATAAGAGTGAGAGTGACCAAGTATCCAGACAACACAGGAGCTCCGCACAGTCCAGCATGTTTAGGGCCTACAAACAAAAAGTCGTCCAAGTAAAAGTCGTCCACGGAATTCAGACCAGAATGGCAGTGAAACACCCACTCTAAAAATGTGGTGCAAAGCTTGAAGTAGACACACTACTCACACTGTCTAGACGCTCTGTCTCTCCCGACTCGAGTCCTCAGAAGACAGCAGAGCCCAGAGCTGCCCAGGCAGCAGGTGAGAGAGGGACTGTCTGGGACTGGTCTGGGAGCAGCCGAGCAGGAGGCACCACGCACCGCACACACGCCTCAGCTCCCGCGCGCTTCTAAAGAAAATGCGCCACGGCACGAGGGAGCTGTTAGGGCGGTGGGCGGGCTGCCACCGATGAGAGGCGTCAGCGCGCAGGCGCGGCTCTGAATTCCCTTGAGCGGCGTCAGAGGGGGTGGGATCTGCGCGGCCATCTTTGATGCGTCACATGCAGCGTGGCGACGGCGTGCGCTCGAGTGTCGCTGTGTGCAGATGAGATAGAGAGTAATGTGGCACAGCGCGGCAGCATGATGCTCCTGCTCCACCTCCACATCCGATCCGAATCACCTCCTCCATGGGGGGGGGTCCTCCATGGGGGGGGGTAACCTGCACGGCGGACGAAAAAAAAAAAAAATCCTCAAGAAAAAAAAAAATCAAAAAACAGCTTGTGGCGGTGTCACCCCGCCAAGGGTGTCACCTGGTGCGGGCCGCCCCCCCCGCCCCCACCCAGCGACGCCACTGATTAGTTGATTCTTGTTTCAGATCACATACAGCAAAAGATATAGGAGATGTGGAGCCAGATGAACAAGAGTCTCTTTTCCAATTTATATTCCTCTAATTTCACTTATCTCTCTCATTTCAGGCAGCTTCAAAGAACCAAAAAACAGGCTTAAAATGTGGTGGCTGTTGGAAAATTATGCAACTACACTATGTAGAGGACCTTAAGACATCACCACCCATGCAAGGAAGACGAGTTAATGTTTGAGTTAACCGATCAAGATTTTCAAAAGATCATATAGCCCGACATACCACAAACGCATGGAATTCTCTGGGAATGTCGCCATCTCCATGCATCGGATAAAATAGACGCATCAAATATGTCCTTTTTTAATAATTTAGTGCCAGTTCTGCTGTTTTCTTCCGAGCTCACATCACTTTTTCTGGGGACGTTAACACCGCATCATTGTTCCAAATTCATCAAGATTTGTGGACACACATTTGTTTTCTTTCCTGCGTACGTAACCATACCTGACAGCAGTGACAAACTGGAAGCCAGCATGGGGGTAGCCTCTGCGTGGAAATGCAGGGTGTGGAGCCATTATCAGGGGTGGTGTGGCAGCCTACATGTGGGCTGTGTTATTCAAAAGATAGTGGAGTCAATAAGTGGACTCAGGGAGAGTCGTTACCCCCTGCCAGCCAATGAGAACCAGCTGGTCCCCTTTGTCTGACTGACCTGAATTAGTCAGAACTTTGACAATGTATCGGCTGGTATCTTTAATACTCTGGCAGGTGCACAATTTCTGTGGAAGGCCATTCTCATCAGCAATTCTAATTGGCCCCTCTCTGCATGTCATTCTTAGAGTTTTCACTGCCCAGGGACCATGTGTACCAGGATAACAAAACCATAAATAAAATAAAAGATTGTGGGAAAATCCCTGGTAACAAAATAGGCACAGCGCAGATAATAATGTATCACAGATCCAGGCCAACTCATTGTGCTGCATTGGTCCAAGGATGAAATGCTTCCTCCCCAAAACAAACACCTACCAAAACATGCCCATATATATCACAGAGCCCCACAGCAATAAAACTTACAGTAATGTGCAATGTATATGAGCGTATCACAGAGCTCCACAGCAATGTGCATGAGCGTATCACAGAGCTCCACAGCAATAAAACTCACAGTAATGTGCAGTGTGTTTAAGTTTATCACAGAGCTCCACAGCAATAAATCTCACAGTAATGTGCGGTGTATATATGAGCGTATCACAGAATCCACAGTAATAAAACTCACAGTAATGTGTGGTGTGTATGAGCGGATCACAGAGCTCCACAGCAATAAAACTCACAGTAATGTGCAGTGTGTATGAGCGTATCACACAGAGCTCCACAGCAATAAATCTCACAGTAATGTGCGGTGTGTATGAGCGTATCACAGAGCTCCACATCAATAAAACTATAAAATAAGTATTACAGTAAGTTATATTTTAATAGAAATTATATATTCAGTGAATTACATTAAAGTAAATTTAAATATTAAAATACAATACTACCATTACTAATAATACGTAGGTTATTTTTAAATATTAAAACAAATAACTACATATATTCATTTAAAATGTCATTATGCAATACAAGTATATCGAGATAAAGGAAGACGAGAGCATAAGACATTTATTGCTCCTTTAATAACATCCTTATGCTTTGCAACGAGATGAGACCAAGTCTGCAGAGAAAATGGAATATTTTGTCTGTTGTTGCACAATGAAGCTGCTGTAATAATTACTCAGTGGTATCTTACGCCTGCACGGAGAGTTTATTCTGACTGATACATTAACTTTCACATTTTGAAATTAAAATATCTTAACAGACAGCCTTGAATACGTAAGAAAAGGGGCTATTGTACAATACACTCTGTTTTGGGATTTTTTTGTCTTGCTGTTACATGTATTTCCAAATATTACTCCCCGTTCTTTTTCGAAAAAACAGATCTGTGAACATATTAATATAAACGTATTATGCCGATGTTGCCATGGTGCTTCTCCATCTGCTACTTTTCTAAATATACCACCAGATCTCATGTAAATATACACTTCCTACAACAGAAGAGCCTCTTCCACTTCATGTGGACTTCTCATGTTAAACGGAGTGTTTTCTAATTTCTAAACCAAATGAATCTGGTAATCCGTAACATGTAAAGGCCAGGGAGATATGGAATACACATATAGAGTGCATCCCTTGCGCACGTACCCTTTTAGAGAAGTAACATTGTGAGCGTATGTATATGACAGTAAGGGTTAAAGGGTTATTCAAAGAGAATCGAAAAGTCACCGCACGTTCGGTGACTTTTCGTTCTCTTCAATTCTGGGAGATTTGGCGATCCCATTTCGGCGACCCTGCGGTGTATTCAGCAAGCACCACAGGGCCGTCGAAGTGCAGGGAAAAGCCGCTGAAAACCCAACGAACACTCACTACAAAACCCGACTAACGCTCACCGAAACCCGCAAAAACATCTGGATCAACCCCGCCAAACACGCCGGAGAAATCCGAGCAGGAGCCGATCACAGCGCAGAGCAGCCGCCGGAAAAACCTGACCCCACAGACGAATGGAGAGAAAAAACTACGCTTGAATGTTTGAAAAGTGAAACGCTGTTTGCAAAGAAACAACAGAACAAAAATGTCTGAAATTTACATATAAGATTCAATGAATGATAATAAAAAGGGCTGTTACAGAAAAAAGAAAAAACGATTAAAAAAAAACCAGAAACAATTTTTTTCGCAAAAAAATCAAGAAAAATGCCTAAAAGATCCTAAGAAAATCTAAAAATAAAGAAACTTTTTACTGCAGAATATTATAATGAACGGTTTATTAGATATTGAATTGAAATGGGAATATTTTTAACATTGAAGCCTATGGAATTCACCTTAATAAACCTGTCGAATGAAACCACCGAATGGCAGGACAATTCGGCAACTTTTCTCAGCTGTTTGTGTTCTCTAAATAGACGAAGCATTGCTTCTCTATGGGGGATTTCACTGCCCTCGAACAGGCACCGTATGTGCAGGCAATTCGCCAACATTTGGCGAACTGCCTGCTCTCTGAATAGCCGAATGGCCAGGAAAGGTAACCGTACGCTGAATTTCACTGTTCGATTACCTTTCGGCAGCAATTCGGATCTGTTTGAATAACCCTGAGTGTGTTCTGAAGACTGACTCATCATTCATATATTCCCCAATCTGCACCTCATTACTAAGAACAACGCCATACTGGTCCGCAGACACGTACAACAATCTCTTTCACTGACTCAGGTGCCATTGGCACCAAAATGCCCCATGCCAATTATCTCAATGCAACTCGATCCCTTCAACAAAAATTACTGCCATAAGAATACTGCTATAACTCCAAACCAACATGCAGAGGATACACGTTTATGTTGCGCTGAAACATTCCAAGTCAAGTTCATTGGATAATAATGATTCCATTTCTCCATTGCCCAGATTTTGGAAAATGCTGAGGTTAGTGGAAGCACATGGACGGGAATCAATCACCCTGAGTTCCAGGGTATGGCTAATGGTTTAACGAACTACGGTGGATTGAAAACGGAGAAACTGGAGTCGCTGAAGAGCGCTGAAATGGGCCGAAATACAAAGCACTGAAATTGGGTTCAATTTCAAGGTTTTGTGAATAGACCCCTGGTTGTAATTTAGCCCCTTTAGGTGTTGCCCGTTGGGAGGGGGTTAACACCAGCGAGGTGTACTGGTACGCCTCGCCACCAGGTGCCACCGTGGGCCTCTGATTAGGCCAGCCCAAGCAGCCAACGTGCATCATTGGCTGCAGGGGATGGTCAGAGTTCTGGCTGTCCCACTGCAGCCAATGGCGTGTGCAGCCGCTGAGGGGAGTGGCCGAGGCGGCCTATTGAAGGCAGCGGGGTGTACCAATACGCCCCACGTCTTCAAGGCCCACCCGCCACAGGGGCGGCAGAGAACCTCCTGCAGCATGAAAGGGTTAAGGACAATCTTGGAAATGTTAGTAAGTGATGGAAAATGGAAATATGGGGGCATGTGTTAAAGTCACTTATCCTGGCGATAACCCTTACACATCCGAACGCTAACGTTAGTGTTCACTACGGAATAGTGCCCAAAATGTTTCGTCTTGATACATGAGCATTTATCAAATATATATATCAAGGTTGACTTGATAAAGGTTTGTGTATCAAGTCAAAACATGTCTTTTAATCCTGTTAAAACTGCCATAACAAATCCTGCAGCGTGACCGGCATTTCCTTCTCTTTAGGTACTAACATTTGGAGAAGTAAATCCACAGTTATGTCAATAATACAACACTGCACCGTGAATACCCCATTTAATCCTATGGCGAATGTCACGCAATTCCCAAGTTACCGATTTATTTTACAAGAAGTTATTATTGTCAGGGTCCTTCAAAGAGATCCGAATTGTGGCCAGAAGGTAACCGAACAGTGAAATTCAGCGTACGGTTACCTTTCCTGGCCATTCGGCTATCCAGAGAACAGGCAGTTCGCCAAATGCTGGCGAATTGCTTGCACATACAGTGTCTGTTCGGTGCCTGTTTGAGGGCAGTGAATCCCCATAGAGAAGCAATGCTTCGTCTATTAAGAGACACCAAACAGCAGGGAAAAGTTCCCGAAATGCCCTGCTGTTCAGTGGTTTCATTCGACATGTTTACTCAGACGAATCCCATAGGCTTCAATGTTAAAAATATTCCCGTTTTAATTCCTTATCTAATAAACCGTTTAATATTTTATTCTGCAGTAAAGAGTCTCTTTATTTATAGATTTTCTAGGATCAGTTAAGCAATTTTTTCGAATTTTTATTGCAAAACATTTTTCCCTCTTTTTTTCTTAAATCGTCTTTTCTTTTTTCCGACAGCCCTTTTTATTATCATTCCTTGGATCTTATATGTAAATTTCAGGCATTTTCGTTTAGTAGTTTCTTTGCAAACAGCGTTTCAAACTTTCAAGCGTACTGTGATTTTTTTTTTTTTTCATCTCATTCGTCTGCTGTTGGGTTTTTCCGGCGGCTGCTCTGCGCTGTGATCGGCAGCTAGTCGGGTTTCTCCGGCGTGTTCGGCAGGGTTAATCCAGCTGTTTTCTGCGGGTTTCAGTGAGTGTTCGGTGAGTGTTCGGTGGGTTTTGCAGTGAGTGTTCGGCGGGTTTTCCCTGCAGTACGGCGGCCCTGTGGTGCTTGCTGAATATACCGCAGGATCGCCAAATCACGCCAAATTGCAGGGAACGAAAAGTTAACGAACGTATGATGACTTTTTGATTCTCTTTGAATAACCCTGTATGTCTCAAAACTGTTTTTAAATGTGGTTTATTGAAAAGTGAACACGAATTGAACAGAAAATAGTTTGTGACTTTGCGGACATTTATTTATTTTATTTATTTATTTATAAAGGATTTTACCAGGAAGGATACATTGAGATTTCTTTCTTTGTCTGTAGATACTAGAGTATACCGCTAGATTTTGGTAACAAAAATTTACCATAAAATTGGAGGGGTCACGTTATATATTCGAGACATCTGCACCACGTGTAAAAAAATTTTTTTTAAAAAAAAACTTGCCTTGCTCTGAATCCCAAGTCTCCCAGAAGTTCTGCTAGTCTCGCTGAAGTGAATACGGGCTCTCTGATGTTTGCAAACACTTCAGGAACTCCCGGATTCAGGAGAGGTGGGATCCATCACGGCCACAGGTCACGCTCGGTTTAAGCTAATCAGTCACCTTGCTCGCCTCCGCTGGTCATCTTATCGCTAGTAAGAAGAGGGGTGTCCAACGGCTTCATACTTAGTAACAACTGCAATCATTCTAGAGCAGAGCACCCTGGCCTGAGGGGGAGCCTGACTGTGTTAAGAGAACCTGGAAGGATTTTAATTGTTTACCGCTACAGTATACTTTTATAATTTTGTTCCTCGTGTTATATTCGAGTCCTGAATATTTGCTCATTTCCATAATAGATCTCTATCCATTGCATTATATTCGGGTCGCGCTATACTCTAGTATCTACGGTATGTCCTGGGTTCAAGAACATAAAAGACCCTTTGATCAGAAACAGAAGAGTTTACGGAAACAAAATCACAAGTAAGAGAGAAAACGTGCAATGAGCAAACTCAATCTTATTCTGGAGACATGTTTCTAAATAATATATAACAAAATAAAAAGAGAGGAGCAAAAGAGTTATGTTTTATCCTGACATGTGCAGTCACTTCAAAGGTAGAAAATGTACTAAGTGCTGAATGGATGAGTCGAAGACGTCTGCTTCTTGCTAAGGTCTCCGGAGAGAAGCACAAGAAGAAATGAGGCACGTCCAGCTTGGAGACAGGCATGAGGGATCCATGATGTAAAGCAATTGTTTTCCTGCGCATTCCCTACTGAAAGACAAAACAAATTATCTGAGAGTGTTTGCAGGACACAGACCCTGGCCGCTGTGAGACTGTGACGGGGGTAGCGCTTACAGCCTGAAGCGGAAAATGTACATGTAATGCAGCACCTCGCAGGAGAAAATTGGTCAACATGGTTCTGTGAAGCTTTGATAGAAATTGCCATGTTCCAAAATGGACTTTGTGATTTAACCGTTAACGTTCTAAGACGAGGAAGCAGAGTCGCGACTGGCAGAACAGCTGCTGACACACAAAAACGAAAAACGCATAAACTTGCAGGGTTATTCAAAGAGAATCGAAAAGTCACCGCACGTTCAGTGACTTTTCGTTCTCTTCAATTCGGTGTGATTTGGCGATCCCATTTCGGTGACCCTGCGGTGTATTCAGCAAGCACCACAGGACCGCCGTAGTGCAGGGAAAAGCCGCCGCAAACCTGACGAACACTCACCGCAAAACCCGGCGAACGCACACTGATACCCGCAATAACATTTGGATTAACCCCGCCAAACACGCCGGAGAATCCTGAGCAGCCGCCGATCACAGCGCAGAGCAGCCGCCGGAAAAACCCGACACCGCAGATGAATGGAGTGATAAAAAAAAAACGTACGCTTGAATGTTTGAAAAGTGAAACGCGGTTTGCAAAGAAACTACAGAACGAAAATGTCTGGAATTTATATAAAAGATCCAATGAATGATAATAAAAAGGGCTGTTACAGAAAAAAGAAAAAACTATTTTAGAAAAAAGGGAAAAAAAATTGCACAAAAATCCCAAAGAATTACTAAAAGATCCTAAAAAATCGATAAATAAAGAAACTTTTTACTGCAGAATATTATAATCAACGGTTTATTAGATATTGCATTAAAACGGAATTATTTTTAACATTGAAGCCTATGGGAGTTGCCTGAATAAACCTGTCGAATGAAACCACCGAACAGCAGGGCAATTCGGGAACCTTTCACTGCTGGTTTTTGCTCTCTGAATAGACAAAGCATTGCTTCTCTATGGGGATTTCACTGCCTTTGGCGAACTGCCTGCTCTCTGAATAGCCGAATGGCCAGGAAAGGTAACCGTACGCTGAATTTCACTGTTCGTCGGTTATCTTTCGCCCACTATTCGGATCTCTTTGAATAACCCTGAATGTGTCAGTCTGATCTTTCTCTCCTTCTCAGCACACAACGACGCTGCCCACTTATCACCGAGATTTATTTATTTATTTATTTATTTATAAAGGATTTTACCAGGAAGGATACATTGAGATTTCTCTCGTTTTCAAGTATGTCCTGGGTTCAAGTACATTGAAGTGTTACATTTACAGAAATACAAAGTAATACAATGTAAGATATTAACAACAATAGATAGAGTGTCACAGAGATCCTTGTGCCAGGACATTGAGATCTGCTATTGCTGGTGTGTCTTGAATGTTGAGGCACCTAGCAACTACACTAATACACCAGTCATCGCTCCTCATTCTGCACAGCAGTGTTTAAGGCTTGGGTCAGACGAGCGCAGTGTTCACGTCCGTGTTGCCCGCACATAAGTACGTCCGTGATAGCATACAATTGTGTTAAATGGAGCCCCACACACGAAGTACGTCCGCACAGAAGTGCGGGGGCTGACGGACGCGGCAAACGGACGCGGCAAACGGACGCAGGTTAGGCAAGAACGTAATACTGCTAGAACAGACGTGCGGAGTGCGCCATGTCTGCAACGTCCGCATAGCTTTGTGTGTGAGTGATGGAACGTGGTCAGACGGACTGCATTTATTCGTCCAGCATTTTTGACGGACAAAATGTTTTTTCATTTTAATTTATTTTCCCTCCTACATCCGTCAAAAATAACGTCAGTCACAAAAAAGGACTGTGTGGCCACTACTGCATCTTCCGTCAAAAAGTGCGTCCGTACTGCACAGGCGCACAGTCCGTAGAAAACGCGCTCGTCTGACCCTAACCTAAGCTGCATGATGGAATTAGTCTGTTTTATGTGTCTTTATCTGTCCATGATGGAATAAGTCCATTATGCAGTGGGAAGAAGTTAATGGCGACAAATGATAACCATGTTCACACAACAGAAGTATTTTATGGTAATGACTATATGGAGGTAGAAATAAGTAATAAGACCATTCAGACGGACTGTACAAAAGGAAACTGTCCTCGCCAAATGGGGAAACCCTGGCTAGAAGCACGCTAGTTCATTCCGTAAGAGTATTGAGAGTCCAGCGCAATGCGTAGCACAGGCAGAGAGTATAAGGTTTCTAGTGGCGCAGTAATTAAGTTTAAAGATACTCCTTATGTGATATAACTTGAAATATGTCAATGGCTAGTTGCATGTACCATACATATTACAGTATACAATACAAAATGCAAATGCAGATCACAGAGGGTATAAAGTGCTAGTGCAGCGGTCTAGACATGCAATAGGAATAAAGTGCAAATGCAGCAGTGCAAACACAATGCGATATGTTAAATATCGAGGTTCAAGCTATAGTAACCAATAAAGTCCATAAAAAGGACTATCTGCCAATGTTCGATACGTATTGGAGGTCAAGAGAGTCTTTGCTATTGGTTTTCCAGTTCCTAAGTGGATGGGTGATACATCAAAAGTGCTCAAAATTAGTGTCAATATTACCCTTTCCACAAATGTAACGGACTTGTTTGGACATGTCTGTTCCTCTAATAGTCTTGATGGGCTCCGTAGCAGGAGATATAGATGGGAGAAAAAAGGGAGATAATATTGTGTTTTACACATATAGACGTTATTGCACTAAGTAAAAATTGCACACTTACAGATTCCAGAGCCTATTTGAATCCAGGCTCTGGAGTGGAGCGCCTTGTGCCTAAATATAGGGTGGTCACTGCCCTTCTTTATAAAATCTTCTTATTCCACCTCAAACAGGGGACACAAGAGCAGAGAAGAGACAACGCTCTCATAGCATGATACCAGTCTTGCAGTTGTGTATTAAGACAGGCTCAACAGTTACACATGCGGTGCTCCTTATCGGTGAGCTCCTGAACCTCTTTAGCTGCTCACTCTGCGACCGGATCGTGATTCGTTAGGTGTCTGCGGTACTGCTATTAACCTTATCAAATTCAAAGGCTGGTGAATTAGGTATAAAGAACGGCTAAAAACTCTTAAGAGTGAGATAAATAAATTTATTGTGCAAAATACATAGGTAGCTAAAGTGCATAAAAAGTGGGGGCGGTCGAGACACGTTTCGTGCAACCAGCACCTTCCTCAGTCGATGGGTGTGCAAGATTAGGGGGATCTGAGATCTCCCAGGGGCCCCCTTTTTATTTGGGGAGCATGGGGGTGTCTGTAAGCTGTTTGAAGTTGGCTTCCGGGTATGTGCGGTGCCGCTATTACGTGACGCCGATCGCGTCATCATTCCGCGTCGCAGCCATCTTTGTTTTGCGTTCCACCGCATTGTTTGCGTTCCACTTCGTATTTCACAGCGTTAGATGTCTATGTGAAGTGGTTAAAGGTCCGTACTGGTCTTAATATCTCAATAAAGCCATACATATGTAAGGAGAAGGGGCAGAAAGTCCCTGTTGGAGATAATATTCAAAATGTTTAGAGGATCATATAGCTTAGTGGCCTAACACCTAAACATTACAATTGAAAGTAAATTATATGGGGCTTAAGGCATTTAAATGCTAGTTCCATATATAATAGTATAGTATAGGCTAGGCTCTCGATAGGTGTTGAGGCTGCCCTCCATCAACATGGAATTCAGATTGAAATTTGGCAATTGTCATGATGACATATTTGGAGATATGAACATCCAACTTGGCGAGAACAAAACATGCGATATACACACCCTAAAGAAACAACTCGAAAAGGATCTGAAGAAAGAGATCCGGACCAAATGGGACGTCACTACCCTGAATAAATATGTCAAGGACAACATGGTACCGAGAGGACTACGATTCTCTAAGAGTCTGGCAGGTGACAGCAAGGACACCATACTTCAAGAAAGATGGGAAAAAATGTTAGAAGATTTTTCTCTTCATAGTATGAAGGTCATCATAGAAAGAAGAAATGAGACCTTGGCAGAGCTGAATATAAACATCACTAAGATGCATGAAGAACTCTTGAGAGTGTCCTCAGAACAAGAGATGAGTTCTTATCTGGGACGACTCGAAAAAGACCTGGATAGACTGAACGAAGAAGTCAAAGAAAGAAATACATAAGAGACATTTCCGACTACAAGATTGGGAATGTCTGGAAACCGGGTACTGTCGAGGACTTTGAGAACCCACACTCCGGCCCAATGAAGACACCGATAGATGTTGCACCTAACATCCACCCTCACACACCGATTTATCAAAAACCCCACCTGGAAAGACCACCCTATAGGACACCACTACCTCAAAGAGCAAGAAGACAGTATGACCATAACCACGGCCTATATAACCAAAAACCATCTTATGGCCCGTCTAACGGAAGATACCCATACCAAACCAACAGACTAACCCAGAATTATCAACCACCGATGGCCAATCATCAGAGATACAATTACACCTATCAGCCCCCACAGGGAAGACCAATGCAGTACAATCCAAGAGGTAGGAATAACTACAACTATCAAAATTATTCAAATATCCCTACCAACAACAGATACGAAACCCTGGAAAATTATGTGGATTTTCATCAAGCCTACAAATCCCCAACCAGGAACCTCAGCACCCTCAGATGAGGCTGGTCCCCAGGCAAAAGACCTTACCAAGAAGGGGATGTAGATCAGGAAGACTTAGAAGAAAACCGGAGAAGAAAAGAGAAACAAAGCAGAGTGGAGGGATCTACAACTTGACAGACACACCCCTCACAGATGCACAAACCAAACTTCTAAAGAAAGGCCTGAAATATGCACCCACAACTCATATGGACATCTTTGATGTCTATATAGACCTCCAGAAATTTAAAAAGAATCTCTGTCTGAAAAAGTATTTTGCTAAAAACCCTATAGAAAGCGCTAACACCATGCAATTTTATCAACATACACACCTGAAAGAGAAATCAAGCTTTTTTCCTAAATCCCTCATCTCACAGGAGATAAATACATTTGAGCAGATGGTAATGGCTGATTTAGGGAAGCTTAAAATGTCTACTAAAAGGGACAATCTCACAAGAAGGAAAAAAGGAGCCCTCAAGGAACTAGTCTTGAATGAATCAATTGAAATTAAACCGGCGGACAAAGACGGAGGAGTAGTCATAATGACTGCAAACCTACTATAAAGATGAAGCTGACAGGATCCTTGGAGACATAGGAACGTATAGACGACTAAATAAGAATCCAACGAAGGAGATTCAGTGTAAATTTGATGAGTACCTGGAACAAGGACACACACTGGGTATCCTTAATAACCACGAATTTAAATATTTGAAGGTTGAACACCCAAGAACCCCAGTATTCTACTTCCTACCAAAGATACATAAAGACCAAAAAAAACCACCAGGGAGACCAATTATTTCTGGAGTCGGCTCAATCTCAAGCCGTGTATCAGAATACCTGGACCACCAACTTCAGCCCTATGTCGTTAATACAACAGCACATTTAAAAGATACAACTGATATTCTGAACATTTTGAAAGAAGTGGTATGGCAAGATGATCTCCTATTAGTAGCCAGCGACGTGCAATCTCTGTATACCATTATTCCGCACAATAAAGGGTTAGAGGCCATTGACCATTTTTTAAGGAAAGCCGACAAATTGCAACCAGAACAAATTGTTTTTATTTTAGAAGGTATCCGTCTGATTTTAGAAAACAATTATTTTTATTTTAAAGATGATTTTTACTTGCAACTTAATGGTACCACAATGGGAACTCGTTTTGCCCCGTCATACGCTAATCTTTTTATGGCTCATTGGGAGGAATCGTTTTTGTCTATGTATCATGAAAATTTAGTTTGCTACAAGAGATAAATTGACGATATTTTTTTAATCTGGAAAGGAGGAGAAAATATTTTACGGGAATTCTTAAACAAATTGGATCAGAACAATAGGGGAATTAAGCTTACAATGACATGGAGCAGTGAACGCATTAACTTTTTAGATCTGAGCATCTACATCCAAGACAACACGATAAGAACTGAAACATTTTTCAAGACAGTAGATGCAAATAGTTTTATTGAGAAAACCAGCTGCCACTTACCTCAATGGCTGGATGGAGTGCCAAAAGGACAGTTCCTTCGCATTAGAAGGAACTGTACAGATCTCAGTGCCTACGACATACAGTCAAATAAACTGAAAGATGACTTTGTTGAAAAAGGATATGATACGGACATATTAGAAAAAACTAGATCTGAAGTAAGGGACCTGCAACAAAATGATCTACTGAAGAAAGAGAAGAGAAGTGAATCTGTGGGGTTCAATCCCAACGTACCATTCATCTTCACCTACAACGCTCAGAACAGAATAGTCAGAAGGACTATAAGAAAATACTGGCCAATCTTGAGAAAAGATCCGGTATTAAAGGACTTTTTACCAGACAATCCAAGGATAATCTGCCGCGGCGTGAACAATTTAAAAATGAAATTTACGCATAAGCACACACAGAAGAACACTACACGATCTAATCATTTTAACATTCAAAAAGGTTTTCATCAATGCGGCAATTGTCTAAATTGCAGGAACACACGAAGTAAGAAACAACTCATCACAACACTAGACGGAATCACGGGACCCATAACAATCAAAGATGTAATCACTTGCTTCACGAAAAATGTGATATACCTACTGACATGCCCGTGCGGCCTGAAATATGTAGGAAGGACCACCAGACCACTTAATGTCCGCATACAAGAACACATCAGGAATATTAGAAATGGACTTGAAAATCACAGTGTCCCTCTACACTTCAAATTAAAACACGCTCAGAACCCAGAAGGCTTAAAATTTATAGGAATAAAAAAAGTAGAAGTACCTTGGAGAGGTGGCAACTTTGAGAAAATAATTGGACAAACTGAAATGAGCATGATTTTTAAACTAGACACTATGCAGCCTCAAGGCCTAAATGCCGATTTTGAACTCTGCCATTCTCTCAACTAATATCCCGACATTCTCCCCACATAAGTGTAGACTATCCTACTTCCTTTAGATCATTCGTTACAAAGGATTGAAATATTCATGTATACCATTTTTTGCCATAATCTATGTTTTTTCCTCCTTTATTCTCCCTTCCCTATCAATCATGAGGTTTTGAATATCTATAGATTAGGCGCTCTTTGTTTGAGCAACTTCTATATATACCACGTTGTACACCTTTAATCTCTATGGTAACGTCGCTTTAATACAATATATGAAACCCCAGATGCCATATAATCCAGTTTTAATTTTAACTCTATTTTTACTTTAATTTTTATATCTATTATGCTTTTATTATGTATTGTACGGATCACCCATGTTATATTTATATATTTTTTATATTTCTATATTGTTCAATACCTTAGATATTTTAGACTCGCATATCTCAATCTTATTCTTTGTATACAGTACAGAGTATACCTTTTAATTTGCATTGTATGAAATACCCACTGTATACTATTATATATGGAACTAGCATCTAAATGCCTTAAGCCCCATATAATTTACGTTCAATTGTAATGTTTAGGTGTTAGGCCGCTAAGCTATATGATCCCCTAAACATTTTGAATAATATCTCCAACAGGGACTTTCTGCCCCTTCTTCTTACATATGTATGGCTTTATTGAGATATTAAAACCAGTACGGACCTTTAACCACTTCACAAACGCATCTAACGCTGTGAAATACGAAGTGGAACGCAAAACAAAGATGGCCGCGACGCGGAATGATGACGTGATCGACGTCACGTGATCGCGGCACCGCACGTACCCGGAAGCCAACTTCAAACAGCTTACAGACACCCCCATGCTCCCCAAATAAAAAGGGGGCCCCTGGGAGGTCTCAGATCCCCCTAATCTTGCACACCCATCGACTGAGGAAGGTGCTGGTTGCACCGAAACGCGTCTCGACCCCCCCACACTTTTTATGCACTTTAGCTACCTATGTATTTTGCACAATAAATTTATTTATCTCACTCTTAAGTGTTTTTAGCCATTTTTTTTACCTAATTCGCCAGCCTTTGAATTTGATAAGGTTAATAGCAGTACCGCAGACACCTAATGAATCACGATCCGGTCGCAGAGTGAGCAGCTAAAGAGGTTCAGGAGCTCACCGATAAGGAGCACCGCATGTGTAACGGTTGAGCCTGGACCATTAAGGCTCCTGTATTGGTGAGTGTGATTCTTTTTCCTTTCTTTATACACAACTGCAAGACTGGTATAATGCTATGAGAGCGTTGTCTCTTCTCTGCTCTTGTGTCCCCTGTTTGAGGTGGAATAAGAAGATTTTATAAAGAAGGGCAGTGACCACCCTATATTTAGGCACAAGGCGCTCCACTCCAGAGCCTGGATTCAAATAGGCTCTGGAATCTGTAAGTGTGCAATTTTTACTTATTGTGTTTTACACATATAGCCATTATTGCACTATTATCTCCCTTTTTTCTCCCATCTATATCTCCTGCTACGGAGCCCATCAAGACTATTAGAGGAACGGACACATCCAAACAAGTCCGTTACATTTGTGGAAAGGGTAATATTGACACTAATTTTGAGCACTTTTGATGCATCACCCATCCACTTAGGAACTGGAAAACCAATAGCAAAGACTCTCTTGACCTCCAATACGTATCGAACATTGGCAGATAGTCCTTTTTATGGACTTTATTGGTTACTATAGCTTGAACCTCGATATTTAACATATCGCATTGTGTTTGCACTTTCTGCATTTGCACTTTATTCCTATTGCATGTCTAGACCGCTGCACTAGCACTTTATACCCTCTGTGATCTGCATTTGCACTTTGTATTGTATACTGTAATATGTATGGTACATGCAACTAGCCATTGACATATTTCAAGTTATATCACATAAGGAGTATCTTTAAACTTAATTACTTCGACACTAGAAACCTTATACTCTCTACCTGATCCTATCCGCACATCCTCTCGAGAGCCTGTGCTACCCCCTAGTCGGCAGCACCAACCTAAATCAATACATCTAGTTACGAGCGCCTCCACCGAACGCTTCCATTTCAATGCCTAGCACAGACTGGATAAGCAGCTTGATGATAGTGAAGTAACAATCTGGAATATTAAGAATCTACATAAAACCAAATCCTCTTAGTAATGCACTAAAAGGAAAACGTCTTCTACCTAAGCCTAATGATATCTTACCAGTTGCATTATGGGCAAATGTATTTCCAGTGCATGATCTCAAAGGTGATTTCAGCAAGTGGAACTTGATGAACAACTTATCTAGCTGTGAGCAACATTTATCATTCCATGCAGGAAAGAAAACATGGAAATATGGAGTCTGAGCTAAAAAAATATGACTTCTAGGAGCATATCATAAAGATTAAAATTAGGAGTAACATAAACAGATCCCCATACCATAACTCCATAACCCCTTTACTACCAGGATTGTGTTAACTTGATCCTTAAAGGCAGCTACAGGAGCCCAAGATCTATTTCATTCAATCTGGCTGTATTCTGGCGAAACACAAAAGAATTTTGTTTATTGCAAATTAAATTTTCCTTATTTGCAATTGAGCTTCAAAACGTGTCCATAAGATTTCAGCACCTTGGACATGTCAGCCGAGGTGCTGAAGCTGTTTGAACAGCTGGGACTACTGTGCCTGAAACCCTGAGCCATAGCAACAGCCCTAACTGCAGTAGCGCTATTTGGCCAGGAGATGGCACCATCTTCATGCCAAACCCCTTCATGCTGCCTTAACAGTGCTAATGCATTGTGGCATAGACTCTACAAGACCTCTGAATGTGTCCTAGGGTATCTGGCACTAAGACATTAGTAGCAGATCCTTTAAGTCTTGCAAGTTTGTGGTGGGGCTCCATGGATCGGATTTGTTGTTCCTGCACATCCCACAGATGCTCAATCGGATTAACATTTGGGGATTGGAAGCCAAGACATCACCTGCTCAAAGAGTGTTTGGCCATTACGGAATTTGGTCTGCAACAATCTCGAGGTAAGCAGTACATCTCAAGTGTGTTCTGATAGCTTTCTATCACTGGCAGCATAAGGTTTTTCAACAATTTGAGTTACAGTAGCTCTTGTTTGTGATCAGACCAGACGGGCTAGCCTTCACCTACGTGCATCAATGAGCCATGGACGCTATATCCATGATGCCAGGACATCAGTTGTCCTTCATTGCATCACTTTTGATAGGTACTAATTATCCCGTACTAGGATCCCCCTGCAAGACTAGGGGCCCATTACATTCTTTGCGCATTTGTTTTGTTGCAAATGATGCGCGAACGTCGTATTACGACGTTAGCGCAAATGATGCGCGTAATCGTCTACCGCAATTGACCCTGCGCGAACAAATTTTCCTGCGCGAATCCTATACTTAACATTGTCAGCGCAAATGCGCTCGTGCGCTGTATGCGGATGGTATTACAATCTTCTATTACAATCTTCGCGCAACAAATGTTTGCGCCCATTTTCGGAACGTCTTTGAAAAGCAGGTGGTAACTGTAAATGTGATCGTTCTGGGCGAAACGAAATACACCAGCACGAAAAAAAAATACAGCACTGTACAGTTACACATTCTACACATACCCAAACATTAAAATTTATAAATTGTGTCATTATTAATGTTTTGTTTTTTTGGCTGGTGGTTGTTAATTCTTTTTCCTTTTTTTTTAGTTTGTAAATATTTTATTGGAAATGGGTGATTGATGTTGGCTGAATCCTGTGACAAATCCCGTGACAAAACAGTCTGCCCACAGTTCCTGCACGCAATGTTCATTTGCGAACTGGCTTTGCGAGTCGGATTTGCACACGAAAATCTTGGAGGAAGAAAAAAGGCGCTCGGATCGTAATACCATATTAATTTTCGCACGATCACGATTTTTTCGTGTGCTAAAAAAATTGCGCTGCGCGAGCGCAATTGCGCAGGGAATGTAATAGAACCCTAGTTGTTTTGGAGATGATCTGATCCAGTCGGCTCCCCATCACTATTTGACCCTTGTCAGCATCACTTGCCCAGTTTTCCGGCTTCCAAAACATGAAATTCAAGAGCAAACTGGTCACTTGCTCCTAATATCTCCCACCCCTTGACAAGCACCATTGTAACCATATAATCATGGTTATTCACTTCACCTGTCAGTGACTTTAATGGTGTCACTGATCAGTCTGTATATATGGGTACACACACAAACGTATTGGCTCTGCAACAATGTTGTGGCTGATCAGTGAATGTAGGTTAAAGTTTAAAGCTAAAAATAATGTAAAACCATCATGTCCAGGACTGTGTAGACCCGAACTGCTAGTTCCTAAAAAGGGGTTATTCAAAGAGTGCTCTTTCGTTCCCTGCACTTCAAGGAATCAAAGTCCCCAACCCTGCGGTGGATTCATTATTGACCGCAGGGTCCCTGATGTGCATGGAAAATCCGCTGAAAAACCGTCAAATCAAAAACAAAAAACCCGCAAACCCTCCCAAAATGATCAGATCCGATCCGATAAGCCACTGAAAACCTGCCGAATACGTCTGAAAAAATCTGACTATCCGCCAAACACAGCGCCGACCAGCCGTCGGGAAAAAGCCGACAAGCCGGGAAACCCCCCCCCCAAAAAAAATATTGCAACTTTTAAGAAAAAATTAGAAGACCTCAGCGTCTGAAAAGGATCCCCGTTGGTCTATTGAAACAGAAACAGACCACGGGTACTGGAAGCGCCAAAAATAGCAAAAAAAGATGGGTATAGATAAAAAAACTTTTATTCCAAATAAATAAAGTATAATTGCATAAAAGCCCAACGCGTTACGTCTATAAAATAGACTTTCTCAAGGGCAATAAAAATACATCATTTGCAAAGATCAAAATAATATAACAAATAGAATACCCATCACTCCTTTTATTACCCTCCCATTGGCTGACTAATTAGCCATGGCGTTTTCCTTATATGGTGAAGAGCCCAGGCTTCATTTATATTCCCATGAGTCTCTGTACCGGGGTCCAATCCCCTCCATTGTCATTCTCATAATCCGATTTCATTGGATGTCTTAAACTCTTCACATTACTTTAGTTTAATTTTCGCTGTAGTTTGGAAGACTTCCGGTATCGCTCACGCTATCTCTTCCAGTTTCAATCCCGCCGGAAGTCCTCTCGAGCCACGACGTCACTCACAGCATCCCATCCAGGCTCCACCCTCGATCGTCCGTCCAACCCTCCTTACGACGTAGCCAACTGCTTACGTCCTCGGTCTCGTATCCGGACTCTCACGAGTTCTCCCCCTCCGCTTCGATCCACACTCATTCCTCCGGAACTCCGCCTTCCCGTCCTCTATATCACTCGGACGCATCAAAGGTCCTTTCACTTTCGCTTTCCATTTTATACACATGTCCTGGTTTTTTTAAAGTGCCGATTCACCTCAGTTGGTTCATGAAATGAGAAATACATATGAATAATAGAATAATAATAATATAAATATAAATATAAATGGAAAAAAATATCTATAAATATACAGCTAAAAAAATAAAAAAAAATATTAAAAAATAATAAAAAATAGGAAAAAAGGAAATATTCTTTCAAAAAATGAAAAAAAGGTAAAAAAAGGAAAAATATAAAAAATATTAAAGATATAAAAAAATAAAAAATATAAAAAAATACATATATTTATAAAATATATATATATAAATAAATAAATGGAAAAATGAATGGAAAAAAGGGGGGGGGAGGAAAAAATATTATTAACCCTAAGGCTAGGGTCAGACTAATGCATTTTTCACGTTGTCCGTGAAAAAGTGCGTTCGAACGAATGGACGCATTTTTACACGGAATACGCGATAGCGGTCATACGATGCGCATTTTCGTCCGTGATTTTGTACAGATCATCAATAAAACACTTTTTGTGTCTGGACGTTATGTTGGCCGGACATTAGCAGCGTCTGACGTCTCCTAATCACACACACATGCCGCTAGCGGACGCAGGGCACTCTGTACGTCAGTACTAGCGGTTTGATGTTCTCGAAAAAATGCGTTCGTTTGCCACTTGCGTTGCGCAGCCGCACTTTTGTGCGGCCGTTCTTCGTATGCTGCCCGGCATTGGGCGTCATTTGCTGCTAGCACGGCCGTGATTTAGTGCTGCTAAACGCACGTTAATACTGCGTTAGTCTGACCCTAGCCTAAATTAACCTGAAGAATTCATTCAAAAGAAAAAATATATATACATATGTCCTTATGTGGCTTCCATGTTCAAAAAAAAAACCTTGTTTGAATTAAAAGACACATATATATATTAAAAATACCAAAAAAACATATTCACAAAAACATATACTTGAATGAATTATTAAAAAATATTAAAAACAGGTAAGGTCAAGTTTCTCATTCAGACCCAATGGCGCCATCGTTTTTAATTTATAAATCCAAAAGGACTCCCTCTGTAACAATCTTTTATTCCTATCGCCTCCTCTCCAACATTCTTCCACATGTTCTAGCCCTACGAAATCAAAAGTTCCAAAATTATATAAAGGACAATTATTACAATGTACAGGAACTGAATGTTTAAGGAAATTTTTTCTAATATTGTTTTGATGTTCCAATACTCTTTCCTTAAGTTTACGTATAGTTTTACCTATATACTGTTTCCCGCAACCACATTTCAATAAATAAATGACAAATTTAGTATCACATGTAATTTTAGATTTGATTTTAAACTCTCTTTTGTAACCGTGCTTGAAAAAAAGGTGGTTTTGTTCTTCTTCAAATATTTACAGGCTTTACATTTTGAGCATCTATAAAAGCCATGAAGTTCACTGTTGGTTTCTTTTTTAGTTGGTTGAAAAGTAGCACTGGGTGCAATAATAGATTTTAAGTTTCTTGCTCGCCTAAAGACTACATTTGGTTTTTCGGGGATGATTTCCTGAAGAAATGGATCCTTTTTCAAAATAAACCAGTTTTTTGATAAAATGTTTCTAATCTTGTAATGATGTGCATTAAATTTTGTTGAAAAAGCAAATTGGTAGTTCTGATTAAGGGTATCCTTCTTCGGTTTTGGTCTTAGCAAGTCCTTCTTTTCTACCATACCCACTTCATTACAGATCCTTAGAACTTCATTTTTGTTGTATTTTTTTGCAATCAATTTCTCCTGTATCACGGAAACTTAATCCACGTAATCCTTTCGCTCCGTGCAATTCCTTCTCACTCGTAGCGCTTGGCTTCTTGGAATTCCATCGAGCCATGGCTTGTAATGGCTACTAGTATAATAAATATAGCCATTGCCATCCGTAGGTTTAAAGTAGCATTTGCTTTTCACCATCTTATCCTGATTGAAGAACAGAATGTCCAAAAAATTAATATATTCACAGTGAAAATTCGCTGTGAATTTCAGGCCAAAATATTGGAGTTAAGATATTCTAAAAACCGGTTAAAAGCTTCCTCTTCACCATCCCAAATAATAATAACGTCATCAATGTACCGTCGCCAGAGCACCAGGTCTGCCCCCCACTGGGAGGAACCCCAAATATAGGAGTCCTCCCAGTACGCCATAAAAAGATTGCGTAACTGGGGGCAAACCTGGTGTCCATGGCCATACCATTGATCTGTACAAAAAAACAATCATTATATAAAAAATAATTGTGTTCCAAAATGAACCTAATGGCCACCTTCAAAAATTCTTTCAAATCTCTCCCCAATTCTTCTTCGTTCCGTAAAAAAGCATCAACGGCTTCAATCCCCAAGTCGTGTTGTATTACTGTATATAGAGCTGTTACGTCCAAAGTTGCCCAACAGTAGGTAGAGCGCCATTCAATGTTCTCCTTCTCCTGTAAAATATGACTTGAGTCTTTAATATAGGAGGGAGTTTTCCTGACTATAGGTTGAAGAAAAAAATCAATAAATTCAGATAAGTTGGAGGTGAGGGAGTCGATTCCACTGATGATGGGTCTTCCTGGTGGTTCATTCAAATTTTTATGCACTTTTGGCAGAAAATAAAAGATTGGAATTTGAGGATGGTGCACCATAAGAAATAATTTATTTTAATTTTCAATAGCTCCATTCTCCATGGCTTGTTTCAAAATATTTTCCAATTCTTTTATAAAACTCTCAGTGGGATTTGATTTCAATTTCCTATACGTAATTGTATCGGATAATATTCTTGATGCTTCTTTCTCGTAATAGACTTGAGACATTAGAACCACTCCTCCTCCCTTATCGGCTTCCTTTATCACAATATCTTTCCTCTTCTTAAAAAGTTGTATGGTATCGTACTCCTCCTTATTCAGATTATGTTTTTTATTTCCCGTATTCATTTTTCAAAATCATCACAGATAGCTTTATAAAAGGTTTCCAGATATGGTCCTTTCTCATGTTGAGGAAAGAAATTGGACTTGGGTTTAAATTTTGTGTTCACATCTTTCTTTCTTTGATCATCTTGGTTATTGATACCCGTTTCTCTTTTTTTAAAAAGCGTTTTAGAGTAAGTTTATGAAGACATTTTCTGGCATCTATAAACAACTCAAATTTGTTTGCAGATTCATTCGGACAAAACTTAAGGCCTTTGCCTAATATACTGATTTCTTTTTCTTTCAATGGGACACCTGTGAGATTGAAAATCCCATTCTTTCTCTCTCCATAATTAACTTCACAGGGGATAGAAATCCCTCCCTCTAGTTGTCCTCGTATCTCCTTTTCTTTTGGGGGGTTTCTTCTCTCAACGGGCTGTATTTGTTTAGATTCTCCCGATCCCTCCCCTTTCTCTGAAAGTAGTTGGTAATACGGCCCTCTCTTGGGCCTAGCTCCTTGTCTAAAAAAGCCTGGTTCTGATATTGAGCAGGATCGCTTATATCTATGCGGGAGGTAGAGGCTATTTCCCCATCTACCGTTATTTTCACTTTTTTAGTAATAGGGTTTGGTTTTTCCCCCGGATATTTCTGTTGAATATTTATCTTTCCTTTATTTGAGTATCTTTCTCCATAAAACATTTTCGGTGAATTTCTTACTTCTTTAGGGGTTCTTTTCACAGCTGTTGCATATGAATACGGGAGTGTATCCCTGTTGGAGACAAAATCCCTTTTTGGAAAGGGCCTCTCATGTATATTTCTTCTGTTCTTTAATTTATTACGAGTATCATAATAACCTCTTTCTTTATCTGATTTATCTCACATATATTTTTTCTTTTGAACCCTTTCGCTGCTGAGGCTTTTCCCGCCCCTGTGCTGAGGTCATTTTTACCGGTTTTGCTCATCATGTTTAAACGCGTTTTGAAGGCTTATTTTAGTATATGACCCAGACATATTATATATTGTTCTTTCCGTCAGACTCGGCAGATTCATAATATGTCATTATTATATGTATACGTCATGACCTGTCTGTATATTATAACAAAAAATGCAATAAAATATGATTTTTCAATAATTTGCAATGTGTAAAGTGTTTTTTTTCACATTTTAAGATGCGAGCAATTGCGGTTATATTTTGTATGGGGTGCGCTTGTTAAAAAAATTAGAGATGGGGTCTCGTTACATTTTTTTTGGGGAAAATTACACGATTTTTAACAAACGCACCGCATACAAAAATCGTTAGTGCAGCATCATTGTTCACATTATAATTGAAATGGGAACAATATTGCTGTATTAACAAACCAAAAAAAGAAAAAAAACTTGTTTATTTTTTTTTATATTTTTTTTTTTTATATTTTTTTATTTTTATTTTTAATTTTTTTTTTTACTAACTTTTTTCACATTCGAGTTTGGTATCGTTGGAACGGCCATGCTCTGGCCGATCCAACAATACCAAACTTTAACCCCTAGCTGCCACGGATCGGGAGATAGGGAGTTCCAATGAACTCCCTATCTCCACCATTGGTGGCAGCTAGGGGTTAACTCCAGGACTGGCGTCATCGTGCTATGCACGATGACGCCAGTCTTCAGGGGGAGTTCCCGGAGGCTTGGCCGACATCCAAGATGCCAGCTCCTGGAAAGGATCACGATCCGGCGCTTTTCAGCGCCGATTCGTGATCCGGCTCCCCAGGGGTTAATGCCAGGTACCATTTGGAAGGGCAGGCTGTGCCCTTCCAAATGGTGCCTGGGTTAACCCCCGCAACGCCGCCGATCGGGAGGGAGAGAGGTCCGAAGGACCTCCCCCTCTCCCTTTCAGGCGCCTCCTCCGCACATGCGGGGGGGCGCCTGAATTAGGTGTCATCGCGCCGCCGCGATGACACCTAATTAGCCCGGCGGCGGTTTCGGATGCTGGGCTGACATCGAGGATGTCAGCCCGCACCGGGGGGGCCAGCGATCGTCCGGAACCCGGCCGAACGCTGACCCCAAAGGCTGGACGCGCTCAGCGCGTCCTCCGCACACAACGTGACATGTGGTTGGACGCGCTGAGCGCGTCCACTGCAGCGAAGGGGTTAATATCAAAGATTTTTTCATCTATTTTCTCTATTTTTTTGATACATCTCTTTTTCTTTCTCCTCAAAAAATTCATGTTTCTCCATTTCTGGATGATTACTCTCAAGTTCTTGAATGTCTTTCTCAATCTTTGATTGAACCTTTTTTTCACGTTCAACCAATAACTCCATTAGAGTAGAAGAACATTCATATAAGATGGTGTCACATTTTTTCATAAATTCATCATCATCCAGGCCAAAGGCTGTTACTTTTTCAACCCTTAGGCCCCTTGGCACTAAACCATCTTTTAAATATTGTTCCAGATAGGAGATTTCCCACCACCTTTTCGTTTCCTTCACCAAAAGATTTTCCATCTTAGTAAAGTAATTTTGTAGGTGGTATGGTTCATGAGAGTCCACCATCCTCGATGGTTGGTTGGAAAGACTCTCAAATTTATTCAATTTTTTCTTTTGAAAGTTAGAGTAAGATGATGTCAGATAGGACATTTCTCCTTCTCACCCCGGACCAAAAAACACAATAACAACAGGCAATGGGTGATAGGAAGAAAGGTGTTACTTATCTTGTAATAAAATGCTGAGGAGGTTTCCTGGAGATGGTCCAATACTCCACGTGAAGATATGAAGAAAAAATTGGAAGACCTCAGCGTCTGAAAAGGATCCCCGTTGGTCTATTGAAACAGACCACGGGTACTGGAAGTGCCAAAAATAACAAAAAAAGATGGGTATAGATAAAAAACTTTTATTCCAAATAAATAAAGTATAATTGCATAAAAGCCCAACGCGTTTCGTCTTAAAATAGACTTTCTCAAGGGCAATAAAAATACATCAATTGCAAAGATCAAAATAATATAACAAATAGAATACCCATCACTCCTTTTATTACCCTCCCAGGTTTTTCATTGGCTGACTAATTAGCCATGGCGTTTTCCTTATATGGTGAAGAGCCCAGGCTTCATTTATATTCCCATGAGTCTCTGTACCGGGGTCCAATCCCCTCCATTGTCATTCTCATAATCCGATTTCATTGGATGTCTTAAACTCTTCACATTACTTTAGTTTAATTTTCGCTGTAGTTTGGAAGACTTCCGGTATCGCTCACGCTATCTCTTCCGGTTTCATTCCCGCCGGAAGTCCTCTCGAGCCACAACGTCACTCACAGCATCCCATCCAGGCTCCACCCTCGATCGTCCGTCCAACCCTTCTTACGACGTAGCCAACAGCTTACGTCCTCGGTCTTGTATCCGGACTCTCACGAGTTCTCCCCCTCCGCTTCGATCCACGCTCATTCCTCCGGACGCATCAAAGGTCCTTTCACTATATCACTCGGACGCATCAAAGGTCCTTTCACTTTCACTTTCCATTTTATACACATGTCCTGGTGTTTTTAAAGTGCCGATTCACCTCAGTTGGTTCATGAAATGAGAAGTTAATTATGGAAAAAGAAAGAATGGGATTTTCAATCTCACAGGTGTCCCATTGAAAGAAAAAGAAATCCGTATATTAGGCAAAGGCCTTAAGTTTTGTCCGAATGAATCTGCAAAACAAATTTGAGTTGTTTATAGATACCAGAAAATTTCTTCGTAAACTTACTCTAAAACGCTTTTTTAAAAAAAGAGAAAGGGGTATCAATAACCAAGATGATCAAAGAAAGAAAATGTGAACACAAAATTTAAACCCAAGTCCAATTTCTTTCCTCAACATGAGAAAGGACCATATCTGGAAACCTTTTATAAAGCTATCTGTGATGATTTTGAAAAATGAATATGGGAAATAAAAAACATAATCTGAATAAGGAGGAGTACGATACCATACAACTTTTTAAGAAGAGGAAAGATATTGTGATAAAGGAAGCCGATAAGGGAGGAGGAGTGGTTTTAATGTCTCGAGTCTATTACGAGAAAGACGCATCAAGAATATTATCCGATACAATTACGTATAGGAAATTGAAATCAAATCCCACTGAGAGTTTTATAAAAGAATTGGAAAATATTTTGAAACAAGCCATGGAGAATGGAGCTATTGAAAATGAAAATAAATTATTTCTTATGGTGCACCATCCTCAAATTCCAATATTTTATTTTCTGCCAAAAGTGCATAAAAATTTGAATGAACCACCAGGAAGACCCATCATCAGTGGAATCGACTCCCTCACCTCCAACTTATCTGAATTTATTGATTTTTTTTCTTCAACCTATAGTCAGGAAAACTCCCTCCTATATTAACGACTCAAGTCATATTTTACAGGAGATGGAGAACATTGAATGGCGCTCTACCTACTGTTGGGCAACTTTGGACGTAACAGCTCTATATACAGTAATACAACACGACTTGGGGATTGAAGCCGTTGATGCTTTTTTACGGAACGAAGAAGAATTGGGGAGAGATTTGAAAGAATTTTTGAAGGTGGCCATTAGGTTCATTTTGGAACACAATTATTTTTTATATAATGATTGTTTTTTTGTACAGATCAATGGTATGGCCATGGGCACCAGGTTTGCCCCCAGTTACGCCAATCTTTTTATGGCGTACTGGGAGGACTCCTATATTTGGGGTTCCTCCCAGTGGGGGGGCAGACCTGGTGCTCTGGCGACGGTACATTGATGACGTTATTATTATTTGGGATGGTGAAGAGGAAGCTTTTAACCGGTTTTTAGAATATCTTAACTCCAATACTTTTGGCCTGAAATTCACGGCGAATTTTCACTGTGAATATATTAAATTTTTGGACATTCTGTTCTTCAATCAGGATAAAATGGTGAAAAGAAAATGCTACTTTAAACCTACGGATGGCAATGGCTATATTCATTATACTAGTAGCCATTACAAGCCATGGCTCGATGGAATTCCAAGAAGCCAAGCGCTACGAGTGAGAAGGAATTGCACGGAGCGAAAGGATTACTTGGATTAAGTTTCCGTGATACAGGAGAAATTGATTGCAAAAAAATACAACAAAAATGAAGTTCTAAGGATCTGTAATGAAGTGGGTATGGTAGAAAAGAAGGACTTGCTAAGACCAAAACCGAAGAAGGATACCCTTAATCAGAACTACCAATTTTCTTTTTCAACAAAATTTAATGCACATCATTACAAGATTAGAAACATTTTATCAAAAAACTGGTTTACTTTGAAAAAGGATCCATTTCTTCGGGAAATCATCCCCGAAAAACCAAATGTAGTCTTTAGGCGAGCAAGAAACTTAAAATCTATTATTGCACCCAGTGCTACTTTTCAACCAACTAAAAAAGAAACCAACAGTGAACTTCATGGCTTTTAGGCTAGGGTCAGACTAACGCATTTTTCACGTTGTCCGTGAAAATGTGCGTTCGAAGAATGGACGTATTTTTTCACGGAATACGCAATAGCGGTCATACTATGCGCAGTTTCATCCGTGATTTTGTACGGATCATCAATAAAACACTTCTTGCATCTGGACGTTATGTTGCCAGCATTAGCAGCGTCTGATGTCTCCAATTCACGCACCACAACGCCGCTAGCGGACGCAGCGCACTGTACGTCAGTACTAGTGGTTTAACGTTCTCGAAAAATGCGTTCATTTTCCACTTGCGTTGTGCAAGCCGGACTTTTGTGCGACCGTACTTCGTATATTGGCTGTCATTGCCCGGCATCTGCTGCTAGCACGGCCGTGATTAAGTGCGCCAGAACGCGCGTTCGCACTGCCTCAGTCTGACCCTAGCCTTATAGATGCTCAAAATGTAAAGCCTGTAAATATTTGAAGAAGAACAAAACCACCTTTTTTTCAAGCACGGTTACAAAAGAGAGTTTTAAAATCAAATCTAAAATTACATGTGATACTAAATTTGTCATTTATATATTGAAATGTGGTTGCGGGAAACAGTATATAGGTAAAACTATACGTAAACTTAAGGAAAGAGTATTGGAACATCAAAACAATATTAGAAAAAATTTCCTTAAACATTCAGTTCCTGTACATTGTAATAATTGTCCTTTATTTAATTTTGGAACTTTTGATTTCGTAGGGCTAGAACATGTGGAAGAATGTTGGAGAGGAGGCGATAGGAATAAAAGATTGTTACAGAGGGAGTCCTTTTGGATTTATAAATTAAAAACGATGGCGCCATTGGGTTTGAATGAGGAACTTGACCTTACCTGTTTTTAATATTTTTTAATAATTCATTCAAGTATATGTTTTTGTGAATGTTTTTTTGGTATTTTTAATATATATATGTGTCTTTTAATTCAAACAAGGTTTTTTTTGAACATGGAAGACACATAAGGACATATGTATATATATTTTTTCTTTTGAATGAATTCTTTAGGTTAATTTAGGGTTAATAATATTTTTTCCTCTCCCCTTTTTTTCTTTTTTCATTTTTTTCATTCATTTTTCCATTTATTTATTTATTTATATATATATATATTTTATATATATATGTATTTTTTTATATCTTTTATATTTTTTATATTTTTCCTTTTTTTACCTTTTTTTAATTTTTTGAAAGAATATTTCCTTTTTTCACATTTTTTATTATTTTTTTAATATTTTTTTTCTCTTTTTTTAGCCGTATATTTATAGATATTTTTTCCCATTTATATTTATATTTTTATTATTCTATTATCCATATGTATTTCTCATTTCATGAACCAACTGAGGTGAATCGGCACTTTAAAAACACCAGGACATGTGTATAAAATGGAAAGCGAAAGTGAAAGGACCTTTGATGCGTCCGGAGGAATGAGCGTGGATCGAAGCGGAGGGGGAGAACTCGTGAGAGTCTGGATATGAGACCGAGGACATAAGCTGTTGGCTACGTCGTAAGGAGGGTTGGAAGGACGATCGAGGGTGGAGCCTGGATGGGATGCTGTGAGTGACGTCGTGGCTCGAGAGGACTTCCGGCGGGAATGAAACCGGAAGAGATAGCGTGAGCGATACCGGAAGTCTTCCAAACTACAGCGAAAATTAAACTAAAGTAATGTGAAGAGTTTAAGACATCCAATGAAATCGGATTATGAGAATGACAATGGAGGGGATTGGACCCCGGTACAGAGACTCATGGGAATATAAATGAAGCCTGGGCTCTTCACCATATAAGGAAAACGCCATGGCTGATTAGTCAGCCAATGAAATACCTGGGAGGGTAATAAAAGGAGTGATGGGTATTCTATTTGTTATATTATTTTGATCTTTGCAATTGATGTATTTTTATTGCCCTTGAGAAAGTCTATTTTATAGACGTAACGCGTTGGGCTTTTATGCAATTATACTTTATTTATTTGGAATAAAAGTTTTTTTATCTACACCCATCTTTTTTTGTTATTTTTGGCGCTTCCAGTACCCGTGGTCTGTTTCAATAGACCAACGGGGATCCTTTTCAGACGCTGAGGTCTTCCAATTTGTTCTTCATATCTTCATGTGGAGTATTGGGCCATCTCCAGGAAACCTCCTCAGCATTTTATTACAAGATAAGTAACACCTTTCTCCCTCTCACCTATTGCCTGTTGTTATTGCAACTTTTAACCCTTTCGCTGCTGAGGCATTTCCCGCCTCTGTGCTGAGGTCATTTTTACCGGTTTTGCTCATCATGTTTAACCGCGTTTTGAAGCCTTATTTTATTATATGACCCAGGCATATTATATATCGTTCTTTCCGGCAGACTCGGCAGATTCATAATATATCATTATTATATATATACGTTATGTCCTGTCTGAATATTATAACAAAATATGCAATAAAATTAGAATTTTCAATAATTTACAACGTGTAAAGTTTTTTTTTCACATTTTAACATGCGATCGTTTGCGGTTATATTTTGTATGGAGTGCACTTGTTAAAAAAATTAGAAATGGTGTCTCGTTACATTTTTTTTAGGGAAAATTTTGCTATTTTTACAAACGCACCCATACAAAAATTATGTTAGTGCAGCATCATTGTTTACATTATAAATTAAATGGGAACAATATTGCTGCATTAACAAACCAAATAAAAAATAAAAAACTTGTTTATTTATTTTTTTATTATTTTTTAAGTATTTTTTTATTTTCTTTTACAAAACTTTTTTGTGTAAAATATTTTTATTGGCAAAGTATAAAATACAAGTCGCATAAGAGACAATATTGTCACAATAATGTAGAATACAATCAAAGTGCCTCTTGGTCATAGACAGTGCCGGAATTTTATAATATAACAAATAACAAATTCTAAATTAACTCTAACTAACTAAAAAGGTGATCATCGTATCCTTAAATAAACCGCAGTAAAGCTAGTACCAGAATGGTATGTCAAGACAACACAGCCCAGGCTCGGATCTGAATTCACCTCTGACCCACCATAACCGGTCGATTATCTTACGAGACCTCTTGTTCCTCCACCGGTGACCTGTCTGATACCGTTATTGAGCGAAGGTTCGAGGACCATGGACGCCAGATCGCATAGAATTCCTCATATTTACCCAAACTATTGTAGTGCGCTTCTTCTAGAGCTCTGACCCCCTCCACCCTCAGAACCCAATCCCTGACGGTGTGTGCACATTCCCTCCTCCAATATAACGGAATCAGTGCCCTCGCTGCGGTTAACAGAATTGCCAGAAGCGAGTTTTTAAAGGAGGGCATCGAAAAGGGCAGTACATTAAGCAAATAGGCAGAGGGAGTAAATTCCACTTCCAGGCCCCCTAAACGCGATATCTCATGTGCAACGTCTGACCACAAGTTTTGAATTTTCGGGCAAGTCCACCATATGTGGACATAGTTACCTCTGGCCACTTTACACCTCCAACAGATATCAGGCAACAATGGATCCATAGCATGTAAAACAGACGGGGTAAGATACCATCTCATAAACAATTTACAATTCGATTCACGAAGCGCCTGACTCCTGGACGCAAAGTATGTAAGTTCGAAAGCCCTGGACCATTCCTCAGCCGAAATATCTACTCCTAAATCTGTTTCCCACTTAAGTAGCAACGGAGAATCAATTTTATAGGCCCCTCTCATTATGTATGAATAAATATTCGAGACAATATGTCCATATCTATTCTTATCGGTACAGAAGGTCTCAAAGGGGGCCAATGGAGGCAACCCCTCAGTCAACCACGTAGTAGAGCGAATAAAGTGACTTAGTTGGGCATATTGGAACTTCACCATAGACTTGTTCGCTATTTCTGGGGCCACCAATCGGTCCAGGGGGAGCAATCTGTCGTCTTCCACTACTGCTTCTAGCGGTATATACGGTTTTGGTAGTAACCCATCCAAAAATGTCGGTGTCAGTCCCGGTGGGAGCAGGGGATTGTGAGTTAAGGGTGTCAGGCGGGAAGTCAGTGTAGTCAGTCCTAACGCCACTCCATGTTTCCTCCACAGCCTTAGCAGTGTGCCCAGCAGCGGGTGTGACCGAAGCCCCAGGTTTGCCAACGGTGCCGACTGCCAGGGCAAGGAGGACAATGGCCAAGTAATTCCTGCCTGTAACACATTTTCCCAAAGCTTATCCATCGTTCCTTTTGCCAAGTCGTATAGTATAGAAAAAACCGCTGCTAGATAGTAAAAATAAGCATGGGGCAAGGCCAGACCACCCCTTCCCACCGGTCTTGTCAATTCACTGTAAGATATCCTCGCCCTCTTCCCCCTCCAAACATAGCCTGTAAATGTCTGTCGCAAATCAGATAAAAATGTCTGAGGTACAGTAATAGGAAGGGTTTGGAACAAATACAACAGTCGAGGTAATACATTCATCCGTAAGACATTGATCCTTCCCAACCATGAAATATGGGGTAAGTTCCAGTTACGTAAGTCCCCCTTGATCTGTTGCAACAGAGAAACGTAATTCAACTGAAATAATTTGTCTAGTTCCGACGATAAGCGTATTCCTAAATATTTAAGTCCCTCCGGAACCCACCGCATTCCATAGGTATGACGAATACTCTCAGTCACGACTCGTGAAAGGTTTACCCCTAGAAACTCACTCTTCAGCACATTAATTTTATATCCTGAGAAAGCTGCGAACGCATCTAATTCCGTCATCAAACCGACACCGATGAAAGGGGATCCGTCAAGGTGAACAACAGGTCATCCGCAAATGCGGCCACCTTGAGCTCCTGTCCCGGAACAGTTACTCCTCGAATTGCCGGATTATCTCTAATCGCCTGCAATAGGGGTTCCAGATACAGCAGGAACAGGAGAGGGGACAGAGGGCACCCCTGTCGAGTCCCATTATGTATCGTCAACGGAGTCGATTGTCTGCCATTAACCCGCACTCGTGCCTGAGGGCAGTCATACAGCGCCCGCAACCACTAACACCATCGATCACCAAAACCCATCCTCTCCAACATCCGAAAAAGATAAGACCAGTCCACTCGGTCAAACGCTTTTTCAGCGTCAACCGAGAGGTCTAACAAAGGCTGATCCATCCTGGAAGCATGATGGATGAGGGAGACGGTACGAATAGTATTATCACGTGCTTCCCTGCCCGGTACAAAGCCCGTCTGGTCTCGGTGAATCACAGAAGTCAGGAGAGGCTTAAGTCGTAAAGCCAGTATTTTCGTAAACAATTTTAAGTCAACGTTTATTAAAGATATGGGTCTATAATTAGCGCAATCTAACGGGTCTCTATCCGGTTTCGGTATCACAGAGATAGAGGCGAGGAGCGTCGCAGGTGGAATAGGAAAGGTATCCGAAATAGAGTTAAAAGCTTTAACAAATCTAGGGCCCAGAATAGACCTGAAAGTCCTATAATATAGCACCGTAAACCCGTCAGGGCCCGGGCTCTTACCCAAGGGCGTTAATTTTAAAGCCTCCGTAAATTCCTCTAATGTAAGCGGGTTATCTAATTGTCGGCTAACATTGCGCGGTAAAGTAGTTTTAATCATCTTAGCCAAAAACAAGTCCACTATATGCTCAGGGACCCTACTCTTATCGATATTATATAAAGTTTGGTAATAAGCATGGAAGGCTTCCGCAATGTCTCGGGTCGTATTGACCTCGGATCCCGTGCTAGTACGCAGTTTCGGGATAAAAGTAGCTTGATATCGTTTCTTCAAAGCACGTGCAAGTAGCCTTCCACATTTATTCCCTTGGGTGTAGTAAGCATATTTTGTCAGTGTAAGGGCCCGCGCCACCTGCGCATTCGTTAATTTAGCTAAGTCAGCTCTTAAGAGAACTAATCGTCGGAATGATTCAGGATCTAGGTCAGATTTATGCTTCAGTTCTAAGGCCGTGATCTCCCTCAGCAATTCCTCCGTTCTGGCAGTCCTTTCCTTCTTGCGCCTGGAGCCCAACTGGATAAAAGCACCTCTTAACACACACTTGTGAGCCTCCCAAACCGTCACGGGTGTTACATCATCCGTGTCATTTTCAAGGAAGTAATTCTCTAAGGAGGCAGTCACCTCCGCTCGCGTCATGGGATCAGATTGCAATGACTCATTCAAACGCCAGGCATTCTCCGTTCTCACTAAATTAGGTAGGGCTAAAGATAACAGAAGGGGTGCATGGTCCGACCATGTGATGGGTCCTATTTTGCAACTGCGTACCATTTCCAAAGCCCTATGTTCCACAAAAAAATAGTCTATTCTAGAATACTTCTTAAAGGCATGTGAATAAAACGTGTAGTCCTTTACTGCTGGATTACTGAGACGCCAACAATCCATCAGACGGTCCGCTGCCAAGAGTTTACGAAATTGGACCCGTAGAGAGGGAACAGACGATCCCCCACCCTGGACACAATCTGCCGGCATATCTAACGAAACATTGCAATCACCCCCTAAGACCACAAAACCTTCCTGAAACGCGGACAAACGTCGTAACACTTTTCAGAGACATTTGGTTTGCAAGCGGTTCGGCAGGTAAACATTTACAAAAGTTAACTTAGTGTTGCCCAACATCCCTTTAACCATCAAAAATCAACCTTGCGGGTCAGTTACCACATCTTGCAGAGTAAAAGGCACATGTTGCGCAAAAAGAATGGCAACCCCCCTAGATTTTGTCTCCCCAAAATTGCTAAAATAGCCCGTCGGATAGCGAACATTGCGAAACCCTGGTGCGGAACCCTCTCTAAAATGTGTTTCCTGAACAAAAATAACATCACCTTTCAACCTCTGGAATTCTGCAAGAGCCTTCGAGCGTTTGGCAGGCATATTAAGACCTCGGACATTCATAGAAATCAAATTTAAATTAGCCATTTAAACTAGTGAGAGAGGAGGGCGTCAGAGCCCGGGACCTGCCCATACCCCCTAGTAGCATAGCAAATAGTACGAGTGATCACCAAAAAGAAAAATCTAAAAACAAACAACAATAACAACACAAAACTTGAAAAAAATTGAGGTAGTGTAGACCTCTGATAGTGGGAAAACCCATCAGAGGACATAAAAAAAAAACACCACTCAGGAGGCGGCCGAGAAAGTCTCAGAATTTTCCAAAAATTCTGGGTGCCGAGCAAGAGTCTCATCCGACTGTCTCGTTTGCCGGACCCGAGCGCATTCAATCAAAAAAATTTGCAAGGGGGCAGAAAATATCAAAAAAGCGTATAAACTTTCAAATGACAATGGCAGCAAACACAAGGGCTTCCCTCACGGTTCTGGATCAGGCTCAGAAGGGGCCACCGTAGAGGTCTTGCCTTTACGTTTTTTTTTTCGCCTGTTGAGTCCAGCGGGGTCGCTGTGGGAAGGGTAGAGTGTCAGATGGCGAACCATACCAGTCTGGGATGTCAACTTATGGGAGTCCAAAAACACGCACAAAGTCCGGAATGTCCTCAGGACATGCAACAGAATGAACTTGGTTGTTATGGCTCACCTGTAAAGATAGTGGGAATCCCCATCGGTAACGAATATCACGTTCCTGGAGCGCTTCAGTTAACGGTTTCAGAGCCCTCCGTGCCTGTAAAGTGGTCCAGGAAACATCTTGGAAGAAAAGTATCACTTGACCGTCCACTTTAATTTCCGAAGTTTTGCGTGCTGCTCTGAGAATTTCCTCTTTCAGTGTAAAATCTTGCAAGCGACAGATAATATCACGAGGTGCGTCATTTTGTGATCCCCTCGGCCCAGAACTAATAATTCCTCTCCAGATCGACCCAGTATATCATTAAACAGACCACGGAGTAGCTCTTTAACATCTTCCTTGCCAGAGTCTGCTTCCGGGTAACCCTTTATGCGAAGATTGTTTCGTCTGCCTCTATTATCAACATCATCCAGATGTCTATGCAGCGTGGCCAGCTGTTTAGCTTGCGTTAGCATTTGACCAGTTAAACGTTCCACATGAGAAAATAACGCATCTCTGTCCTCTTCCAAGTCCACCACGCGGCCTCCCAACTGCTTCAAATCAGACCCCAGTTCATCAAATTTAGTATTAAAATTGCGCTCCATTTGAGTAAACTGAGCAGCCAAATCCGTTTTGGTCGGCAAACTCTGTAATAAGGCCCGCAGTTCGTGTTCCATATCGCTCCCTTTTGTTGCTGAATCTAATCGTGGCGGGGAGGCCTCCTGATCTGAGTCGCAGGGCGCCATTTGGATCCCTTACCGGAGGTCCGCGGCTGAGATGTATCTCCCAAGAACGGTAAAATGGAGGATCGGCGTTGGGTCCCCGCAGTCCCCGAGAGTCCTGGGGTAGTAAGTGTCTTTTTCCGCTGTGCCATTGCTGTTATTTCTGCCCCGAAATGACAATCTGTGCACTCGGGCCTGGGAGCTCAGCACTCACACATCCAGCTCTCTCTGTGTTCCGGCCACGCCCCCTTTTTTACAAAACTTGTTACATGGTCATGTTTGGTATCGTTGGAAAGGCCATGCTCTGGCCGATCCAACAGTACCAAACATTAACCCCTATCTTTCACGGATCGGGAGATAGGGGGTTCATTGGAACCCCCTATCTCCACCATTGGTGGCAGTTAGGGGTTAACTCCAGGACTGGCGTCATCGTGCTATGCACGTTGACGCCAGTCCTCAGGGGGAATTCCCGGAGGCTTGGCCGACATCCAAGATGTCGGCCAGCTCCGGGAAAGGATCACGAATCGTGATCCGGCTCCCCAGGGGTTAATGCCAGGTACCGTTTGGAAGGGCAGGCTGTACCCTTCCAAACGGCGCCTGACATTAATCTCAGGCCCCCGGCGATCGGGAGGGAGAGAGGTCTGAAGGACCTCCCCCCCTCGCAGGTGCCTCCTCTGCACACGCAGGGGGGCGCCTGAAATAGATGTCATTGCGCCGCCCCGATGACATCTATTGTGCCCGCGGCGGTCCCGGAGTGCTGGGCTGACATCCAAGATGTCAGCCCGCACCGGGGGGCACAGCGATCGGCCGGAATCGCAAAGGGAGGACGTCTTCCGCAGCCAACGCTTCCTGCGGGAGGACGCGCTGAGCGCATTCTCCGCAGCGAAGTGGTTAAAAATGTAAACGTGATTGCAAAAAAACTACTGGACGCAAATGTCTGGAATTAACATATAAAGTCCTATGAATAATAATAAAAAAGGTCTGTTACAGAAAAAAAACTTTATTTAAAAAGGATCGGAGATTATTTTTTGTCGATTATTGCCTCATAAGTCCTAAATAAAATAAAAATAAATAAAGAGGCTTTTTGTTGCAAATTAAAAGGTATTTAATAAAAACAGGAATATTTTAACATTGAAACCTTTGGGATTTACCTGATTAAACCTACCGAATAAAACCACCGAACATCAGGGCATTTCACTGACATTTCACTGCTGTTCGGTGTCTCTGAATAGATTAACCATTACTTCTCTTTCACTGCTGTCCAACAGGCACCGTATTTCTCTGGCAATTCGGAAATATTTGGCGAATTGACAGGTTTTGAATAGCCGAATGGCCACGAAATTGCACCGTACGGGGAAATTCACTGTTCGGTGCAATGTCGGGGACAGTTCGGCTCTCTGTGAATAACCCTGTATATATTTCTAGCATGTTGTCTCTGAGATAAGCAGACCTTTAGGCTAGGGTCAGACTAACGCATTTTTAACGTGCGTTTAGGCGCACTTAATCACGGCCGTAGTAGCAGCAAATGACGCGCAATGACGGCCAATATACGAAGTCCGGCTGCGCGAAAGTCCGGCCACAACGCAAGTGGAAAATGAACGCATTTTTTTGAGAACGCAGAACCGCTAGTACTGACGTACAGAGTGCGCTGCATCCGCATAGCGGCGTGTGTGCGTGATTAGGAGACGTCAGACGCTGCTCATGTCCGGCCAACATAACGTCCAGACGCAAAAAGTGTTTTATTGACGATCCGTAAAAAATCACGCACGAAAATGCGCATCGTGTGACCGTTTTTGCGCATTCCGTGAAAAAATACGGCAATGCGTTCGGACGCACTTTTTGACGGTCGCTTCGAAAAATGCATTCGTCTGACCCTAGCCTCAGTATGCTGGCATTAGCATTTACAAGAAAACACACACAGGGCAGCTGCTACTTATTCCACAGAATCAGGTGTGTAAACTATTCATAAGTTGAGATATTTGTGTGGATCTTTTGTTTGGCTGCCACAGATATCCCCAGCGTCCCTGAAGACTCTCTGATGTAATTGCCAGAACTGTGATTAACACCTGTGGTTTAAAGCTCCGTTAATAAATTACAGCTTTCCGGATTAGCTGAAGTGCATTTTTCCACTTCCACAAATACAGGTTTAAAGAAATCTAGAGAGAAAAATAAGTGTTTTGTAGCTTCCGGCATATTATTTTGTAATATATGCAGGTTTTTAATAAACAATTGAAGATCTTAACCTATTTTCTGAAATGGCCATTAAATAAACACATTATAAATCTGAAAACCGCGCACCTTTGTCTTGAAGATGATTTCGCTTGCACATTTAGCATTCTAACAAGATCTTCATTGAGAGGATTTGATATGAAAAAAGTTCTCCAGACTCTATTTTATAGATGTGCAAAATCCCAGGATTTTCCTAGATAAGTTTTAAAGGGACTCTACCACTTACATACGGCCTGATTAGATTACCTGTGCATTACAAATAAAACCACTTTATAAAACACATGATGCTGGTTTTTTCTTTGTTTGAAGTCATTGCATGAAAAAGGACATATAAAGTTAGCTTTTTCTTACCTCCTGTTTCCGTTTTGTGGATTTTTCCGATGATGCAAAATTTAACAAAATCTGTGCGAAGGTTTTTACTTTACTGCTTTGGTTTAGCTTCTACAATATTTCACAGTCAGTGGGTGGAGGAGTGAATGTTTAAATAAGGCTGCAGGGGGCTATTCTGTATGTTCTGTATGCTATTTGAGATAAAACAGGGAGCTTAAAAGACTTCTAATCTATCCCCTGGTGATGTCCTTTGAATACATCCCACACAATAAAATTATTTGAGTCAGTGATCACCTATATACTCCATTCTATGGCCAAAGCCACCCAGTGAGAAGCAAGTGATGGAAAGATACTGTGGGGGGCAGTTTACAACACAAAATATCACACAATGGTTGCACGCAGTGACACGTATAGAGTAAAATATTTTCTTAATTAAACATATTGAGAAAAACAAAGCACATGTAAGATATCAGCAACATAAAGTAAACACATTAAGGACCTTTCATTTTTTTGGTGGTTGCGGCCCTTTAAGCAGGGGTTACGTCCTAAAAACATTTGTGTGGAAACTCGCCAAGATTTCTGTCCCCAATTAGCAATTATCTCACACTCAACATAAACATACACTCAAATCATAGTATATACAGTATCTCACAGAAGTGATTACACCCCTCACATTTTTGTAAATATTTTATTATATCTTTTCATGTGACAACACTGAAGAAATGACACTTTGTTACAATGTAAAGTAGTGAGTGTACAGCTTGTATAACAGTGTAAATTTGCTGTCCCTCAAAGTAACTTAACACACACAGCCATTAATGTCTAAACCGCTGCCAACAAAAGTGACTACACCCCTAAGTGAAAATGTCCAAATTGGGCCCAATTAGGCATTTTCCCTCCCTGGTGTCATGTGATTTATTAGTGTTACAGGGTCTCAGGTGTGAATGGGGAGCAGGTGTGTTAAATTTGGTGTTATCGCTCTCACTCTCTCATACTGGTCACTGGAAGTTTAACATGGCACCTCATGGCAAAGAACTCTCAACAGATTCATAAAATTAACAAAAACTCATAAAATCAGTCCCGTATTCAACTCCCACTACTCCTGAGCGCCAGCATACACGGTTAGTATTCAGCCTCTTCACTACCAAATGGTTTTCTTTAAAATCAGTAGTGGAACCAGTAGGTTTATGGAAAATCATTTTCACTAGCCCCTTAACCCTGTCACAATATCGCACCACACATCCAGAAGGGGCGTAATGCCAACGGGATGTATTAATACGCCCTGGTGGCCAGCTGCTGCTGTAGACACCTCCTCCGGCCGACACCTCCTCTGGCCCACCTACACAGCTGATGCGCGGCACATGTCATTGGTTATAGGGCACGACCTGAATTCAGGCCGTCCAGCGGCAGCCAATGTTGACACCACACGCTAACTGGTGGGCAGGAGCACAGAGGCCCATTGGAGCCAAAGGGACGTGCTATGCCACACCAGGGCTTTGAGGCCCACCCACCGAGGGGACAACATTGTATGCCCTGTGGCAGTAACAGGTTAAATAGCAGTACTAGTAAAGAGTGGTGGCTGGTTGCTGATTGGTTTGCATCACAAAACCTGAACGTATCGAATGATGCACCGTAGGTAGTGCCACGTCCTGAGTAACATATAATTGTTCAGTAGTGGGTGCTAAGTAGTCCTTGGGGTAACCAACCCCAAATACGATTCCGGCAAGAATAATACAAGAGGAAAAGGCGCTCCTCGAAGACAAAGTGATACTTTTATTCCGTAAACAGCAACATTTCAGCTGCAATTCAGCCTTTCTCAAGTCAGTCTTTAGAAAGTGATACTGTTTCCTAAATAAAATAACTACTTTGCCTTTGAGCAGCGCCTTTTCCTCTTGTAATACTCTTGCTGGCACATTTTGTTTGTAACTTGGATATTGTAGCAGGTTACTGTACATGAACAGCTCCGACACTTTGTATACTTTATATTGGAGCCATTAATTTGTGGCTAGCCAGACCAATGTTCTTTCACGGGTCCAGTGTGGCCTCCAACACGTGAGTTGGTGCATGTAGTCCTTTGGACTCCAGGAGTCGAAACTAACAGCAGTAGCACTGCCGCTGGTATTGATCAGCGGCTGCCGAATATTACAACTCAAGCTGCAATACAAAGAAAACAATGTGTGTAGTGTGTATACATGCTTTTGGAAATATAAAGGTTAATACATACCGTGAGCTTCTAACCTTCAAATTAGTCGAATAAATGCAACCTGTGAAGAGCAATTTGTGCCTCAAATATCAACTAATCCAGATCGAGCCGTGCGTCTAGGCATATATATTAATATATAAATGTGTATATTTTACATGATGATCACATTATATAGTGTTCTGGCTGTCTGGCCGGGTTCCTTTGCATGTTTATTATCGTTTTTCCATACTGCTGTACACATGGTTGATGTTACATTAACATTAAAATGTTTGCAGTCTTTAAGCATCACATTACAGCAAAGTATAAACCACATTCTCTGATATGTATTAATGCACAGATTGTCCACAGCCCATGAACCGCCTCTCTGTTAAAACATCTAAAATTAGAACGAAGCAAGAAGAAAAATAAAACATAACACAGTCGATAAAAAAAAGCTAAACTGCTTGCATTTCTTGGTATGATAAAAAGAATATTCCAAATTCTTTCGTTAATTGTGATGACGGTTAAACAATTCTCTTAGGGCTCTATTAACTTCTTCGTGCAAACGTTAACGCGTGCGCAAAAACGCATTACCGCGAGGGGAAAAACCCTTTGCGCAGAACGTTGTATTACAATGTCTGCGCAAAAAATGCACGTAAGGCTAGGGTCAGACGAACGCATTTTTCGCGTTGTCTGTGAAAAAGTGCGTTCGAACGAATGGACGTATTTTTTCACGGAATACGCGATAGCGGTCATACAATGCGCATTTTCGTCCTTGATTTTGTACGGATCATCAATAAAACACTTTTTGCGTCTGGACGTTATGTTGGCCGGACATTAGCAGCGTCTGACGTCTCCTAATTACGCACACATGCCGCTAGCGGACGCAGCACACTCTGTACGTCAGTACTAGCGGTTTCACGTTCTCGAAAAAATGCGTTTGCCGCTTGCGTTGCGCGGCCGGACTTTTGTGCGGCCGTACTTCGTATATTGCCCGTCATTTGCTGCTACTACGGCCGTGATAAAGTGCGGCTGCACGCGCGTTCGCACTGCGTTCGTCTGACCCCAGCCTTAACGTCTACCGCTGGTGAACCTGCGTGAACCCTGGGTGAGCATAATGTACGTTGCGCGTCCTATACTTAGCATTGTGAGCGCAAATGCGTTTGTGCGCTGGTACGCGGATGGTATAACAATCTATGCGCAAATTTTAACGGACAACGTTTGCGTGCATAATTTTAACGTCTTTGAAAAGCTGGTGGTAACGGCAAATCTGAACGTCCTGGCCGAAACCAAATACACCAGCCCAAAAATAAATAAAATACAGCACAGTATAGTTACACATTCTACACATACCCAAACAATAAAATGGAGAAGTTGTGCGTGTTTTTATTATTGCTGCAGCATATATACTCAGATTGATTTTGACAGGCGCAAAAACTGAACGGGAGACAATTGTGGTTCTTAATTCTGATTGGCTGAATCGCGTGAAAAAACAATCCGCACACCGATTTCTGCGCGCAACATTCTTTTTTACGCGCGTTATTTTTTGACGGATGAAAAAATGCGCTTGGATTGCGCAGTGTTATTTTTCACACGTTAGCACTGCATGTGCGCTTTTGCGCAATGAATTTAATAGAGCCCTTAATGTTTCCTCGTCCGTTTGCCAGGGGTGGTAAATTTTGTATTGTGTTTTGTGGGATTACACTGCTTACTCCTGGTGTCTGTTGATTAATACGCTGCACATATTCTGAAGATTAGTTAGGTCGTCTTGGCTTATTTTAATATTGCGCGGTATTAAAGCAAATCCCTCAATGCACGGGAAAGTGGACGAATCCTGCTAATGTGTTGAATACAAACTTATCCATACAGGGGGATACTGGAAGCAGACGAGCGGCCGTTAATCCAGGGATCAGGCCAAAATGTATATAATCAGCGATGCAAAACCAAAAGTGGGGCAGGAATTTAGCAGCACGTCAGAGAAACGTACGTTCTGATTTATAAAACAGACCAAATAGTTTTAAATATCAAAGTAGCACGGCGCGTGAAGAAGACCTTGTAGGGGGAAAAAAAAGGAAACAGCTAGGATTGTCCGGACAATCCAAACGGACGGGAGATGTTAACTTGTATTTTATCCATGTGTTTTTTAACATAAAGAACAATTTATGAATGGAAAAAAATATTTACTATTGGATGTAGATCCGAATCATTATTCTTCCACAGTTTTCGCATACAATAACAAAGGGAGGATTAACCCTCTCACTACCAAGCTGTTTTCCAAATAATCACTACCAGGACCCAGCGGATTTATGGAAGACAACTTTCCTCTGCTGACAATGTAAAAATCAAGTAGAGGGCTCCTGTTACGATTGCCCCCCTCAGGAGTCAAAGGGGGGGTCCTTGCTGTATTTTTGAGTAAGCCCTTCAGGCAGGTATGTGTTCTGCATATTGCAGAACCCTGGACACAGGATACAAAAGAACCAGACAAGACAAGACAGTATACACACACGAGGAAAGCCCTGCACTGGGATAAGGTCCTTGGATGGCCTTCTGTCTATACAGAGTACAGGATGGGAATGTACAAAATGACAGGGTTAAACCAGACTTGACAGGAAGGAATATCTAGCAACAATGGAACAAGACAGAGATCCTTGAGGTGGTTTCTATAAACCAGAACAATGAGCTGCTGCACTAGATACACACATACAGAAAACATGAACCAGAATAACAGACTTGACAGAAATATATTGTGTAACATGCAGGGCAGGACACACATAAAACTTGAGGTTATGCTGCGATCAGCACAAACAACTAGATACCTTGCAATTAGGTCTCACACCAGAATAAGAAAACATGAGCATGAATAACAAGAAAACATGAGCATGAAAACAAAAACCGGGCAGACAACACACAATGGACATCAGCAAGAGAGTAGTCAGTATGCAAAGCCAGAATCATAAACCATGAAGTCGAAGTACAATACCAGGGGTTAAACACAAGAGTAGTCAGGATACGAAGCCAGGAATCATAAACCAAGATATCAAGATACAAAATACAAATTCAGGAACTCAGCAAAGAAGATCTATACTGGATCAGGGAACAAGTGCACTTTTTGTCAATTATATAGGGCAGTGCAGGTCACGTAACCACAGATCTGGTCAGATGCTGAGACTCCAGAGGCGGAGAGCTAAACAGAATTAACCCAAAAAAACAAAAGGGCTGAGAAGAGCTCTCAGCACCAGGGGGCCTGGCTGGGGGAACGTAACAGCTCCACCTGCTGGCCACAAAGTGCTACTACATGTATAAGCCGAGGTCTGCCTTTCTGCAAAGGAAAAACAGGCCTCTAAGATGTTCAAACAGCTTCAGAACCTCTGCTGACATGTCCAAGGTGCTGAAAATTTGAGGTCACGTTCTGGAGCCCATTTGCAATCGAATTCGGTTTACAGTAAACAAAATTCCTTTGCATTGCTCCAGAATATTACCAGGTCATGTTTACTCGATGTTGAGCTCCTCCAGGAGCTTTTGATCATTAACCTTTTCCTGCCGCAGGGCGCGCTGTGCTGTCCCTATGGCGGGTGTGCCTTTGAAGCCGCAGGGCGTACTAGTATGCCACATTGACTTCAATGGACCTCCTCGGCCCCTCCCAGCAGTCGGCGTGTGCCGTGCCATTGGCTGCTGTGGGACGGGCTGAACTCAGGCCGTTCCTCTACAGCCAATGATGCACGTTAGCTGCTAGGCAGGCCGGAGGAGGGGCCCGCCACAGTGGCCGGCAAGCGGGACGAACTAGGCATTAACTCTCTCCCGCCGGGCACAACCAGCCCGGCGGCAAAGGGTTAATTTAACTCAACCATAGAATTAAAGGGTTTAAACCAAACTAATTACAAACAGGAACCAAAGACAAGAGCTGTAAAGAGACTTACTCAGGAGTAGCTGGGGTGGAGGAGAACAAGTGGAGTAACCATCTTATTAGTAGTTAGGGTCATAAATACTAGTGATACACTAATAGGAGAACAATTGGAAGCCAGATCTAGAGAGAGATTTTAATAAAATATATGCTTCTGCCACCTAAACCTTTATAGTGAATGGGATATATATATTGCTACAATGATACAGATTCCTAACAGCGGCATGTGTTCCGGGCAGACCATCACATGAAGCTTTTCCAGTAATCCACGTGCCAGTGAATCAATGCGATATTGCTAGACACCTTCGGCTAAAATATTATAAGAGTAAGGGGATTAAATTGTTTTATTCATGCATTTTTTATTTAGGGTAATCATATCAGCAGCTCAAGCTTTTTTGTGAAATAAAACGCCATGCTGTTTATGCTCTACGTGCAATGTACACCTCGTTTGAGTACATGGCCTGCAAGTACTTCACTCTCAGAAGGGAAGGATAGGCTTTCAACTTAAAAGGATACCTATAATTTCATTGTGAGAGATGGAGGGCATGTCCCCGCATGCAGCAAGGAATTCTGGGTAAACCACACACTTGGGGCCCTATTACACTCCTAACGGTAGTTAGCTCGTTAGCTGCGGTATGTACCGCATATTACAATCCAAACGGGTTCAAAAACCCATTTGCGTTTGGTATCTTGGGCTTTTCAGTGCGAGGTTAGTGCACTTTGCGCTCCCTATACTTAACATGGGGAGCGCAAAGTGTTAATCAGCACTGGTATTACAAAGTCCCAGCGCTGATTAGCGTCTGGCTCTGGTTAGCAAAAAGGTTAGCCAGAACCTGGTGTTAACGGATTCCGCTTCTGCATAATCCATTAACACTAGGTGAAAAATTAAAAAAACGAAACAGATACTCACCCTCTGTCCCGCGGCGAGGACCGTGGCTCTGTTCGCCTCCTCCGGCCAAAGTCCCCCCAGTCTCTCCCTGCGTATCACTACGTCGACCGCGAGGCGAGATCCGGCTAGTGATGTGACCGGCAGGGGGGAGCTCAATGGAGTCCTATGGACTCCATTGAGAGGATTCACGCGGCTGCGTTTAGCGCTGCCGCGCACATCCCAGGACATATTAGTGGGCACAAACAATGCAGGCAGCATTTTTTGCACCTGCATTGTAATCCCCCGTTAAAACGGGGGCAGTAGGGGGAAAACTGCAGGTGCAGTTTTTTCTCCCTACCGCCCCCGTTTTAGCACGGGGATTGTAATAGAACCCTTGCAGGGTTATCCAAAGAGATCCGAATTGCTTGAGAAAGATAATCGAACACTGAAAATCAGCGTTCGGTTGCCTTTCCTGGCCATTCGGCTATGCAGAGAGCAGGCAATTCGCCAAATCCTGGCGAATTGCCTGCACATACGGTGCCTGTTCGGTGTCTGTTCGAGGGCAGTGAAATCCCCATGAAAAAGTACTGATTCGTCTATTCAGAGAACACAAACCAGCAGTGAAAGGTTCCCCTAATGCCCTGCCATTCGGTGGTTTAATTCGGCAAGTTAATTCAGGAGAATCCCATAGACTTCTATGTTAAAAATATTCCCGTTTTAATTCAATATCTAATAAACCGTTCATTATAAAATTCTGCAGCAAAAAGTCTCTTTATTTATAGATTTTTTAGGATACTTTAAGCATTTTTCTGAATTTTTTTATTTTTAAAAGTCCGATTTGTTTTTATTTACTTTTTTAAGTTTACTTCTTTTTTCTGTAACAGACCTTTTTATTGTCATTCCCTGGATCTCCTGTGTAAATTTCAGACATTTTCGCTCAGTGGTTTCTTTGCAAACAGCATTTCATTTTCACAGATTCATACAAACGGTTTTGCTAATTTATTCACTGCCTCATCTGCGTCTCAGCTGCTTCGGCTCTGTGTGATTCGGCTCCTGTTCGGCTGCTTCGGTGCGTGTGATCGGCTCCTGCTCAGGTTTTTCGAAGGTTAAGGCTAGGGTCAAACGAAAGCATTTTTACACGCGAACGTAAAAAAGTGCGTCCGAACGAATTGACGTATTTTTTCACGGAGTGCGCGAAAACGGTCATACATGCGCATTTTTCGTGCGTGATTTTGTACGGATCGTCATTAAAACTCTTTTTGCGTCTGGACGTTATGTAGGCTGGACATTAGCAGCGTCTGACATCTCCTAATCACGCACACACGCCGCTATGCCGCAGCTGCGCACTCAGTACGTCAGTACTAGCGGTTCGGCGTTCTCGAAAAAATGCGGTCAAATTCCACTTGCGTTGCACGGCCGGACTTTTGTGTGGCCGTACATCGTATATTGGCCGTCATTGCCCGTCATCTGCTGCTAGTGCGCCGTAATTATGTGCGCCAGAACGCACGTTAAAAGTGCGCTGGTCTGACCCCAGCCTAATACAGATGTTTTTGGGGGTTTTCGGCGTGCATTCGGTGGGTTTTGCGGTTAGTTTTCGTCAGGTTTTCGGCAGCTTTTCCCTGCAATTCAGGGACCCTGTGGTGTTGAATTGAAGGGAACGAAAAGTCACCGAACGTGCGGTGACTTTTTGAATCTCTTTGAATTAACCCTGTTGGTGTTCCCAAGCTCTCATTTTTTTTGCTGCATCTTTGAGGGTAGACTAGGTTATAGAGACACCAGAGGCCTGTACAGAGAGACAGAAGCTGCCGAATTGCTGTTTTGCAGTGTGCCGGTTGCTTCAGCAGAATAACTGAATGCATAGGCAGTGAATGTAGCGTCAAAATGTTGGAGCATCATGTGTGTGTTGACTGGTTTTGTTTGTGTTATTTCCACTCATGTAGCAAGGGAAGCTGACATTTTTTATGTGGGGATGAATGAAATGGAGATTTCCTTATCGTTTTGTTCTGTTTTGAACCCTTAAGGGGTTATTCAGAGAGCACCGATCTCTAGTTCGACGCACTTTGGCGATTTCAGTTTGCTGACCCTGCAGTGAATTCTGCATTAACTGCAGGGTCCCATGAAACGGCGCCGAACACAGCCGACGACTGCCGAAAAATAGAAACGATAATATTTTTTAGATTGAAACCTATGGGACTCGCCTGTTTAAACCTGTTGAACTGAAGCGCCGAAAATCAGGGCATTTCACTGACATTTCGGGGTAGTTTGGAGTTCGCTGAATAGATTAACCATTACTTCTCTGTGGCACAATTTCACTGCTGACAAATTGCATTGATCTGCGGCGCACTGCAGCACATTTCATAGCCTTCTGAACAGATGAGCTGCCACGAAATTGCACCGTACGGTGAAATTCGGTGGCAAGGTCGGCACTTACTAAATAACCCTTTTATTTTCCTCATGGAGGCCGCCATCTTGTCACATGACACTCAGCTTCTCTACATCTATTCTCTTGTGCTGCAAGTGCGGCATTAGCCGTGCTGAGCGCTTATATGCAGTCCTGAACTCGCTTTTCTGCAGAGACCATTGTGGCATATGATGAAATTCTATTACTGCCATATTTCAGAGAGCGGTGAGGAGATTTTATTTTCTAAACCGAGCTCTTTTTAGATCTGCCTTATTTTTCCTCTTGTTTTACCTCATATCACTGCAAAAGAGGCTTCCTTAAGGCAATAAAAATGATCTCCAACGGCCACTTACTGACGCGCTTTCATACCTGCTATAATTTAATAGGGAATAATGACTTTCTCTAAAACCAGTGTCACTAAGGGTTATGATTTATGACATTCCGGCGCGCCGCTGCTTGATTCAGTTAGAGTTCAGAGGGAATCCATACATCCATTTTTACTGAAGGCATAAATATCAGAGAGCCCGGGGCTACGTTTTAAATGAGCGGAAGATTTATTGAAGCATGCATAGTGCGCTGAGATAATGCAGAATATTTCCTTTGACTGTCTCTGTTCGTGATGAGAGTCACCGATCTCTAGGGAAGATATGTATGACTGAAAGTGTAAAATATTACGCTCCTGGCTCACCCCGGCCCACGCTACCCCGTGAACTTTTTCTGCTTGCCTCATCCAAAATGTCTCTTTAATAATGCTTCACAGCATAAATTGTCACTTGCAGGTCACTCCGGCGAGATGCATTTTACTCTCTCCTTTTATTTAGTTCGACTGCTCCGCTGCCTGTTCGGTATATTTGTATTCCTGCTTTTATTATTATAATTTTAGCTATTTACTTCCTCTGACACTTTACGGGTTATTCAATAAGAGCTCACCTTGCCACCAAATTGACCCGAACGGTGAATTTCCCCACAAGGTGCAACTTCGTGGCTGTTCGGCTATTCAGAAAGCTGTCAAATTACCAAATACTGGCGAATTGACAGCGAAATACGGTGCAGTTCACGTCAGATCGCCGCAATTTGGCATCCTTCGGCGCCAGTGAAATTGTCCCATAGAGAAGTAATGGTTAATCTATTCAAAGGAAGCCGAACAGCAACGGAATGTTGGTGCAATGCCCTGATTTTCTGTTGCTTCAGTTCGACAGGTTTAAACAGGCGAATCTCATAGATTTCGATGTAAAATAAAAAAACTCCCTTTTTTATAAAAAAAAATTAGGGCTGAAACAACTAAATCGATTAATCGACAACTAATCGATGATTAAAATAGTTGTCAACTATTTCCATTATCGATTAATCGGTGTAGATTAATCGTCCTGTGTACAGCACACACTGTTTAGAGTCAGACTGAGTTAAGCGTATATAACCTCAGCTTCGGAGCTGATTGGAGAAGACGTGTCGCTGCTTTACTAGGTATGATTTAGTTTTAGGGTTATGTCAGACACAACCAGTTTGGTTTTATTCCGTTTACAACAGTAGCAGAACTATAACACAAACAATAGGATACTGCCACTGGGTGAAGGAGCTGTATGCCTGTGTTTTATCCTTACTTGAAGCTGGAGTCCTGTGCCACCACCCTCTTTGGTCAGGAACTGCCATTCCCTCTCTTTGGTCTGGTCCTTTCCCCAAACTCATCCCATACTCAGATACGGTCTTTTATCCATAACCACTCCCTCTCAAACTCAGGTCAAGTCATTTGAGCAAACTCACTCCCTTCCACCTCCAGTCCCTCCTACAACTCAGTTTGTTCATGAAATTATTTAAAAGGGATACTCTACGCACCCTGACAACTTTAGCTTATTAACCCCGATTTCATGCTGACATCATCTATGACCAAGTGCTTGTAGCCGCGTTCATTTAAGAAAGGAAACATGGGCTTAAGCTGCGCATGCAGCATCAACCCATCCCTCTGACCAAGCACTCGAATACCTTGTGTGAAAAGTACGCAAGATGCGCAATTTGAGTATGTACGCACAAAAGTTATGCACACTATGCAAATTGCTTATGAATAAAGGGGGAGGGGTTGTGGTTATTTTTTACATAGAATACCTTTTAAGTAAACAAATTTTTTCTATTTTTTTATCCGATGAATCGATTAATCGAAATAATAATCGGCCAACTAATCAATTATGAGAATAATCGTTAGTTGCAGCCCTAAACAAAATGTATACAACCATTTATTCCTTTCAATTGCAGCAAAAAAAACGTTTTGTTTATTTATTAGAAATATTTAGGCATTTTTCTGGATTTTTTCGCCGAAATTTTTGATTCCCATTTTTTTAAATGCCATTTTTTTATTCAGTAATAGACCTTTTTATTATTTTTTATAGGACCTTTTTTATTATTTCCATGCATTTTCATAAATTTTTATTGTTTTAAACACCTTTTTAAAAAATTGCCTTTTTTATTATTATTATTATCCCTTACTGTATTTATGTAGCACCACAAATTCCGCACTGCTTTACAAGATCAGTGTACAAGGGGTTGATACATTAGAATACCACACATGAATGATATGGCCTGATTCAGGGCCCTCTCAGTTCCGTGGCATTCAGCAGGTTGTCGGCTGTGTTCGGCAGATCTTCGGCTGCGTTTGGCTGATCCTCGGCGTTCAGCAGACCCTGTTCGGGGGAACTTCGGGGACCCTACGGTGAATGCTGAATTCAATGCTGAGTTCAGGACACGCATCACAATTCAATTCAATTATTCAAATAAGCTTTATTGGCAGGACCAAATACATTTTAGCATTGCCATACACATGGGGAGGTTATATGGGGTGGGGGGTAGTGGGACATATATGGGGGGAATGGGAAAGTCCATGGACATTATCAGGGGTAAGGGATAATGTGAAGGGGGATGGGGGCGAGTCCGTGTTGGGGATTTATAAATCCAGGATCTCTCATGTTCCTCTCAGTCTGTGACATTCTGTGACGTATTGGGCAGATATTTTCACCGCCAGCTCCTCTTCTCCCAGTATGATGGAGTTTCCTCGTCTCTTCTATAGAGGTGAAGTCCAGGATGAGAGCGGAGAGTCTCTGGAAGTGAGTTTCCCTCAGTGCTGAGAACTTGGGGCACTGTAGGAGGATGTGGACCTCATCTTCCAGGGCCTCCTGGTCACAATGCTGGCACAGTCTATTCTCCCTGGGCTTGTAGGTGTGTCTATGCCGCCCTGATTCGATTTCCAGGCTGTGGGCGCTCAGTCTGTACCGGCTCAGGATCTGTCTGTCCTTGGGGTCTTGTAGTACCTCCAGGTATGGGGCCAGTTTGTATTCCCTCTGGAATGGACCATATACTGTATAAATAGATGTAGAAAGTTCAGTGTGATGTAGAGGGATCACTGCGGATCTGAAGTTGGGTCAGGGATCAGTCGATATTCGCGTGTCCTCATGAATGTGAGACCAAAATCAGTGAATTGTTGGGCATTCCAATCAAATGTGTTTCATTACGCCAGTCGCAGCATTGCACCACTAGCTGTCAGCAGGTAAATGGGGGTAAAATGTGTGAAGGGTTTGGGGTGTGCGGTAGCAGAGTCAATACTTTATATGCAGTTTCCTGGGCTTTGCTGGAAGCTAATCAGTGTTGTGTTAAAAAATCCCAGATCTTCCCCCATACAGTGTAGAATTTGTGTCTCTGTGGTTTAAATGTCACGAGTATATTTGGAATCTGGGAAAACCTTAGGGTAATCTTCCTGAAATATACTAGAAGAACACACACAAAAATACTGTCATTTTAGCAAAAACTAGCATTACGATGCGTATCCAACTGGAAATGATGATAAATCAAACAACATGCTCCCGGTCAAATCGTGAAAACTGATTTGATTATCGGTAAAGCACTTTAGCGCAAACTGTGTTTAATAATTTTCAGTTCTATAACTAATTGAAACTGTTTTTTGCAGCAAGATTTCCAGCTACACCGATAATATCTGCCCCGGAGAAACATGTCTCAGCATTTACCAATTTCATAGCTGGATGAGTAGGGTCCCTTTTCACAGCATGTAAAAATAACTTCAGGGACAGGAAATGACAGGGGGGGGGGTATCAAGTTTATCAAACAGAATCAATGGTATTCAGAGAACGTTTTAAAAATACATCCCATAAAATGTTTATTAGGATTTAAAAGGCAAAAGGGCAATCCGCCAAGACGGCAGACTGTGTGTGTTTCCAGGTAATCAGACACATCGCAATAAAATAAAATGATATGAGTGTACTTGGGACATTTTGAATTTAAAAGCTATTTATGATACATGTTAAATCGTAAGTTGTGTTGTCTGCACTAGAGGGGTTATTATCAGGATCGCACAAAAATGTTAATCAGAAAGTTGACACCTGAGACTGTAAAAAAAGGTCTTGTTTACTGCCCTAGCAAAGGACGTCTACTTTTCATGTTTAAACAAACGTGTAGTTTATTTTGTGTAACAAATGAACTGTTGATATGTTACCTTGATGGTAAGGTGACTGAACCTGTCAGAGAAAACAGAGACTCAGAGGAATGTGCATGACGTACAGCAGTGTGTGTAGACAATAATAAACATGTGGTCATATAAATATCAATAATAAATCATCCAGAGTAATAACAATCAACAGTGACAACTCTCTATTCCTTCAGTCCAGAAATCCAACTGATCAGCCACAACACTTAGGCTCGGGTCAGACAAGCGCAGTGTTCACATCTGTGTTGCCGCTCATTTTAAAGTCCGTGGTAGCATACAATTACGATCAATAGAGACCACACACGAAGTACGTCCGCACAGAAGTGCGGACGCGGCAAACGGACGCAAGTTAGGCAAGAACGTAAATCCGCTAGAACAGACGCACAGAGTGCGCTGTGTCCGCCACGTCCGCATAGCTTTGTGTGTGAGTGATGGAAGGAAGGCAGACGGACTTCATTTTTGACGTCCAGCATTTTGACGGACAAAAAGGTTTTCATATTAATTTATTTTCCCTTCTACATCAGTCAAAAAAAACGTCAGTCACAAAAACGGCCTTGTCGTCAGTCATAAAGTACGTCCGTTGCAGAATGCGTCTGACCCTAGCCTAAAACCACCTGCTTAATATCATGTAGGTCCCCCTCGTGCTGTCAAAACAGGTCTGATTCGTTGAGGTATGGTCTCCACAAGACCTCTGAATGTGTTCTGTGCTATCTGGCACCAAGTCTGCATTTCCCCAAAGTAATCCTTAAAATCTGGCCTGTTAGGGGTACTTGAGGACCGCGGTTGGGAACCACTGTTCTAGACCACTTTTTCCCAAACCTGTCCTCAGGACCCTCCTAACAGGTCAGGTTTTCCAGATACGTGAAGCTCAGCACAGGTGATATGATTTGCTGCTCAATGATTGCAGGATTCAGTCTGCTTTTCCCCAAGTTGATCTACAAAATCTGGCCTGGTTGAGGGTCCCGAGGACAGGTTTGGGAATCCCTGTTCTAGACCATCGAATCGGGGAACTATCTTAGGCTAGGGTCAGACGAACGCATTTTTCACGTTGTCCGTGAAAAAGTGCGTTCGAACGAATGGACGTATTTTTTCACGGAATACGCGATAGCGGTTATACGACGCGCATTTTCGTACGTGATTTTGTACGGATCATCAATAAAACCCTTTTTGCGTCTGGACGTTATGTTGGCCGGACGTGTGCAGCGTCTGACGTCTCCCAATCACGCAAACACGCCGCTACGCGGCCGCAGCGCACTCTGTACGTCAGTAGTAGCGGTTTGACGTTCTCGAAAAAATGCGTTCGTTTGCCACTTGCGTTGCGCAGCCGCACGTTCGTGCGGCCGTTCGTCGTATGTTCCCCGGCATTGGACGTCATTTGCTGCTAGCACGGCCGTGATTTCGTGCGGCTAAACGCACGTTAAAACTGCTTTCGTCTGACCTTAGCCTTAAAACGATGCTTCAGTCAGCATATGAAAAATAATTTGATTCCACAATAAGTGATTATTTAACATTGTCTTGTCACTCACCACATAAAAGGAATCTTCCATTAATGTAAGCTGTTCACTTCACACCAGCTTTGCCACAATATGTAAGCCTTTTCGATTTAACAGATGGAGACACAGATTTCTTAGCCTGAATGCCAACTGCTGTGACTCACTGTGAAGAATCAAAAAATGGAAACCTCCCCTGGTAACCGTGCATGTAGAACAACGAAAGCAGTTGTTGTGAAGTATAAAAGTGATTATTTTCTGTGTTTAGATATAAATAAAAAAATGTAACAGAAATTTTAATTTGTATATTCTTTTTTTCAATAAGAAAATGAAACACTGAACAGGGTACAGAAAAAAAGAAACACGAGGGGGTTACCAAAACACAAATATGCAGAGTCAAACTTTGCAAAAGTAGCAAATACCATGTAGGGGCCCTTATTCAAATCACAGGACATAGAATTTGAAGCTGAAATGAGGACCTAGGTTTTAATTCACTTCATGAGAAATTCATGGTGGTAACCCTGTATCAATCAAAATAAATGGAGGAAGTGACAACTAACCAATCTGAGTGAGAATGAAACATAGGACTCCATGGAGGTTTGCGCTTCCAGGCCAAGAGCTCTTGCAAGTTCACGCAGCGCCGCAGAGTGATCGCGGAGGGAGACTGGGGAGAACTATTAATTCCCAGTCTCACTCATCCTCTGGCGACAAGAAACAGCATATTGGGCCACCATTCTCACCATGGGATGAGAGGTGAGTATCGTATTTATTAGGGGGGGGCGATTAGGGGTGCTAAATAATTTTGCAAAATCATTTAGCACTAGTGGTATTTAGCGCTAGGACTTTGTAATACCTTACCTATCTTAATATGGGTCGCAAAATCAGTAATTAGCATTAAGTAATGTACAGAAAGCTCGCGCAAGATAGTGCATCAGTGATTGCACTAACGGATTTTTGAGAGGCTTACAGGGTTATTCAAAGAGATTCGAAAAGTCACCGCACATTCGGTGACTTTTCGTTCTCTTCAATACGGTTCCTTTTGCTGATACCATTTCGGTGATCCTGCGGTGTATTCAGCAAGCACCACAGGGTCCCCAAATTGCAGGGAAAAGCTGCCGCAAACCCGACGAAAATGAACCGCAAAACCCAGCGAATGCACGCCGAAAACACGCAAAAACATCTGGATTAACCTGCCGAAAACCACGGAAAAAGCCTGAACAGGAGCCGATCACACACAGCCGAAGCCTCTGGAGAAAGCCGAGAAATCCGAGACCACAGACAGAATGAAGTGACTAAATTAGGAAAATAGTTTGCATGAATGATTGAAAAGTAAAACGCTGTTTGCAAAGAAACTACTGAGCGAAAATGTCTGAAATTTACATATGAGGTCCAGGGAATGATAATAAAAAGGGCTGTTACAGAAAAAATAAGTAAACTTAAAAAAAAAAATAGAAAAAAAATATCAGACTTTTAACCTCTCGCTGCTGAGGCTTTTCCCGCCCCTGTGCTGAGGTCATTTTTACCGATTTTGCTCATCTTGTTTAAATGCGTTTTGAAGGCTTATTTTAGTATATGACCCAGACATATTATATATCGTTCTTTCCGTCAGACTCGGTAGATTCATAATATGTCATTATTATATGTATACGTCATGACCTGTCTGTATATTATAACAAAAAATGCAATAAAATATGAATTTTCAATAATTTACAACGTGTAAAGTGTTTTTTTTTCACATTTTAACATGTGAGCAATTGCAGTTATATTTTGTATGGGGTGCGCTTGTTAAAAAAATTAGAGATGGGGTCTCGTTACATTTTTTTTGGGGAAAATTACGCAATTTTTAACAAACGCACCGCATCCAAAAATCGTTAGTGCAGCATCATTGTTCACATTATAATTGAAATGGGAACAATATTGCTGCATTAATGAACAAAAAAAAAAGAATTTTTTTTTTTTTTTTATAATTTTTTTTAAAAATATATATTTTTTTTATTTTTAATTTTTTTTAAAAAACTTTTTTCATACTCATGTTTGGTATTGTTGGAACGGCCATGCTCTGGCCGATCCAACAATACCAAACATTAACCCCTAACTGCCACGGATCGGGAGATAGGGGGTTCATTGGAACCCCCTATCTCCACCATTGGTGGCAGTTAGGGGTTAACTCCAAGACTGGGGTCATCGTGCTATGCAGCGCATCCTTAGCAGTGAAGTGGTTAAAAAAAAATTAAGAAAAATGCTTAAAATATCCTAAAAAAAATCTATAAATAAAGAGATTCTTTACTGCAGAATTTTATAATGAACGGTTTATTAGATATTGAATTAAAACGGGAATATTTTTAACATTGAAGCCTATGGGATTCTCCTGAATAAATTTGCCGCATGAAACCACCGAATGGCAAGGCATTAGTGGAACCTTTCACTGCTGGTTTGTGTTCTCTGAATAGCCGAAGCAGTGCTTTTTCATGGGGTCTTCACTGCCCTCGAACAGGCACCGAACAGGCACCGTATGTTCAGGCAATTCGCCAGGATTTGGCGAATTGCCTGCTCTCTGAATAGTCGAATGGCCAGGAAAGGTAACCGAACGCTGATTTTCAGCGTTTGGTTACCTCTCTCAAGCAATTCGGAGCTCTTTGAATAACCCTGTTAGTGTTAAGGATGTAATGGGCATTTTTGAGAGGTTTAGTGTTAGGTATGTAGGGGCATGCGTTAAAGTCATTTATCCTAGAGGTAACACTTACTCATCCAAACATTAACGTTAGCATTCACTAGTGCCCACAATAAGTGGAAAATCAGAGCAGCTACAGATCCAGGTAAGAGATGCAATTAAAATAGAAAAAATAGTGAATAATAATAATCATAAAAAAAGCATATATTAACCTCCCTGGTGGTATTTCCGAGTGTGGCTCGGGGTTAAATTTCAGTGCTGAAAAAGGTAACCCCAAGCCACACTCGGGCAGATACATACCTGTATCTACGTTTCCTCGCTGACCTCCCGCAATCACATTCACCTCCGTCCGATCGCGACGTCCTGCTTCCTGGTTCCCTTCTCGCGAGAAAGGAATCAGGAAGTAGGACGTCACGATTGGACGGAGGTGGCTGCAGGGGACAGCGAGGGAGCGCAGGGACAGGTATGTATACAGCCCGAGTGTGGCTCGGGGTTACCACTTTCAGCATGGAAATTTAACCCCGAGCCACACGCGGGAAAACCGCCAGGGGGATGAAAATGTACAACAAATGAAGGGTTGAAATGTACAACTTGGAAAAAAAGGAATATAGTTCAGGCCAGGGTCAGACGAGCGCACTATGTGCGCCTGTACTGTTGTGTCTCCCGGTGTCTGTCGCAGCGCCGTGACGCTTCGACGGGCCGGCCACACACTGTAGCACGCGACGAATTGCGCAAGCTACAAAGGACGTGCTGCGGCCATGCTATAAGCCTCCCCATCGAAGCACTACGACGCGCATTCGACAGGGCTGCAAAGCGCGATCCTCCATAGAAGAATTGAGTCTTGCATAGCTGAGCGCACTAACTGCGCTCAGCGAGGTGGCCAGACGGGCGCCAGAGTGGAAGGAACTGTCGCGGACGTTCCTTCCGCTCTTAAAAACGCTCGTCTAACCCCGGCCTCGCCGATAGTTCTAAAAAGTCGTTTCCCCAGTTGATTCATGAGAACGGATTATTTATATTTGACTTAAAAACACCTGGATTTGTTTGTCTTTGCAGAAAACCTATTACAGCTGATAAAGTTGTCATATTGAACAAGACTCACTCATCAATCCACGTAATTATAGAATAACCTCCATTTTAAAGAGAGACAGAACCGGAAATAATCCTGTTGTCATTTTTCAGGTTGGTGGTTTCTCAGCCTCTGTAAATGACAGATTTATTCACTTATGCTTAGCAAACAATTCAAAACAGGTAGCGCAGCCGTTTGTCACAATACTGAATTTTAGCCAAGACCGAGTAACAGCTCACATTTGTTTCATTTTCTGAATAATAAAAAATATAATGGCGTAAAGCGCGCTTCAGATCACATGTGAGGCACGCTTTGCGCCATTGTTTTTATTTATTGTTATGTTTGAAGTGCTCCAACTTTCGGCTGAATAGGGGATTTTTAGGTAAATCCACAATTTTTTGTATTCATTTTATACTTCATTTTCTGAATAACCGCTGTCTGGCTACTTGATCTTTGATCGGTATGCTTTCTCTTCCTCAATGTCATGCCTACCCGGGTTATGTGGACAATAGAATATTGAATTGCTGATAAAATAAAACTTAACTTTTAATAGGAGCTGAAAAAAACAGAACAACACTGCAAAAGAGGATAAAAAGTCAGCGTGATGTGTACCGCACCAAAAGCAGGCTATACCTCGGTAGCTCTTCCCCAGAGGGTACAAACAAGACAATCCTGCATCTATCACACTTCTAGCATAGTGAGGAACCAGGCTTTCTTGGTCTGTGTACAGGAGGGGTGGGGGTCGCGCCTATTCCCCGATGGGGCGGCTGCAGTCACCAAATGTATCCAGCCCAGCAACATGTATAAAACATAACAAGGAGAAAAATGTCATCTGTGCTTATTCCCATTATACCGTGTGAAACAAAACACAATTAGAGGCTTTGGTTTCTGTTAATGGCCATTAAAAGAGTAAGCTCACCTGCCGAACGTCAAGGCACCTCTAGTGAGGTGGTCTGTGGTTTACCAAGAAGGCCCGTTTCTTCACTATGCTAGAAGTGTGATAGATGTAGGAGTTGAAAGCCGAGAAAACTCTGAGAGGTGCAGTTCTCCACTTAGTATTATTAAAACATTTTACTTATTATTAGAAAAACTTACCTTTATTCCAGCCCCAGACTCTCTAGATACAACGACATGACATACTATTGCTTCCTCTCAAACTGCAGATGTGACGCGACCGTCAAGAGTCTGGCCAGTCAAACAAGTGTCCAGCCAATCCAATGGCTTGCATTGAGAGCCGTAGGCTGGACATGAGTCCCGCTTCTGGGAATTTGTCCATGAGGCTGAGGTCAAACCTCAGTGATCTCAGCTACTGGATGGGGATATGCTCTTCACCCAGAGGGCTGAATTAGCCTTCTGAGAACTTCCCGGTGGTGAACAAGAGAAGTCAGGACACACAGGTCAATGTGACCACTCCAACTTACAATGAGTACAATGAGAGCCCAGAATGTTCCTTTTATCAGCAAAGATGGTGTTTTTACCTCCCCAAATCCATTTATTTTCTATTTTTTATTTTGATTCTTACGTAGGAACGTTTAGTTCAATTTATTCTTTTTTTGGAAGGTTAGTCCCTCGCACGTCTGTTGGTCTGTGTGAATGACCAACTTTCTGGCGTGACCAACGGATCTAGCACCCTACAGGAAACCCACAGAGAGGTTTGGATTGCTTTTATTCCTTACTGGCCTTTCCATTTCCATTGACCTATATATCCATATCCCGAGTCTCACCTTTCCATTTAATGCTGCAAATGGAATTTCCATGTTACCGTAACAAGCTGTTATTTCCTGATGTACTGTGACTATTACAGAATCTCTCTCGGGGGTCTTAACTGTGCAATATCAGAAAGGTTGCCGGAGGTATAAAAAAATAAATAAAAACAAGATAACAGCTGTACAATTCCTATTTTTATTTGGTTTAATACTTAACAAATTATGTTTTAAGATCGCAGTAAGATTATGATCAGTGTTACACTGGAGCGTTATGGCTCATCTGCTTTTGTACCTTGAGAATGCAATTGTTTCATTTGTGGCTCATTTTCCCGTAAATGTGACAGATGTGAACAGAATACAGTGGGTGAAATTAATATCTCACATAAACAACAGCCTGGAAACTGCAAAAATAACTTGAAAGAAAACCCAGTGGGCCGTGTAAGGATATTTTCTTTCTGTTTCTTCCCGGAACAGCAGGCTCCACCATAAAGATAAGATATAATAGTTCATGAATTATTAATATTGTGTGAATTCCTCTTTAAACCCACTGCGGTTAGGTTGACCAGCTCTGGCCGGTTCTTTTTGCGAAGCGAGGATACAATTCTTCAAATTCAGAAGCAAAAATAAAGCCAAATTCTTAATTTGGAGGAGTTTTAATTCACGTGAGAGCCTAGCAGGGTAAGAAGTGCTGAAAAGAATGGTCATGTGAGACAAAACACAATACAAATTATCCACTAAGCTCGGAATTTTGGATGAGAGAAGGGACTTACAAATTCTTTGCCCAAATGCATACATTGTAATGTAAACGTAGGGCTCAATTTACTTCGACCCATTGGACAAAATCAGGACCTTTTTTGACGATTTTCTGCCATTTTTTTTCCGTTCAAGATATTCAAATGCGGGTTTACCTGCATTTTGATTGCCGTTAAAGAAATATACATCGTATATCGGCTCTCGCAGATATACTTTTCAATGGAAATATATGCTATATCGATTCAATTGAAATGTATTGGTATGCTGATTTCTGAAAAAATATCAAATGCTAAAAGGTGTTGATAAATGGATTTTCAGGCAGGGAAACATTGGGAATTACACTGAAATCCTTTTTTAAAAAAATATATTGGATACTTCTAATAAGGAGTTCTTCAGAGCGAGCCCAACTAGCCCCGAAATGTCACCGAACAGTGACTTTCCCCATATGGTGACATTTCAGGGTCATTCGGCTATTCAGAAAGCAGGCAGTTCACCAAATTTTTGCGAACTGCCAGCAAGTACTTAAACGAGAGAAATCTCAATGTATCCTTCCTGGTAAAATCCTTTATCAAAAAAAAGTACTGTGCCTGTTCGACGGCAGTGAAATCCCCCCTAGAGAAGCAATGGTGAATCTATTCAGAGAACACCGAACAGCAGAGAAAAGTTGCCGAAATGCACTGCTGATTGGTGGTTTCATTCGGCAGGTTTATTCAGGCGAATCCCATAGGCTTTAATGCTAAAAATATTCCCGTTTTTATGCAATATCTAATAAACCGTTTATTATTTTAATCTGCAGAAAAAAAGGCTCTTTATTTTTTAGTATCTTTTAGGCATTTTTTCGGCAATTTTTCTCTTAAATCGTTTTCTGTTTTTTTCTGTATCAGAGCTTTTTTTTATCATTCATTGGATCTTATATGTAAATTCCAGACATTTTCATTCAGTAGTTTTTTTGCAAACAGCGTTTCACTTTTGACACTTTCAATCATATTGTTTTTTGGGTTTTTTAACCCCGTTCGTCAATTTGTCTGCTTTTTCCAGCGGCTGGTCTCCACCCCCATAAAGGGAGTCCTGGCGTGGACTTCTGGGCACCTGGACGTGAGAACAGGTGAAAACTACATCTGGAATATCTATGACAGGGGAATGGAACCTTATTTAGCCTTCTTACGGCACCAACGGGGCCGTGACATTATTAATGGGTCTGACGTGATGTGACATATTGAGGTACCCAGCTTTCAGGCACCAGAACACCCCCCTTTTTTAATCATTTTCTACAGTCCTTCTTTCTCCTCCTGGACACACTCTGTAGAGGTCAATCTGTATGCTATTATTGGATTCAGAAACTATACCATCTCAGGCGCTGAACATTACCTTACATGTTAATAATCGCTTTGATGGTGAATTCTCATAAAGAATTCTAAATACATAAAGGTAATATACAAACTGTCACGAGCACCCCAGGCTGACACCAAGGAGGGCCCTTTATACCAAATGTCTTTAAGCCCTTTAGGCAGGTTTGTGGTTTGCTGCATGATGCAGAACCCAGCACACAGAAAATATACCGATACTGAACACGAATGACAAAAGAGATACAGACACAAGAGGAAAGCCTGTACGGGGGGGAAGATCCTTGTAGTGGTCTTCTGATCTATACAGATTACAGGGTAGGGAATAAACACCAGAATAAACACCAGAATAACGACAACCAATATGCCCAATATGACAACCAATATGCAGCAACACAGAACCCTGAACTATGAATGAGGTCCTTATAATTGGCCTCTATCACAACCTATACTATGCAGCTGGGCAAAGACAAGGATGCAAGACTTACAGAACATAAACAAGAATATATCAAGAATGGTCAGGGAAAAGCCAGGTCTAGACGCCAGATAGGAATGTCATACAAGCCAAAGTTGGTGCACAGGGAGGATCAAACGATGTAACATAGTTACATAGGCAGAAAAATGACATTCGTCCATCGGGTTCAGCCTCTCACACATCACCCACTGCTGTTGATCCAAAAGAAGGCAAAAAACCCAGTCTGAAATGCTCGCCAATATGCAACACACTGGGAAAGAATTCCTTCTTGACCCTAGAATGGCGTCAGATTTCTCCTTGGATCAAGAAGCTTTCCCACATATTAAATATTATAACCCTTAATATTCTGTGTCTGCAGAAAGTCACCCAGTCATTTTTTAAATGTCTGTACAGACTCTGACCCAACCACCTCAACGGGCAGAGAATTCCTCAGCTTTATTGTTCTCACTATAAAATAACCCTTCCTATGCTTTAGGCTGAATTTCCTTTCGTCCAGTCTAAATGGGTGACCCCGTGTCCTGTGTATAGTCCTGTTAATGAATAGGTTTCCAGACAATGGTTTATAATGGCCTCGTATATATTTATATACATTTATCAGATCCCCTCTAAGGCCCCGTATATATTTTTATAAAGTTATCAGATCCCCTCTAAGGCCCCGTATATATTTTTATAAAGTTATCAGATCCCCTCTAAGGCCCCGTATATATTTATATAAAAGGTATCAGATCCCCTCTAAGGCCCCGTATATATTCATATAAAGTTATGAGATCCCCTCTTAGGCTAGGGTCAGATGAACGCATTTTTCACGTTGTCCATGAAAAAGTGCGTTCGAACGAATGGACGTATTTTTTCACGGAATACGCGATAGCGGTCATACGATGCGCATTTTCGTCCGTGATTTTGTACGGATCATCAATAAAACACTTTTTGCATCTGGACGTTATGTTGGCCGGACGTGTGCAGCGTCTGACGTCTCCCAATCACACAAACACGCCGCTATGCGGCCGCAGCGCACTCTGTACGTCAGTAGTAGCGATTTGACGTTCTCGAAAAAATGCGCTCGTTTGCCACTTGCGTTGCGCGGACGGACTTTCGTGCGGCCGTTCGTCGTATGTTCCCCGGCATTGGACGTCATTTGCTGCTAGCACGGCCGTGATTTCGTGCGGCTAAACGCACGTTAAAACTGCTTTCGTCTGACCTTAGCCTAAGGTGCCATTTCTCTAAACTAAACAGGTTTAAGCTTGTTAGTCTTTCCGCATAACTTAAACCTTCCATTCCCCTTATTAATTTAGTCGCCCGTCTCTGCACTTTTTCTAGCGCTATAATATCCTTTCTTAAGACAGGTGCCCAAAATTGCACGGCATATTCAACGTGCGGTCTTACCATTGATTTATAAAGAGGCAAAATTATGTTTTCACCCGAGAGTGAATTCCCCTTTTAATGCCAATACCTTGCTGGCTTTGGCGGCTGCTGTTTGACATTGCACATTGTTACTTAGATTGAAGTCTATGATTATTCCCAAATCCTTCTCCTGCTTTTATTTCCCTAACTCTGTACCATTTAGGGTATAAGTTGCTTGTGTGTTCTTCATTTCAAAGTGCATAACTTTGCATTTATCTACATAAAATTTCATCTGCCATTCAAGTCCCTTGTCCACCAATCTATCGAATTCCCTCTGCAGCGAAGTAACATCCTGTTCACATACTTTTAATGCACGTTACAACGAACGTGGATTTTACCTCCCCGTGAAACTGCTGCAGCGGGCGTGAGGCAGATCTACAAAGCGTGATCCTCCATAGAAGGTTTGCACTTTTTAGAGCTGCACGCACAAATAGTTCCTAGTGTTCTTCTGCCATCCCTACACATCTGGCTCTTGCGAGCTGGCACACAGCTTGTGACAAGGTCGCGCTTGGCTCCATTGAGACCTATGAACCCCTAGAACCGATAACAGCAGCGACACACTGCCAGTATCGGTTTGTGGCTCCCAACTATTGCGACTCCTACAGTGATTGGATTGGCATAGGCCCGGTAACAGGGAGTTGGTGAGGGATATCGTCCAGTTTTGTCCTTTACCAGCTCCCTGTTACTGACAGAGTTGGAATAGGGCCCTCTGTACTGTATATTAATGATAATTTCTTACAATTACTGAACTACTGAAAAGTCGTATTCCTTCCACTTCACTTTTTATTATTCGCTACTCTTTTTTTTTCTGTCCACACGTAAGAAAACCTGGTAGCAAAACAGACTGACTAATATCGAAATCCAGTTCTGGAAGTTCCAGACATTGTACAACCGGCCAATCAAATTCCTCACAAGAACACATTGTTTTAAAATGCTTACACAGAGCATTTTGGAAGTGCCGGGAGACGCACACAGAATTTTTAAGGGAAATGTTAATAAACAAAGTAATACAATGGCAGAGAAACAAATATGCCATCTCCATTTATAAGTAGTCGAGCACAAACTCCAGGATGAATCCCTTAGGGGTAGAAAAGATTGTGCTAAAAAGTTTTGTTGGGCAAGCAGATAATGATATTTTTGTATTTCATTTTTCAGATACAATAAAGAGCCAGCGCGACTCCTAATAGCTTTTGAAATTGGAAAGCTAATGCCTACATTTCTCATGTGAATGAATAGATATTAGAATTTCGGATTCCAATCAGCAATTCAGCACCGTGCTAGCAAACCAACTCGTAATTTCGGCATCTCGCTGCCCACAGATTTGCAAACGCATTAATTATCTAAGGGAGTGATGGCTAGCGTACGAAGAGCAGATTTTTTTGTTGAACTACGTTTCTTTTGGACGCACAGTCTGGCTGGCTGAGCTTCATGTGGCATGTGATTCCCAAACATTCGCTCTGGCCAAAAATTAGCCATCTCTGGAGCCAAAGCTATGATCAATTAAAGCTGAATTTTAATAAGCCTTCATTGCAAATAATAAAGCAACTGCTACCAGTAAACTATATTCCATTGACGGGAATAATGCTTTGCTGATTAACCCTGCACTACCAAAATCAGGTTAAATCGATACGCATTGTAATACATTAAAATGTGTGCAAATAGGGCCTGGATGTGCCAACGATTGCCTTTCAAAGCATGACTAGTGTGCTCACTGTGAAGAAACAAAATTCTTATCTTTCTCTCCATCTGCATTTATAACTTTAACCCTTTTGCTGCTGAGCCACTTCACCTCTGTGTGCTGAGCTAATTTTTACCGCTCTGCTCATCATGTTTAAACGCGATTTGAAATCACATTTTATTATATGACCCAGACCTATTATATATCCTTTTTTTCGGCAGACTCTGCAGATATCATTATTATATGTATACGTCATGTCCTGCCAGAATGCTATAACAAAAAATGGAAAAATATTAGAATTTACAGTCATCTACAGAATGTAAATTTGTTTTTCACATTTTATCTAGTGATGAGCCGAACACCCCCGTGTTCGGTTCGCATTCGAAATCGAACAATTTCAAAAGTTCGAGTTCGAACTGGCACACGAACCAAACTCAATGCAAGACTCGAAAGTTCGATTTTTAGAGTGCCCTCCAAGAGGGCATATATGCAAGATATTTGCCATAAAAGGTGTATGGGGGTCCTGGGGGACAGGAAACAAGGACAAAAAGTTTAAAAAAAACAGTGAGATTTCCATGAAATAAAGGTTAAGAATTAAAACGAAAAATTCCTTCAAATATCGTGCCTAGGAGGTCCCCAAAACCTGCCCGTGAAGTGGCGGATTTGTAGGATGTATAGAAACATTTAAAAACAAAAAAATGACATTTCAAATGACGCTAAATGGTTTTCCTTTAATCTATTCATAAACAACTGCTTGGGGCGGCAGCCTGTATGAAAAGAGGAGACATTTTAGGACACGTAGGACAAGTTTAGTGATTTTTTGGCTAAATTATGGTGAAACGTATGCAGGCTTTGAATGAAAGTAACAATAGGTGCTTTAAAATTGGGCCTTTAGTGTCGGCAACAGTGCGGTCACACCGTAACCCCTCTGTGGTATTGTGGAAGAGTGCAGGGTTGGACCCTGCGGTCCAATATAAAAATGATATGAATCGTTATGGTATAGGCGTCAGTGGCAATGCACCCAAATATTGTGCCTTTGGTGGCAGCAAGTACCTTCACACTGTAATCCCTCTGAGGTATTGTGGAAGAGTGCAGTGGTGGAGGTTTTGGTAATGCAGAAGAGATCCCCGATCTATTCAGTTACATCAGCAGCTATAACAAAACCGGGTCAGCAATGTTTAGGCACTTGTACTGCGCTACTGTATATGGTGAGAATTGGCACACACCAGTAGCAACAGGAAGCAAACAGAACAGGCAGGGAATACACAGAGAGAATAGTCAAATGGCAGGCAAAGTTGGCAACAGATCGGGTCCTCAGAACAAGCAGGGTCAGTAACAAGTATACAAACTGATTCGGTAAGCTAGCGATCCGGGAATAAAGGCTGAGACACACTGAGCGTGTAGCGATGCACAGCGTAGCAAAGCGAAGCAAACATTTTGCAGGCTTGACTTCACTCTGCTCTGCCTCGCAGCGTGTCTACACTGCATTACGTTTGCTTCTCACCGCACTGGACAGGAATCTACTAACTAAATTAAAATGTACACACAAAATCGTTTTATTTTCACAAAGCACATGTTATATAGGCAAAAAAAGTTTCTACTGAATAAAATACATCAAAAATTACTGTTAATTTAATAGGAATAGTATAAAAATATAAAAAAAGGTAACCCCATATCATATATATTATAGGGACACGGAGCGCTGGGTATAGAGTAGGGATGCATTGATACCACACACAGACAAATACGTATATATCAACATGCAGACCTATATATACGTATATATCAACACGCAGATATATATATACACCCACCCACAGACCTCAGACCATATATACACATACGCACATGGGGGGTGGCATGTGGACAATCTCAACTAAATGTGCCCCCCCATTTGGCAGATCCCTCCAGAAGAAATGTTGAACCTGACAGAGCAGAGAATATATATATATGCTCTGCTCTATCGGGTTCAACATTTCTTCTGGAGGGATCAGCCAAATGGGGGGGGGCAATTAGTTGCCAAAATGTGTGTGTAACACAAGTCTGGATATATATATTTATAAGAATATAGATATATATCTTATCTATCTATCTATCTATATATATATATATCCAGAAGGATATATATATATATATATATATATATATCCAGAAGGATATAGGCATCTTAGAGAGAGTTCAGAGAAGGGCTACTAAAATGGTGTACGGCTTGAAGGAGAAAAGTTACCAGGAAAGGCTTAATGATCTTAACATGTATAGCTTGGAAAAAAGACGAGACAGAGGAGATATGATAGAAAACATTTAAATACGTAAAGGGAATCCACAAGGTAGAGGAAGGGAGTATATTTAAAAGGAAACAAAGTAGCAAAACAAGAGGACATAGTCTTAGATTAGAGGGGCAAAGGTTTAAATGTAACATCAGGAAGCATTATTTTACTGAGAGGGTGGTGGATACATGGAACAGCCTTCCAGTAGAAGTGGTAGAGGCCAAAACAGTGATTGAATTTAAGCAGGCATGGGATAGGCATAAGGCTATCCTAAACAAAAGATAAATCCAGGTAAAGTATCCATGTAATTGGGCAGACTAGATGGGCTGAAAGGTTCTTATCTGCCGACATTTTCTATATTTCTATATATATATCATTCCTGCCCTTACCTTCCCCTATAAATTTGCTAAAAATATACACACAAAAAAACAAACCACTGCCTGAGACCCCACGCAGCCCACATGCCACCCCCCTCTACGTGGCTGAATGTATCTAATATATATAATTAAATACATTCAGCCAGGTAGAGAGAGAAAAAAAAAAGTTTTATTTTATGTTCCCAGGGACATTTAAAAATGTCATTGGATTTTATTTTTTTTAGACGTTTGTCGCCTTACCTTAGCCTGGTGGACAGTGGGGGCTCCCTGGATCCTGGTTGTGGGGGGGTGTCTGCCGTGGCCGCAGGTGCAGTGGCTCCCTCCCTGCGCTGCCGGTCTCTGCCACATGCACCTGGGCGGCTAGCCCGCACAGTCGCAGCTCTGTCATCCGGCGGCCACATGCTCCTCAAGGGGATCATTGGGAGGCCCGGGCAGGCTGCCCTTTACAGTGCCTGATTAGAGGGCCGTGTCTGCCTGATGTTTTAGTAACAAGAATGTTTTATCCCATAGGCTTCAATGTTAAAAATATTCCAGTTTTAATCCAATATCTAATAAACCGTTGCTTATAATATTCGCAGTAAAGAGTCTTTTTATTTCTAGATTTTTTAGTATTTTTTAAGCATTTTTTATTCTTTGTTAAAAAAAAAATTTCAAACTTTTGGCGAACGTCCCAAAAAGTTTGAAGTTGGCGAACTGTCGAACGTCCGATGTTCGATGCGAACTCCGAACAGATCGAACTGAACAGCTCATCCCTAATTTTATCATCCGGGCCTTTGCGGTTATATATTCTGTGGGGTTATATATGCTATGGGGTAAAAAAATTAGAACTGGGAAGTGGAACCTGTTACTTTTTTTCTGAGAAATTGTGATTTTAGCTAAAATCCCCCCCAAAAAATCATTTGTGCAGCATCATTGTTCACGTTATAATTGAAATATGAACAATACTGCTGCAATAATAAATTAAAAAAACATGTTTTTATTTTTTAATTTTTAATTATTATTATTTTGTTTTTTTCTAATTCTTTTTCTTTACTTGTAACCTGGTCATCTTTGGTATCACTGGAAAGGCAATGCTCTTGCCTTTTCAATGATAACAAACATTAACTTCTCCACAATAGGGTTCCATAGGGAAACCCCTTGGCAGCTAGTGTTAATGCTCACACTGACATCATCACGCCATGCGCATTGACATCAGTGGGCAGGGAGAGGCCACAGAGGCTTGGCTGACATCCAGGATGTCAGCCACCAAAAGAAGAGATCCGCAATCTGGCCCCAAATAACACCGGATCGCGGAACTGCACCTCAGGGGTTAAAGTGAGGCAGTGCTTCAAAGGGCAGACTCTGCCCTTTCCAGTGGTGCCTCTCTTTCTCTTGTATCATCTCCTGATCAGAAGGAAGGAGAGGGGTCCGGAAGGACCTTTCAGGCGCTCTTCCAGCTTTGTCAGGGGGCGCCTGAAACTGACGTCTTTGCGCCCGATGCAATAACGTCAGTGCGCCGGGAGGGGGGTATAAAGCAGCATCGGACTTCCATGAAGTGGAACTCAGACTCGGGACCCCAGAGGAGAGAGGTGAGTACAGCGACCAAATCCCGTTTAGCAGAAGACGTGTGGGGAACGTCCTCCCCATATAGAGGGAGAATCCCATGACGTTCCCCACATGTGTTCTGCAGTGATGGGGTTAAATAAGTTGCAAACAGAGGCCCCAAACCTCACTCTAACAAAAAAATCTGAAACTTTACAGCAGCCAAAGAGAGGGCAGAATACAGGGCTCTGGCGTGACTCACTGCAGTACAGGGATAAGATTCAGGGGGTTATAATGACATGAAAATCCCTGAACAGTACAGATACTAGATGTTACTGTAATTTCCATACACAGGCATGTCACATGCAGATATAATTTTTATATTCTATTGGTATTTTTTAGAAAGCTGCGTTGCTAATAATCTCATTATGATCACTACAAATCCCCATAAGCAGGAGATCTGACCATTTTATTATTATCTATCTGCATCACATTTACTGAATTTGACAAAGGCCATTCTGCCCGTTTTTTCCTGTTTGAAATTGGACAAAATAAAGGACACCATCAAGAGTTTAGAACCTTTCATCCCATCATAATTCCTGAAAAGGATATACAAATACATGACAAGTTAAAAATGAGCACATTTCATAATTTTAATTGTTTAACTAAAAAAAAACCTATTTCTGTGCAAAATGTCTGTTTTACCCTATATTTGTTAACTTTGCATCCCATTTTGCGTGAAATCAGCATCCAAAGTGCGGCGAATCAACTTGCCAAACGCTAACACAAACCCGCCGAACAAACTGCTGAACGCAACCTCAAACCGCCGACCCACCGAACAGACTGCCGAAAAAAGCCGACCAGCTGCCAAACAGGGGTAAAAAAACAAAAGGCAAATTTTAAAAGGCAGAAAAACGAAGATACTCTAGTGGCGCAAAGGGATCTGAATGTGTTTCTAGAAGGACACAGCTGACCTCACAACGGGATATGTGCACAAATTTTAAAAGGCATTTGCAGAAAAAGTACTGCATGAAAATGCCTTGGAATCATATATATATATAAAAGTCCTGTGATTAATAACAAAAAGGTCTCTTACAAGAAAAATTTAAAAACGCCATCTAAAAAAAATTGCCTAATAATAGACTTTTTGCTGGAAATGAAGAGAACAAACGGTTTAATAAATATTTAATTAAAAGTGGGAACTTTTATAACATGAAACTTATGGGATTTGCCTGAAACCTGCCGAATGAAAGCACCCAAAATCAAGGCATTTCACTGACATTTTTCTGCTGTTCAGTGTCTCTGAATAGATTAACTATTGCTTCTCTGTGGGGACTTTCAGTGCCTCCGAACAGCACCGTATTTCACTTGTAATTTGCCGATATTTGGCAAATTGCCTGCTTTCTGAATAGCTGAATGACTCCTAAATTGCCCCATACGGGGAAATTCACTGTTCGGGGGAATGCGTGGCCAGTTCGGCTCTCTCTGAATAACCCTGCTAGTGTGTAAAGCATCCAATAAAACGTCACCTAACAGATCCCATGATTGCTGGTATTTTTTGATTTCTTGGAGTTCATCTTGAATGTATCAGAATCCAAATATCAAGTGCACTACGGAGCAGATCTGCCCCTAAGTGAGTGCTGTCTAAACCCTTTTTTTCTTGGAAGAGAGTTTTAATTGACAGCTTCAGCTAGTTGCAGTTCATTGGCTGATAGATCAACATGCAGTAACTTTAGGAACGTATTCTAGAGCCTGTTTGCTGAAATTTGTTTGCCGTTCTACAAAATAAGTCCAACTCAAATTAACTCTACTTTGGTCACCTAATGGTGCTTTTTGAAGATCATGTTAATCTCCCAAACTAATGCTGTTGCTCATATTCCTATAAAGCTCTAAAATAAATTTGACGTGAGACTAGTATTTAAATAGTCCATACAAACGTGGGTGAATCTGTATACCTACATTGCATGAATATTGAACATACAGTATATAATCCAAACCCTACTCACTTTCTGTTCACGTCCACCACTAAAACGAAGTACAATTGTGCAGCAAATGTCAACTTGTCAAATCGAGGACAGGATCGCTCAGAATTCTGCAAACCTGACGGTATTATGTGGATCAAAGAGCATCATGTCTACTTGACTCGCGTGCCCTAATCTGTGGTGCGGTTGTCCACTCAAAAATTGCTCTAAATTGTGAAAATGCTTCTATAAAAAGATCTTTTTACTAAATAAATAGTTAAGTAAATTGTCTAATACTTTTATCCAGAGAAACCATTCATTGCTATTGCCTGGTTCATCATAATCACTTTAATGAGAAAACCTCCTTACTCCAAGACCAGCCATATGTCCACACCAGCTGTCTATGCTATCTGTAACACGTGATCCACAGCCAGCGCTATATGTTCCATATCACAATTAATATTATAGGATCATGCGACCTTCTCCTTCAAAGTCTTGCAATATGGAAACTTTTTTCATATAAGATGCCACATCTACCATTATGAGCTCCTCAAATATCTCTGCCACCTGGTATTGTATTCTAAATGCTCTACAGGACATACAGTAGCTGGAAAAATCAGTGTGCGGACTGTTTTTTTCACGCGATTCAGCCAATCAGAATTAAGAACCACAATTGTCTCACGTTAAGTTTTTGCGCCTGTCAAAGTCAATCTGAGTATACAGTATATGCTGCAGCAATAAAAAATGCACACACAACTTCTCAAATGTATTGGTTTGGTATGTGTAGAATGTGTAACTATACTTTGCTGTATTTTGTTTTTTTGGTTGGTGTATTTGGGTTCGGCCAGGTCTTTCAGATTTGCCATTAACATCAGCTTTTAGGAGTTGCTAAAATTTTGCGCGCAAAGGCTGTGCGTTACAAACTGCGCATCGATTGTAATACCATCCATGTACCAGCGCACAAACGCATTTGCGCTCACAATGTTAAGTATAGGATGTGCGACGTACAGTAAACTCGTGAAGCATTCCCGCAGGTTCACCCGCGGTAGACGTATACGCACGTTTGTTGCGCTGACATTGTAATACGACGTTCAGCGCAAAGGGTTTTGCCCCTTGCGTTAATGCGTTTTTGCTCCTGCGCAAACGTTTGCGCAAAGAATGTAGTAGGGCCCTTGATGTTTAAGTTATAGTAATCACCAAACAAAATCTGTTTTAACTAATAACACAAAAATTATTGTATTGCACTTACACATAATGATTATATTGTTCAAATATTCCCAGTATAGATTGTGAAAAGTATATGAAACCCTAATGACTTCAACAAATGCTAATTAGAGTTGGAAATTTGCAAACCCGGTGTCCAATTAATGAAATGAGTTTGGAGGTGTGGGTTATAGAGCTATTCTAACTTATAAACAGAACTCTAACATTTTGAGTTTACCATTTACAAGAAGCATCTGTTGATGTGAACCATGCTTTGCAAAAACAGCTTTCAGAACACCTGTGATGAAGAATTGCTACATTGCATAAAGCTGGGAAGGGTTTAAAATTATCTGAAAGAGCTTAAATATTTATCTGTCCAATTGTCTATATATGGAGATGATTTAACACTGTAACTAATCCCCTTGGAAAGGTTGTCCAGCCCAGATGACTTAAATGTCACATTGCACGATCCTCAATGAGGTAAAAAAGAACCCTAGAGTGACAGCTAAAGACTTCAAGAACTCATTCTAATGCCTCTCCCTGTCCTCTTATTCCCTTCAATCAGGCTTCCATCTCTTACACTCAACTGAAACTACTCTCAAAGTCACCAATGACCTCCTAACACAGCCACTATTCTATTCTCATCCTACTTGACCTCTCAGCTGCTTTTGACACTGTTGACCACCCCTCCTTCTACAGACACTCTGCTCTCTTGGTCTCTGTGACACTGCGGTCTCTTGGATTGACTATTATCTGTCTAACCGGTTCTTCTGTGTCATTTGCTGGTAACTCCTCCTCTTTATTGCCTTTATCAGTTAGTGTACCTCAAGGCTCTGCCCTACGTCCTCTGCTCTATCTACACCTCCTCTCTGGGCAAAATCATTAACAGCTTTGGCTTTAATTACCAACTCTATGCTGATGATACTCGGAACTACCTCTCCACCCCTGATCTCTCTCCTCCTGTCCTTTCCAAAAGCAGTGACTGTTTATCTGGTATTTCCTCCTGGATGGCCTCTCACCAACTAAAGATTAACATGTCCAAGACTGAGCTCCTACTAATTCCTCCCTCTAATGCCTCCCCACCTCCTAACTTCTTCATCATGGTTGATGGTATCACTATCTCCCCATTAAGCCAAGTTTGCTTTCTCTGAGTTACACTTGACTCTGCTCTTTCCTTCATCCCCCACATCCAGTCTCTTTCCTCCTCCTGCCGCTACCAACTACGCAATATTTCCAGAATTCAGTAATTTCTTACCGATGACACCACAAAGCAACTCATCCCCACCCTTGTAATCTCCTGACTTAACTATTGTAATAATCTTCTAGCTGGTCTCCCTCTCTCCCGTCTCTCCCCCTACAATCCATTCTGAATGCCTCTGCCAGACTCATCCACCTCACCCGCCGCTCTATCTCTGCCACTCCTCTCTGCGTGTCCCTTCACTGGCTCCCCATACACTGCAGAATTAAATTCAAAATCCTTACCCTGACCTACAAAGCTCTCACTAACTCAGCTCCCCATGACCTGTCCTCATGAATCACCAAATACACCTCAGCGGGGGCGTAACTACCAGGGGTGCAGAAGGTGCCACCCTGGACTGGAGAGGTCATCCTGGAAAAATGGCACACTGATTTCTGGGGTTTGGGTCGAAATCCCTACAACCAGGTTCCCTAATGCCAAAATCCCGATGGCCAACTTCCAGACAAACAAGTGCCGGACATACTAAGTTCCCTACACAGACAATTCCCTGACAGTCAACTTCCAGACATCCAAAATCACAGCGGCTAACCCTAACCCTACTCCCTAACCCCCTAAATCTAGCCCTAACCCTGACCCCCTAAACCTAACCCCCCACAACCTAGCCCTAACACCCCAAAACCTGGCCCTAACCCCCAAAACCTAGCCCTAACCCCCAACACCTAGCCCTAACCCCCTAAACCTAACCCCCTAAACCTAGCCCTAACCCCCTAACCCTAGCCCTAACCCTAACCCCCCTAAACATAGCCCTAACCCTAACCCCCTAAACCTGGCCCTAACTCCCTAAACCTAACCATAACCCCTAAGCCTAACTCCCTAAGGGTTAAAGTGTTAGTATTAGGTTTAGCCGCTGGGATTTTGGATGTCTGGAAGTTGGCTGTGTAGGGAACTTGGTATGTCCGGCACTTGTTCTGTCTGGAAGTTGGCTGTCGGGATGTTGGCATTAGGGAAGCTGGTTGTAGGGATTTTGTCCGGCACCCGATTGTCTGGAGTCAACATTGTGGACCTGGAGTGGACCAATGCATGTTGACGCGAGAGTGGACAAAATGTTTTTGCACCAGGGCCCTAAGGTTTCTAGTTACGCCTCTGCTCTGCTCACTTCCTAAGGTCAAACAGTGACCTGCACCCAGCTTCTCCCCGCATCACCTCTTCCCATGATAAACTACAGGATTTCTCACGCGCTGCCCACATCCTCTGGAACGCCTCCCTCGTACTGTCAGACTTTCCCCTAGTTTCCCTTCCATCAAACACTCCCTTAAGACATTCCTGTTTAGGGAAGCTTACCACCCGACTCACTGATACACCTCACTGCCCCAACCAGTCCATCACTCTCACCTTGCAGTCCATTACTCTCACCTTGCAGTCCTTTACTCTCACCTTGCAGTCCTCTCCTCCTGCTTCCATCTCTAACCCTTCTAGATTATAAATTCCCAAGGGAATAGGGCCTTCATTTCCTCCTGTACTGGTTTGGCAAAATGTTGTTCAGTCTAAATGTAATGAAACCCTGTCTATATCGTGCCCATTGTTCCAACTGGATGTTGAGCAAGTCTAATCCACAACTACCAGAAACACTTGAGGGGTTATTCAGAGTCAGCCGATCTGGCCCCGAAATGTCATGGAACAGAGAATTTCCTCGTACGGTGACATTTTGGGGCTATTCGGCTATTCAGAAAGCAGGCAGTTCGCCAAATTTTGGCAAATTACCTGCACGTAGGGGTGCCTGTTCAAATGCAGTGAAATCCCCCATAGAGAAGCAATGGTTAATCTATTCACAGACACCGAACAGCAGAGAAAAGTTGTCGAAATGCCCTACTGTTCGGTGTTTTCATTCAGCAGGTTTATTCAGGTGAACCCCATAGGCTTCAATGTTAAAAATATTCCCATTTTTATACAATATCTAATAAACCGTTTATTATTTTAATCTACAGTAAAAAGCCTCTTTATTTATAGATTATTTAGTATCTTTTAGAAATTTTACGGGATTTTTTCTGGAAAAAAAATTTCTGTTTTTTTTTTAAAAAAAAATAATTCTGTAACAGACCTTTTAACTATCATTCAAAGGATCTTATATGTAAATTCCAGACATTTTAGTTCAGTCGTTTTTTTTTGCAAACAGCGTTTCAATTTTGAAACTTTCAAGTGTATGGATTTTTTTTTTTTTTTACTCTGTTCGTCAGCTTGTCTGCTTTTTTCGGCGGCTGGTCTGCTCTGTGATCGGCGGCTATGCGGCTTTTTCCTGTGTGTTCGGCGTGGTTTTTCCGGCAGGTTCTTGGGGGGTGTTCGGCAGAGTGCGGCGGGTTTTCCCAGCACTCTGGGGACCCTGCGGTGAATGCTGAATTCACCGCAGGGTGGGGAATTTTGATTCCCTGAAGTGCAGGAAACTGCGGGGAAAGAGAAAGCACCGAAATGTCGGCGACATTTCGGTGCTCTCTGAATAACCCCCTTGGTTGGAGTTATTGCTGCCAAAAGATGATCCACTATCTATTAAATCCAAATGTTCCCTTACTTTTTTCACAGCACTGTGAAGGTTTAATCGGATGTGTTTAATAAAGACATGAAAGATTACAATTGTGTGCTGTTAGTGTAAGCACATTGTGGGCCCTATTACAATATTCACGCAAAAATGCAAGGTAAACACATGAATTTTTGCGCGAAGCGTCAAACGCTAACGCGCGTAAATCAACGCTGGTATTACAATCCTCACGCATTTTTTTCATCTGTCAAAAAATAACGCATGTAAAACAGACACGCAAAAACGCTTGCGCAGTAACGTTGCGCGCAGATATCAGTGTGCGGGCTGTTTTTTTCACGTGATTCAGCCAATCACAATTAAAAACCTTAATTGTCTCACGTTAAGTTTTTGCGCCTGTCAAAATCAATCTGCGCATATATGCTGCATCAATAAAACAATAACACGCACAACTTCTCCATTTTATTGGTTTGGTATGTGTAGAATGTGTAACTATACTTTGCGGTGTATTTTTTTTTGGGCTGGTGTATTTGGTTTCGGCCAGGTTGATAGAATGTGCCATTAACACCAGCTTTTAGGAGTTGCTAAAATTATGCGCGCAAAGGCTGTGCGTTACAAACTGCGCATAGATTGTAATACCATCCGCGTACCAGCGCACAACCGCATTTGCGCTCACATTGTTAAGTATAGTACAGTAAGCTCACGCAGCGTTCGCGCAGGTTCACCCGCGGTAGACGTATACGTGCGTTTGTTGCGCTGAGATTGTAATACGACGTTGAGCGCAAAGGGTTTTGCCCCTTGCGTTAATGCGTATTTGCGCACGCGTTAACGTTTGCGTGAAGAATGTAATAGGGCCCATTGTGCGTTTATACTTGTGGCTTTGATGACGTTTATGACCAATTCATGGAACCAACTCAATTAATTCCAGAGGGTTCATATACTTTTTCTTGCCACTGTATACTTGTGCCACCTGCAGTCAAGTACAACTTAAATGTGTTAGTCCTTATTAAATGAACAATGAGTGCATAACGATACCACCTAATCATTTTCTCGTCATATGAGAATGATCATATATAATTCTACCACATGTAGCCGTGATGATCACAGCGATGTATCTGCAGCGCCAGAGTCCTCGTTTGATATTAGTTATTCTTGTATCTCAGTGGGTGGTAGTTCGCCCTCCTCAATTAAGAGATGATTTGAAGAAAAATAATAAAAGAAAATGCATCAACAGCACAAACGGAGGAATGCAGACAATTTGTTCTCACTCATTAGATGAGATTGAAAGAAATGTCTGTGTTTTAGAATATTTTTTTTTAATTTTACATCTCCAAGAATAGAAAGTGATAAAGGTTGACAGGAAAGTGTCTCTTGGATCTGAAATCCAGGAAGCGTGTTTAATTACTGTACTTGCCTTGAAAAGTCATCCTGAAATATCACCGATGAAATTTTTCTTTTGAATTACGCATCTCGAAAAAAAAAAAAAATCACGGAATGTTAGGAAATCAAAATGTAGAAACAAATGAAATATGGAACTCGTTAAAATAAAAGAACACACTTTTTTTTCTAGGATATAATACTGTCATTGGTCTGTGATCCTTTAACACTTCCATGAAATGCTTTGCTAGGCTTGATTCCTCAAAACTAACAATTTTCTGCTGCCAAATACATGTATTGATTAGGGTTGAGCTAAAAAAGCATTAAAATGACAAAAAAGCAACAGTCGAAAGCCTATAATTATATATTTGCAGTATGGTATAATCCAATGATGGATAGATTTTTACATTCCCCTGGCTCTGTCCCTCAATAAACCCTGCGTGGAGGATGATGAGGGACGTGCTCCTTACCTCCTGACCCTCCTCAGTATGTCAGATCTGTTACAGAAGGAGAGCTCGGAGCATGCATGTTCTATGTCTCTAGATAGACTAAGCGATCAATATATAGCTTGATATACAGAGTATCTTGATCCTCAATGATTTCACATGAATAGATACGTGTGAATATCTGGAACTTTGCAGCATGTTCCATCAAGATTTGCACCATTGAAATATTCATTAATCAAGATCTCTTGTTCCGGCTGTTTTAAGACGCCACTTAAACATTTAAAAATATATAACCGTAACAAATGAGTGGCATAACACAAACTCCTTGCAATAACCAACAGGATTATTCAAAGAGATCCGAATGGCTGCCGAAAGGTAACCGAACGGTGAAAATCAACGTTTGGTTACCTTTCTTGGCCATTCGGCTATCCAGAGAGCAGGCAGTTCGCCAAATGTTGGCGAATTGCCTGCACATACGGTGCCTGTTCAAGGGCAGTGAAATCCCCATAGCTTCGTCTTTTCAGAGAACAAAAACAGCAGTGAAAAGTTTCCGAAATGCCCTGCCATTCGGTGGCTTCATGCGGCAGATTTATTCAGGCGAATCCCATAGGCTTCAATGTTAAAAATATTTCCATTTTAATTCAATATCTAATAAACCGTTCATTATAATATTCTGCAGTACAAAGTCTCTTTATTTATAGATTTTTTTGAATATTTTAATCATTTTTCGGGATTTTTTTGCCAAAACAATTTTGCCGATTTTTTTTTAAAAAAAAATTAAAATCGTTTTTACTTTTTTTTCTGTAACAGCCCTTTTTATTATCATTCATTGGACCTCATATGTAAATTTCAGACATTTTCACTCAGTAGTTTCTTTGCAAACAGCATTTCAATTTTCTAACTGGTTTTTGTTCTCGCTCCATTCGTCTGCGGTGTCGGCTTTGTCCGGCGGCTGCTCTGCGCTGTGATAGGCTCCTGCTCGGGTTTCTCTGGCGTTTTCGGCGTGGTTAATCCAGATGTTTTTGCGTGTTTTCGGTTTGCATTCGCCGGCTTATGCGGTGAGTGTTCGACAGGATTTTGGCAGCTTTTCCCTGCACTACAACGGCCCTGTGGTGCTTGCTGAATACACCGCAGGGTCGCCGAAATGGGATCGCCAAACCGCACCGAATTGAGGAGAACGAAAAGTCACCGAACGTGCAGTGACTTTTCGATTCTCTTTGAATAACTCTGCAAGTGTTCAAAGATATACAGTTAATTTTTATGCTTTTCACCTTGGACCCCGTAAGGCACATCCAAAAAGTGTAGTCCTAACATTAGGATGCCAGGGGGGAAAGTTATATATGCCTAAAAAAAACACGCCTTACTATCATTTTATTGATGCCAGTTAGGTGGAAAATTGATGCTGGGGTTAGGGTAACTACTTGTGTTTGTTATGCTTGTTATCCCTAACCCTAGCCCCTAACAATAACCATTTTTAGGTCACAGAGTCTCTGCTACTCGGAAAGAAAGTTAAGCCTTAGGCTGGGGTCAGACTAGCGCATTTTTAGCGTGCGTTTAGGCGCACTTAATCACGGCCGCAGTAGCAGCAAATGACGCGCAATGATGGCCAATATACGAAGTAAGGCCGCACGAAAGTCCGGCCGCGCAACGCAAGCGGAAAATGAATGCATTTTTTCGAGAACGCAGAACCGCTAGTACTGACGTACAGAGTGCGCTGCGTCCGCTAGCAACGTGTGTGCGTGATTAGGAGACGTCAGACACTGCTCATGTCCGGCCAACATAACATCCAGACGCAAAAAGTGTTTTATTGACAATCCGTAAAATATCACGCACGAAAATGCGCATCGTATGACCGTTTTCGCGCATTCCGTGAAAAAATACAGCAATGCGTTTCGACGCACTTTTTGACGGTCGCTGCGAATAATGCGTTCGTTTGACCCTAGCCTAAGAGTAACCCTTACCCTAAAACTAACACCAAAACAAAAACACAATCAGCTAAGAATAGTCAAGTTGTGGGGGAGGTGGGTTCTTCATACAGGCTTAACCCCTATTCTAAGAGATATAGTACCAAATATATGATTAAAAAATATATACAAAATGCATTTAAGCTCTACACTCTGTATTTAAATAATATAAAAAACCAATCACCTATTACAAGAAAAAGTATAATAGTTAATACCACACAGCACGGAGAGCATAGTCCTATAAAAATCAAATATACCCTTACTCAGTGGCGTCACTAGGGTTGGTGTCACCCGGTGCGGTAACTTATGGTGTCACCCCCCCCCCCCGAGTTTTCCGGAATTTTTTTTTAACCACTCTTACTCCTAAATCAGTACTCCCATATAACACTGAATGCTCATACACACAGCGCACATTACTGTGAGGTTTATTGCTGTGGAGCTCTCTCATATGCTCACACAACTTTTTGCCAACTGCCAGCAAGTACGATGCCTGTTCGAAGGCAGTGAAAGCACACATGGATATATATTGCCCCCAGCAGCTCATCCATGGATATATATTGCCCCCAGCTCACATATGGATATATTGCCCCAGTTCACAATTATATATTGCCCCCAGCAGCTCACCCATGGATATATATTGCCCCAGCTCACATATGGATATATTGCGCCTCAGCTCACATATGCATATATTGCGCCTCAGCTCACATATGGATATATATTGCACCTCAGCTCACACATGGATATATTGCCCCAGACCAGCTCACACATGGATATTGCCCCAGCTCTCATGGAGATGCCCCCAACACACATGGATACTGCCCCAAGCACACATGGATACTGCCCCCAGCACACATGGATATGCCCCAGCAGCTCTCATGGATATTGCCCCAGCAGCTCTCATGGATATTGCCCCAGCTCCTCTCAAGGATTTTGCCCCACCACCTCTCAAGGATTTTGCCCCACCACCTCTCAAGGATTTTGCCCCAGCTCCTCACAAGGATTTTGCCCCAGCTCCTCTCATGGATATACTGCCCCAGCTTCTCTCATGGATATACTGCCCCAGCTCCTCTCATGGATATACTGCCCCAGCTCCTCTCATGGATAATGCCCCAGCTCCTCTCATTTATTTTGCCCCAGCTCCTCTCATTGATATTGCCCCAGCTTATGGATAATGCCCCAGCTCATGGATAATGCCCCAGCTCATAGATATTGCCCCAGCACATGGATACTGCCCCAGCAGCTCATGGATATACTGCCCCAGCTCATGGATACTGCCCCAGCTCATGGATTTGCCCCAGCAGCTCATGGATATTCCCCAGCTCATGGATTTGCCCCAGCAGCTCATGGATATGCCCCAGCTCATGGATATGCCCCAGCTCATGGATTTGCCCCAGCAGCTCATGGATTTGCCCCAGCAGCTCATGGGTTTGCCCCAGCTCATGGATATTGCCCCAGCTCATGGATATTGCCCCCAGCTCATGGATAATGCCCCAGCTCATGGATATGCCCCAACAGCTCATGGATAATGACCCCAGCTCATGGATATGCCCCAGCTCATGGATATTGCCCCCAGCTCATGGATAATGCCCCAACAGCTCATGGATAATGGCCCCAGCTCATGGATAATGGCCCCAGCTCATGGATTATTCCCCAGCTCATGGATATGCCCCAGCTCATGGATACTGCCCCAGCAGCTCATGGATATGCCCCAGCTCATGGATTTGCCCCAGCAGCTCATGGATATGCCCCAGCTCATGGATTTGCCCCAGCACATGGATTTGCCCCAGAAGCTCATGGATATGCCCCAGCTCATAGATATGCCCCAGCTCATGGATATAGTGCCCCAGCTCATGGATATAGTGCCCCAGCTCATGGATTTGCCCCAGCAGCTCATGGATATGCCCCACCTCATGGATATGCCCCACCTCATGGATAATGGCCCCGCTCACCTCCTGGCCGCGTGTTCGCTCCCTCTGATCGTCTGGCGGCATGCAGCTTGTGCGCTTGCCTGGGGGAGCCACGTGACCAGCCGCGATTGGCTGGTGACGTGTTTCCGCCAGGCGAGCGCCGAAGCTGCATGCTTCGGACGCTCGCAGGGAGCGAACACGCGGCGGAGGGTGAGACACCTGCCCTTAGGGTGACGGTGCCACCCTAAGGGCGGGTGTCACCTGGTGCGGGCCGCACCCCCCACTCCCACGTAGCGACGCCAGTGCCCTTACTTAACCCCTTCACTACCGAGTGATTTTCCAAAAATCCACTCAGGAACCATATCAGAAACCAGTAGATTTTTGAAAAATAATTTTTAATTATTTATACAGTAAGATTGTGAATATTCCTCTAAAACACCGGACGCTCCCAGATTCTGAAATCTGAAAGAATGTGAAATCCAGAGTGCCCAGGGTTCTGAGCATTCTGGATAAGGGTTGCTCAACATGTAATCTAGTTGCTCGATGAACAAAGCACGGCCAAATCCCGTGGTGGGTGGCATGCAGATAGGTAGCAGCTAATCGCTGTTCCAGAGATAAAGGCTTTACTATATTAAGCTATGTTGTAGGCTGTAATGTATATATATATGTATACAGAGGCAATGATAAAAGGCCAACTATGATACCAGCTGTGAAAGTTGGACCATAAGAAAGGTTGAGCGCCAAAGAATTGAGGCCTTTGAACTATGGTATTGGAGATGACTCCTGCGAGTCCCTTGGACTGCAAGGTGATCAAAACGGTCAGTCCTAGAGGAGAATAACCCTGACTGCTCTTTAGAAGGCCAGATCCTGAAGATGAAACTCATATATTTTGATCACCTAATGAGAAGGAAGGACTCACTGGAGAAGAGCCTAATGTTGGGAAAGATTGAGGGCAAAAGGAGAAGGGGACTAGGGATGAGCTGTTCGGTTCGATCAGTTCGGAGTTCGACTCGAACATTGGCAGTTCGAAAGTTCGCAAACTTCGAACTTTTTGGCGTATTCGGTTTGAGTTCGAAAATTATTTTTTTTGAAAAAAGTATAAATAATGCTTAAAAATACAAAATCTAGAAATAGACTCTTTACTGCAGAATATTATAAGCAACGGTTTATTGGATATTATGTCGTCTAGGTGCAAAGATTCTCACCTCTAAATGACCTGTGCTCTCAAACGGCGTAAACAGGTGTTTAATTAGTGTTTGGAAATAATATGTGCTTCTAATTAGCAATTAGAATTTGATACATTGCTTGCAGACTGGGTGTGGCCTGCAAATGTATGAACAAACACTGTTTGTTTTGAATTCTAAGAAGTGTTAATTTCTACTATATGATCCTCTCTGATATGCTGTTTAACCCCTTAAAGACCCGGGCTCTGTAAAGCCAATCATTAATGATGTAGATGTTACGTCATTTGTCATCAAGGGCTTAATAAAATCTTTATCACACTCCTTAGATTTAAACGTAATATTCCAGTATTTGTATGTCATGTACCTCTCCCGAAGGGCCTATGTGAGCATACAATTATTATTGTGTTAGAAATGTCTATCATAAAGCGTACAAGCTGAGTCCCTAGAGTCTCTGACTATCCATTGTCATATATACCTTGCTTTATACATATAAAGCCCCGTTCACACTGTGCGATTTGAAAGTCGTGTGATTTTCCGCGTGATTTTCATATTCGTGACATAGTGCGATAATGTTGCATGATGTCACGCGACATCGCGGTTTTGTGCGATTTTTGCAAAGCACCACCAATGCAAATCGCAAAATCACAGATAGCAAGTCTCCAAAAAAGGGTCATGTACCAGCGACATGCTACCGCGACATGTGACATGTGACGTCGCGCGGCAAGATGTGAACAGCTCCATTGAAATGCATTGGAGAAGCTACACAGTGCGACGTCGCGCGGATTTTGCTGCGACGTCGTGGCAAAATCCACGCGATAAATCGCACAGTGTGAACGGGGCCTAATACATTCCCTCCTCTAACAGGATAGTAGCCAGTCTCTGTGCATTTTAACCCCTTAAGGGTGGCTAGGTGTCGTGTGTGGGTCTCTGATGGCGATGTTTCTATACATCCTACAAATCCGCCACTTCACAGGCAGTTTATGGGGACCTCCTAGGCACGATATTTGAAGGAATTTTTCATTTTTATTTTTAACCCTTATTTTATGGAAAACTCACTGTTCCTTTAAAAACGACTTTTTTTATAGTTTTTGTCCTTGTTTCCTGTCCCCCAGGGCACTACCTGGACCCCCATACACATTTTATGGCAAATATCTAGCATATATGCCCTCTTGGAGGGCACTCTAAAAATCTAACTTTTGAGTCCCATTGACTTGCATTGAGTTGGTTCGAGTTCGAACTCGAACTTTTGAAATTGTTCGAGTTCGAATGGGAACGAACACGGGGGTGTTCGGCTCATCCCTAAAGGGGACGACAGAGAATGAGGTGGCTGGATGGAGTCACTGAAGCAGTAGGCGTGAGCTTAAATAGACTCCTGAAGATGGTAGAGGACAGGAAGGCCTGGAGGAACTTTGTCCATGGGGACGCGATTAGTCAGACACGACTTCGCAACTAACAACAACAACATGAGACCAGCTCCTAAATAAAAATTATTATTGTGACTGAGCAGCTACATTTGCCAAAACATTGGAATAAGTTACAGATAGTCCACGATCACGAGATTGTATCTCAAGTTCCTAACATCAACTGTAAGGCAAAGAAGAGTTCTCCCACCCACACATATGTCATGTACGTACATTCAGATGCTGTCACGGTTCATGCCACGCGCTCTCTCACAATAAGATGCAGTAGAATGTAGGATGTAAGAGAAGATAAGTACACAGTAAGGAATCTATCACTAACTCTCATGCTGTCACGCTCACCTGAGAATCCAAAACAGTGCAGTCTGTTAAACTAAAAACACTTGTTGTGCATTTAGCGTCTGAGCGCAGCTTTGTCAAGAGCTTCTCTTTGATGTATGATTTATACAGTTGGATTACTCTGTTAAATTAGACTCTTTGGAATAAATACGCAATATTGCCTCACCGTAGTTTGGCATGATATTTTTTTTTTCCCACAAGGAGTCAAGAGCAGTTGCTGTCTTTTAGAATATTCGATTCATTAATTCTTTTCCCACTATATTGGTTTTACGGTGACTCACTTTAAAGCTTTCCATGCAAAGCACTAATACTGCAGGTTGAATCATTTCAGTACCACTTAACACTACATTGTGGTATTATTATTCTTGATATAGTGCCAGCAGTATCTGTAGCACTGTACAAGGCAATTGGACGAGGGGAGGATACATTGATACATCATTACATTTGAACAACACAAAAAAAAGATGATACGATAGGATCTACGACATTAAAGGTTAGTCACTAACCTCCAAATTGCACCGGACGGTTTCGAGCCAAATCGTCTATACACTAAGCTGTCAATTCGCCAAATACTGGTGAATTGACAGCAAAATATGGTGCAATTCACTGCAACTTGGCGGTGTTCGGTGGCACCGAAATTGCCCATAGAAGACTCTTGTGTCTTAAATTCACAGAACAAAAATTGCACCAAAATTTGTTTTTGGTTTCATTTTTTTGCAAAAGCTTTTTGTAGTTTGACGACATTTTTATTTTTTAAAAGACTTTTTCTATTTTGCAACAGACCGTTTAAATGACAAGACTTTTAGTAGTATTTGGACATATTTTACTGATTTATACTCCTATTAAGAGAATAGGAGACTTCCATTTTTTGCAGTTTGGTGCTATTTGGCGGCTATCTTTGCAATTCGGCAGTTTTCGCCAACATCCAATAACTGCTTCGACGACTCCAAATTCCAGCAAAATACGATGACCAATCGCTAAATAGTGAATTCACCGTATTTTCAGCGACATGCTATCTCTGAAATGTGCCGCATTGCGGCGAAACACAAAGCACTGAAACTGCACACAATTTTGGTGCTTTGTGAATAGACCCTATGGCACCTATATGGTAACATATAAACCATATGGGAATTGGGGATGTGGAGACACGAGAAAGGGCTTGGCCAGTGGTGCAGGTTGATGTAGATATGGAATTTCTGCAGTATATCATTTGATTGTAGGCTTTTCAGAATAGCTGGGTTTTAGGGAATGTGTAAAGGAGTGAATATTAGGGGGCAATCTGATGGGAAGAATAAGGGCAGTTCGACAGAGCTGAGTATATGGTATCCGAGTCTGGTATTAATATGAACATCTGGTAGATAAACACAGACGGACTATATGACAATAATGTTGTGTTTTTGTTGTGGCTAGAGAACACATGGGATAAGGCTCTCCTCTTCCCACTTTGGGTTTATGGATGGGTTAATGGTAAAGCCCTAGTTGTAGACAGGGTTTGGGGAGTCTGTAGTAACAGATGCAACCATTGGATGAGCCTGGCAGAGGCGTTCTTTACAGACTGCAGAGGGAGAATCTGGGATCTCTTAAGGCCAGAGAGAAGGAGGTTGCAATAGTCAAGGCGGGAGATAATAAGAGCTTGAACGAGCATTTCAGTAGAGTCTGGGTTAAGAAAGGGACGGAGACGTGCAATGTTTTTAGGTGGAAGTAGCAAGATTTGGTTAGAGACTGAATGTGAGGAGTAAAGGATAGATTGAAGTCCAAGAGGACCCCTGAAGCAACAAGCCTCAGAGGTAGAAATAATGGTGGCACCATCAAGGGCGTCCGCAGAGATTTTTCCAAGGGGGGGGATTTTTAATGGCAGCCATATTCTGCCCTTTTGACAAGGTCATGAAGGGGACCGTCATAAAATAAAGCTTAGTAATACAGAGGCTGCGAAACATGATGCAAGTCTAAGGCTAAGGTCAGACTAACGCAGTATTAACGTGCGTTTAGCCACACTAAATCACGGCCGTGCTAGCAGCAAATGATGTCCAATGCCGGGCAGCATACGAAGAACGGCCGCACAAAAGTGCAGCTGCGCAACGCAAGTGGCAAACGAACGAATTTTTTCGAGAACGTCAAACCGCTAGTACTGACGTACAGAGTACGCTGCATCCGCTAGCGGCGTGTGTGCGTGATTAGGAGACGTCAGACGCTGCTAATGTCCAGCCAACATAACGTCCAGACGCAAAAAGTGTTTTATTGATAACCGTACAAAATCACGGATGAAAATTCGGATCGTATGACCGCTATCGCGTATTCTGTGAAAAAATGCGTCCATTCGTTCGAACGCACTTTTTCACCGACAACGCAAAAAATGCGTTAGTCTGACTCTAGCCTAAAAGAATAAAGGTGTAAGTGTCTGATCTGAGTGTTGCATTTTCTAGTTTGTTAACGCTATTCAATGCACCACACTAGTCATACACCCATGATTAAGGCACTAAAGTGTTTTTTTAAGGCCATCTCTGTATACACAGAGCCAGCTCTGCATACACAAACCATGACCCCCCACAGATACTGGCACACACACCAGGCCCCCCACTCCAAACATACATATACACACACACACCAGCCCCCATGAGACAGCAGGAGGGGGAGTGCTGCCAGCGAGTGTGTGAGCCAGCCCGAAGTGTGGGGGCTGGAGAAGGGTCCGCCCTCTCCTCTTAGATTGTAAGCTCTGGAGCAGGGCCCCCTCTCCTTTTAGATTGTAAACTCTGGAGCAGGGTCCCCTCTCTTCTTAGATTGTAAGCTCTGGAACAGGGTCCTCTCTCCTCTTAGATTGTAAGCTCTGGAGCAGGGTCCTCTCTCCTCTTAGATTGTAAGCTCTGGAGCAGGGTCCTCTCTCCTCTTAGATTGTAAGATCTGGAGCAGAGTCCTCATCCCCACTGCCCAGGCAAGACCCTACCTAGAGCACCTGTATTGCCTGGCCTGTACCTCATGCAAGCTCTGTGAGCTTAACACAGGCCCCCACCAGATTACTAATAATCATTTTGTGTCCCTCTTCCCCAGACAAACTAGACCTCAGATCAGGGGCCTCTCATTAATAAAGACCGTGGCATCAAGCTTAATAAAAATGTATTTATTTGAAAATAATCACATTTTTTTCTTGTGTCCAGCATTCCAGCCTGTGGCCCATAGGAGCAGCTGCACCTGCATTTCAGCCCTGCTTCTCCCAGCCTGCAAAATGAGTGGGAGCACGTGGTGGATAGGAGGTGGAGTGGGGATGTGACGCTCGTGCAGCCTAGTGGAGCCCAGGAACTGCAGCAATGAAGTGAATAAACTATAATTTAAGCCTGTAGATCCAGGGGGGGAAGTGCCCTCCATTGCCCCATTCTGCGGACGCCCAATGGCACCATTCACCTGAAGGGAAACGGGCGCAGAGGAATCCAAGCTGTTTAAACTGATTTGGCACCTTGGATATTGTGCACGAGGTGCTAAAATTTGGGGGGAACATTCCGGACCTATTTACAAATGAAGTTTGTTTGCAAAAAATGAATTCCTTTGCATTGCTCCAGTACTTGCCCGCATTGAGTATACTTGATATCAGGGCACCAGCAGGTGCCTTGTAGATTGAGTATAGTCAATCTTGGTATTGGAGGGGAGAAGTAGTAACAATTTTGTAGGTGAGACACGGTGGCTATTACCTTGCTTCACACAATCAATAATGCTCGACTTAGAATTAGCCTTCGGTTTAGGTAACAAATTGCCTTGGTTTCTTCCTTTCGATCTCTCCCCCCCCCCATTTTCTATTAAATCACCAACACAGAACTTCGATATAAAAAAAATAGAAAGATCTTAGCCAAAAATATTGACGATTCCTTATCACTTGCGGAGACAAAGTAACTAGGAATTAAGGACTAATTATTTCCCGGGAGAATAAAATATCTGAAATCATTTACGCAGCCTCAATTAGGAAACTATAAAAATGCCTGGGAGGCAACACAGAGTTGACAAACAATAAAGATGCAATTTTTTAATGTGCGTGGATATATTATTCTTTTTTTTTTTAACGTAGAAAGCTGAAACATTCTGCTGACAAGTTAAAACTGGGTCATAAAAGGATGGAGACAAAATATAATTGAATCAACCAATTCCACTTGTTTTTCTAGTGATCCTTTACAAAAAAAATAACAGAGGAGACAAATGGAACATGTCGTGATACAGAGAATTCAGCCAAACTCGCCATTAAAAACACTACAGTACAAGAAAGACAGATTATCCTCATACGCCACTAAAGAAAATAATGATTTTGCTCTGAGTATTGCAAGTGGGTTATATATTTTTAGAATTATACACAGCCTGGCCAAAATAAGGCACCACCTGCCGTAATAACGTAATAAACACAAAGTATCCTTCTCTACACCTGCATTTTGTGTACAACACGCCAAAACATTATGTAGTTCTTCTCTAGCATTGGGCTCTATTCCAACCCTGGTGTAAGCTTAACCAGAGCTGTTGTAAACCTACCAACTCCATAGACTTTAACCCCTTAACGATGGTGCAGCGCGTGGAGGCTAACCTGAACTCCGTGGGGCAGCTTAGCACGCCCCCGCTACTCTCCGACAAAGCCTCCCGCTCACCTTCCTTGCTAGTAGCCGATCGCCATCAATGGCTGCAGGTGGGGCTGCCTGAGCTGCAGCCAATGATGGCGATCGGCCACCAGCAAGGGAGGTGGGCCAGAGGCGTTACTGGAGAGCTATGGGGTATGCTATGCCACCCCCAACGTTCAGGCCCACCTGTCATCGGGACAGCATAGCACACTTGTGGCAGTAAGGTGTTAATGAGATAATTTTTTGTTTTCGTGCCTTCTTTAGTTGTGCTATACTGATAAGAACAGAGGAGCCTGAGATGCCATTCTGCCATTAAATTGCTGACAGGGTTTAGGTGAGAAGCTTCAATAAGCTGTGACCCCCCCCCCCCCCCCCGTACTGATCCTACACAAATTCTGGGATATTGTGTTTCATGGTGTCAAGATCAAAGTCAGGAGCAATAACTGATTCAGCTGAAAGAAAGTTATTGAAAGTATGCTTGCACGGCGGTCTGAAAGGTATTGATTTTACATTTTTCAGAAGGCATCACTTAATGTACTGTATGTCATAAATATTAAGATGTATTTGACATGGATGTGTGCGGCGGTCGGATAACAAGACTTAAAAAAAGACGAAAAAAAATAAAACAATAAGGCTAGGGTCAGACGAACGCATTTTTATGTTGTCTGTGAAAAAGTGCGTTCGAACGAATGGACGAATTTTTTCACGGAATACGCGATAGTGGTCATACGATGCGCATTTTCGTCCGTGATTTTGTACGGATCATCAATAAAACTCTTTTTGCGTCTGGACGTTATGTTGGCCGGACATTAGCAGCGTCTGACGTCTCCTAATCACACACACACGCCGCTAGCAGACGCAGCGCACTCTGTACGTCAGTACCTGCGGTTTCACGTTCTCGAAAAAATGCGTTCATTTTCCACTTGCGTTGCGCAGCCGGACTTTTGTGCGACCGTACTTCGTATATTGGCCGTCATTGCCCGGCATCTGCTGCTAGTGCGGCCGTGATTAAGTGCGGCTGCACGCGCGTTCGCACTGCCTCAGTCTGACCCTAGCCTAAGACAACTTGAGTTCAGAAACAGTTTTCAGATTGTAACAGAAGGACTTTTTTGCCATTCTACTACAAGTCATGCCTACTTTTTATGGAATGGTGTATACATCAGAGCGCAAAAATAACAGTACGAAATTATCAAAAACGGAAAAAAAAAACTGAACAAAATTATCTAAAATGAAAAACAAAAATGGAACCAGATTATATGAAACTAAAAAACCAGAACGAAATGATCTAAAACGAACCCAAATGATCCAAAAATAATTATAATGCAGCATATGAATACACACACTGCTGGGAAGCGCCTCTCTGCGGTATAATTAATGCAGCATATGAATACACACACTGCTGGGAAGCGCCTCTCTGCGGTATAATTAATGCAGCATATGAATCCACACACTGCTGGGAAGCACCTCTCTGCGGTATAATTAATGCAGCATATGAATCCACACACTGCTGGGAAGCACCTCTCTGCGGTATAATTAATGCAGCATATGAATCCACACACTGCTGGGAAGCACCTCTCTGCGGTATAATTGATGCAGCATATGAATCCACACACTGCTGGGAAGCGCCTCTCTGCAGTATAATTGATGCAGCATATGAATCCACACACTGCTGGGAAGCACCTCTCTGCAGTATAATTAATGCAGCATATGAATCCACACACTGCTGGGAAGCACCTCTCTGCAGTATAATTAATGCAGCATATGAATCCACACACTGCTGGGAAGCACCTCTCTGCACAGTATAATTAATACAGCATATGAATCCACACACTGCTGGGAAGCGCCTCTCTGCAGTATAATTAATGCAGCATATGAATCCACACACTGCTGGGAAGCGCCTCTCTGCAGTATAATTAATGCAGCATATGAATCCACACACTGCTGGGAAGCACCTCTCTGCAGTATAATGAATGCAGCATATGAATCCACACACTGCTGGGAAGCGTCTCTCTACAGTATAATTAATGCAGCATATGAATCCACACACTGCTGGGAAGCACCTCTCTGCAGTATAATTAATGCAGCATATGAATCCACACACTGCTGGGAAGCACCTCTCTACAGTATAATTAATGCAGCATATGAATCCACACACTGCTGGGAAGCGCCTCTCTACAGTATAATTAATGCAGCATATGAATCCACACACTGCTGGGAAGCACCTCTCTGCAGTATAATTAATGCAGCATATGAATCCACACACTGCGGGGAAGCACCTCTCTGCAGTATAATTAATGCAGCATATGAATCCACACACTGCGGGGAAGCACCTCTCTGCAGTATAATTAATGCAGCATATGAATCCACACACTGCGGGGAAGCACCTCTCTACAGTATAATTAATGCAGCATATGAATCCACGCACTGCTGGGAAGCACCTCTCTGCGGTATAATTAGTGCAGCATATGAATCCACACACTGCTGGGAAGCGCCTCTCTGCAGTATAATTAATGCAGCATATGAATCCGCACACTGCTGAGAGGCGCTTCTTCCCAGCAGTGTGTGGATTCATATGCTGCATTAATTATACCGCAGAGAGGTGCTTCCCAGCAGTGTGCGTATTCATATGCTGCATTAATTATACTGCAGAGAGGTGCTTCCCAGCAGTGTGTGGATTCACATGCTGCATTAATTATACTGCAGAGAGGTGCTTCCCAGCAGTGTGTGGATTCATTTGCTGCATTAAATGTACTGCAGAGAGGTGCTTCCCAGCAGTGTGCGGATTCATATGCTGCATTAATTATACTGCAGAGAGGTGCTTCCCAGCAGTGTGTGTATTCATATGCTGCATTAATTATACCGCAGAGAGGCGCTTCCCAGCAGTGTGTGGATTCATATGCTGCATTAATTATACTGCAGAGAGGTGCTTCCCAGCAGTGTGCGGATTCATATGCTGCATTAATTATACTGCAGAGAGGTGCTTCCCAGCAGTGTGCGTATTCATATGCTGCATTAATTATACTGCAGAGAGGTGCTTCCCAGCAGTGTGTGGATTCATATGCTGCATTAATTATACTGCAGAGAGGTGCTTCCCAGCAGTGTGTGGATTCATTTGCTGCATTAAATGTACTGCAGAGAGGTGCTTCCCAGCAGTGTGCGGATTCATATGCTGCATTAATTATACTGCAGAGAGGTGCTTCCCAGCAGTGTGTGTATTCATATGCTGCATTAATTATACTGCAGAGAGGCGCTTCCCAGCAGTGTGTGGATTCATATGCTGCATTAATTATACTGCAGAGAGGCGCTTCCCAGCAGTGTGTGGATTCATTTGCTGCATTAAATGTACTGCAGAGAGGTGCTTCCCAGCAGTGTGTGGATTCATATGCTGCATTAATTATACTGCAGAGAGGCGCTTCCCAGCAGTGTGTGGATTCATATGCTGCATTAATTATACCGCAGAGAGGCGCTTCCCAGCAGTGTGTGGATTCATATGCTGCATTAATTATACTGCAGAGAGGCGCTTCCCTGCAGTGTGTGGATTCATATGCTGCATTAATTATACTGCAGAGAGGTGCTTCCCAGCAGTGTGTGGATTCATATGCGGCATCAATTATACCACAGAGAGGTGCTTCCCAGCAGTGTGCGGATTCATATGCTGCATTAATTATACCGCAGAGAGGTGCTTCCCAGCAGTGTGCGGATTCATATGCTGCATTAATTATTCTGCAGAGAGGTGCTTCTCAGCAGTGTGTGTATTCATATGCTGCATTGAAACCTATGGAGAAAAAAGCCTTGTTTCTTTAAAAAAGTTAAGAAACCTAAAATTTCACCAAAAAAATCCCGAAAAATGGCTAAAAAATAAAGAAGTAAAGAGACTTTCATTTTATTGGTAGTAATCTGTTTCCCATTCCGAAATAACCAATAAAAGACGTGAAAAAAAACCTAACAGGGTTATTCAGAGAAAGGTGAAAAACAGGAGAATTGGCAGGAGAAGAGAACAATCTAGACCAAATAGCCGATTTGGAAAGAGAGATAAATGGAAGAATTTTTCTGGTTTGGCTATTTTGACCTAGAATTTTCACCTCTTCAGTCATTCTCCTGAGGTTCACCTTTCTTTGAATAGACCTGTAAGTGATCCGAAAAACGAAATAACCCATGAAATCGGAAAACGAATCGATCCGAAATCCCGAATCGATCCAAAACGCAACGAATTGACACGGAAACGGTCCGAAATTACCATAAAGTAAAGAGGGAAACAAGTATCAAACAACCGAATGCCCAAAAAAAGTGGCATTTTAACTTTAAAGGTCACCAATTAAACTCTGAACTCTGATATGAATCTCTTTTCTGTGAAGCAGACATGATAATACCCACTCCTCTAGTATAAATAGAATTCTATCTAATTCTCTCTGGAACAGATTGCAGTTTGCAAGCATATTTATAGAAATGTTTCTGAAGAGTAGCACAAAGGGATCTATTTTATTATTTCCTGTACATTCAGAGAAGAGAGCATAATAACCCAACACTAATAACTCTGCCGTAAGAAATTCTTGCAGTCTCCACGGTGAAGTGACAAAGTTTTAGAATGTAATTGTAAATAATCTGATTTGCGCTCACAACTTTAAATAATTAACTGCATCAACTCTGTCTTGGGAATCTTAAGGCAATTAAGTTACCTTTTTGATGGTTTATGGCTGTTAACCCCTTCAGTAACAAGTGATTTTCCAAAAAAAAATTGTCAGAAACCAGTGGTTTTTCTAAAATCATTTTTAGCTAATTATAAAGTAAGAAATATTTCAGTTTATACCCTTTGTATTCCTTACTGTAAATAACCTATTTTTGGTCAGTAGGTGGCGCCATCTACTGCCAAACGGAGTTACAGGTTTGAGTGTCTTGTCTATTTTCTTCTTTTTTTCCCCTGCATCTGCTGCTGACAGCTGCTTAAAGCCTGTGATTTCAGAGCTTTGAGCAGCTGATTTTACAGTTTTAGGCTGGGGTCAGACCAGCGCACTTTTAACGTGCGTTCTGGCGCACATAATTACGGCCGCACTAGCAGCAGATGACGGGCAATGACGGCCAATATACGATGTACGGCCGCACAAAAGTCCGGTTGTGCAACGCATGTGGAATTTGAACGCATTTTTTTGAGAACGCTGAACCGCTAGTACTGACGTACTGAGTGCGCAGCTGCGGCATAGCGGCGTGTGTGCGTGATTAGGAGATGTCAGACACTGCTAATGTCCAGCCTATATAACGTTCAGACGCAAAAAGAGTTTTATTGACGATCTGTACAAAATCACGCCCGAAAATGCGCGTCGTCTGATCGTTTTTGCGCATTCCGTGAAAAAATACGTCAATGCGTTCGGACGCACTTTTTCACGTTCGCGGGGAAAAATGCTTTCGTCTGACCCTAGCCTTAGTTCTTTGGGCATTATGCCCACAGGGCTAAAACTTCGGGGGTACCTTCTGCAGGCCAAATGCAAACGAAATTTGTTTACAGCAAACAAATTTAATTTGCTTTTGAGCTGCAGATCAGCACATCGAAATATCTTGATATCAGGGCACCGGATGATGCCTTTGAAGCCCGGGATATCTCGATATCGGTAGTGAATGGGGTTAATATAAGGAAATTCAGTCACAAGTGGACTTGTAGGAAAAAATAGGAGGTTGGTATACCAGCCAGCCAGAGGTAATAGGGGTACCAATTAAAACTTAACTTTTAGGCTAGGGTCAGACGAGCGCATTTTGTACGGACTGTGCGTCCGTGCATTACGGACGTACTTACTGACTGACGACAAGGTATTGCCCACACAGTCCGTTTTTTTCACTGACGTATTTTTTGACTGATGTAGCAGGGAAAATAAATTACAATGAAAAAACATTCTGTCCGTCAAAAATGCTGGACGTATAAATGCAGTCCGTCTGACCTTGTTCCATCACTCACACAGAAAGCTACACGGACGTTGCAGACGTGGCGCACTCCGCACGTCCGTTCTAGCAGTATTACGTTCTTGCCTAACCTGCGTCCGTTTTCAGCGTCCGTCAGCCCCCGCACTTCTGTGCGGACGTACTTCGTGTGTGGGGCTCCATTTAACACAATTGTATGCTATCACGGACGTACTTAGGCTAGGGTCAGACTGGGGCAGTGCGAACGCGCGTGCAGGCGCACATAATCACAGCCGTGCTAGCAGCAGATGCCGGGCAATGACGGCCAATATACGAAGTACGGTAGCACAAAAGTGCGGCCGCGCAACGCAAGCGGCAAACAAACGCATTTTTTCGAGAACGTGAAACCACTAGTACTGACGTACAGAGTGCGCTGCGTCCGCTAGCGGCGGGTGTGCGTGATTAGGAGACGTCAGACGCTGCTAATGACCAGCCAACATAACGTCCAGACACAAAAAGCGTTTTATTGATGATCCGTACAAAATCACGGATGAACTGCGCATCGTATGACCGCTATTGCGTATTCCGTGAAAAAATACGTCCATTCGTTCGAACGCACTTTTTCACGGACAACGTGAAAAATGCATTAGTCTGACCCTAGCCTTATGTGCGGCAACACGGACGTTAACACTGCGCTCGTCTGACCCCAGCCTTAATAGTATACAACAAAATCAACCTAACACACACATAAAAGAGACATAAAGACTGAGTGCCTAATTGGGTATGCTAACACTCCCATGTATTAAATAATGAGAGGTATTGGACTTCGCAGAATTAAAGGGAAATCCAAAAACCTAATGTTAATAAACGGATACTGAGATGTCCTCGTAATCGGCAATTGGCAACTGAGGTATTGCTAGCAGTAACCCAATGGGGGAATTGAAGCCTTCAATTAGTATATAGACGTGGGGGTAAGGCACAATTCTATCATCATTATAGTAATAAGAATAGAGGTAGCAGAGGGTATATAGGAAAGAGAGAGATTAAATTCTCACGCATCGATGCAACCCTATGCTAACCTCAGCGGTTCGTGCTGCTTGCGTTACCCAGCTGACTATTGAAGGAAACAACCACACAAGTCCAGAATATGGACGGCACTTGTACCAAAAGACATATCCAGATTAAAATAACCAAGACATAAATGCTCGACGCGTTTCGCTGTCAAAACAGCTTTTTCAAGAGTGGAATGCTCCCTATCTTAGGAGGTGTTTATATAAGGGGGTCCCTCGAGTAAAGGACGCCAGGCGTTAATTGTTTGGTACGAGGACATCGTGGTATCAGTTTATTGACATTACGATTTTGGATTTCCCTTTAATTCTGCAAAGTCCTATACCTCTCATTATTTAACCCTTTCGCTGCTGAGGCGTTTCACGCCTCTGTGCTGAGCTCATTTTTACCTGTTTCGCTCATCTTGTTTAAACGTGTTTTGAAGGCTTATTTTAGTATATGACCCAGACATATTATATATCGTTCTTTCCGGCAGACTGTGCAGATTCATAATATGTCATTATTATATGTATACGTCATGACCTGTTTGTATATTATAACAAAAAATGCAATAAAATATAAATTTTCAATAATTTACAATGTGTAAAGTGTTTTTTTTTTCACATTTTAACATGCGAGCAATTGCAGTTATATTTTGTATGGGGTGCGCTTGTTAAAAAAATTAGAAATGGGGTCTCGTTACATTTTTTTTTGGGGAAAATTACGCGATTTTTAACAAATGCACCGCATACAAAAATCGTTAGTGCAGCATCATTGTTCACATTATAATTGAAATGGGAACAATATTGCTGCATTAACAAACCAAAAAAAAGATTAAAAAAATAAACAATTTTTTTTTTCTTTTTTTTAAAAATATTTTTTTCTTTTTCTTTTTATTTTTAATTTTTATTTTTTTAAAAAACTTTTTCATGATCATGTTTGGTATCGTTGGAACGGCCATGCTCTGGCCGATCCAACAGTACAAAAAATTAACCCCTAGCTGCCACGGATCGGGAGATAGGGGTTCCAATGAACCCCCTATCTCCACCATTGGTGGCAGTTAGAAGTTAACTCCAGGACTGGCGTCATCGTGCTATGCACGATGACGCCAGTCCTCAGGGGGAGTTCCCGGAGGCTCCGGGAAAGGATCACGAACCGGCGCTTTTCGGCGCCGATTCGTGATCCGGCCCCCATGGGGTTAATGCCAGGTACCGTTAGGAAGGGTAGACTGTGCCCTTCCAAACGGTGCCTGGATTAACCCTCTGCACCCCGGCGATCGGGAGGGAGAGAGGTCCAAAGGACCTCCCCCTCCCTTTCAGGCGCCTCCTCCGCACATGCGGGGGGGGCGCCTGAATTAGATGTCATCGCGCCACCGCAATGACATCTAATTGTGCCGGCGGCGGTTCCGGGTGTTGGGCTGACATCGAGGATATCAGACCGCACCGGGGGGGCACAGTGATCGGCCGGAATCCACCCGATCGCTGGCCGCAAAGGGAGGACGCACTCAGCGCGTCCTCCGCATGGAACCCTACCTGCGGGTGGACGCGCGGAGCGTGTCCTCCGCAGTGAAAGGGTTAATACATGGGAGTGTTAGCATACCCAATTAGACACTCCGTCTTTATGTCTCTTATGTGTGTTAGGTTGATTTTGTTATATACTATTAAAAGTTAAGTTTTAATTGGTACCCCTATTACCTCTGGCTGGCTGGTATAGCAACCTCCTATTTTTTCCTATTGCATACAAGGGTGTTTCCCTCGGGGTTTGCTGCAAACTAATTTCATTTGCTTTTGGGCTGGAGCGCTGCAGATAGAGAGATCGCGATATCGAGGCACCGGATGGTGCCTTTGAAGCCTGAGATATCTTGATTATGGATGGGCTGCCTGTTCGAATCAGTTCGAAGTTCGATTCGAACATCGGCTGTTCGAAAGTTTGCGAAGTTCGAACTTTTCAGGGACGTTCGCGGAAAGTTCGAGAAAAAAAGTTTTCAAAAAAATTCCAAAAAATGCTTAACCCCTTAAGGACGGGAGCAATTTTACAACTTCGGCGCTGTTTCGGAAGTAGAAGTTTGCCAAGCTCATTTTGACCGTTTTAAACATGGTTTTAAGTCACGTATTATTATACCACCCAGACAAATTATATATTGTTCTTTCCGGCAGACTCGGCAGATTAATAATATATCATAATTATATGTATATGTCATGCCCTGCCAAAATGCTATAACAAAAAAATAAAAAAAAGTAAACGTGAATTTTCAATAAAATTTTAATCATCCACAGTGTGTAAAGTATTTTTTTTTTAATTTTATTATCCGAGCCTTTGCGGTCATATGTGGTCATGGCGCGATGAGTCAGTTGACGCAGGGGGGACCCAGAGGTGGGGCTGCCATCCAAGATGGCGGCCCCCACCAGAAAAAGGCCACGTTCGTGCACTGATTGGTGCCAGGCCACGACCTGGCAACTACGGGGTTAACCCCTACATCACTGGAAAGGTCAGGCTGTGACCTTTCCAGCAATGCTGGCCCCAGCCTCCTAGTCCCCGGCAATGGGGATATAGAGGGATCCAAAGGATCCCCCCCTCCCCTTCAGGCGCGATGACGTCAGTGCGCTGGGAGGAGTAAAACCCGCCGATCTGACTCCACGGGAGTCAGAGCAGCGAGGGAGAGACCGGAGGAGGTGAGTATGGCCGGAGGGGGTTGCAGATGCCGTGGACATACCAATACGTCCTGTGGCGTTAAAGTTCGCCTAATGCTGGACGTAATGGTACGTCCTGCGGCGTTAAGGGGTTAAAAGATCCTAAAAAATCTAAAAATAAAGAGACTCTTTACTGCAGGATATAATAATAAACGGTTTATTAGATACTGAAATAAAACGGGAATATTTTTAACATTGAAGCCAATGGGATTCATAAACATTTCCCACTCATTGTTCGTCAAACATTTCCCACTCCTTGTTGGTCAAACATTTCCCACCTCATTGTTGGTCAAACATTTCCCATGGCTTCAAATCGTGTTTAAACATGAGCAAAAGCGATAAAAATGAGCTCACCACACAGCGGTGAAATAGCTCAGCACTCAGCAGTGAAAGGGTTAATTTCATTGTTTCCTGTCCCCCCAGGGCAGTAACCGGACCCCCATACACCTTTTATGGCCAATAACTTGCATATATGCTCTCTTGGAGGGGACCTTAATTTTCGACCGTTCGAGCCCCATTGACTTGCATGGTGTTCGAATTGTGTTCGAGTTTGAGAACACGGGGGTGTTCGGCCCATCACTAATCTCGATCTCGGGAGTGAATGGGGGTACTGAATGCCACGTGTTTTCAAAAACCCAATTTCAAATCCAAATAATTACACAGTTTACCACATAATGTCACTTTATCATCAATCTTGGTTTTTGTTTTGTTTTTTTTACAAGACGAATAGATGCCTGTATTGTAGATTTATGCATCACTTGGAGAAGCAGTTATAAAAAGTCAGTGTCCATTTTATTGCTAGTTGGGGGGGTGCTTAGAACTTTTTAGGATTCAGAATGTGAATTGTTGCACACTAATTTTAACACTCGTAGATCCCTGGTCGCAGATATCGAGATACTCTACTCCATACATATTCCAGTGCATTGCCTTTTTCTCCATGTAGTTATTAGGAGATATGTATTAAATCCGAGGTCTGTAGGTAAATCAGGAACATCAAGGTCTTTGGATATCGATTTCCTGTGAAACGAATAACAATTAATATGCAGGATCTTTTTTTTTTTATTTCTCAAATCAATGAGCAGCAGATGGCAGAGGGAACACACAATTCACAAACTCATAAAAAGCTAACTACAGGCAAAGATATATAATGGGAAATAAATACAGACACGGCACAGATCCATTAATGACTGTTGGGAAATAAACAAGTAGGGAAAAAAAGTATTGGGCCTGTAAGCATATTAACTTTTGAATGTGAAAAATGGCTACATGCCTAAAAATTGGCGAGTCTGCACAAATATTTCATTACGGACAGATAATTGCCGCACGGAAGTTAACAACGGCTACATCTCAGAAGCCGCAACACACTGGATCATGTCGGGAAGCTAACAGATCCATCTTAGCAAGAGGTAAGCCAGAAACGAGCCATGAAGAACAGAAAAGAAATGTTGGGGTCAGTGAGATGTATTACCAGAAATACACTAATAGGTCAGTAAGGAATAACGTGTTCAAAAACAGGCAAATGTTGGGGGGAAAAAAATCGAAATCAATGATTCCGGAATGAGCAATAAATGTATCAAGGCTTAACGAGCAAACCACGGGTTCAATTTCATTCTATTGGCCACTTTTTTTTTTTTTTAAAAAAAGCTGCTTTCGGGTCTTACAGTAAAATATACATACATACAGAAAAAGAGGTGTTGCGCCTGTACCCACCAGGGTGGCTGCAACGACCAGGAGTAACAACCAAGTTCATGTATAAAACAAAACAAGAAAAAAGTGTCATCTGCGCTCATTTCTATACTACGCCATGTGAAACAAAACACAGTCAGAGGTTTCTCTGTATGTATGTATATTTTGTTGTAACACCAGTTAGGTCATTTTTGCTGCTGTTCCTTTTCCATGTTTTTGTTTTTAACCCCAAAGTAGAAGTATTTGGTGAGTGTATAAATAAAACCCACTTTTTTGCCTCTTAGCTGAGAAGCAGAAAGAGAGTGTACGGTTGCTCAGAGGAGCAGCTTCTGGTTTCTTTATTATCTAGGACTCACCTTACTAGAGGTGGCTTGACGCGGCAGGTGAGCTTACACTTCAATGGCCATTCAAGTAAACCAAAACTTCTGATTGGGTTTTGTTTCACATGGAGCTATATAGTAATGAGCGCAGGTGACACTTTTCTCTTGTTATGTTTTACACATGAATTGGGTTGTTACTTGTGGTCGTTGCAGTCGCCCAGGTGGGCACGACACCGCCTTTTCTGTATGTATGTATAATTAAATCTAGAGCCCTACGTTTCCACTGTAACAGAACAAGTGAACTGGGAACATCATCGAAACCTGAATAATAAGTCATTGAAGGGCAACCGTCTACATTTCTAATTGTTATCATAAATCCCACTCTGGCCGACATAACAAATATGTTCCATTACTTTGTGAGGAGTGTTGAGAAGTCATTGGCCATTGTAGAAACCATGATCCAAGACCACCTCTATGGCGATGATTGCTCAAGAACACGTACATAATCCGGCATCCCAAAAGACACAGAAAAGAACAACTCCATGATATATTGATGCACCCGAACAATTAATTATGCAGAACATATTTTAACTTTTCTCTAGCAACACTTATCCATATTGTATCATAGTGCATAAAATGCTAATATGCATAAAATATTACAAGAAATGAAGAGCACATTCACGTATCCCTTGCCAGCGGTCATCCTCGTAGTCTTTTTCTGTGCCATCTGTCTTGGCCGGCCAATTAAAATAATTTAACACCTGCCATTTGATTGTCATCATTTTCCAAGAATTAAGCACAAGACGTTTACATGTTTGCACAGATATTTCATTAGCTTTTTATGTCGTAATAAAAGTTGTGCATTTCCAGCAGAGGTTTCTTTTTGTAATATTTTGTGCATGAACGGCTATTTTTATATTATTTTACATCCTACTTGCCGATTAAATAAAAAAAAGGGATGCTCCAGGGTTAATATGGGAGGGGGGCAAAGGGTTTAAAGATTAAGCCTCCCCCTCCCATTTTAATCATATTCTCTAATAAATCTCGCCTTCTTGTCAGTATACTGCTGGTCTCTCTCCAGTCCTCCGTATGTGACATGCTCTTGCCTTCCTGGTAGCCCAGAGGTCTAGTCATAAAAAAATAATAGGGTTATTCAATAAGAGCCGAACTTGCCACTGAATTTCACCAAACAGTGAAATTTCGTGTCAGTTCGTCTATTCAGAGAGCTGTCTATTCGCCAAATACTGGTGAATTGACAGAAATACGGCGCAGTTCACCTCAGTTTGCCACAATTTGGCGACAGTGAAATTGTCCCATAGTGAAGTAATGATTAATCTATTCAGAGAATGCCGAACTGCACCGACATGTTGGGGAAATGCCCAGATTTTTGGTGGTTCAGTTCGACAGGTTTAAACAGGTGAATTCCATAGGATTCCATGTTAAAAAATATTTGCATTTTTATTAATTCAACCGTTTATTCTTTTCATTTGCAGCAAAAGGTCTTGTTATTTATTTATTTTTCAGAATTTTTTGGGCATTTTTCTGGATTTTTTCAGCGAAATGTTTGATTTCCATTTTTTTTAATAGTTACATAGTTACATAGTTATATAGGCTGAAAAAAGACATGCGTCCATCGGGTTCAGCCTCTCCCACATAACCTACTGCTGTTGATCCAAAAGAAGGCAAAAAACCCAGTCTGAAGCGCTCGCCAATATGCAACATACTGGGAAAAAATTCCTTCTTGACCCCAGAATGGCAGTCAGATTTCTCCTTGGATCAAGAAGCTTTTACCCACATATTAAATATTATAACCCTTAATATTCTGTGTCTGCAGGAAGTCATCCACTAATCCATTAATAGAATTTTAATATTCTGTAACAGACTGTTTTATAATTTTTTTTATAGGACTTATTTTTATTATTTCCACACATCTTCATGCATTTTGTTTGGTTTAAACGATTTTTACGTTCTTTTTTTTTCTGCAGTTCGCCGGTCAGTTCGCCGATCTTTGTGGTGTTCGGTAAGCTGATCGGAGGACAACGGCGGCATTTGGCGGTCTGTTTGGCGGTCTTTTCGGTGACTCCTTGTTCGGCACGCGTTGGGGACCCTGCGGTGAATAGTGAATTCACCATAGGGTCAGCGAACTGAAATCGCAGAAGCGCACCCTAGTGCGCCGAACGAGAAAGTACCGAAATTTCAGTGCTTTCTGAATAATTCCTTCAGTGAGGGAGCCCCATGATTCCTGTTCCCCAATTAGCAATTATCATCTCACACGTAACACAGACACACAATCAAATGTGATTATATTAATACATATGTATGTGGATTTTTGTGAAGATATTTGATAAATCCTATATATTTTGTGACTAAACAGGGAAACATATGGTTGAACACTGAGTATAAGTTTTATAGTATATGGGACCAACGCAAACTCAGTTCCCTCTGTAAAAAATAGGGGCGGAACTGCATTCCCTTCGACTTGACCCCTGAGAAAGCTGGGGCATATCACGTGACTGCTGGGAAGCCGTGTGCTCCAGCGAGTGCCCAGCCAATTCAGTGGTTGAGAGGGAGAGGAGGTGGGACCAAATCGGTGCCTGCTTCCTGTACCCAGTTCCTGAAGCTCAGGCCAGCAATCACTGACCAGAGCTTTAACGAGGAACTAAGACCAAGCTTTTGGAAGCCCCCTGGAGGAGGATGCTCAGAGCACAGTACGCAGTGTATCCCTTTAAGCACATTATTTTATTCAATGTCGGCATATACAATTTATTTTCAAAAGACGGTTTTATAAATAGAGGTGTGATATTCTGTCACATATTACGTGATAACAGTTTGAGTCGTAAAATTATACAAGATCACATAACTCACTGCGGTCCAATTTTCCATTTTTACTAGCATTAACAGATCTAAAATATCCATCCATTGAGACCAGACCTCATAAAGGTTATCGCAGTCTTTTGTAGTATAATATAATAAAATGTAATACAATGCAAAAATAATTATAGAAGAAGTCTTTGATCTCATTCAGCAGTTTTGCGTGTCGCAATTTAATCGCGTTTTTCTGTTCACTGGAATAATACCTTTTCTAATCAAGCAACGCATACTAATTATCCAGGCACAATAAGGGAGGTGCCAAGGATAGAAATAAGGCTATCAAGATTATATGTTAACGTTAATAATTTAATTAGCTCAACCTAAATAATATTTAATGATAGAATAAATCTAAGGCTGGAACCTCATTATTTTAAATTAAGTTTTCCTAGAATCTAAAAGCCGGCACGTAGTAATGACTTTCTTTCTCATTTTACACATTTATCATTTTTTCCCATTAAATTTTAACCCATATGGATTTACCATTAGTGGAAGTGATACTTTTGCCAGTGAAAGTAATTAATTTGTATTTATTTACAGTGAAACTATCATTTATAGGATACTGTACATGGGTGACAGCCTCTTATCCAAGAAATAGCAAGTTTACCTTTTCTATACAGCAGTTAAATGTATACATTGCCCTGATTAACCCACCAGAATTGAGTGGTACCCGGACTCCTGGATACCCCGACTGGGTATCTCCGCCAAGAGGTGCTTCCTATGTTATGGACCTCCAAATTGCTTCATAGGATACCCCAATAACCAGACAGAAGCGATTTTGGGAGCAGAAAAACAAAGACAGATTTATTCAAACTTGGACAGACACTTTTAACAACTCTTAGGTACAATCCCTCTTGATGCATAAAAACACACAAGCCACTCCCTGAAGAAAGGGCAGGGAAACCCAGACTGGGAAATTCCCAGAAATGCCTCACTCAGGCACTTCATATCAGTTATCTTTAGTTAGCTGGGTGGTCAGACAGTGAACAGATGTACATTGAAAAACCAAATATATTTAGAAGGTGTCACGGATCCCCCTGATTACTATAGTGTTGGTCCCTATACGCAGGTCTCTCTCTAACCTTCCGATCCTTAGAGTGGTCGGCACGTCTAGACAGACTACTAGGATGGCAGTACAGAGCACATACAAAAAGAGACGTCACGAATCCCTCTACTCTCTGACTAGTAGTCCTTGAGACAGGACACTCTCTACCTTTCCGATCCTTAGAATGGTCGGCACGTCTAGACAGATTGATAGGATGGCAGTACAGAGCACATACAAAATACAAGGGGTGGTCTGATGTGCTTAGGGTGCCACACAGACTGACCTCCGTACCAGAATAGAGGAGTGATACAAATGCCAGGGGTCAATACACGGAATGGTTCGTTCGCCAAAGCCAGGGGTCAATACACAGAATAGTCGTTTTGCCAATGCCAGGGGTCGATACACAGAATAGTCGTTTTGCCAATGCCAGGGGTCGATACACAGAATAGTCGTTTTGCCAATGCCAGGGGTCGATACACAGAATAGTCGTTTTGCCAATGCCAGGGTCGATACACAGAATAGTCGTTTTGCCAATGCCAGGGGTCGATACACAGAATAGTCGTTTTGCCAATGCCAGGGGTCGATACACAGAATAATTCTTAGCCAGAAACGCACAAGAGCTCTGCGGGAAGTAACTACCACGTCAGGGCACTGCATAGTGGAGAAGCTGGGTTTTAAACCCGGCGGGTCCGCGTCATCACGCGAGGCCCCGCCTCCCGGCGTCCCACGTGTGCGGAAGCGACCGGCGCTATTTACTCGGCGCCTGGCCAGCGAGCAGCGAGGACGCTGCTGCCAGGCGCCGCCGGAACGGGGGTACGTGACAGAACCCCCCCTCAACGGGCGGCCACTGGACGACCCCCAGGGGCATGGGGATGAGCCAAATAGAAGGCCTTCACTAACCGAGGGGCATGGACCTCGGCAGCCGGAAGCCAGGAGCGATCCTCAGGACCGTAGCCCACCCAGTCAACCAAGTAGTACAGGCCCCCCCTAGACCTCCTGGCGTCCAGAATGGCCTGCACCTCAAACTCCTCTTCGCCCTCCACAGAGACAGGAGGCGGAGGAGCACGGACCCTGGAGTAACGATTACACAACAGTGGCTTCAACAGACTCACGTGGAAAACGTTGTGTATCCTGATATGGGGGCAGTGCCAAGGCATAGGAAACCGGGCTGAGTCGCCGCAGTATTTGTAAGGGCCTATGTATCTGGGGGCTAGTTTCATCGATGGTACTAAGAGCTTAACGTTCCGCGAAGAAAGCCAAACCCTGTCCCCGACTTGATACACAGGTGCTGGTCCCCTACGTCTATCGGCCTTCGTTTTCTGGACAATACTGCTCCTCTCCAGTGCCTGTTTAACCCTCCCCCAGGTCTCAGTCAATGACGCCAAGTGCTCATCCAGAGCAGGAATCGCGGTATCAGGAAATGCAGTGGGAAGCACGGGAGGATCAAATCCGTAAACCGTGAAGAAAGGGGAATGACCACTGGCTTCACTCACGGCACTGTTTAGGGCATACTCGGCCCAAGGTATCAGGTCTGACCAATTATCCTGTCGTTCAGATATGAAACACCTGAGATACTTCTCAACATTTTGATTGGCCCTTTCTGCTGCTCCGTTCGTTGGGGGTGATAGGCCGAGGAGAAGGACAGGTCTATTCCCACATTCTTGCAGAACCCCCTCCAGAATCTGGAGACAAACTGGGTCCCCCTATCAGAAACAATCCCAAGAGGGATACCGTGTATGCGGACCACATTGGCGATGAAAATGGGCACCAGCTCGGCTGCTGACGGTAGTTTCCTAAGAGGAACATAGTGACCCATTTTGGAAAAGCGATCTATAATCGTGAGTATAACAGTATTCCCTTTGGACTCGGGTAACTCTACTATAAAATCCATGGCTATCTGCGACCATGGTCGTTCGGGGATAGGCAGGGGCTGGAGTAAACCAATGGGCGCTGTCTTAGGACTCTTATTTCTTGTGCATACCTCGCACACGGCTACGTAATCTTTAATATCCGGCGCATCGTGGGCCACCATAGCAGTTTTCGGATGCTAGCCACTGTTTTGGTGATCCCCATGTGCCCAGAGGTTTTATTGTCATGGTAAATCTTAAGGACTTCTTCTCTTTCCTTCTCAGGTACAAAGAGCTTCGCGGGAGGCCTCCCCCCGGAGCCTTATCTTGCACAGTCTGCAATCGGATCATCAGAGGGGACGAGACACTAATCGTGGTAGAGGCTATAATCCTCTCCTGAGGTACAATGGGATGTTGATCCTGAATGTTATGTTCATAGGATTCATACTGTCTAGATAACGCATCTGCTTTAATGTTTCTTGACCCAGGTCTATACGTGAGGACGAAATTAAAACTTGAAAGAAACAAAGACCATCTCGCTTGTCTGGCGTTCAATCGTTTCGCGTCTCCAATGTACGTGAGATTCTTATGATCGGTTATGATAACGATTGGGTCTGTAGATCCCTCTAATAAGTATCTCCACTCTGCCAAGGCTGCAATAACTGCTAACAACTCTCTATTACCGATATCATAGTTTCTCTCGGCCGGAGACAACTTCCGGGAATAGAAACCGCATGGATGCAAAGGTTTATCGGGTGCCCGCCTTTGGGACAAGACTGCTCCAAGACCGAGTTCGGAGGCGTCAACCTCGAGTTGGAAGGGCAGAGCTGGATCAGGATGTCGGAGAACAGGGGCAGTCGTGAATGCCTGTTTGAGGGCCTCGAAGGCTTGCCTGGCCTGGGGTGTCCACTTCTGATTTCCCACCCCTTTCTTAGTCATGGCCGTGAGAGGAGCTACCAAGGCCGAAAAGTCTTTAATGAACCTTCGGTAATAGTTGGTAAAACCTAGAAACCTCTGGATGGCTTTAAGCCCTTGGGGTAGGGCCAGTCGAGGATTGCCGACAATTTACCCGGATCCATCTGAAACCCCTCAGGGGTTATGATATACCCAAGGAAGTGCACCATCTCTATATCAAATAGGCACTTTTCTAATTTGCAGTATAACCCGGCCTTCAATAGTCTCCTTAACACTTGTTGCACATGGGCGTGATGGGTCTCCTTATCTGGAGAGTATATCAGGATGTCATCGAGATACACTATGACGAATGTTTGCAGAAAATCCCTTAGGGTGTCATTTATGAGATCCTGAAACACAGCTGGCGCGTTACATAACCCAAAGGGCATTACCAGGTATTCGTAATGCCCGCTACGCGTATTAAAAGCCGTCTTCCACTCGTGCCCCTTTTTCACCCTTATCAGATTGTAGGCTCCGCGTAAATCGAGCTTCGTGTATATACGGGCCCCTTTCAGTCGGTCGACAAACTCTGTTATAAGGGGTATGGGATATGCATTTCTTATGGTTATTCTGTTTAAACCTCTATAATCTATGCATGGTCGCAAGTCTCCCTCTTTCTTGGAGACGAAAAAAGAAACCAGCTCCTGCTGGGGAGGAGGACCGTCTAATGAATCCACGCTCAAGATTCTCTTTTATATATTCCTCCATAATATCGTTCTCCTTTTGCGACAAGGGGTATACATGTCCTCTGGGAGGCATAGTACGGGGAGTAACTCTATGGCACAGTCATACGGGCGATGTGGTGGTAAAACCTCAGTCCTGGCCTTCGAAAAAACCTCTTTTAATGCCTGATAACAGTCAGGGACTACTGTGGATAAAGGAGGTGCTGTGGCGATATTAAGGCTACCAATAACAGTGACCCTGCCCATACATTTCGACTGACAACTGGGACCCCAACATTTTATGTCTCTCTGGACCCAATCAATCACCGGGTTATGCTCAGTCAACCATGGAAACCCTAGGACGACGGGGCATGAGGGAGAGTCAATAATCTGGAATCGTATGGTTTCCCGGTGCAAAACTCCTGTTTTCATGCATACCTCTATAGTGTCGTGGGTGATATGGGGACATGACAAGGGTTTCCCGTCTATGGCCTCCACCATTAGAGGTCTTTCTTTGAGAACTAGAGGCATGAGGTTCTTGGAGGCAAACACTCTATCCATAAAGTTACCTGAGGCTCCAGAGTCTAGGAACGCCTCAGTCTCGAGGTGCACCCCCCCCCAGGTTAAGGAGATGGGCACCAGAATCCGGGTTTTTTTTTTTTTCGTTATCAACAAAGGAGGCATAGAGTGAACCGATTACCTAGCTAGTAGGTGTTCTCTGGCCCGGCTTGCCAGTGTCACCCCTGCCACCCCTGGGTCTTTGAGGACATTGAAGACGAAAATGCCCTGCCCCGGCACAGTAAAAACAGAGCCCCCTTTCCCTTCTGTGAGCTCTCTCAGCCTCCGAAATACCTGTTCTACCTATCTGCATGGGTTCCACGACCGATAGATCGGTTCTTTCTGGCTCTGGAGTACCTGACGTACTGGTGTGTCTGGGTACTAAGGGTAAAGGAGGCAAAACCCTTCTGGGTCTGTCTCTAGAATGCCTCCTGTCCCTAATTTGGTCGTCCATGGCAATACAGAAATCAACCAAATGGTCCAGATGTTCGGGCAACTTCAAGGGAGCCAGCTCAAACATCAAAGCCTCGTTCAGGCCTTCGGTAAACGCCAAGGCTAAAACGTCGTTAGGCCAGTGTACCTCAGAAGTCAAGGTCTTAAATTCTATGGCATAGTCAGAGACTCTCCTATTACCTTGCTTAATGTGGAATAAGGACCTGCCTGCATTGGTGGCCCTTCTAGAGGGGTCAAACGTACGTTTTAGTTCAGAGGTAAAGCCCTCATAGTCATATATGATGGGCTTTTTGTTTTCCCACAATGGTGTGGCCCACAGTAACGCTTTATCAGTTAAATGGTTAATTAGGTAGCCTACTTTGGCTTTATCGGATACACAGGACCCCGGATTGTTCTCGAATAGAATCTCCAGTTGGGTCAAAAAACCCCGACACAAGTTAGGCGTACCATCATAGCGTACGGGTGCCTTCATACTGAGCCTACACCCCTCGGGTGAGGCCGAACTGGCCCTAGGCAATACTGGTTCTGGAGGACTTGCAGTACCAGCAGTGGATCGATTCAACAGGGTTTGCAGAGCAAGAGCAATCTGGTCCATCCTGTGGTCCTGCTCTTCTTGTCGGGCTGCAATTCTTGTTAACTGAGAAGAGAGGTCTGCGGGATCCATTGGCCCTGACGTAATGTCACGGATCCCCCTGATTACTATAGTGTTGGTCCCTATACGCAGGTCTCTCTCTAACCTTCCGATCCTTAGAGTGGTCGGCACGTCTAGACAGACTACTAGGATGGCAGTACAGAGCACATACAAAAAGAGACGTCACGAATCCCTCTACTCTCTGACTAGTAGTCCCTTGAGACAGGACACTCTCTACCCTTCCGATCCTTAGAATGGTCGGCACGTCTAGACAGATTGATAGGATGGCAGTACAGAGCACATACAAAATACAAGGGGTGGTCTGATGTGCTTAGGGTGCCACACAGACTGACCTCCGTACCAGAATAGAGGAGTGATACAAATGCCAGGGGTCAATACACGGAATGGTTCGTTCGCCAAAGCCAGGGGTCAATACACAGAATAGTCGTTTTGCCAATGCCAGGGGTCGATACACAGAATAGTCGTTTTGCCAATGCCAGGGTCGATACACAGAATAGTCGTTTTGCCAATGCCAGGGGTCGATACACAGAATAGTCGTTTTGCCAATGCCAGGGGTCGATACACAGAATAGTCGTTTTGCCAATGCCAGGGGTCGATACACAGAATAGTCGTTTTGCCAATGCCAGGGGTCGATACACAGAATAATTCTTAGCCAGAAACGCACAAGAGCTCTGCGGGAAGTAACTACCACGTCAGGGCACTGGCATAGTGGAGAAGCTGGGTTTTAAACCCGGCGGGTCCGCGTCATCACGCGAGGCCCCGCCTCCCGGCGTCCCACGTGTGCGGAAGCGACCGGCGCTATTTACTCGGCGCCTGGCCAGCGAGCAGCGAGGACGCTGCTGCCAGGCGCCGCCGGAACGGGGGTACGTGACAGAAGGTCCACCAGCTCCAGATTCCCTAATAGTCTGGGTGGGATATGTCTCTTTTTAATGTAAAACGTCAGTTTCCACTTAGCAAAGGTATCCGAAAACAGCTCCACAGACCCGGCTACCTTCTGTGCCCTTACCGGGCCAACCCCCCAGCACCCACAACCAAACCGCTCTCCGAGGAATAAAGCCCCTGCATCCTTGGGTCTGCCACAGAGCCTAAGGGCCTGATTCCAACCGGGACGATAAGCTACATCTGGAAGCGTTAGTGAAAATTGCCCCGGACATTAGCTTAAAACCGTCTCGAGCTATCACAAGCGAGACGTAAGCCCTGCTTGCGATTCGGTTGTTGTGTGAGCTTACTATAAATTCACATCTCATATACTTTGTATTGGAGACGTGAATTTGCATCTGCCTAGAGGAGAACGAGCTATGCCTGCGCAGTGTGTCCTCCTCTGAACAAGATGGTATTCAGAAGGGATGTGTGTTTCGTTTCGTACCGATTTGTTTTTCTCAATAAATGGGCCGATTCGCTGCTTCGGATTCGTCCGATGTTCCGAACCGGACTGGCAACAAAATACACACCATCCGAAATATTTCCCGATACGAAGCGAAAAAATTTCGTTATTTCATATGGACATGAAATTTGTAAAATCGCAAGTCATTTTCGTTCTATTCGCGATTTTGGTTCCGTTTCGGACAACGTATTTTCGTATCGTTTCGAGTCTGTCTCGGTTCCGTTGCTGATTTCGTAATTTCGTGTCGTCCGTCACTTTTTTCACTTGTTCCAGTGCAAAATTCCTGTTTTTATTAAATATATCTTAAAGCATTTATTAATTTCACTTACAGCAAGAAATGTCTGCCTTTATTTATTTGTTAGAATTATTTTTGCATTTTTCAGGAATTTTTGGGTTGATATTTAGAGTTCTACTTCTTCCTAACTTATTTTAAATGTATAACGAGTTCTGTTTATTTCTTTGCAGAACACATACAGCTGGATTATCTTCTCACAGTCCGTCCGTATGTTTTCTGTTCGCCAATGAATTTTGATACAATACATTTTGTCAGTATTAGTACCATGGATAGTAACAAGCCTGCCGTTATCCATGGTGCTGATATGAAGAAATAGATCGATAATATGTGTTTCTCCATTGGTGACTGTCCATGGTTCTGACTCAGATCAGAACCATGGACAGTCGCCGATGGTGAAACACATATTATCGATCTATTTCTTCATATCGGCACCATAGATAACGACAGGCTTGTTACTATCAAATAGTACTGATACTGACAACATGTATTGTATCAAAAGTCATTGCTGGACGGACTGTGAGAAGATAATCCAGCTGTATGTGTTGTGCAAACAAAAAAACAGACCTCGTTATACATTTAAAATAAGTTAGGAAGAACCCTAAATATTAACCGAAGATTTCCCGAAAAATTCAAAAATAATCCTAAAAAATAAATAAAAGAAATGGCTGTTTGCTGCAATTGAAAATAAAATAAACGGTTTTAGAAATATTTAATAAACGCTTAAAAACTGGGATTTGTTTTAACATTTAATGCAATTTCTTCATAAGAAAAAAAGGATCTTTCATAAAAAAACGATACGTCCAAAGGAACGATTCGGCAGGATTACTGTATCGATCGAAATAGTGGAGCATCCGAAATACCATACATCTACAGTCAAAACGAAAATCCGAGGATGGACCCTTTGAAACCAAGAGAACAGACGATCCGAAAGACCAAAATTCCCTGATTTCATGAAAAAAAAAAAAAAAAATCGATACAAAACACCGAGCCAAGACGAAAATGGGTCGAAACAAAAACAAAGAAAAAGGGCCTGAAAAAAAATGGCGTGGACATCTCTAGTATTCAGTAACTGAATACCAACTTTTAAATGCTGGTGTTAAGTGATTTTGCTTTTTCAAAGTCACTTAATACCCAACTCTAAATATCCCAATAAATCCCATTCGCACATGTGATCCCACAGTGCAGAGGGCGGAGTGATCCACCGTTTCTTCTAGCTACGATCAGCATGAGAATGGTAACAAATGGCTCCCATGTCCCTCTGCAAAGGGGCGGATTCAGGGTGGCAACGGGGCAATTCTCTCCCCCCCGAGAAAATCGCCGCTGGTGTTCTTCTCCCAGTCCCTACGAGGAGGCGAGCGGCCGCTGACAGGATGCAGCTTGGCCGCTCGCCTGCGATGAGAATCACCTGACCAGCGCGAGTGCGGCTGCGTGGCTGGTCAGATGGTTCCCAGCGAGCGGCCAGCTGCATCATGTCAGCGACCTCTCGCCTCCTCGTAGGGACTGGGGGAAGAATGCCGGCGGAGCCTGGGGCCAGCAAAGGTGAGAGCTGGGGGCAAACATACTCATGTGAGCTGGTGGCAACTATACCCATGTGAGCTGGGGGCAATATATATATCCATGTGAGCTGGGGCAAATATATCCATGTGAGCTGGGGGCAAATATATCCATGTGAGCTGGGGCAATATATATCCATGTGAGATGGGGGCAATGTATATATCCATGTGAGCTGGGGCAATATATATCCATGTGAGCTGGGGGCAATATATATCCATGTGAGCTGGGGGCAATATATATCCATGTGAGCTGGGGGCAATATAGATATCCATGTGAGCTTGTGAGCTGGGGGCAATATAGATATATCCATGTGAGCTGGGGGCAAATACTATATATCTGCCTGTCACTGCGAACCCAACACCAGCTCTTGGCCAAAACTGGTAGAATGCCCCCCGAAACCTGTGTCTAGATCCGCCCCTGCCTCCGCATCTTCTTCCATCAGCCCCTGCACATTCGAGCTTGCGCAGGACTCTGCCTGCAGAATCCTATGGACTCAAGGTGCTGGTGCTCGCAGTAGTGCTTTGCGCCGCTGTAAGTATAGACTTGCAACCGAGAATTCTTCCGTGCCCAGACGCGCATATCGCGTCTGGGATGGAATAGCATCCGTAACAGGAAGACAGTAAGGGAAATCTGCACGCACAGACTTTCTCCCTTACTATCTCCCTGTTTGCGCCTCGGATAGAATCAGGCCCTAAATCTTTACACACACTCATTGTAAGATGTTGACCCCCTTTCCAATAGAAAAGTAAGATTGTCATGTGCTAGCTTCTTAGAGAGATACTTTATTGTTTGATTAATCCCTGCCAATGTATATTACCCATGGGTAATTGTTCAGGGAGATACAAATATTATAATTACCGTAAAATACATTTTCAGAAGGTCTCAATTACAGAGCTCAGGCAGAACAACGATTCAATTACTGAACACTAAGTTCCAGCAGGGACTCATCATTTCTCGTCCATCAACTAGAGTGGAGTTAAGGAATCCATTCAAGGAAATTAGAAATATTTGTGCCCCTCTTCTTTGGATCTTGATATATTCTTAAGTAAAGTCATAACAATGTGAGGCGAGCAAGTTTCATGACAGCAACATGTTTGGAAAAGATGAGGAGAGCACAAGATGGAGAGTTATTGGGATAGATGCCTTAAAGCTGAGACTCATTGGAATTGTAGGTCAAAACCATCTGGAGGGCCAAGGTTGTTGACCCGTGCGCAGTGGCGTCGTAACGTGGGGGCGGTGGGTGCGGCCCGCACCAGGTGACACCCGCCTTTAGGGTGACACCGTCACCCTAAGGGCGGGTGTCTCACCCACCGCCCGCCACCGCCCGCCACCGCCGCGTATTCGCTCCGTGCGAGCGTCCGAAGCACGCAGCTTCGGCGCTCGCCTGGAGGAAATACGTCACCAGCCAATCGCGGCTGGTCACGTGGCTCCCCCAGACGAGCGCCCAAGCTGCGTGCCGCCGGACGCTCAGAAGGAGCGAAAAACGCGGCGGAGAGGTGCTGCCTGGGTCGCTATCCATGTGCTGGGACCAGGACCAGGAGGTGAGCTGGGGCAAATCCATGAGCTGCTGGGGCAAATCCATGGGGGCCTGGGGCATATCCATGAGGAGCTGGGGCAAATCCATAAGCTGCTGGGGCAAATCTATGAGGTGCTGGGGCATATCCATGAGCTGCTGGGGCCTGGGGCAAATCCACGAGGAGCTGGGGCAAATCCATGGGGGCCTGGGGCATATCCATGAGGAGCTGGGGCAAATCCATAACCTGCTGGGGCAAATCCATGAGGTGCTGGGGCATATCCATGAGCTGCTGGGGCAAATCCATGAGGAGCTGGGGCAAATCCATGGGGGCCTGGGGCATATCCATGAGGAGCTGGGGCAAATCCATGAGGTGCTGGGGCAAATCCATGAGGTGCTGGGGCAAATCCATGAGGAGCTGGGGCAAATCCATGGGGGCCTGGGGCATATCCATGAGGAGCTGGGGCAAATCCATAACCTGCTGGGGCAAATCCATGAGGTGCTGGGGCATATCCATGAGCTGCTGGGGCAAATCCATGAGGAGCTGGGGCAAATCCATGGGGGCCTGGGGCATATCCATGAGGAGCTGGGGCAAATCCATGAGGTGCTGGGGCAAATCCATGAGGTGCTGGGGCATATCCATGAGGTGCTGGGGCAAATCCATGAGGAGCTGGGGCAAATCCATGGGGGCCTGGGGTATATCCATGAGGAGCTGGGGCAAATCCATGAGGTGCTGGGGCAAATCCATGAGGTGCTGGGGCATATCCATGAGGAGCTGGGGCAAATCCATGAGGTGCTGGGACATATCCATGAGGTGCTGGGGCATATCCATGAGGAGCTGGGGCAAATCCATGAGGTGCTGGGGCAAATCCATGAGGAGCTGGGGCATATCCATGAGGAGCTGGGGCAAATCCATGAGGTGCTGGGGCATATCCATGAGGTGCTGGGGCATATCCATGAGGAGCTGGGGCATATCAATGAGCTGGGGCATATCCATGAGCTGCTGGGGCATATCCATGAGCTGCTGGGGCAGTATATCCATGAGCTGCTGGGGCAGTATATCCATGAGCTGCTGGGGCAGTATATCCATGAGCTGCTGGGGCAAATCCATGAGAGCAGCTGGAGCATTATCAATGAGAGCAGCTGGGGCAGTATATACATGAGAGGAGCTGGGGCAATATCCATGAGAGGAGCTGGGGCATATCCATGAGAGCTGGGGCAATATCCATGTGTGAGCTGGTCTGGGGCAATATATCCATGTGTGAGCTGGTCTGGGGCAATATATCCATGTGTGAGCTGGTCTGGGGCAATATATCCATGTGTGAGCTGGTCTGGGGCAATATATCTATGTGTGAGCTGAGGCGCAATATATCCATATGTGAGCTGAGGCGCAATATATCCATATGTGAGCTGGGGCAATATATATCCATGGGTGAGCTGCTGGGGGCAATATATATCCAGAGCTGCTGGGGGCAATATATATCCATGTGTGCTTTCACTGCCTTCGAACAGGCAACGTACTTGCTGGCAGTTGGCAAAAAGTTGTGTGAGCATATGAGAGAGCTCCACAGCAATAAACCTCACAGTAATGTGCGCTGTGTGTATGAGCATTCAGTGTTATATGGGAGTACTGATTTAGGAGTAAGAGTAGTTAAAAAAAAAAAATCTGAAAAACTCGGGGGGGGGGGGGGGTGACACCATAAATTACCGCACCGGGTGACACCGACCCTAGTGACGCCACTGCCCGTGCGTTACAGCATTAGATAAGAAAGCAGGAGAACTGGGTGATTGCGGAGTGAATTAAAGGGACACTCTACAAAAGCTAAGTGGTTAGGATGGGTTAAGTGGCCAGGATGTGTAGAGTCCTCACCAAGTCACCCCTCGTCCCTCCCTCTCCGATCTGATGAAATCGCTGGGTGACGTGGAGGAGTTTCCTCCTTCCACACTAGCGTCACAGCTGCCGGGATTTTGGATTTCCCGGCTGACAGTCACCAGTGATGCAGGCATGCTCTGCAATAGCAAATGTTCTGAGAGTAACAGATGATGGATTTGTTCTGCGCATGTGCGCACATCTCTGATCAATCATTCTGCACAGGTACTACCGAACTTGCGTACGTAGACAATAGAAGACCGTAGCGAAAAGCAGTTTGAGCTTCCTACGCTATACAATTTGCGTGAGAACACAAATGGCGTAGAAAAGCTGCAAGGACTTCCAGATATGGTAGCGCATGAGCTGAAGAGGAGGAGCTGTGTGCGTCGAGAGACAAAAAGTGAATAAACTCACCCAAGATAATAATAAAAAAGAGGGCAGAGGCCGTCAGCAGCATCTGCTCAATTATTTCAGAGGTAAACGGGGGGGGGGGGGGGTTCAATCAAGTATTCCTCTAGGATAAGTAAGCAGGGGGCTATTATGTTTAGCACAGTCGGAGTAGATGAACCTGACTAAGCAAACTTGAGACACACTGGTCTATCAACTTCGAAACACAGCACAACAGTATGCGCTCAAAGAATGTCTTCGTGAGCCACGACACTTAGAATATTAGTTCAAATGGTAAAACACTGGCTTAGCATTATGTCTTCTTTCTACTCAGAATCAATGGCATTATGGACGAGTGACTGACTGTGCCGAATTCAAATGATTTTATATGAATAATCTCCAGATTGTCAAGGTTATTCAAAGAGAATCGAAAAGCCACCGCATGTTCGGTGACTTTTCGTTCTCTTCAATTCGGTGCGATTTGGCGATCCCATTTCGTCGACCCTGCGGTGTATTCAGTAAGCACCACAGGGTCCCCGAATTGTAGGGAAAGGTCGCCGCAAACCCGCCGAAAACTCACCGTAAAACAAGGGCGAACGCACACCGAAACCTGCAAAAACATCTGGATTAACCCGCCAAAAACACCGGAAAAACCCGAACAGGAGCCGATCACACGTAGCACAGCCGCCGGAAACAGCTGACGCCGCAGACAAATGCAGTGAATAAATTAAAAAAACAGTTCGCTTGAATGTTTGAAAAGTGAAAAGCTGTTTGCAAAGAAACTACTGAGCGAAAATGTCTGAAATTTACATATGAGGTCGAGGGAATGATAATAAAAAGGGCTGTTACAGAAAAAATAAGTAAAATTTAATTAATTGGTTTTTTTTTTAAGAAAACAAAATCCCGAAAAATGCTTAAAATATCCTAAAAAAATCTATAAATAAAGAGACTCTTTACTGCACAATAGTATAATGAACGGTTTATTAGATATTGAATTAAAACGGGGATATTTTTATTGAAGCCTATGGGATTCGCCTGAATAAGCCTGCCGAATTAAACCACCGAATGACAGGGCATTTCGGGAACCTTTCACTGCTGGTTTTTGTTCTCTGAATAGACGAAGCATTGCTTCTCTATGGGGATTTCACTGCCCTCGAACAGGCACCGAATGTGCAGGCAATTCACCAGGATTTGGCGAATTGCCTGCTCTCTGGATAGCTCTGGATAGCCGAATGGCCAAGAAAGGTAACCGAACACTGATTTTCAGCATTCTGTTCCCTTTCGGGAGCCGTTCGGATCTATTTGAATAACGCTGTGTGTATAATAACACTAACGTGTGAATGAGGAGTGCCTTAGCATTTACTTTATGTTAATACGACTTACCACTTGTCATCTTAAAGTGGTCCTCAGGTCCAGCTTTGCAGATATGTGAAGCACAGCACAGGTGATATGATTTGCTGCTCAGTGATTGCAGGATTCAGTCTGCATTTCCCCAAGGTGATCTTTAAAACCTGGCCTGTTAGGGGTACTTGATGACCGAGGTTGGGAAACACTGCAATAAAGTATAAGCATGAAAAACTAATATTTGTGTAATTATAAAATACTCTTATAGCTGCTAGTTTAAGATTCCAAATCCATTAAAAATCTTGACCATTATGAGACTTGACCTACATTTGTTTTGTCTGTAGCACAGGTGGCTTCATATCGACAGCAGGGGGTCACGGGGACAATTTCCTTACCCCAAAACTAATATTAAAAATGTATTGCTATATTTGCTGGCCAAAGCAAAAACCAATGACTCATCCGCAGTTCATGCTCATAAACTACAGGAAGTGATACATTATCTCATTTCTTTTATTCTATTTCACAATAAATTGTCGTTTTATGCTAATTCATCCGTACGCGTTTCAAACCTCCTATTAACCTCCCCAATATATTGGCTTATGAAAAAAACATATATAATCTGTATCATTAGTTACAGCCAAATTAAGTTATATGAGACATGGCATATCTCTTTAAAGTGATTTATTAAATTTGGACCGAGGCACAGTGTGTCTCCTTTATTCTTCCTTTAGGTTTCAGTAGTCTTGTTTTCTTTTGGGATAACTCAGATTTTAGGATATACAGGGATCTTTATTTAGGCATTTTGGGGGTTGCCTTTTTTTGAGTTTGCCAACAAAATTGCCCAAACTTTATCATTTACTAGAAAAGAAACTGGTCCCTATTCCAATTCAGAAGTTATGATTAACATTATTAATGTTAAGTATTACGGCCTCATACAATTCCACAATGTAGAGCAGCATTCCCATGGTGCAAGGCCAGGCAGGTGCCACCACGATCAATGGAGCAACCACCTTCAAGACATCCAAAGAACGAAAGAAGAACTGAACTGGGCACTCAACCTCATTTTCAGACAGATTTAATAGACAACACAACTACAGCACTGCAATGTTTCGGCACAAAGCCTTTGTCAAGCTTGGCAAAGACATTTTGCCGAAACTTTGTTGCGCTGTAGTTGATTGTCTAAGCCATTCGGAGAAAGAAAAAGAAAGCTATTTTTATTGGGTATGCGGACCACTCTCTTATCTTCTGGGATCAGCACTCTTTTGCTGAAGATGCTCTTTCTTTGATGCTTCAAACCATAGATGGGATGTGTTAATTGGCCAAACTGAAGTGGCAATGAAAAGACCGTCAACAATACACTGGAGTGTTCACAAGCAGTGAGGCCACTTAAAGAAAGGTTCAGTACAATTATTATTATTTTTTTATTATTATACTCATTTATATAGCGCCAGCATTTTCCGTGGCGCTGAACAATGGGCACAATATAGACAGAGTTACAATACTACATTGAGGCAGACAGCATTGTGTGTGGCAAAATGGCCTTGTCTGACCCCAGCCTAGGGGTTTATGTCTCAACAAGGTGGTGACAAGGCTAGAGGCAATAAGACTTTTTCTGCACAAGGTTTGCAATCACCTAGGGGAAAATGTGCATAAACATGGCCGACTAGTATCAGAAAAATATGGAATTGCAGTTGACAGATGAGCCAGGTTCACAAAGAATTTGGCAGGTGACGAGCAATGCCAGACTCTCGAGTCTGCAAGAAAAAACTAAGAGGGTGATGCCAGACTGCATTGATCGCTTTCAATTTGAACTCCAAATCAGATCAAGAACTATCAAGGACATGTCGGCCATGTTTGAGGCTGTTCAATCGAAGTCTCATATCTGCCGCTGAAGAAGAGTTTAATGTGCCCATTCCAAAGCTAACCACTTGATAAGGTGAGGTATCTGAGAGTGAGCTTTTACTAGAAACACAAGAATGAGAAGGCAACTAAACGCAGCAAAGATTGATCTGGAGGAAGTCAAAGATTGACCAGCATTAGAGATATTGACGTTCACAGCTGAATTGGACTTCATAGAATCTCTCCCAATCCTTCCACTAAAGCATTCAATTATTTCTGTTGATCTCTGTATGTGTCTTCATGTGAGAGCAGCTGTTCGTAGCAGAAACATAAAAAGAGCTGTCTACCATGCGACAGTCGGGGCTTTCCAAACTTGTGATATTATCTACGGAAAGTGAGGCAGTGAATTCAATGAAGTGATTCAAAAGTTTGAAACATAGGAAAGCAAAGCTCTTATTTTGGTGAAGAGGATCTCTAACAGGGTTATTCAAAGAGATTCGAAATGTCACTGCACGTTTGGTGACTTTTAGTTCCCCGCACTTCAGGGTGATTCGGCCATTCCTAGTTCGCCAACCCTGCGGTATATTCAGCAAGCACCGCAGGGCTCCTGTAGTGCAGGGAATACTCGCCGCAAACCCGCAGAACACTCACCAAATACTCACCGAAAACCTGCAGAAACCGCTGCAAAAACCCAAGCCGAACACGGCAGAAAAATCCGACAGGCAGACAAACGTGGTGGGGAAAAAAAAATCATTTCGGTTGAAAGTTTGAAATTTGAAACACTGTTTGCAAAAAAAACTACTGAATGAAAATGTCTGGAATTCAAATATAAGATCCAATTAATGATAATAAGGTCTGTTGCAGAAAAATTTTACGATTAGAAAAAAAAGAAATCCTCAAAAATGCCTAAAAGATCCCAAAAAAAATAATCTACAAGTAAAGAGACTTTTTACTGCAGAAAAGTTGCCGAAATGCCCTGCTGTTCGGTGGTTTCATTCGGCAGGTTTTATTCAGGCGAATCCCATAGGCTTCAATGTTAAAAAATTCCCGTTTTATTCCAATCTACGTGTCCGTCGCCACGCTGCCTCTGCGCATGCACGCGCAACCAGCGGCGGTTGGCTGCGCGCATCCAACCACCAAACAGTAATACGGTGGAGTGTCGAATGCATGCGCAACCAACATACTGCTGGCTGCGCGCGCATCAAACTGCCGCTGCCATCCCCTCCTCACTCCCAAGGCTGCTCGGTCAGTGCCCTCCCTGCGCGCTGCCACTGCACACTCCTCCCCGCCGCCGCTGCAAAGCCCGCCCTCCCCGCGCGATCACACCCTCCCTCCGGGCTGTATGCAGGAGAGGACCTGCTCAGAGGGAGCAGCAGCTCGGCCCACAGTCTGGCCAGCACGCCTGTCTGGGAGAGTGACCAGAGTTTACAATGTAAGTGGTCCCATGTGTGGCAGATTAGATCTGTATTTCTATCTATATAAGGGTCTGCCTGTGTATATGTGTCTATGTGCCTGTTTATACCTATCTCCTCCATATAGAGTCATATTCATATTTGTGTCTGACCATTTGGGAAGCGTATCCCTGTGTCCACAGCTGTTGAGGGTGAGTGCTAAAATGTAATTAAAATGGTTAGCTTTCTCCGCTGGGGGGAAGATATAACACATAGCTGTAAAATGGAATGTCTTTTGTGAACTGACATATAGTGTAGCCTGTTAGTCGCATCTTGGGATCCAGCCCGGCACCAAGATTTAGGCCCTATCTTCAAAGACAGGAAGCACATCCTTGATCCCTGGGGGGAGATGGACACCTTTGGGCAATTAAAGATTAACGACGAAGCATACTGAGCATGCTCCAGAGAGGGGAACTCTGGGATATGTAGTGCAGGAGGCTGGGCCATTTGTGGGTGAGTTTTGGAAGGACCAGGAAGTGTATAAATTCTGAAAACTGGCCATGTGCTATGGCTGATCACTTGGGGTACATTCGAAAGATGACTGATCTGTCCATGCTCCTATCTCCAGGCTCCAGGAGGCACCGATGCTAGCTTACTGATTAGTTTGTCTTAAGTAATGCTCTGTGGTTAACCTTTTTCTTTTATTTGCTGTGTGGTATGTAACTAATTGATTTATTCTAGCTATAATTTTTCCTGTAACAAATGCACTGTGATTATATATATCTTTGTTCTAGATCATAAATAAACCTAATCTATTTACGTTCTGCTGCTGGCTGATGAGATCTACGCTAACGAAGAGATTGGGAGTATTGCTATTTGCTTTAAGCTCGGTTAGATAAGAAATTGGGAGTTGTGGTTGTCGGGGACGGCAGGGATTGCGGGGTCTGCAGTCACTGTCCGAGTCTAGGGTAGGCAGATAGTGTTGTTGCTTAGCCCTGTGTCTCCCATTGCGACGCGCGTAGTGTCCATGAGGACTGGTGGCAGTGTAACTAACAGAATAGGAAAGTGAGCTCAGGGATTGTGGGAGACGTAGTCATTACCCGCTTCAAGAGAAGATTTGTACTGCGTTGCAATCTTGGGATCATTGTATCGCGCTCTGCGCCCTGTTGCGAGAGAGAAGTGAGTAGAGACAGATAGTGGGTGGCGTAACCCAGCGTCTTTCGCAGCAGCGTGCGTAGGGGTCGTGACACCATGAGTTTACAATCTAGGGGGTCCCATGGGCTTGCAATCTAAGGGGTCCCATGAGCTTACAATCTAAGTGGTCCCATGAATTTACGCTCTAAGTGGTCCCATGAGCTTACAATCTATCCCGTGAGTTTACAATCTATCCCATGAGCTTGCAATCTAAGGGGTCCCATGAGCTTGCAATCTAAGGGGTCCCATGAGTTTACAATCTATCCCATGAGTTTACAATCTAAGGGGTCCCATGAGCTTACATTCTATCCCATGAGTTTACAATCCAAGGGGTCCCATGAGTTTACAATCCAAGGGGTCCCATGAGCTTGCAATCTAAGGGGTCCCATGAGCTTACAATCTATCCCATGACTTTACAGTACTGTGTGCAGTACTGTGTGCAGTACTGGAGACCGAATCTCCAGAAGGATATAGACATCTTAGAGAGAGTTCAGAGAAGAGCTACTAAAATGGTGTACGGCTTGAAGGAGAAAAGTTACCAGGAAAGGCTTAATGATCTTAACATGTACAGCTTGGAAAAAAGACGAGACAGAGGAGATATGATAGAAACATTTAAATACGTAAAGGGAATCCACAAGGTAGAGGAAGGGAGTATATTTAAAAGGAAACAAAGTAGCAAAACAAGAGGACATAGTCTTAGATTAGAGGGGCAAAGGTTTAAAAGTAACATCAGAAAGCATTATTTTACTGAGAGGGTGGTGGATACATGGAACAGCCTTCCAGTTGAAGTGGTAGAGGCCAAAACAGTAATTGAATTTAAGCAGGCATGGGATAGGCATAAGGCTATCCTAAACAAAAGATAAATCCAGGTAAAGTATCCATGTAATTGGGCAGACTAGATGGGCCAAAAGGTTCTTATCTGCCAACATTTTTCTATGTTTCTATTTTTCTATGTTTCTAAGGGGTCCCATGAGTTTACAATCTAAATGGTCCCATTAGTTTATAATCTATCCCATGAGTTTACAATCTATCCCATGAGTTTGCAATCTAAGGGGTCCCATGAGTTTACAATCTATCCCATGAATTTACAATCTAAGGGTTCCCATTAGTTTACAATCTATCCCATGAGCTTACAATCAAAGGGGTCCCATGAGTTTACAATCTATCCCATGATTTTACAATCTAAGGGGTCCCATGAGCTTACTATCTATCCCATGAGTTTAAATTCTAAGGGGTCCCATGAGTTTACAATCCAAGGGGTCCCATGAGTTTACAATCCAATGGGTCCCATGACTTTACAATCCAAGGGGTCCCATAATCTTACAAACTAAATGGACTCATGGGTTTATAATATAAGGGGTCCCATGAGTTTACAATCCAAGGGGTCCCATGAGTTTACAATCCAAGGGGTCCCATGATTTTACAATCCAAAGGGTCCCATGAGTTTACAAACTAAATGATCCCATGAGTTTACAATCTAAGGGGTCCCATGAGTTTACATTCTATCCCATGAGTTTACAATCCAAGTGGTCCCATGAGTTTACAATCCAATGGGTCCCATGAGTTTACAATCCAATGGGTCCCATGAGTTTACAATCCAAGGGGTCCCAGGAGCTTACAATCTAAGCGGTCCCATGAGTTTACAATCCAAGGGGATCCATGAGTTTACAATCCAAGGGATCCCATGAGTTTACAATCCAAGGGGTCCCAGGAGTTTACAATCTAAGGGGTCCCATGAGCCTCCGAACCTCCGAGCAACCCCTGAGCATAGACCCACCCCAGCACAGAGCACAAAGCACTCGGAGCACTGAGCAACCACTACTAAATAAACTAAAACAAAAAAGAAAATTGCGCTCCCTAATCACACACTCCAAATAATAATAATAATAAAAACAACAACAACAGTTGGGCACACAAGCTCACACCCCCTGCAAGCACAGACAACCCGCTATTAGAATTATTATTTTTTCAAATGGTCTTTCCTTGACGTTGCTGTGCTTTCATTTCGGTGAACATTCATGCACACGTCACTTAACAATAGACTGCCCTCTGGGCAGTTTATTTTATTCTGCAGTAAAAAGTCTCTTTACTTATAGATTTTTTTAAATTGTTTTTCATTTTTCTTTAACAGACCTTTTTATTATTATTCATTGGACTTTATAAGTAAATTCCAGACATTTTCGTTCAGTAGTTTTTTTGCAAACAGCGTTTCACTTTTAAAACTTTCAAGCGAACTGTGTTTTTTGTTTTTTTACCACGTTTGTCAGCTTTTTCCGGTGGCTGCTCTGCGCTGTGATCGGCGGCTTCTGCGGGTTTTCGGTGAGAGTTCGTTGGGTTTGCGGCGGGTTGTCCCTGCACTGCAGGGACCCTGAGGTGAATGCTGAATACACCGCAGGGTGGGGAACTTTAATTCCCCGAAGTGCAGGGAAGCGCGGGGAATGAGAGGGCACTCTCTGAATAACCCTTTATGAGTTACTGCACCGAGTGACACCACCCTATATACCCTGTATATGACATGTCCTGCCTGAATACTATGACAAAAAATGTAAATAAAATAGAATTTCCATTCAAATTTCAGTCATCTACTGCGTGTAAAATAATTTTTTTTCACATTTTATCATCCGAACCTTTGTGGTTATATTTTCTACGGGGCACGCTTGTTAAAAAAAATTAGAAATGGGAAATCGTTACTGTAATTTTCTGAGAAAATACGCTATTTTTTTAAAGAAAAAACTGAAAAAAAAAATGAAATTTTTCGTTAGTGCAGAATCATTGTTCACATTATAAATGAAAAGCGAACAATAGTGCTGCATTAATAAATTTAAAAAAAAAAGACATTTTTATTATTATTTTTTATTTTTACACTAAACCAGGTCACTTAACCCAGACGAATGAGGTCTTTTGCTGCAGAAACCCCATGACATGTGGGGGACGTCCTCCACACACAGCGTGCGCACCAGAGGACATCTCGTACATGTCATCCACAGCGAAAGGGTTAATTTGAGCCCTAAGTTTAGTTTAGTAAAGTGCTTTGAGTATTCTGTCGTCCATACTTATGGAAGGGTACAGGTTTGTTGACCAAAAATTAGAAGAATTAAGAAGCTATCATTAGTCGTTAAAACCAGTATAAGAGCAGATTAAAAGTTTCTACTCAAATTGAAATCAGATAACGGATTTCTAGCGAGCAATAAACCTCCTTACATCAGGGGATAAAGACGTGCTTGATTGTTTGCATAGGAAGAAATTCGCCAAGAGACTACAAACGCAATTAAATACTGTCTTAACCGTAAGCCAGACACCACAATGTGCTTCATTACTTGCTTTACTTATAACTTTATGATTTTGTTTTAATTAAAACCAGTTCACGCAGACTTGTTAAGGAAAAAATTATCACAAGAGGAATATGAATCAAGGTTGGCGAGAAAAGTATATCATAGAAGAGATTTCTGTTATTATTTTCAAATTAAATCGCCCGCTAAATTAACTCTTATCTGGGAAAGCAGAATCTCATTTACCGTGTAACTGTCTGTAAAGGCTATTGTTTATCCCGGCCAGAGCACCTCTCCAGTAAGTGGGCAAGACACCTAACGGGACATACTCGCCTACCACACAATGGTAACGCGAACGTTAACGCATTAACGTGAGGGGCAAAACCCTTTGCGCTGAACGTCGTATTACAATGTCAGCACAACAAACGCGCGTATACGTCTACCGCGGGTCAACCTGAGCGAACGCTGCGCAAGCTTACTGTACTTCGCACGTCCTATACTTAACATTGTGAGCGCTAATGTGTTTGTGCGCTGGTACGCGGATGGTATTACAATCTATGCGCAGTTTGTAACGCACAGCTGTTGCGCGCATAATTTTAGCAACTCCTAAAAGCTGGTGTTAACGACAAATTCTATCAACCTGGCCGAAACCAAATACACCAGCCAAAAAAAATACACAGCAAAGTATAGTTACACATTCTACACATACCCAAACTAATAAATTTGAGATGTTGTGCGTGTTTTTTTATTGATGCAGCATATATGCGCAGATTGACTTTGACAGGCGCAAAAACTTAACGTGAGACAATCGTGGTTCTTAATTCTGATTAGCTGAATCGCGTGAAAAAACAGTCCGCACACGGATTTCTGCGCGCAACGTTGCTGCGCACGCATTTTTGCGCGTCTGTTTTTCCACGCGTTATTTTTTGACGGATGAAAAAATGCGTGAGGATTGTAATACCAGCGTTGATTTACGTGCGTTAATGTTTAACGCTTCGCGCAAAAATTCATGCGTTCTGCGTGCGTTTTTGCGTGAAGAATGTAATAGGGCCCAATATCAGCTGTGGAGTCCAGTGGTAACGTCTCTACCCTTCAACCGTGGAGAAGTAAGTCTAAATCCCATTCGGCACATCCCTCCAATACAACTGTGGAGAAGCAAGTTCAACCTAACCACCAGGTCGCTGATCTAGAATCATGAAAAGACGACTTGATCCCACTCAGAAGATGCCAACAGCGAGTGTCCTTGGGCAAGACACCTAACGATATGGATGCACCAAAGTCACAAAATACTTGTACATCTCATATATTGTAAGTTCCCTTGGGAACAGTGACCCCCTGAATCAGGCCGTATCATCCAATGTGTGGTATTCCAATGTATCAACCCCTTGTACACTGATCTTGTAAAGCGCTGCGGAACTTGTGGCGCTAAATAAAGGATAATAATAAAATAATAATAATAATAATAATAAATACACAGTGAAATATAGAATCTGTTATATCTCATATAGAAATGGAAATACTTAAAGTTCAGGCAGTAGATATCACCTTATTTAATAGGGTCACATGCGAATGTGTCCACTTTACTTAAAAGGGCACTACTTTGTTAGTATGCAATCTATTCTCCTGTGTCATTTGCTCGGTTTGGGGATTCGCTGAAAATTGCGCATATTATCGATAAATGGTTTTGAAATAACAGAATAAAGGATACTTTCCTGTAATTAGTCTGGGGATCTACATGGCCAGTGCTGCAGGGTCTTAGAATGATGATGTGCTGCATACAAGCTGGTTTGTGTCATAAATTAACCGTCTATGTGCGATATGACAGCAGTTACAACAGTGTTAGAAAACCACCTATCGATTTCTAAAAAAGATAAATATTGTTAGAGACTTTATTGCAACCTCAAAATCTCTGGCATCCTCTTTTAAACTACATCCTTTGGGTACACATTTATCATTTCATTACAAAAATATGCTTGTATTCTCTCTTAACCCTTTCACTACCAAGACGGTGTTCGATCTGCAAGGCAGCTCCTATTGCCACGATATCAAGTAGGGTAGGTAGCAAACGGCTCTTACACTGCTCCTGAGGAAGCCATGACGGCGAAACGCGTAGAGCAGAGCATGGAATGCTAGGCATCATTTATTTTCTTCCCTGTATTTGCCAATTTCTTTCGAGGTGCTCAGTCAAGAGGTATTTACAGACTTTGAGTGCTCACACTATCTAACCTCTCAGACTCCGTGAACCATCTGGGGGGACTCTCCTACTCACTTACTTTTGAGGATTATAGATTGAACTCTTTCTTTCTATCCTATTATAGTGATCCTACGAAGGCTCGCTTCCTTACTTTCGCTCCTTGTATCTAGATAGATACTTTTTTTATAGTAGGCACCCAGCAACGGCTTCATAAGCAAATACTGTCTGTTTCCTTGGCATCACCTAGGTAGCTCCTTAGTGAGCCCTTTTCAGCTAAGATTTTGTGTATGTCTGTTTATGTACCTTTTATTTGCAACAAATTAAACATTACATTTTATTTACTTTTCCAAGCATTTTATATTATTATTATTAATCTTTATTTATAAAGCACCAGCATATTCCGCAGCGCTGTACAAGGGGCACAATATAGACAGGGTTACAATACATTCAACAACATTTGACAAACCAGTACAGGAGGAAACAAGGGCCCTATTTCCGTGGGAACTCACAATCTAGAAGGGTCGGAGGGAGGAAACAGGAGGAGAGGATTGCAAGGAGGGAGTGATGGACTGCAAGGTGAGAGTGATGGACTGGTTGCGTCAGTAAGTCGGGTGATAAAACTTTCCTATTTAGAGAAACCTAAGGGAGCGTTTGATGGAAGAGAAACTAGGGGAAAGTCTGACCGTACGAGGGAGAGCGTTCCAGCGGATGGGGCTATATCCTGACCTCTTACATTTCCGGGCTTCAGAACATGACCCTAACATTTTAGCACTGTGGGCATGATGTCCAACGTGCTAACGCCTGTTAAAATCATACCAACAAAATCAAACAAATACCAGTGGAATATAAACATAATATCTGTATGTGGCATAATGTCTGTATATGGAAATTACAGTAACACCTTGTATCTGTACTGTACAGAGACTTCCGGTCATTATAACCCCCTGAATCTTATCCATTTACAGTAGTGAGTGACCCCTGAGCTCTCCTTGTATTCTGCCATCTGTCAGGCTATTCTAATGCGGCATCAATGTTTTTGAACTTTTTGTTACAGTGAGGTTTGGGTCTGCTCTTTGCAGTTGATTTACAGCATTACAAAGGGACAGGAGTGAATGTTCACAGTGAATTTTGTTTCTCCACAAGAGGCACTCTAATCACACGTTATATTCAAATGGTGTTTGGTTTTTTGCAGCTAACTGGACTTTGGTAGTGAAGTTAAAAGGTAAAAGAAATGTGATTATTCAGCAAGCCTTTTCGATTATTTAAAATCAATCATTATATTTGGTAGTAGATAAACTATTTAGGGGATAATTTGAACACTATTATTATAAGCTTTATAAGAAATTATTTGTAATAGCACTAGCTGCATTTAGTATGTCAAACAATCATTGCGTCATCTTTATATCTGTTATTCTTCTTTTCTTTCATTGAATTTACTTGTTAAAGTACATTTACCCTTTCTATCCTATTGATCTTGACTTCCCAATACAATGGTGATTAAAGTAAAAAAATCAATAAAACCTTGGGTTTGTTTTTGGCTTTATGTTCTACAAAAAGACCTCGATACAAAAACACACATATAAATGATCTCATTTCCACATCAACAGAGCAAAGATGAGTAACGGACGGTTAAAAAGACATTAATGCAGACATTGTTCAGGTTAGTAGGAAATATTTTGAATGTATGTACTGTAGCCTTTTTAGACGTGGATCTGTCCTTGAGCCAGAGCAAGCTGAAACATTATAAATGGTATGTTTCATTGCAGGCAGTAACAATTCCTAGTATAGTCATAATTTCTGTAGTTTAAATCAGATTTTTGATATCTGTTGGCTGGAATTTTGACATAAAACATGGTCTACAAAAGATAGCTTCCATTATGTGTTGCAGATCCCAGTTTCCTTTTTACATGATTTATTCCATGATGGGTCGGGTTACTGTAAGCTTTTAGCTGCATTTTTGTTTGTGGAATTGTACACAGTGTGACATTCAGGATGTGTTCTTATAAATTCAACTAAGAAATGTTATTTCAACTCAAACTGGCATTTCCACATCAGTGGTTTAGCATGATCGTATATGTGATGTAAGTCATTTTGGACTTGCGGTGCATGGACATGAAGGCAGATCTGTAGGGTGTAGAACTCATAATCAATATTTTTTTTTTTTTTCATTTTCAATTAAAAGTTTTTTATTTTCATCAAACAGAAGATACAGATATTTGAAGTGGTAATAAGTATATATTAATAATACAGTACGTTGAGTCATTTCGACCCGAAACAGTGCAGGTTAAGGGGGCAATTAACATATTACTGACATATGGTTAAGATGGTTTAATCATATAAATATATCTGTCCTATTCGGCAGAATGGTTCATTTCTCGACTCTAAATTCGTGTCTTTCGTCTACTAAGAATATAATCAGAAATTAAATATCAGAGAATGAGATATCTGTTTCGTTGCTTCTGGTTTCCAGTGTAAATGTGTTGGGTTGGCGTGTGTTAGATGGGCATTCCATTAGTGTTGACGGAGCGTACGACGGGTTGTCGTATGGGTCAGTGTTATCCGCTCCCATTAAAACAGACAAACAGGACATATAGACAAACCGGACAAGAGACAGTCAAGGGGCAGGGGGATAGGAGTCGGGGTGAGGTTGTGGGCTGGGGAGGGGGGGATAGGTCAGAGAGAGGAAAGGGGATTTATAGGTATTGGCGGGTCAGTGAAAGAAAGAATTACAAGGTGTGGTCATAGAGAGGTGAAATAAAGTTAGATAAAATGGGATATAAAGGGAAATGGAAGTGTCAGTTAATTATCCTGGGTCTAGTCTCGGTCCGTTGCCCTCCTCCTCCTCCGCCTGTAGTGTCCTCCGCAGGGCCGCTGAGGAGCAATAGTCACTCCAATGGTACCAAACCTCTAAGTGTTGAGCAGCCTGTGTTTGTGGGAGTGCTAGTTCTTCTATTGATCTCAATGTTTCCATCCGTTCAATCAGAATCTTGGTGGAGGGGATCGAGGTGGATCTCCAGTAAATGGGGATGAGTGATCTAGCTAACAGTAGAATGCGGAGTAGAATTGATTTCTTTAAAGATTTCACCGGATATGGTAAGTGTAAAAGCAAGAATGTCTGAGGGGTAAACTCCAATACTAGATCAGTGACTCGTTCAATTAAGACCTGTATCCGTCTCCAGTACTTCTGAATAAGCGGACACTCCCACCAAATATGTATGTAAGATCCTAGTGTCAGTTCGCAACGCCAGCAAGTCGGGGAGTGGGCCGTGTGGTAAAGGGATAAAATTGCTGGAGTACGATACCAGAAAGATATGAATTTGTATGAGGATTCTTGCAGTCGGGTAGTGTTGTTGCCGTAGTGTACTAGAGTCAGCGTGGTAGTCCAGGTCTCGTCAGGGATGGGTGTCTCCAGGGTGCGTTCCCATCTGGCCATAAAGGCCGGGGGTTCTGAGTCTACTGCTTGCAGGATCTTATATAGTGTAGATATGCCATGGGTCAGCGGGAGTGCTTGTTTGCAGTAGGATTCAAATGGGGAGAGAGCTCGATTGAGGGAGGAGTTGCCCGGGAGATCTTTAAGAAAGGATTTAATTTGATGGTAACCGAAAATGTCCGCAAAGGTCGGATTGGGTTTTTGAGGATTATCAAGTGGTACAAAGTTGCCTTCATGTAGTACATGAAGTACCCTTAAGCAAGAAGAGACGGTGAAGCGGTTGTGGAGAGATGATCGTACTTGCGTGGGGAAGTCCGGATTGTGTGTCAGCGGTAGAAGGGGTGAGGGATATGATGATAGGGCGTATTTGACTCTAAGTTTGTGCCACAATAGCAATGTACTACCAACTGTAGTAGAGGAGGTAGCAAGGCTCCGAACCCCATCCAGACGAAGCCATGGTAGGTTCTCGAGTGGAAGACCGGATTGTCTTTCTTCCATATCGATCCATCTCTGATCCGATGAACTCGACATCCAGTCGAGGATCCGCATCAGATGGGTTGCATAATAATATAACCTTGTGTCTGGGAGTGCAAGACCTCCAGACAGTTTAGATTTGCACATGGTTGTGTACTTAAGTCGGGGACGTCCTTTGGGCCAGATAAACTGTGAGAATAGGCGCTGTACTTGCGTGTGGAAGGTTAACGGGAGAAGAATGGGGAGGGTCTGAAAAAGGTACAGCAATCTGGGTAAGAGGTTCATTTTTATTACGTTTATCCGTCCTATCCAGGACAAATATTTGTTTGTCCACAAGGCCATGTCTGAGCGAAAGGTTTCCAAGAGGGGTTTAAAATTAAGGTCATAGATCCGGGCGAAATTAGCAGAGAGACGGATCCCTAAATAGGTGAGAGATGTGGTGCACCAGCGGAAGGGGTATTGTTGTCGGATAGTTTGGGAGATGGTGTGGGGAAGGGCGACCTTAAGGAGTTCTGATTTTGAATCGTTGATTTTAAAGCCTGCCAGGGCTCCGTATTCTTGGAGCTCCCGTGTCACTTCCGGCAGCGCTGCCACCGGGTCAGTTAGAAGAAAGAGTAAGTCGTCGGCATACGCCGAGACCTTGTGGTCTAGGTGAGCGCCCTGTACCCCTTGTATATGTGGGTTATTTCTAACGGCAGACAGTAAGGGTTCTAAACATAAGGCGAAGAGAAGGGGGGAGAGGGGGCATCCCTGTCGAGTTCCGTTACAAATCGGGAACTGGGGGGATAGTGCGCCATTGACTTTGATTCTTGCGGTCGGTGATGCGTATAGGGCTTGTATCCAGACCAGAAATTCCTGTCTGATCCCGATGTGTTGCAGTGTCTGAAAAAGAAAAGGCCACAGTACTCGATCGAAGGCCTTTTCGGCGTCCGTCGAGAGTAAAAGGAGGGGGTGAGCAGTACGTTTCGAGGAGATTATCGCGTTTAAGACTCTGGTGGTCGCGTCTCTCGCTTCCCGTCCCGGGATGAAGCCTACTTGGTCTGGAGCTACCAGCTGTGGTAGATGACATTTAAGGCGGTTGGCCAAGATCCGTGCTAGAAGTTTTACATCACTGTTCAAGAGTGAGATGGGTCGGTAATTCCCACAACAGGTGTGGTCTTTATTCGGTTTGGGGATTAAGGTAATGGTCGCCGCTAAGGAATGGGGGTGAAAGGGGGTGCCCTGTCGAATCACCTCAAACAGAGAGGTAAGTGTCGGCAGCAGAGAGTCAATATTCCTTTTATAATACTCAATTGGCAAGCCGTCCGGTCCCGGGCTCTTGCCATTTTTAGTAGATTTCATTGCCGCCAGTATTTCTGCAGGCGAAATAGCTGAATTCAGGGTCGCGCCATCCGTTGAGGAGAGAGTACGTGTGATTGTGGAGGACAGGTAGGATTCTATTCGTGAGTTCGGTTCGGGTTGTGCGTTCCCTTCCTTTAAATTGTATAGGTCCTTGAAGAATTTAAGAAATTCTCCAGTGATTTCTTGGGGGTTGGTGGAGAAAGAGCCTGTAGACGTGCGAATGCGAGGTATGTACGCTTTTGTGCGTCTAGCCCGTAGTAGCCCTGCCAGTAGGCGTCCTGGCTTGTTTTCGTTTAGCGCAAAGAATGAGCGGGATTTCAGTGCTTGGAAGCGTATAGAGTCGTTTAAGAGTTTATTGAGGTGTCGTCGTTTCGTTAACAGGCGTTGATAAACCTCCGTCGTGGTTGTGGACATATGCTCCAATTCTAACGTCCGTATTTCCTTCAGGAGGGAACTGTGTTCCTCTTCCCGTTTCTTTTTACGAGCGGTTCCTCGGCTGATAAGAAAGCCTCGGATGACGGCCTTATGGGCTTCCCATATTGTTGGGAGTGGTGTGTCCTCAGAAGTGTTTTCGGAAAAAAAGGAATCAAGGGTGGAGGTAAGATCTGCTTGAATCAGGGGGTCATCCAAAAGTGAGAGGTTGAGGCGCCATTGTCGTTCTCTCGGAACAAACAGAGGCGAATACATGGATAGGGAAATCGGTGCGTGATCCGACCAGGTGGTAGTGGTAATATCTACTGAGCGAAGGAGGGTTAGGTCATCGTAATGCATAAGAAAGTAATCGATACGTGTATGTACATTGTGGACTGGTGAGAAGAATGTATAATCTCTCTCGTCGGTATGGAGGGCGCGCCAGACATCGACCAGTCGATGTTCGTTCAGGGATTTACGGATTTGGCGGAGAACATTCGAAGGGGTGGTCGATGAGCGAGAGGAGGAGTCAATGTGAGGTTCCATGGGAACGTTCAAGTCTCCAGCTATGATCGTGATACCCTGTTGGAACTTCTCCAGGGATTTAAGTATGCGAGCTAAACAGGTGTGTTGTTGTTTGTTGGGCAAATATAAGGAGACGAAGGTGTACACCGAGTCCACAATCGTCCCGCGAACAAAGAGATAGCGACCTTCTTTGTCTATTTCAGTGGCGTCAACCACAAAGGGTACATCCTTTGAGATCAGAATAGCAACCCCCCGGGATTTACCGAGAGTGAAGTTACTGAAAAACATCGTAGGAAAGGTGGCATCACTGAAGTGGGGGGCTGCGTCTGCGCGGAAATGAGTTTCTTGGAGGAAGGCAACGGACGTGCGCATGGATCGTAGTTCGCGTAGCAAGCGCGAGCGTTTCTCCGGAAGGTTGAGACCACGGACATTATAGCTTAGCAACTGTAGGTCTTTGGGGGCAAACGGAGCAGCATGAGGGGGTAGAGGCATGGTTTGGTGTGATATGGAGTAGTGAGCGGTGGGCAGCAAGGAGGGGAAGGGCGGGGGGAAAAATGGGGGTCACAGAGAAGAAGAGAGAGAGTGTAAGAAGTGGAGTTAGGGAGGAGAGAGAAAGAGAAGAAAGTAAGAGAGAAGAGAGAGAAAAGAAGAGAAGAAAAAAAAAAAAAAAAAAAGGGGGGGGGGATATATGGAGGGAGGGTACGGTGCTGGACAGAAGAGGGGGGGGGGAACAGGGAACACAGAGACGAAATACTATGAGGTATTTAAGTGCACCGGCAGCGGCGTCCCACACAGTCTCAGGTTAAATAACCGAGAGGTCGGACCCACTGTCGGGAACAGTTGCACTATCCCTCGGAGGGGGCTGTAAGGCAACCGGAACTTGGTTAATTAAATAAGATGGGAAAGATGTAGTGGTAAAGACCAGGAGCAATGAGCCAGTCGTACCGATTAACAAAATAACAGCTTAAAGACTTGAGACAGAGCGATGATGAGTTCTAAGCTCTCGAGTACACATCAGGCTGGTAATCACAATGACTTCATTTTAGGCAGTGAGATAGTGATCTCATATATTTCAGTAACACAACATCACGCTATGGATGAGGGACATTAATAGGTGGGTTTTCATAAACAGGATCATGGTACGGCTGTGAAGTAAGAGCCGTAAGTCAGCAATTACATGAGAAAAAATAAAAGTTAACTAGAACAACAACTATACGTGAGGAGCGATAGATACGTAAACAGATGCGGTGGCGGCGGGGGGGGGGGCAAGGCCTAATACTGTTCCCTCCTTCACGACCATCCCACCACACCACATCGGTGGTGAAGATCCTGTTGTAACATGTGGTAATAAGTAATTGTTAACTATGTACAATATAGCGGTGCTTCTGCAAACTTATAACGGCAGTTATAATACGGGTGACCCATATAATCCCCCTAGTTTTCCCACGATCCCGTTCGTTCCCATGACCGCAGCTGGGGGAGTAATATCTCGGGGGATCTCAGAAGCTTACCACACCTATGGGGTACGCGTGGTGACTAATGTCATTGGCTGCCAGTCCGTGGAAATACGATCATCATTCTCGCTGCATAGCGGTGGTTGACCCTAGGGTCTCAGAGCGGCTGTAATTTGGGGAAAAAGGGTTAGTGGGAACAAAGTCATATGTGAAAGCAGGACGTGGGCTTCAAGCGTGCGGGTCCAGGTCGATGAGACTAAAGAAGCACATACAGTAAGGTAAGACGACCGACCCTCTGAGTCAGTGAGATGAGGTCTTGCGGAGCTATCAAGTGTGTTACCAAAATAGAGGCTGCTCCCGTGTGTCGCGGCACGGGATAGCGAAGACAGTTGAGGGGTGCCATGTAGGTAATGTCTTACAATAGTAAGTTACCGGGGTGTCATCCGTCGTCTGCATGACGTGCTCCCGTAGACGGAGATTGTCAAGCATGAAGAGTGTTCAGTCAGTCGAGGCCTGTGCTTTTCGCGGTGGCGGCGTTCTTGAGCCGCTCCGAGGATTATCCTCCTGGGATGGGCGTTGAGGACCAGGTGGATCATTGGCCGGCGGTGTCCCTAGCATCATGAACGGCAGACGTTCCCAATCCGTAACCTCGGTGGGAGGGAGGTCCAGGAGGGACAAGAACGGGGCCACGTCCCTCGGTGTGCGAATAACATGGTGGGTGTCATTCTTGCGGGTGTGAAGAGCAAACGGGAACCCCCAACGATAAGGGAGTCCTGCATCCTGTAATGCTCTAGTAACTGGCCGAAGGGCTCTGCGGGCTGCCAGGGTTTGAGGTGACAAGTCTTGAAACAGTTCGAAGGTTTCCCCGTCAAAGGTCCACTGCCGACGGGCACGTGCCCGGCGCATAATCTCCTCTTTAAGCGCGAAATCAGGTAAATGACACAATATGTCTCTTGGGAAAGAACGGTTGTTGGTAGTGGGCGGACGGAAGACTCTGTGTGCGCGATCTATTGCTCCAGTTGGTAAGGGGGGCATCCTAAGAGGTGTGTAAAGGCCCGTAACAGGAATAATTTTATTTCCTTTACCTCGTCACTGACGCCTCGGATCCGGACATTATGTCTTCTTGACCTGTTTTCCAGGTCGTCTATGCGGCGATGGATCTCCGAGAACCGTAAATCGGCGTGAGGGTTCCTCAATGTATCTGGGGTAGGGTGAGTCGTGGTGTCTCTCTCCAATGCGGCAACACGTGCGTCAATGGCGGCGACTTCCGCGCGTACCTCTGTTATTTCTCGACCCACTGACAGCTGAAGTTGATCCAGCATGGTTTGAAAGTCAGCTCTGGTCGGAACCTCAGCCCGAGTCGGCAGTTCTGCTATTAAAGACTCGAGGCGGCGTATCGTCGATTGCCCGCCAGACCATGAGGCCTCCGATGTGGTGGGGGAGGACGCCATATTAGGCTTCCCGGCCGTTGTAGGCCCCGTCTGTGTGGAGCTGAAAAAAGCTTCTATGGAGCCCGGAGAAGTTCCAGCTGGTTGGCGGGTGGGCTGCTTAGATGATTTGCGGCGGGCTGTGCGGATCATGTCCCAAAGCTAACGCGGTGGAGCGTTGAAATCGGCGGTGACTGATAGAGCTCCCGGGCTAAGCGTCCATCTTAGTTTCCAGTCAGGCCACGCCCCCTCATAATCAATATTAGCCCATTGCCCTCGTGTGCAGAATGTTGGTATAATCTGTGATTATGCAAGAATGCTATTGTCTATCTATCTATTGTCTGGTCCTTATGTATTTTATCTGTTGAAAGGATTAACATCCCAGTTTACCCTGTATCTAAAATGTGGTTAATCTGTTTATATTTGAATAGTTTGTAATCTGTTATCATTCCAATTCCCATTGTATTGACTCATTGAGAAATGTTACATAATGTTTAATTTAACGGTCTACCTAATCTAATTATGTTTCACCTTCCAAGAGGCAAATGTGTCCCATTTTCTGTTTCGGTCTGAATGGGTCCCCTAGTGGTTTCTAGGGAGGTTTGTATATGTACAGGACCCATGAGTGACCGTATAAATGTATGTGAGTGTGTCCCTAATAAAAACATTTCTATTCTGACCCCTATACATGTAGTTACGACTCATGGATTGGGTAGCATCTATATTCTGTTCGCTGTTCCATTCTAACGTTGACAGATCTCAGATCTACAGACTGGTTTTAATTCTGGTGGATGCTAGCAAGGCTCTCTACGTTTACCCGTCTTTAAGCTGCAGCTAAGGATTGGAGAAAGGCACGGGAGTCTGCTTGGGTAGAGCACGGGGGCCGTGCAAGGAAGTGGCATTGGCAGATGTGACCCTGTCGGGGTACAGACATCTGTTACAGTATACATAATTATAGCTTTGTGATATCCATAGGTCGTGTATGTGATTATATCTTCTGTAAAGCCATGTGTGCTGTCAGCAATGATGTCATTGGTGATTTCATGGAAAAACTCCCGGGGAAGCCAGTTTAGGATTGGAAGTTTTTTGCTATTATAAGCGCCGACAATATTTTTTTTTCCATCGGTTAATTTCCTTCTTGTTATTTCTTAGTCATTAATATAAAAACACCACTTCCTTTAATACAGGGCAGCCACTGTCAACTGGTGGTAACACCTTTTTCTCAATTCCCGTTCTGCATTGCAGAGATGTATATATGTCAGGGAAAGGGATAAAAGGTATTGCAAAGCAGTCATTTTGACGAATATCTACTAAAAACATTTACCAACTTTGTTACTGCTAATAATTTACACTTTTTAATTGTATTCTCTATCGGGATCATACCATGAGGACGCCTTGATGCCGTTTTGCAGAGACTGTCAACTGTGTATGGGTGGCAGAATTATAACCTTTGTGGACCAAAAGAGATAGCTTGCAACTTTCTCCAAAATACTTTTTAAGTTACAACTAGATTCATGGCTTTGATCCATAACCAAACACTAAAGCAGCAGCTGTGACCCAACACATTATCTTTGAAAAACTAAAAGGTTATTCACTAACTGAGAAAACACAAAGTAACTTCTTCATTTATCTTTTATATTTATTTTTCGATTTTGTTTTTAAACAAAAACACATTACCCGGTCATAATTGGTATATATGGAAAGGACAGACTCTGACCTTTCCAATGACACCTCAGTTGACCTTAAGAGATGTAAAAATTAGAGACACAGGTTTTTTCCAAAGTTCCCCCTGCACCCTACCTGCAGTGCAGCGGTTTATGTTTTTATGCATTCTGCCATGGGAAATAACATAGTGAGTTAGTGCAGCATCACTGTTCACTTTAGAACTGAAAAGTGAAAAATAGTGCTGCATTAGAATAAAAAAAGAAAAGGATTTATTTATTTATTTTAAATAAAACCTGGTCATGTTGTGCTCTTTTCAACAATGCCTCACTTGACCCTTTAGTTTTGATGGTTCCAGAGATATGTGGTTCCAAAAGGAACCTTGTATCTCCTACAAGGGAATCCCCTGCCAGATAGGGGGAAATCCCATTTTCAAGTCATTGAACTTATGCGCGATAATGTCAGTGGGCGGGTTTAGGTCTTGCAGCCAGGGCTGACATCCAAGAGTGGGCCATGGCTTTTGCAGGCTCAAGAGATAGTTGTCTAGGGTACACAACAATGACTGGGCCCGGAGGCAGCTGCCCCTTTTGCCCTGCATTAAAGACAGCCCTGACAGTAATACGCACATTTACTGTAAGATACACTTTTTTTTTAGTGACACTATCAGGGTTATTAAAAGAGATCCGAATAGTGGCCGAAAGGTAACCGAACAGTGAAATTCAGCGTACGGTTACCTTTCTTGGCCATTCGGCTATTCAGAGAGCAGGCAGTTCGCCAAATGCAGGCGAATTGCCTGCACATACGGTGCCTGTTCGAGGGCAGTGAAATCCCCATAGAGAAGCAATGCTTTGTCTATTCAGAGAACAAAAAACAGCAATTTAAAGTTGCCGAATTGCCCTGCTGTTCGGTAGTTTTATTCAACAGGTTTATTCAGGCGAATCCCATAGGCTTCAATGTTAAAAATATTCCCGTTTTAATTCAATATCTAAAAAAAACGTTGATTATAATATTCTGCAGTAAAAAGTCTTAATGTATAGATTTTTTAGAGTGTTATAGGCATTTTTCGCGAATTTTTTTTTTCCTAAATAGTTTTTTCTTTTTTCTGTAACAGCCCTTTTTTATTATCATTCATTGGATCTTATATGTAAATTTCAGACATTTTCGTTCTGTAGTTTCTTTGCAAACAGCGTTTCACTTTTCAAACATTCAAGTGTATCGTTTTTTTTTTTCCCATTCCATTCGTCTGCTGTGTCGGCTTTTTCCGGCAGTTGCTCTGCACTGTGATTGGCGGCTGCTCGGGTTTCTCCGGCGTAGTCGTGGGGTTAATCCAGATGTTTTTGCGGCTGTCGGTGTGTGTTCGCCGGGTTTCGTGGTGGCTTTTCCATGCACTACGACGGCCCTGTGGTGCTTGCTGAATACACCGCAGGGTCGCCGAAATGCGATCGCCAAATCGCACCGAAATGAAGAGAACGAAAAGTCACCGAAAGTGCGGTGACTTTCCGATTCTCTTTGAATAAACCTGTAAATTTTTACAAACTGGGACTTTTTTTGAAATTCAGCTTTTGCAGAATTGTTTCAGCGGAATCGGGGAAACAAAAAGGTCCAAAACAGTTAAATCCAGCCCCAAACATTACAACCATCCAACTACACGGACGTAAACCAGTATATCTTTTAAATCTCTAAGCACAAAATACTTTTTATGCCTTCGTTTCTGCAAATAACGATCTAATAACGGCAGAAAAAAGCAGCAGAATACATTTGAACCTTCGTGTACTTTTTCGTCTAGTCAATGAAAGGTTCCAAAATATCTTCTGTATGCAGTAATTATCTCAGCCCGAAGCAGATATTCTTGGCTGTTTTTCCACAATCATACAACTGTGTAATTTTAACATAAATGAACTCCGCAGACATGTGGTCTAAAACAAACATTATTAATCATGCAATTTACTGAACCGTGGCAAAGAATTGGTCACAGGATCAATAATCATATCGACAACACATATATATGCCAGCAATTATGCTATGCTTTGTGATTTAGCAAGCTCTACACCAATTTCTCTTGTTAGATAGTGTGTCAGGACTGGATTGTAAAAATACTTTTAAGATTATTTACATATATAGAATGAGTGCTTTCTACAGAGCAGACGTGGACAGCAAGCGTAGATTCAGTCGGCAAGTTTAATAATTTATTCACCAAGACATGGAATCATGGGACAAAGATATTATTTACTTTTTGTTCTATTTAGTTGTGAGATATATATATATATATATATATATAATAAAAATCAACACATACAAGAAACGTGGTGGGATGAAACGCATGACTGGGCTGTAAACTTAAATGGTTATGCATTGTTTAGAAGGGATAGGAAACATAAGAAAGGGGGTGGAGTATGTTTATATGTAAATCAGGATTTAAAGCCAAATATTACACAACTGGAAAGCGATGAGGGAAATGTGGAATCCTTATCAATAAATATTTCTTTGGGGAAAAAAACAGGGAAGGCAACTATTGGTTGGCTTATGCTATAAACCACCTAATATAGCTAATGATGAGGAAGAACAACTGTTAGAGCAAATTAGGAAGGCTGCGCATCGTGGTAGCACTTTAATTATTGGAGATTTTAATTACCCGGTCATTAATTGGGATAGTGGGACTAGCAATTCAGCGAAGGGAATACGGTTTCTGAACCTTTTAAATTATACCTTCATGACACAACTGGTAGAAACACCAACTAGAGAGGATAACTGTCTGGACCTGGTTATAACAAATAATGTTCATCTTTTCTCAAAATATTAATGTAAGGGAACAGTTGGGAAACAGTGACCATAATATGGTGTCTTTTGAAATAAACTCAAAAAACCACTTTCATAGGGGCATGCTAAAACAAATAATTTTAAAACTGCCAACTTTATTAAAATAAAGGAAGCTCTCAATGTCATTGACTGGCAGAAACTCTTTCATGGGAAAAACACTGAGGATCAGTGGAATATCTTTAAACTAACACTAGAAAAGTACACGTCACAATCTATTCCACTGGTTAATAAATATAAAAGAAACAGACGGAAACCAATGTGGCTTAATAGGAAGGTAACTAAGGAAATGAAAAATAAAAAGGCATTTAAAGCGTTTAAATTTGATAAATCTGAGGCAAAAGAAATAGCCAAAGAGAGCAAGACCAACCTGAAAAGATTCTTTAGGTACATAAATTCTAAAAAGCCCAAGAGAGAAAATGTAGGTTTCTCTAAAATATGAGTCAGGATTATTGTTAACTGAAGATCGAGATAAGGCAGAATTTTTGAATGATTATTTTTGTTCAGTATTTATCAAAGAGAAACCTATAACAGGAGACATGAAATTCATTAATAAAAACGTACTAATACAAAGTGACTGGTTGACTCCGGACAAGGTTTTGCAGCAATTAAACAATGTGAATGTGAATAAAGCCCCAGGGCCAGATGGAATTCACCCGCGAGTACTGAGAGAGCTATGTGTTGAAATATGTAAACCTCTGTTCTTAATCTTTCAAGATTCTTTTCTTTCAGGAATAGTACCAGAGGATTGGAGAAAAGTTGATGTGGTCCCTATATTTAAGAAAGGTTTAAAATTTGTGCCTGGGAATTATAGACCTGTGAGCTTAACATCTGTGGCTGGGAAAGTATTTGAGGGGTTACTAAGGGATAGTATTCAGGAATTTATTGGGAGGTATAATGTAATTGGCAAAAATCAGCATGGTTTCATGAAACACAGATCATGTCAGACTAACCTAATTACGTTCTATGAGGAAGTAAGTAGAAGTATAGATCGGGGGGTCGCAGTGGATGTGATTTAGTTGGATTTGCCAAAGCTTTCGACACAGTTCCACACAAAAGGTTACTATTTAAATTAAGAAAAAATGGTCTAGATGAAAATACTTGTTCTTGGATAGAAAACTGGCTAAAAGATAAGGTACAAAGAGTGGTCATAAATGGTACATTTTCAAGATGGACATCAGTGGTAAGCAGTGTCCCTCAGGGGTCTGTTATAGGATCAATACTATTCAATTTATTTATAAATGACCTTGAGATAGGCATTGAAATCCATGTATCAGTGTTTGCAGATGACACAAAGCTAGGAAAAGTAATACAATGTGAGCAGGATGTTACTTTGCTGCAGAGGGATTTAGATAGATTGGGGGACTGAGCACTTAAATGGCAGATGCAATTTAATGTAGATAAAGACAAAGTTATGCACTTTGGAGTGACGAACACACAAGTAATTTATACCCTAAATGGTACGGAGTTAGGGAAATCCAAGCAGGAGAAGGATTTGGGAATAATTATAGACTTCAAACTAACAGGGTTATCCAAAGAGATCCGAATTGCTTGAGAAAGGTAACCGAATGCTGAAAATCAGCGTTCGGTTACCTTTCCTGGCCATTCGGCTATCCAGAGAGCAGGCAATTCGCCAAATCCTGGCGAATTGCCTGAACATACGGTGCCTGTTCGGTTCCTGTTCGAGGGCAGTGAAATCCCCATGAAAAAGCACTGCTTCGGCTATTCAGAGAACACAAACCAGCAGTGAAAGGTTCCCCTAATGTCCTGCCATTCGGTGGTTTCATTCGGCAAATTTATTCAGGAGAATCCCATAGACTTCAATGTTAAAAATATTCCCGTTTTAATTCAATATCTAATAAACCGTTCATTATAAAATTCTGCAGCAAAAAGTCTCTTTATTTATAGATTTTTTAGGATACTTTAAGCATTTTTCAGATTTTTTTTATTTTTTTTAAAAAGTCCGATTTTTTTTTATTTTTTTTTTCCAATTTACTTATTTTTTTTGTAACAGCCCTCTTTATTATCATTCCCTGGACCTCCTGTGAAAATTTCAGACATTTTCGCTCAGTAGTTTCTTTGCAAACAGCGTTTCTTTTTCCCAGATTCATACAAATGGTTTTTCTAATTTATTCACTGCCTCCTCTACGTCACAGCTGCTTCGGCTCTGTGTGATTCGGCTCCTTTTCGGCTCCTGTTCGGCTCATGTTCGGTTTTTTCGAAGGTTAATCCAGATGTTTTTGCTTGTTTTCAGCGTGCATTCGGTTAGTTTTCGTCAGGTTTTCGGCAGCTTTTCCCTGCAATTCGGGGACCCTGTGCTCTTTGCTGAATACACCGCAGGGTCACCGAAATGCAATCGGCAAAAGGAACCGAATTGAAGAGAACGAAAAGTCACCAAACGTGCGGTGACTTTTCGAATCTCTTTGGATAACCCTGTAAGTAACAATGTGCAATGTCAAACAGCAGCCGCCAAGGCCAGCAAAGTATTGGCATGCATTAAAAGGGGAGTTCACTCACGGGATGAAAACATAATTTTGCCTCTGTATAAATCAATGGTCAGACCGCACCTTGAATATGCCGTGCAATATTGGGCACCTGTCTTAAAAAAGGATATTATAGCGCTAGAAGAAGTGCAGAGACGGGCAACTAAATTAATAAGGGGAATGAAAGGGTTAAGTTATGAGGAAAGACTAACAAGCTTAAACCTGTTTAGTTTTAGAGAAACGGCACCTTAGAGGGGATCTGATAACCTTATATAAATATATACGGGCCATTATAAACCATTGTCTGATAACCTATTCATTAACAGGACTATACATAGGACAAGGGGTCATCCATTTACACTGGAAGAAAGAAAATTCAGCCTAAAGCATAGGAAGGGTTATTTTACGGTGAGAACAATAAAGCTGTGGAATTCTCTGCCTGTTGGTGGTTGGGTCAGAGACTGTACAGACTTTTAAAAAGCGACTGGATGACTTCCTGCAGATACAGAATATTAAGGGTTACAATATTTAACATGTGGGTGAAAGCTTCTTGATCCAAGGAGAAATCTGACGCCATCTGGGGTCAAGAAGGATTTTTTTCCCAGTATGTTGCATATTGGCAAGCATTTCAGACTGGGTTTTTTACCTTCTTTTGGATCAACAGCAGTAGGTGATGTGGGAGAGGCTGAACCCGATGGACGCATGTCTTTTTTTCAGCCTATGTAACTATGTAACATACAGGGTTATTCAGAGAGAGGTAAAAACCAGGAGAATGACAGGAGAAGTGAAAAATCTAGGGCAAAATAGCCAAACCAGAAAAATGCTCCCATTTATCTCACTTTCCAAATTGGCTATTTTGACCTAAAATTTTTGCTTCTCTAGTCATTCTCCTGGTTTTCACCTCTCTCTGAATAACCTTGATAGTCCAGCAGTTTCCTAGAAAATAACCAACAATGTGCCCGATGCAGAAAATGTATACTAAAACATTTATTTTAACTTCACTACAAATTTATTTTCCAAAAAAACCCCAAAAAAACACATTATCAGGAACCAGTGTTTTTTTTTTTTTTTTTAAAAAAACCATTTTAATTATACAGTAAGAAATATTTGGGCATATTCCCAGTGTATTTCTTACTGTAATAACATATTTGGCCAGTAGATGGTGCCACTGAGTTACAGCCTTTACAGTTGTAGCTGGCATTCCCTGCATCGGCTGCTGAATGTCTGAGGTCAGGACATTTAGGCTGGGGTCAGACCAGCGCATTTTTAACGTGCGTTTAGGCGCACTTAATCACGGCCGCACTAGCAGCAAATGACGGGCAATGACAGCCAATATACGAAGTACGGTCGCACGAAAGTCCGGCTGCGCAACGCAAGTGGAAAATGAACGCATTTTTTCGAGAACGCTGAACCGCTAGTACTGACGTACAGAGTGCGCTGCGTCCACTAGCGGTGTGTGTGCATGATTTGGAGACGTCAGACCCTGCTCGTGTCCGGCCAACATAACGTCCAGACGCAAAAAGTTTCCTGGTTTGGATCCGGAAAACATCACGCACGAAAATGTGCATCGTATGACCGTTTTCGCCTATTCCGTGAAAAAATACGTCAATGCGTTCGGACGCACTTTTATACGTTCGCGTGTAAAAATGCTTTCGTTTGACCCTAGCCTTAATTAGCAGATTTTACAGTTTTAGTTCTTTGGGCATTATGCCTACAGGGCTAAAACTTTGGGGGTACCTTCTGCAGCCCAAAAGCAAATGAGTTTCATTTGCTTTTGGGCTGCAGATTGAGATATCTCGATATCGGGAACCAGATGGTATCTTTGAAGCCCAAGATATCTTGATCGAGTGAATGAGGTTAATATGATGAAATATTTTTTTAAATTTTACTTTGATAAGTCCCTGAGTGTGTCTCCTATTGTTTTAGGGTATATATATATGATATATATATATATATATATATATATATATATTTTACAACAGGATGGCAGCACTCAACCATTACTAACCATAACAGGCGGGTGCTTCTCAAAACAAAAAATACAATAAACCAGGAGGAGAGCACTCCAATTCCTATATTCAACAACTTTAACAGTGGCTCATACATTTAAAGATTAGATCGAATTTAAAAGACTCCAACAACACTTAACCCTTTCAACATTTTCACAATTTTTAACCCATTGAACAGTTTGCAGAAATGTCTAACCCTAAAATCTGTTTAAAAAATTATGGGGATTTAGTTCACAATATATAGCAATAAATTGCTTTAGCCTGTCACAGCGCCAATATATCCCATCGATAACAGGTCCTGTGCTTATCACCTAATGACCACCATTATAGGATTAACTCACTGAGGACAAATACACTGCAAAAAAAAATTAAGGGAACACTTAAACAACACAATGTAACTGCAAGTCAATCACACGTCTGTAAAATCAAACTGTCCACTAAGGCTTGGGTCAGACCAGCGCACTTTTAACGTGCGTTCTGGCGCACATAATTACGGCCGCACTAGCAGCAGATGACGGGCAATGACGGCCAATATACGATGTACGGCCGCACAAAAGTCCGGCCGTGCAACGCAAGTGGAATTTGAACGCATTTTTCTGAGAACGCTGAACCGCTAGTACTGATGTACTGAGTGCGCAGCTACGGCATAGCGGCGTGTGTGCGTGATTAGGAGACGTCAGACGCTGCTAATGTCCAGCCAACATAACGTCCAGACGCAAAAAGAGTTTTATTGACGATCTGTACAAAATCACGCCCGGAAATGCGCGTCGTCTGACCGTTTTTGCGCATTCCGTGAAAAAATACGTCAATGCGTTCGGACGCACTTTTTCACGTTCGCGGGGAAAAATGCTTTCGTCTGACTCTAGCCTTAGGTAGCAACACTGATTGACAATCAAGTCCACTTGCTGTTGTGGAAATGGAATAGACAACCGGTGGGAAGCATAGGCAGGTAGCAAGACATCCCCAATAAAGGAGTGGTTCTGCAGGTGGTGGTGACCACAGACCACTTCTCAGTTCCTATGCTTTCTGGCTCATGGTTTGGTCACTTTTGAATGCTGGCAGTGCTGTCACTCTAGTGGTAGCATGAGACGGAGTCTACAACCCACACAAGTGGCTCAGGTAGTGCATCTCATCCAGGATGGCACATCATTGCGAGCTGTGGCAAGAAGGTTTGCTGTGTCTGTCAGCATAGTGTCCAGAGCATGGAGGGGCTACCAGGAGACAGGCCAGTACATCAGGAGACGTGGAGGAGGCTGTAGGAGGGCAACAACCCAGCAGCAGGACAGCTACCTCCGCCTTTGTGCAAGGAGGGACAGGAGGAGCACTGCCAGAGCCCTGCAAACTGACCTCCAGTGGGCCACAAATGTGCATGTGGCTGCTCAAACGGTCAGAAACAGACTCCATGAGGGTGGTATGAGGGCCCGACGTCCACAGGTGGGGGTTGTGCTTACAGCCCAACACCGTGCAGGACGTTTGGCAGCTTCGCCACTGGTGCCCTGTGCTCTTCACAGATGAAAGCTGGTTCACATTGAGCACATGTGACCAGTGGCGTAGCGTGGGTTTTCAGCGCCCGGGGCCAGCCAAGAATTGTGCGCCCCCACCTGTGGACACGTTATCGATATTGCCCCAGCTCTCACATGGATTTGCCCCCAGCCCACACATGGATTTGCCCCCAGCTCACACATGGATTCGCCCCAGCTCATGGATTTGCCCCCAGCTCATGGATTTGCCCCAGCTCATGGATTTGCCCCCAGCTCACACATGGATTTGCCACAGCTCATGGATTTGCCCCCAGCTCACACATGGATTTGCCCCCAGCTCACACATGGATTTGCCCCCAGCTCATGGATTTGCCCCAGCTCACACATGGATTTGCCCCAGCTCACACATGGATTTGCCCCAGCTCATGGATTTGCCCCAGCTCACACACAGATTTTCCCCCAGCTCACACATGGATTTGCCCCCAGCTCATGGATTTGCCCCAGCTCATGGATTTGCCCAGCTCATGGATTTGCCCCCAGCTCATGGATTTGCCCCAGCTCATGGATTTGCCCCAGCTCATGGATTTGCCCCAGCTCATGGATTTGCCCCCAGCTCATGGATTTGCCCCAGCACATGGATATGCCCCAGCACAGGGATTTGCCCCCAGCTCATGGATTTTCCCAGCACATGGATTTGCCCCCAGCTCATGGATTTGCCCAGCTCATGGATTTGCCCCCAGCTCATGGATATGCCCAGCTTACACATGGATTTGCCCCCAGCTCATGGATTTGCCCAGCTCATGGATTTGCCCCAGCACATGGATTTTCCCCCAGCTCATGGATTTGCCCCAGCACAGGGATTTGCCCCCAGCTCATGGATTTGCCCCCAGCTCATGGATATGCCCCAGCACAGGGATTTGCCCCCAGCTCATGGATTTGCCCCAGCTCATGGATTTGCCCAGCACATGGATTTGCCCCCAGCTCATGGATTTGCCCAGCTCATGGATTTGCCCCCAGCTCATGGATTTGCCCAGCTCATGGATTTGCCCCCAGCTCATGGATTTGCCCAGTTTACACATGGATTTGCCCAGCTCTCACCTGGATATTGCTCCAGCTCCGGCAGGGGTTGAGGGGACCCAGATGCCGGGCAGCGCGGGAGTGCCTGCCCGGTGACCTGAACAGTCCGTCCTGTTGAAGGGGATGCGGCTGCGTGCGCGCGCAGGTCACGCGGTCCGGCCAGTCAGGTGGTACAGAGACTCAGTACCACCTGATTAGCCGGACCACGTGACCGGCTGCGCCTGCACGCAGCCGGCTTCCCTTTAACAGGACGGACTCTTCAGGACCGGGCAGGCACTCCTGCGCTGCCCGGCATCTGGGTCCCCTCAACCCCCGGGCCAGTTTTAGGGGCGCAAATGCGCCCCTAACAAAACTGCGCCCGGGGCCACGGCCCCCCAGCCCCCCCCCACGCTACGCCACTGCATGTGACAGACGTGACAGGGTCTGGAGAAGCCGTGGAGAACGTTCTGCTGCCTGCAACATCCTCCAGCATGACCAGTTTGGCAGTGGGTCAGTAATGGTGTGGGGTGGCATTTCTTTAGGGGGCTGCACAGCCCTCCATGTGCTCGCCAGAGGTAGCCTGACTGCCATTAGGTACTCAGATGAGATCCTCAGACCCCTTGTGAGACCATATGCTGGTGCGATTGGCCCTGGGTTCCTTCTAATGCAAGACAATGCTAGACCTCATGTGGCTGGAGTGTGTCAGCAGTTTCCTGCAAGACGAAGGCTTTGATGCTATGGACTGGCCCGCCTGTTCCCCAGACCTGAATCCAATTGAGCACATCTGGGACATCATATCTCGCTCCATCCACCAACGCCACCATGCACCACAGACTGTCCAGGAGTTGGGGGATGCTTTAGTACATGTGTGGGAGGAGACCATCCGCCACCTCATCAGGAGCAAGCCCAGGCATTGTAGGGAGGTCATACAGGAACGTGGAGGCCACACACACTATTGAGCCTCATTTTGACTTGTTTGAAGGACATTACATCAAAGTTGGATCAGCCTGTAGTGTTGTTTTCCACTTTAATTTTGAGTGTAACTCCAAATCCACACCTCCATGGGTTGCTCAATTTGATTTCCATTGATAATGTTTGTGTGATTTTGTTGTCAGCACATTCAACTATGTATAAAATAAATAAAGAATAATAATAATATGTAATGACCACAGTATTTAATAAGAATATTTTATTCATTCAGATCTAGGATGTCTTTATTTTTGTGTTCCCTTTATTTTTTTGAGCAGTGTATATACATATATCTCCCATTTTCTATGTTAGGATCTGAAAACTACCACCACAGAGTGGGCTGGGCCACCCTGGAAGTCGACACACTTCTGTCACTACAGAGCCAGACAGAGCAGGCTCTCAATCAGGTGAGTGGGATACTTCTACATCTTTTTATGATAATACAGAGCATCAACAACAATATTGCACTATTATATATATTTTTGCTCTTACGAAATAAACAATTCCTTTGGAATTGAATTATAAAAAAAATATTTTAAATCGATATGCATAAATTATTCACGTTTTATACGCTTTTGCCTATATTTTTTTTGCGCTTTGGGAATGTTAATTTTTTTTTACATTTTTAAGCTGCAAAATAGAATACTGGATAAATCATGTGTTTTACAGTTAAGCGTTTGAATAACCCTGTATGTTTTTTGCATCAAAGAGCTCCGAATTGCTGGAGAAATTCAGTGTACGGTTACCTTTCCTGGCCATTTGGCTATCCAGAGAGCAGGCAATTTGCCAAATCCTGGCGAATTGCCTGCACATACGGTGCCTGTTCGAGGGCAGTGAAATCCCCATAGAGAAGCAAGGCTTCGTCTATTCAGAGAACAAAAACCAGCAGTGAAAAGTTGCCGAATTGTCCTGCCATTCGGTGATTTCATGCGGCAGATTTATTCAGGCGAATCCCATAGTTAAAACAGGAATATTTTTAACATTTAATTCAATATCTAATAAACTGTTCATTATAAAATTCTGCAGTAAAAAGTCTCTTTATTTTTAGGACCTTTTAGGCATTTTTTGCAAACTTTTTTTTCAACTTATTTCTGTAACAGCCCTTTTTATTATCATTCATTGGATCTTATATTTAAATTTCAGACATTTTCACTCAGTAGTTTCTTTGCAAACAGCGTTTCACTTTTCAAACATTCCAGCGTACTGTTTTTTTTCTCTTCACCCCCTTCATCTGCGGTGTCGGGTTTTTCCGGTGGCTGCGCTGCGTGTGATCGGCTCCTGCTCGGGTCTCTCCGGCGGGTTAATCCAGATGTTTTTGCGGGTTTCGGTGTACGTTCACCTTTGTTTTGCGGTGAGTTTTCGGCAGGTTTGTGGCGACTTTTCCCTGCATTACGACGGCCCTGTGGTGCTTGCTGAATACACCGCAGGGTCGCCGAAAGGGGATCGCCAAATCGCACCGAATTGAAGAGAACGAAAAGTCAACGAACGTGTGGTGGCTTTTCGATTCTCTTTGAATAACCTTGATAGAGGGTGGTCAGCCCTCAACGTCCAATATACAAAACCAGAATGGCTGTACGCAGTCTGAACATGCATTTTATAAGGGTGCTTCCTACTAGGGCCCAATGAGTGGAACATAAAGATTTTAAGAAACACCTGACTTGGAAATAAATTATGGAGATTTATTTCCAAGCCTGATGCCGGCCTTTGGTTATCCAAAGAACACTGAAATTGCAACAAAATTTTGGTGCACTTTCATTTAGCGCATTTCGGCGACCTCAATTCGCTGACCCTGCAGTGAATGCTGATTTCATCGCTGGGTCCCCGAACTGCACCGAATCAATCCGCCAAACATATACTCAAACCGCCGAAAAACCGCCAAAAGCATTGGATAAACCGCCGAAAAAACAAGGAACACATCCAATAAACTGCCAAAAAAACCAAGGAACACATCAATAAACTGACGAATGCATCCGAAAATCCACCGAACAAACTGCTGTACGCCTCCGAAAAAAGCTGATCAGCCACTGAACGGGGTAAAAATAAATAAATAAAAAAACCTGCAACTTTTGAAAGGCGGTTTAAAAAAAGCGAATGCATGGAAATAATAAATAAGGTCTTCTGAATAACAATAAGAAGGTCTGTAACAGAATTTAAATTAAACAAAAAAATATGAGCTCAAAATAAAATCCAGAAAAAAGCCTAAAAAAAAATCCTAAAAAAATAACATTAATAAAAAAGACTTTTTGCTGCAAATGAAAATAACAAAGGACAGAATAAATATTTGATTAAAAATAAAAAAATAAATAAATAGGGAATTTGGTTTACATTGAAACCTATTGGATTTGCCTGTTTAAACCTGCTGAACAAACCACCACAAATCTGGCCATTTCGCCAACTTTGCGGTGCTGTTCGATGTTCTCTGAATAGATTAACCATTTCTTCTCTATGGGGATTTCACAGCCGCCGAATTGCACTGTATTTCACTGACAATTCTCCAACATTTGGCGAATTGCCAGCTTTTTGAATAGCTGAAATGGCCACAAATATGCACCTTATGGGGGAAATTCACCGTTTGGTGCAATTCAGTGGCCAATTCGGTGGCAAGTTCGGCTGTCTTTGAATTTAACCCTTTATTGTGTGGTATTAGCCACATTTCCTGTCTTTAGATAACCAAGCATCACTTCAGTGAAAAAGAAGCCGTGTCACACAGTAGTATACACACTGCATAGTTGGGTAACACTGACTCACGGGTCAGCAACTGTGGCCCTTCAGATGGTTTGGAACTACATTTCCCTTGTGACTCTGTCAACCTAATGAGTAGCTGAGCATCGTGGGAGATGCAGTTCCAAGACATCTGTGGAGCCACGTTTGCTGACCCCTGCCCTGAATTATAAACTACACAGGAAAAAAATGAAAGAGGCGTTCATCGTTTGAATAATGGCCCTTCTATTTTAGTATATCATGGTTGTTATTTAAGAGCGATAGATTAACAGGTCTATTCGCTGAAAGGTGAGACTCTGGAGAACTTTTGGAGAAGTGAAAATTCTAGGTCAAAGTAGCCAAACCAGAAAAATTCTCCCATTTATCTCATTTTCCAAATCGGCTATTTTGACCTAAAATGTTCACTTCTCCAGCGGTTCTCCAGAATTTCACCTTTTAGTGAATAGACCTGAAATAAATAGTTCAGAAATAGCTTTGAAGTGATCTCTCCCACGCAAATTAAAATACACTGTTTTTAATACATGTACCTCCTACTCACTATTAATTTGTTCAAAGCCTTCCTGAGGTACATTGAATTAAATGTAATTTTGTCTCATTATGAAACTTTGTGAAGAACTCCATATCTATCTATATTGCTGTGCTGCGCACTTGGAATGCAATGCTATTATTATCTAATTCTACCTTTTGCATTTTATATGTGAAATAAACATCTACCAATACATTTTCAATGAAAAGCACTCAATAGTAATATGGTTAAGAGCAACGAGACTATAAATGTGCTCATCTGTCATTGCCAATGCAAATGCTGTCCTTTTACAGTCAATCAACATACCTTGTTATGCGTGATTATTCTGATTTATCAGCTACTCGTGTCAGGCAACCATTAATTATCCTGGACACACTGGGCTCTATTACCTCCTTCAAGCTAACACTAGTGTCAGCGCTAGCTTAAAGGAGGTCATAGCGCTGCAGCCACATCGCCTTTGAATCGCTAACGGGTTAAAAAAAAAAACGTTAGTGCTCATTAATTAGCGATTCGTAGCGCGGTTTTACTGTACTTTGCGCTCCCTATACCTAATATGGGGAGCACAAAGTGACTAGCGCAAGGATCACTTGGTCTGACCGCTAGTTACTAAGAGCTGGCGCCAACGAAAAAGTTACCACCAGCTCAGAGGTGCAGGTAATGGATTGCTTGCGCTGCTGCGGAATTCGTTACCTGCAGCTCAAACCCGCCCCCCCCCCCTCCAAAAAAAATATCACATACTCACTGCTTATCCTGATCTGCTGCTTCTGGCCACCGGGAACAGAGGGAGACTGGGGGAAGAAAGTCCCCCGTCTCCCTCCGCTGACCAGCAGGATCTCGCGAGAGGGGAAATCCTGTTGGTCATGTGACCCGGCAGCCCGATCCTCCATGGTATCCATAGGGATGCTGGGGACGACGCTGTAGCGCAGCCCCCAGCATCTGCAAGTTTAGCAATCGCTAAGGGGCAGGCTGCCGGACTCGCCGCCTGCCCCACGATCTGCTGGGGAAACCGGGACGCAAAGGGGAAGCTCATTTTTCCCCTTTGCGTCCCGGTTTTAGTGAGGGGCCGCTGATAGAGCCCACTGTCTTTTAATATATTCATATAATCTTAAGAAAAGGAATAAAGTTAAAGTAATCCCGGCCAGAGCTCCTCTCCAGTAAGTGTCCTTGGGCAAGACACCTAACGCTAAATACTTGCCGACCACACAATATCGTCTGGAGTCCAGTGGTAACGTCTCTACCCTTCGACCGTGGAGAAACAAGTCAAAATCCCGTTCAGCACATCCCTCCAATACAACTGTGGAGAAGCAAGTCTCGTCTTTACGAGAAGCGGGTTCAAGACGACTCGATCCCACTCAGAAGACGCCACCAGCGAGTGTCCTTGGGCAAGACACCTAATGATATGGATGCCCCTACCTCACAAAATACTTGTACATCTCATAGATTGTAAATTCCTTTGGGAACAGGGACCCCTGAATCAGGTCATATCATCCATATGTGGTATTATAATGAATCAACTCCTTGTACACTGATCTTGTAAAGCGCTGCGGAATATGTGGCGCTATATAAAGGATAATAATAATAAATTAAATAAATTCTTCTAGTACAATAATTCGGCAGATTACGTGAGTGCTGTTTAGGAAACATATTAATGCTGGTTTTTCATTCACATGAGCCGCTGGTTATGAAAGTTATAAACACAGATAAAAAACGAATTTGGAGAACCAGTACCATCTCTATTTTAACCCTTCACTACCAAGTGATTTACCATAAAACCACCATCAGAAACAATTTATGTTGAATCAGGTTTCATTTTCATGCAGTAAAAAATCATTGGGAATTTTCACAATTTATTTTTTACTGTTGTTGCCCAATTTCACCAGCAGACATCACCATCTGCTGGCCAGAAAGGGCTACTGCAGCTGGAGCTCTGTGCTGAATCAGTTGGGGATCTGTGACACAAAGTCCCAGCTGTTCAAACGGTTTTTGCATCTCTGCTGTATTGTCTGAAATGCTATATTTATTGTACAATATTTCTCGGCCTGCTTTATTCTCAAATCAAACGTGACATTTATGAGACGAGTGTTCGATGCTGCCCATATATCAATAACATGCACACCTCCTGATGCACAAAGCAAACAGAAACACAAATGGCAAAATTCGATAAAGTGCACACATCAAAGAAATATACCATGAACTGAGTAAAAGAGAGATAAAAATACACAGTGTGTCAACACAATTTACCCAGTTTAGACCATATTTCACTATTTTAACCCATTCCCTTCAAAGTGATTTTCCAAAAAAACATTATCAGGAACCAGGGTTTTTTTTGTTTTGTTTTTTAAATTTTAATTAATTATACAGTAAGAAATATTCCCAGTATATTTCTTACTGTAATAACCTATTTGGCAGGCAGATGGCGCCATCTACTGGCCAAATTACAGAAAGATTTACAATAGCAGCTCGTAGTTCCCTGCATCGGTTGCTGAAGGCCTGATATGTTAGTTTTAGCATCTTGGACATTATCCCACAAGACTAAAACTTTGGGGGCACCTTCTGCAGCCCAAAAGCAAACAAAATTGGTTTGCTGCAATCTAATTTCATTTGCTTTTGTCCTTCAGAGCTGCAGATCAAGATAACTCGATACAGATGGTGCCTTTGAGGTCCCGAGTTATCTCGATAGTGAAGGGGTTAAGTGCGTCCGGCTTATCAATTTCTATATTTTTTAAGCTAATTGCACAAAATATAAGTCTCAGCTTGAACTCCATGATCCACGTTACAGTAGTCATGGTCTCCTTGTATTACATTACTAACCTCGGTTAAGAGTCGCATCAAACCTCTGACCTGCTCTGACATATTTGTCTCGATCTTCTTTCTATCACATGTAATACTGTTCACTAAGCAGTATATTGGTGGAGAATTTAATGTTTTACACTAAATAGCTGAATTTAATACATTTCCAACTCCAGTTTCCAATCATCTTGACAGATTTGTCCTATAATTTGCAATTCTTCACTTAGAGAATAATATCTAGATTTTACTTGCTAGGATTTTCTTTTTTTTCTTTCTTCTATTTCCTCTCTATTTCCTTTAACCTTGTGAAGCATCACCAGAGGCATTAAAATACAAAGACTGAAGCTAGATTATGCTTTGTTTTAAATTTTTAACAGATATTGTTTCAGAATACCAATTCTCAAACGCTGCCGTCAGTAATCAGAGAGCACCGGGACCAGCATTGATGGAATACATCATTTTCAGCGCCATACGTCACATTTTGATTATTCGCTCATATGAAGTTTGTACACTATGCTTTGGTAATACAGGTAGAGCGGGGCGTGGCCAGCTGTTAACAGGAGCAGACATGTTTTGGTGCAGCTCCGCACGTCTTCTCCTCTTAGGGACCTCCAGACGACTTCCCCTGCGGCATTTTTTATGATTGAAGTACCTGAGAAGCTGGCCATCGATCTGAAGCTGTCCAGAGCCAATTTAGTCCCCCCTCCAGACCAGAGACCTGGCTGCTGTCGATTAGAGGCCGGAGCTTGACGCCGGCAGCCATCTTCAGGCCTACCACCCAGCTCTGGATGACTCCCAACCTTGCTGAGTTGACCACTTCAACCCGGACGAAGCCTATGCTGAGGACTACGGAGATTGAGGGCCCACATCTCCCAGCTGACCTGGATGACGGTTTTGCAGGAGCAGCGATCGGACGCATGGGTTGATGGCGGGATGGACCCCCTCTCCAAACCAAATGTGAGGAAGCCGTTATTTGAGGCCTAGATGCCTGTCTGCAGTTACTGGCGGGGGAGGACGCTGACAGCCTGCTCACCAGAGGTGTCTAGCTCCGGTTGATGGCTGCACTGTGGAACTGACGGGAGGCGAACACCCCAAGGACAGCTGTGTTCGGGGCTCCCACGGCCCTGTGTTCCACTGAGACCTGCATGCCTGCTGTTGCTGCTGTGAAAAGATGTGTCGGGAGCGGCGATCCGGTTGAGGCGCTGGTCCGGGAGTCCCGGCCCCCGAGGATGACCCTAAATTTGAGTGATGGTGGTGGGTTAGCGACCTGCGAATTCCAGGAGGTGGCAGTTTTAGCGAGTCGTATCTGCAGATCCTCATCGGAAACCTGAGATGGAAGATCCCTTGACTGGCTGTAAAGATGGCGCAGGTGTGCTCACCGATGACACGAGCAGCTCTGGTGTGGCTTGATGGCCTGCTCCATTGCTGCGGGCTTCTGGTGGCTAAATGCCTTGGCCTGCCATACGGCGCGCTTCCTCACAATCGGTCACTGCCATTTTTCAACACAGGCTGAAGGGACCTGCTTAACCATGCGTTTTTGTTTTATCCCTACCTTGTTCCCCTTGTTATTTGCCCCCTTTGTAGTGCCATAATCGGAGGATGTTTTCGACCCCCTCCTGTTTTTTGTGTGGCTTATACTGCAGACATTAGTAACCACCCCCTTGCTGATGGGCCATATTCTGAGGACATCTCCGTTTCCCCCCATTTTATTGGATGTCTTGTACTTTGTGCGAGGCCCCTTTATTTTTGCTTGTCTTTCTCAGACTTCTCTATTCAAAATGAAAATGTTAAAACATAAAAAAAAAAAAATACAGGTAGAGCACTCCTTATCTGGAATTCTAAAGTCTGGAAGACCTCGAAAAATGCTCCGTATGGTCGCTGCTGCTCGGGAACTTGGCTCCTGAGCGCTGCAACGGGCCGCGGTCAGTACTGGGAGCCACTGGGCAACCCGAGTGTTTGACTGTGGGCAGCATGTCTGCAGAGAAAAGCTACAGAGCGTATCTCCCAACATGATCGCCTTCCTCTGGATCCTTAAATCTGGAAAAACCCGATATGTTCCAGGGCACGACCTGTGGTGACACATTTTTGGGGAACAGATACGAAGTAAAAGAAACAGAATTCCAATCTCCATTGTGCATATAGTACAAATTTTCGATAATAGATTGTCATTAAACTAAGCTCTCATCAGACCAACTCTGAGGAAGAACGGAGGGGGCAACGATCTCTGACATCTGAACGTGGAAAAATATTTTCAATGCTCATTAACGAGACACTGCCATGCCCAAAATAATGTGCAGTCGGGGGAGGGGGATGAGAAGGGCCACGGTGGAAAATAAATGAGATGGGCCTGGGGTGGTGGAAAGAAGAAGGAGAAGAGCCTGGGGGGAATGAGAAGAGGACAGTTATGGAAAAAGGGGTGCCTGCATCTATGCCACTCCTAGCACTGTTCACTGTACATCATATACCAAGAATCAACCCTGATCGAGACACAGAATTTGCTTAGGGATTTATTCACTAAAAGGTGAAGTGGAAAGGCAATTGCAAACTCTTGTCCAAAGTAGCGATCAGGAAAAAATATAGTTTGTATAGTACCAGTGGTATGGTTTTACTTATGTTTTTTGTCTAATACTTTTGGTTTATATTAGGGATGCACCGATACCACTTTAAGACGGAGTTACATAGGCTGAAAAAAGACATGCGTCCATCGAGTTCAGCCTCTCACACATCACCTACTGCCGTTGATCCAAAAGAAGGCAAAAAAAAACAGTGTGAATCGCTCGCCAATAGCGCTCGCCAATATGCAACACACTGGGAAAAAAATCCCTTCTTGACCCCAGAATGTTGGTCAGATTGCTCCTTGGATCAAGAAGCTTTTACCCACATATTAAATATTATGACCCTTAATATGTTTTTGCAGGAAGTCATCCAGTCGTTTAAAAGTCTGTCCAACTGCCTGTTGAGGTGGTTGGGTCAGAGACTATACAGAGTACAAGTACTGATACTTTTATTTAGTGTCGTGTGACCGCTTTCCAATAAATAATAGGATTTTGCTGAAAGTGTGTTCAGTTTGTTAATATTGAACTGTATGGCCAGACACCCCATTTACCCACTGCACACCCTGACCACACACACACACACACACAGATTTTATATAATATATTATAATATATATATACATATACACACACCCACACACAAACGGCCTCAGATACATGTATAACCCACTGACCTCATATACATGTATACCCCACAGCCTCAGATACATGTATACCCCTAAAAGCCTCAGATACATGTATACCCCTACAAGCCTCAGATACATGTATACCCCTACAAGCCTCAGATACATGTATACCCCTACATGTATGGGTCGAGCCATATCAAGTGGTCCAAAAATGATTTGCTTGCTTGACCATTATTCATTTTTTTTTATTTTTTGGGTGGTGGTGACCTCTATGTTGGTAGTTTAAAACCCAAGATTACTTTAATTTCGTACGGACTTGTTTAAAAAAATGGCGGCTGTTTTTGCATTTCCAGGGGTAGGGTAGTTTATGTAAAAAAATTAAAAATAAAACAAATTAAGCCATGTTTACCTTTTTTTTTTTTTCCACAGGGACCCACAAATATGGCATTTTTTTATTTTGAGGGGGGTAAATATCGCTGTTGGGGAACCAATAACTAATTAAAATTTTTTATTTTGCTCGCAGTAAAAATACTATATGGTCATAAACGTAAAAGTTTGAGTTTGATATTCCACTGGTAGCAAAGTTATGCCAGGTGCAATACTTACAAAAATACAACAAAAATGTGATGCGCTTTTATCATAGTACAATATATTGCAATTTTGGGGCCAGTTCGGCTCTCTTTGAATAACCCCTATAATGATTGAGATTTTAAGGGGTTATTCAGAAAGCACCGAAATATCAGGGAAATTTCAGTGCTTTGGAGTTTCCATTTCGCCCACCCTGCAGTGAATCCTCTATTCACCGCAGGGTCCCCAAAGTGTGCCGAGGATGGAGTCACTGAACACTGCCGAGAAAAAAAACCCACTCTGCTATTCTTCTAAAAAAGGTGTTTAACCTCCCTGGCGGTTTTCCCGAGTGTGGCTCGGGGTTAAATTTCATTGCTGAAAGTGGTAACCCTGAGCCACACTCGGGCTGGATACATAACTCGCGAGAAGGGAACCAGGACGCCATGATCGCATGGAGGAGAATGTGATTGCGGGAGGACAGCCCGAGTGTGGCTCGGGGTTACCACTTTTAGCAATGAAATTTAACCCCGAGCCACACTCGGGAAAACCGCTAGGGGGCTGGATAATTGCACAGATTCTGACATATAAAATTAGAATCGGAACGCCAGGGAGGTTAAACCAACAGAAATGCATTAAAATGTGCCAAAATAATAAAAAAGGCCCTTAAAAGATAATAAAAAGGTCTGTTAAAGAAGGGGGGGGGGGAAACACCTTTTAAAAAAATTGGGAATCAAAAATTTGGCAAAAAAAACACCACAAAAATGACGTTCCAAAAAAATAAAGACTGCTGAAAATGAAAAGAATATACAGTATAATAAAAATAAGGTTTCAAACCAGTAATATTTTTTTACATTGAATCCTAAGGGGATTTGACGGTTTAAAGCTGTTGATCTGAACCACCAAAAATCAGGGCATTTCGGTGCAGTTCTCTGAATAGATTAACCATTACTTCTCTATGAGACAATTTCGCTGCCGCCTATTTCGCTGTTCCAGTATTTGGTGAAGGTTAGTGAAAAGACAAACTTGTGTAGATCTGGTTGTATAAATTATAATTGGCTTCGTGCCCGCAGTGGATTCATTGTAACTGATCTGTTATGTATCTTTAGGGATGCACTGATTGTATATTCTATTCACTGACCTCAGTAGCTTAAATAAAATACATGTTAAGGTCTGAAGCCTCACCCAGTTTTAATAATATTTAAATTCTATTTTTGTGAAGCATGTCTGCAGTTTCCTTCTCTTAATGCCTATGACTAAACTTCCTCCAGGAGTGTCCCTTTATCCACAGACAATAGGGCTGGCACTTGTGCATACACCTCAGCGTCACTCAGCAGAGGCAGCCTCCCGCCCGCACCTCGGCAGAGGCAGCCTCCCGCCCGCACCTCGGCAGAGGCAGCCTCCCCCGCGCACCGCGGCAGAGGCAGCCTCCCCCGCGCACCTCGGCAGAGGCAGCCTCCCCCGCGCACCTCGGCAGAGGCAGCCTCCCCCGCGCACCTCGGCAGAGGCAGCCTCCCCCGCGCACCTCGGCAGAGGCAGCCTCCCCCGCGCACCTCGGCAGAGGCAGCCTCCCCCGCGCACCTCGGCAGAGGCAGCCTCCCCCGCGCACCTCGGCAGAGGCAGCCTCCCCCGCGCACCTCGGCAGAGGCAGCCTCCCCCGCGCACCTCGGCAGAGGCAGCCTCCCCCGCGCACCTCGGCAGAGGCAGCCTCCCCCGCGCACCTCGGCAGAGGCAGCCTCCCCCGCGCACCTCGGCAGAGGCAGCCTCCCCCGCGCACCTCGGCAGAGGCAGCCTCCCGCCCGCACCTCGGCAGAGGCAGCCTCCCCCCCGCACCTCGGCAGAGGCAGCCTCCCCCGCGCACCTCGGCAGAGGCAGCCTCCCCCGCGCACCTCGGCAGAGGCAGCCTCTTCCTCCAGGAGTGTCCCTTTATCCACAGACAATAGGGCTGGCACTTGTGCATACACCTCAGCGTCACTCAGCAGAGGCAGCCTCCCGCCCGCACCTCGGCAGAGGCAGCCTCCCGCCCGCACCTCGGCAGAGGCAGCCTCCCGCCCGCACCTCGGCAGAGGCAGCCTCCCCCGCGCACCTCGGCAGAGGCAGCCTCCCCCGCGCACCTCGGCAGAGGCAGCCTCCCCCGCGCACCTCGGCAGAGGCAGCCTCCCCCGCGCACCTCGGCAGAGGCAGCCTCCCCCGCGCACCTCGGCAGAGGCAGCCTCCCCTGCGCACCTCGGCAGAGGCAGCCTCCCCCGCGCACCTCGGCAGAGGCAGCCTCCCCCGCGCACCTCGGCAGAGGCAGCCCCCCCGCGCACCTCGGCAGAGGCAGCCTCCCCCGCGCACCTCGGCAGAGGCAGCCTCCCCCGCGCACCTCGGCAGAGGCAGCCTCCCCCGCGCACCTCGGCAGAGGCAGCCTCCCCCGCGCACCTCGGCAGAGGCAGCCTCCCCCGCGCACCTCGGCAGAGGCAGCCTCCCCCGCGCACCTCGCAGAGGCAGCCTCCCCCGCGCACCTCGGCAGAGGCAGCCTCCCGCCCGCACCTCGGCAGAGGCAGCCTCCCCCCCGCACCTCGGCAGAGGCAGCCTCCCCCGCGCACCTCGGCAGAGGCAGCCTCCCCCGCGCACCTCGGCAGAGGCAGCCTCCCCCGCGCACCCCGGCAGAGGCAGCCTCCCCCGCGCACCTCTGCGTCGCTCAGCAGAGGCAGCCTCCCGCGCGCACCTCGGCGTCGCTCAGCAGAGGCAGCCTCCCGCGCGCACCTCGGCGTCGCTCAGCAGAGGCAGCCTCCCGCGCGCACCTCGGCGTCGCTCAGCAGAGGCAGCCTCCCGCGCGCACCTCGGCGTCGCTCAGCAGAGGCAGCCTCCCGCGCGCACCTCGGCGTCGCTCAGCAGAGGCAGCCTCCCATGCGCACCTCGGCGTCGCTCAGCAGAGGCAGCCTCCCGCGCGCACCTCGGCGTCGCTCAGCAGAGGCAGCCTCCCGCGCGCACCTCGGCGTCGCTCAGCAGAGGCAGCCTCCCGCGCACACCTCAGCGTCTCCTGCATACACCTCAGCAGAGGCAGCCTCCTGCATAAACCTCAGTGTCGCTCAGCAGAGGCAGCCTCGTGCGCACACCTCAGCAGAGGCAGCCTCCTGCATACACCTCAGGGTAGCTCAGCAGAGGCAGCCTCCTGCTCATGGAGATATTAGCTGTTTCAGACAGCATCCTGCCAGAGCATTATCCACCACAGGAGAGTCTCAGAGCAGCTCCCTGTGTGTGACCACCTCTCCTTCACTCCACCCTCCACTACTTCCTGATCTCTGCATGCACAAGGAGAAGAGCTACTGGACTGAACCAATCGCTCACACACGGGGGTGTAACAGCTGAGGCAACCCCCAGCTCTTCCTGGAGTGCAGTTGCCCATGCAGCTGGGGCTTGCATTGATCTCAATCACTCTGTGACTTTGTTGCAAGGTGTTTCAGGCGCTCTTTGCTGTCTCTGTGGGAGAGCCAGGTATACCCCAGACCCTCGCCGCCCCCCCCCCCCGCCTCCCAGTCAGGCTGTCCGCCGGCTCTATGGTAATATTACATGGCAGGGAAGCCGCTGTTGGTCTGCTGTCCAACACATCCTCCTCTCTCCTCCTTACTATGCAAAGTGCCCCCACCGGCAGCCTTTACAAACTATGCTAAGTGACAGCAGCTCAGAGCCTGGCTGCAGCAGAGCAGGGAGCTGAGACCTGCAGCTCTCCCCAGCCCATCTCTGCAAACTTTCCTGTCCTGGGGACTATTTATTTACTGAATTCTTTCATTTTCTTTTTTTTTATTATTTTAATTTTGTGAACCTCCCAACACACAGCCACCCTCTGGTTTCCTCTGTATCTGCCCCTGGAGGAGGTGGTTTGAGCAGTGGTTACAGCTCTGTCCTGGTGGAACCTGCATCAGAGAAACCTGAGATACAAAGTAACAAGTGAAGTGCCCAGGAGGAGGAACCTGCCGCCACCACCAGGACCTTCCAGGAGGAACCTGCCGCCACCACCAGGACCTTCCAGGAGGGAGCTGCCAGGACACCTGGTGAGTGACTGTTGGCTGGAGAGGACGGTTGGGGGGCTGTACATTTTTCATGACCTCCTGTAATCCTGCAAATGCCCTGTGAATGTGGACCATAAGGGGTCACCCAGGTGAGGGGTCATTCAGCTTTTAGGTGGAGCAGGGTGTCTTTGCTGGATCTTCTACCTGCTCCTGCCTAGTACTTTTATGTCTAGATGAGCGTTTTGTGAAAAGCCCTGCAGTCTGTAGACTCCATATGCTGCTGGAAGTTAATGTACATATATGTGGAATACCCAGGGAACTGCCTTATCTTGGTGGACCACATGAATGCTGCTCTTACCATTAGACATCTTGAAGCCATGGTGAGCATTGTAACCCTAGACCAGTGCTGGTAAATCTTGGCATGCAGCATGTTTGGTCACGCGTAAGGCTGGCTTGGCATCATGGGACATGTAGTTCAGAAACACTTGGGGTGCCAAGATTTGTCATTACTGCCCCTAGAGCAAAGTCAGGGGATGAAGTCACAATGTAGGGTTTTATAGGTGTGTGAGTGTATCTGACCTCTAGTCTGGTGTGTGTGTGTGTCTGCCTCCCCCAGTGTAGGTTTCTGGGAGTGAAAGACCTCTCTTTTTCCAAGTTGTGACAATAAGTCTGGAACCAGTTGGTTTTTCAGAAGTTCAGTGGGACCTGTTGATCCATGAACCGTTTAATGAATTTGGGGTTTTATGTTGGGGTGACTACCAGTATTATTTATTTATAAAGTATTTTACCAGGAAGGATACATTGAGATTTCTCTCGTTTTCAGTATGTCCTGGGTTCAAGAATATTAAAATGTTACAGAAATACAAAGTATTGAAATGCAAGATATTAAAAAAACAACACAAATATACAGATTAACACAGAAAACAAATCTGTAGGAAATCTACTCCTTACCTGTTTTCTTATTAGGTAAAGACAGGGTAGGATTGTGTGATACATTGTGTATAGCAGCTGGTACTTTCCTGCAGCTCCCAGGGGAAGGGAACTTCACAGGTGATGTTTAGCTGTAGATAATTATTTTTAACAAGCCCTGACAATGTCAGTGTCTTAAGGTATAATAAATATATATATACACTGCTCGTGGCCTGTGGTTTTAAAGTTTAATTCTGATGCTATGTTGCTGTCGGGCTGATCTGCTTACCTAGTCACCGTTACAATATATTCAAATAAACCTGTGTGTGGGGAGAGCTGTATAGAATTCTTATCCCACACAAATACTTTTCCAGATGTTGGCGACAATTTGGGCGCTTTTCGTTTTTACTTTGCAAGCTATTCTTTTTTAATTTTATTTTTGTATTTTATTTTTTGGCTCTTTTTTTGTTACGGGAAGTCTAATTCCCTAATAAAAAAAAAATCACTTAACCTCTTAAGGACCAATGACATAACTGGGTGGAGTAGAGGTAACATCACTGCTCTGCATGGAGAGAGCCTGTGGAGTCATGGGTTCGATCCCAGCAAGAGCACCTCTCCAGTAAGTGTCCTTGGCAAGACACCTAACGGTACATACTCGCCACCCAGGACATACTTGAAAACGAGAGAAATCTCAATGTATCCTTTCTGGTAAAATACTTCCTCAAAAAAAATAATTAAAAAAAATGCATTGACTTTAAAGACCATTGGTCCTCAAGGGGTTAAAGGTGACCCCACCCCACTGGGTGTAAATCTAGTTTGGAAATGTCATGTATTTTAAGATTAATGCGCTGGATCATTGTAACTCGCATGGCATAATAACTAGATACACTTTGTTTTAAGGTACAAATCCTGAAACTCCTCTTTTTGTTGCACAATAAAAAGTCTTGCTCGTGTACGTGATTGGACCTGATGAGTTCTTATTTTTGCTGTTGTGACTCTGTGAGTAGTAAGCGTAGGTCGGAGGAGGAAACCAGTCTCGGGAATAATAATGTGTTTGTTTCTCCACACAATTAACACCCTCTTGTTTTTATATAAAGTTTGGATTTAACCTTTTATCCTCTGTAAAGGGAGATCACAAAGTGATTTGCAGTGATCAGGTTGGTTAATGTTTGACTTTAACCTTACAGTCTATTTCCAGGTTACATTCTGTTCAATATAATGTGATGATCCTAGATATGTTTGTGATAAGAGCATTATCTGGAAAGCCGCATGTAATTGAGATCCATTGGCATCCCTGCCTACAGATAACATTGATTCTCTCCTGCAGGATGCAGCGAAGACTTTAAATTGTGCAGCATTCTGTGGACTTAGAATCCCAGGGTATGCGTGTCAACCTCTTGATTTACCGACACGATGGAAAAATCACATGTACGTTTTAACTACCAACAAAATAGGGCTCTGTTCCAACGCTGGTGCAAACTTAAAGGGATACACTATTGAAGAAAAATGGAGTTCCCCTTTTTGCCTTTTTAAATAATTCGGCAGAGGAATCTTACAGCCTCTGCCCCATTATTTTTGTAATTAATTTTTTTTTATTTTGGCAGTTTAACGTCCGTGTAGCCGCACTTTAGTACCTCCGTGGTAGCAGATTTATTTATTTATAAAGGATTTTACCAGGAAGGATACATTTAGATTTCACTCGTTTTCAAGTATGTCCTGGGTTCAAGAACATTAAAATGTTACAGAAATACAAAGTAATACAATGCAAGATATTTAAAATAGATAATCGTGACCAATGAAGGCCCACACACGAAGTGCGGACACAGCAAACGGACGCAGGTTAGCAAGAACGTCGGAGGACGGATGTGCGGAGTGCGCCAGGTCCGCATAGCTTTGTGTGTGAGTGATGGAACGTGGTCAGACAGACTGCATTTATACGTCCAGCATTTTTGACAAACAAAATGTTTTATTTTCCCTCCTACATCCGTCAAAAATAACGTCAGTCACAAAAACTGATTGTGTGGCCACTACTGCGTCTTCCGTCAAAAAGTGCGTCTGTACTGCACGGGCGCACAGTCCGTAGAAAACGCGCTCATCTGACCCTAGCCTTAGTCACCTTTTTTTTTATGTCATTCACCGCACGCAGCTCCGCCTCTTCAGCACAGGGACTCCCGACCGAACCTGGAAGTCCGTGAAGCGTTTCTGTATAATTTGCACTCGTGCGCAACCTGCGCAGCGTAGAATCTGCAAATTGCGCACCACTGCGGGACTTTTGTACTTTATGTACGCAAGTTCCATAGCACCTGTGCACAATGATGGATCAGAGCTGCGCTGATGCTCAGATTCCATCCATCGGCTGCCTCTCGGAGACAGAACGCTCCCCCGATTTGGTCTCAGAGAAGGTGCTGTCACTGGTGGTGACCAGTAGCCGGGAAATAAAAAAATCCCGGGTGATGTCGGGTCGGGTGGGGTGGAGGAAACTCTTCCATTTTCTTCTTTTTGATTTCACTAAATTGGGGTAGCTGGAGGAGGCACTCCTCACATCCTGACCACTTTAGGCCCGTGTCAGACGAACGCAGTGATCACGTCCGTGTTGCCGCACAGTTTAACGTCCGTCATAGAACAGAATTATGATCAATAGAGACCCACACACTAAGTGCACGCACAACGCACGTGGCAAACCGGACGCAAGTTAGGCAAGATCGTAAAACTGCTAGTGCGCCACGTCCACGTGGCGTTCTGTGTGAGTGAGATGTCAGACGCAGCGCATTTGCGACGTCCAGCACCTTGACGCACACAATGGCTTTTCATATCCTTTTCAAATTATAATTTTTCATATTTTATTTCCCATAATTCCCTCTCTGTTCTACGTCCATCAAAAACGGATTGTGTGGTGTCTACAGTATCTTCCGTCAGTAAGTCCATCTGTTATGCACGCACGCAGAGTGCGCTCAGACTGCGTTCCTCTGACTCTAGCCTTAGAGTGTCCCTATACCCAGAACTGTTGTAAACTTAGTGGTCAGGGTGCACAGTGTCCCTTTATCTTATTAAAAGGTTCAGGCTGCAGCGTCTGCTCTTTATTTCAAGAAGGGGTGGGGGTGGGGGGGGGTTACAATCTTAACAGTGTTCTTGTTTAACCAGCACCATTTATAGTCTATAGCTTTAGTAAGTTCGCTAAAGCTTTGATTTGGGCTAGGGTCAGACGAACGCATTTTTCACGTCTACCGTAAAAATGTGCGTCGATGCGTCCGAACACATTTTTTCATGGAAGATGTGATAGCGGTCATACAATGCTCAATTTCGGCTGTGATTTCATACGGATCCAAACAAGGAAACTTTGGGTGTCTGGACGTTATGTTGGCCGGACATTAGCAGCGTCTGACATCTCCTAATCACGCACACACGCCGCTATGCAGACGCAGCGCACTCTGTACGTCAGTACTAGCGGTTCGACGTTCTTGCAAAAATGCATTTGTTTGCCACTTGCGTTGCGCGGCTGAACTTTCGTGCAGCCGTACTTCGTGTGTGGGCCTGCGTTGGACGTCATTTGCTGCTACCACAGCTGTAATAAAGTGCGGCTAAACACACGTTCGCACTGCGTTCGTCTGACCCCAGCCTTAGGTTTACACCAGGGTTGCAACACAGCACATAGTTTTGTGAACGATACATTGTTAATGTGCTTTACTCTATTAAGCACTTTGTAAAAGTAAAACAGAAATCATGAAGAGATTAAGAAGTGACGGTAAAATGAGCAAAGTCAACACATTAACTCTGTTACTTTTCTGTATTATGTTCATGTGTTTTTGAAAAAGTAATAAAAGCAAGTTTATCCAAATCAAGATACAAAGCAAAGGGGGATTTCTATATTTTAAGGTGATGAGGCAAACGGAATGTATAAACAAACACAAAGCAGAAGTAACGAAAAGAATGTTATAAAGGTGATAGAAGCAAGCTTGTCCAAACCAACACCGGCAGAAAAGAGTGTTTTGGTTGGCCGCATCACCTTTTTAATCAAAGTTAAACAAACACTGAAGTAGTAAAAAGAATGTTCAAAACAAAGAACTATAACCAAAACCTAGTGGAGAGAAAACTGAATAGTGAAAAGAATGTTTAAAAACAAGAAAAAAAAATAGAAACAGAACCTAAACATAGTATAGATACTAATCTAAGTAATGAAAAGAATGCGATCAGTAAACCGATGGAAGCCGAGATCCTGATCGGATTCTTTCTTGGGTCTTTTGGTGAATGTAAAAGACTCAGCTGTCAGAGTGTAACTCCTCAGGAAAAAGTATATATTGTGTTGACCTAAAGAGTTTAGAGATTAATGTGAATTACTCCCAAACGGCAATTCTCTTCATCCAGCAGAATCTGCTGTCATTGCACTGTTCTCTGGCTGTGTGTCGTGGATGGCATTCGTGAGAGATGCACAATTAGCCCCTCGTAGTGACCCTGTCTCGAAGGGCCACAGAGTGCCTAAGGACTCTTCTAATCTCTCCCATTGATGTTCTCTTGACTCATTAATATTATTATTGTCATCATTTATATAGCACCAACACTTTCTGCAGCGCTTTACAATACTCAAAGGGAATGAGCTAAGCGGACATATGATGGAAACAATAGGTGTAGAGGGTCCTGCTCATAGGAGCTTACAGTCTAGAGGGATTTTACAAGATAGCAGGATCCTTAGTGCCAGTGGTTTGGGAATGGTGGGGCCATAGAAGCAACTTCAATCATGTGAGTCGATCTTAGGCATAGAGGTCTATGCCAACGGAAGCAAGTGTCGGCATGTAATGGACCCTATTGCTTTCTGCTACAGTTGTGGTTTGTAGTTTGTTTCGCCTTTTACTATTTTGGGTAAATGGAAACAAAAATGGTTATGGATGACAAAATCCGAGGCGTTTGGTAGACCTTATACTGTACCAAGCAACTTGACTGTAATAAGAGTTGCACTTCTCCGTGCCGGTTCAGCCAGTCATAAAAGGAGATGTTGGCTAAAACCTCTACGTTGCCGATATTTCATACAGCAATCAAGATTGTTGTCTTGATGAACGTTCCTTTAATGGAACTGACACCTCAACATCACGTGTTTTAACCTTTTTATAGAATAAAAGTTTAGATTTGAGAACATCCCGGAGTGCTGGTGTATCTGTGTGGATTATATGTAAATCGGCAAAACAAGCACTGGGTAATGGGAGCTGAGTGCAGCTTCATATTTTTTTCCCGTCTGCTACAATTCAGCATTTGCTGAAATAGAGCTAAATGTTTTTTTTTTTTTTTTTTTTAATATGTTGAATAATGGGAGGCGGAGTTTCAACGCATGGGGGAAATAAATATATCTAGATGGTACAGGTTAGCGTTTAGCACAGGGGTGGGAACGTCCGGCCTGTATAAAGCCTGCAGAATCACTTGGTCCGGCCCTTAGGGCGCCCCGGCAAGTGGGTGTTTAAATTCCCTCTCCCACGACCCTTTTACCTGACCTCCTCCTTCAAGCTGCACCCCTCATCTTCTGGGCTCAGAGTTGTAGAATGAGGGGGCAGGGACTATCCCGCTTCCCTCCCCGCTGCGCACCGGATCTCACTTCATGCTGCACCCCTTATCTTCTGGGCGCAATGTGAGGGGATAATCCCCACAACCTCATTCTATTACGCCCCCCATATTTCTTGTTTTAAATGTTTTTAGATTTTTATTTTAAGAGCACAAAATGAATTCATTACATTTCTTCCTAAGTCTAGCTGGCTGAATTTAAAGCTGTTCATTTTGTGTGGCCCTCGAACGATGTTCTATATCTCCAAATGGCCCGTGGCAGATGAAAAGCTTCCCCACCCCTGGCACAGCAAGTCAATGTTTCTCTTTACCTGTACTTGACCTTGTGTCGACGAGCTTTTATGAGACTCATAAAAAATGTGATATGCCTTTTTTATATTTAAACCACATTTTATTTGTCATTGCGTTATAAATACCTTCTTGGGTGGGGGGAGGAATGTCAACAGCATAGATTACGTATGTGTCCAGTAACTGGTCATATAGAGCTTCCAAATGCTCACTATGGCAACCCACAATGCCAAGGGTGTAGCGATACAAGGATGTCTGTCGTCTGGTCCCCATCCAGCTAGGATCTGAGTTGGAGCTTGATTCTGTGTTTCTCTTGTTCTCATTCATTTCCGTGGTCTAAGGCTAATGTCAGACGAACGCAGTCTGAGCGCACTCTGCGTGTGTGCATAACGTACTGACGGAAGATACTGTAGACGCCACACAATCCGTTTTTTTTTTTTTTGATGGACGTAGAAAAAAAAAGGGAATTAAAATTAATATGAAAAATGATAATTTGAAAAGCCATTTTGTGCGTCAAGGTGCTGGATGTCGCAAATGTGCTGCGCCTGATGTCTCCTCACTCACACAGAATGCTACGCGGACATGGCGCACTCTGCGCATCCGTCTAAGGCTGGGGGTCAGACTAACGCATTTTTCGCATTGTCCGTGAAAAACTGCGTTCCAACGAATGGACGTATTTTTTAACAGAATACGTGATAGCGGTCATACGATGCGCATTTTCGTCCGTCATTTTGTACGGATCATCAATAAAACCCTTTTTGCGTCTGGACGTAATGTTGGCCGGACATTAGCAGCGTCTGATGTCTCCTAATCACGCACACACGCCGCTAGCGGACGCAGCGCACTCTGTACGTCAGTACTAGCGGTTTGATGTTCTCTAAAAAATGCGTTCGTTTGCCACTTGCGTTGCGCGGCCGCACTTTTGTGCGGCTGTTCTTCATATGCTGCCCGGCATTGGACGTAATTTGCTGCTAGCACGGCCGTGATTTAGTGCGGCTAAACGCACGTTAATACTGCGTTAGTCTGACCTTAGCCTTAGGCTGGGGTCAGACGAACGCAGTGCGAACACGCGTGCAGCTGCACTTTATCACAGCCGTAGTAGCAGCAAATGACATCCAATATACGAAGTACGGCCGCACGAAAGCGGCAAACGAACGCATTTTTTTCGATAACGTAGAACCGCTAGTACTGACTTACAGAGTGCGCTGCGTCTGCATAGCGGCGTGTGTGCGTGATTAGGAGACGTCAGACGCTGCTCATGTCCGGCCAACATAACATCCAGACACCCAAAGTTTCCTGGTTTGGATCCGTAAAAAATACGGCCGAGATTGCGCATCGTATGACCGCTATTGCATCTTCCGTGAACAAATGCGTTCGGACGCATCAACGCAATTTTTGACTGTAGATGTGAAAAATGCGTTAGTCTGACCCTAGCCTTAGCGGTTTTACGTTGTTGCCTAACTTGCTTCCGTTTGCCACGTGCGTTGTGCGTGCGCAGTTCGGTGCACACGTACTTCATGTGTGGATCTCTATTGATCATGATTCTATGCTATGACGGACGTTATTATTATTATTATTCTTTATTTATAAAGCGCCAGCATATTCCGCAGCGCTGTACAATAGGCACAGTATAGACAGGGTTACAATACATTGAACAACATTTGACAAACAGTACAGGAGGAGATGAGGCCCTATTCCCGTAAGAACTCACAATCTAGGAGGGTTGGGGTTGGAAACAGGAGGAGAGGACTGCAAGGTGAGAGTGATTGATGGTTGCGTCAGTGAGTTGGGTGGTAGGCTTCCCTAAATAGGAACGTTTTAAGGGAGCGTTTGAAGGAAGAGAAGTTAGGGGAAAGTCTGACAGTACGGGGGAGAGCGTTCCAGAGAGTGGGGGCTGCGCGTGAGAAATCCTGCAGTCTATCATGGGAAGAGGTGATGCGGTGAGAAGCTAGGCGCAGGTCACTGTTTGACCTTAGGGAGCGGGCTGGGGTGTATTTGGTGATTAGTGAGGACAGGTAGTGGGGAGCTGAGTTAGTGAGGGTTTTGTAGGTAAGGATAAGGATTTTGAATTTAATTCTGCAGTGGATGGTTTGACTATTTTGACCTAGAATTTTCCATTCTCCAGCCATTCTCCTGCTTTTTACCTCTCTCTGAATAACCCTGTAAGCGTTTACCGCCACTGAGCACTGTATCTGCTCGCATTGGACATCTTTCTAGGATTTTGGTCGGTAATGCACAGTGCTGCCCATCCAACGCCTGTCAATACCCAGGACATACTCGAAAACGAGAGAAATCTCAATGTGTCCTTCCTGGTAAAATCCTTTCTCAAAAAAAATAATAAAAAAAAAAAATTTGCTATTCTACCCCGTTTTTTTTAATTTTTTTTTTTTATCCTTTTACAACCAAAATATTGAATAATTTAAGTGTGATTATAAAATATACACATGATACATAGTTTTCTGTGTGTAAACTTTTTTTATTTTATAAAATTTCCATTCCCTTCATATATAAATGCTTACTATGTAAATTCTGGACGGCGCGCACCTGTAATACACAGCTCGGGGTCCCAGGGGACTCTAGTCGTGCCACTGTGTGAATTTAAATGCAACTCGCTCGCTGGAGCGGAAGAAAATTCCGAATCTGCCGGAGTAAGCACTTCCACGCGGTTCAGCTAGCTGAATGAACAGATGTATTTTTCTCTCTAATCCACAGGAAGACCACAAACGCATGTGACTGATCCCCCTTTATTTCCAAGATAGGCCAACATAGGGGATTACTTGCAGGGTTATTCAGAGAGCATGAAAATCAGGAGAATGACATATTCTAGGTCAAAATAGCCAAACCAGAAAAATTCTCACTTTCATCTCACTTTCCAAATCTGCTATTTTGAGCTAGAATTTTTCATTCTCCAGTCATTCTCCAGTCATTCTCCAGTCATTCTCCAGTCATTCTCCAGTCATTCTCCAGTCATTCTCCAGTCATTCTCCAGTCATTCTCCAGCTTTTCACCGCTCTCTGAATAACGCTATTGCTTATTGGATCAAGCTGAGCAGTCCTGTTGATATGGGAGTACAGAAAAACCCTTTTATTAATGATAATATTAAAAGCCAAATGCCCGCCCTGTGTGTTCATCACGTCACCCCCTGATGTGTTTAGGAGGTTACATCGCTGATTAATAATGGTAAAAAAAATATTTAAAAAAAATTGTACAATTTTTTTAAAACTTTTTTTTTTTTTCTTTTCCTGACAGGAACACGCTACACATCCCGACCACTTTATTGTTTTAAAGTGGCAGGATGTGAGTGCCCCCCCCCCCGCTGCCACAAAGGGGTAGAAGCGTTTCTTTCACCCCCCACCTAGCATCGCCAGCAACTTTTTTTTATTTTATTTTACTTGTTTTATTTACACATCCCAGCAATTCAGAGAACTGCTTCACAGAGCTCATGTGCCACATTCCCCATATGCAGCCTGGAACTCTGGGTAGGACATGCAAATGAAGTCCGCAATTTCCCACTTTTTTGCATCCTGGATCTGTTTTTAACACAGAACCCTCCTTGCCAGCGCTATGGCCATATTGGATGGCTTTTCAGCAACAGTCAGGTTATGCACCGAGTCTTAAAGAGCCCGAAACAGCTGTCCAGGAGTACCTGTGACTCGTTGAAAAAAAAAAAAAAAAAACATAGAGTCACAGGTACTCCTGGACAGCTGTTTCGGGCTCTTTATAACTCGTTGCATAACCTGACCTTTGCCGGAAAGCCATCCAATATGGCCATTGCGCTGGCAAGGAGGGTTCTGTGTTAAAGATCCAGGATGCAAAGAAGTGTGAGATTGGATGGGACAAGCACATGAAGTCCGCAAAGTTCCTTGCTGCATATGGGGAATGTAGCACATGAGCTCTGTAAAACGGTTCTCTGAATTGCTGTGATGTGTAAATGTCTTCTACCTTCTTAAACTTTGTAAAAAATCACAATAAAAGTTTTTATAAAAGGATGGCAAATCTGTTTATGGTTCTCATAAGTTCTGCAAAGGACTGCATAAATTCCCAATCAATACATTGTGCTAATACAGTAGGACAGGCCACAAGTGCTATTGCCAGTTCTCCAAACCCTCAGAAAACATGTGACGTTGCTCAATCTCCGAGCCTTCCCATGCTATCGCTCCCTAGTAGTGTACAGGGTAATCCAGACAAAGGTGTTTAGGCTGGGGTCAGACCAGCGCACTTTTAACGTGCGTTCTGGCGCACTTAATCACGGCCGCACTAGCAGCAAATGACGGGCAATGACAGCCAATATACGAAGTACGGTCGCACGAACGTCCGGCTGTGCAACGCAAGTGGAAAATGAACGCATTTTTTCGAGAACGCAGAACCGCTAGTACGGACGTACAGAGTGCGCTGCGCCCGCTAGCGGTGTGTGTGTGTGTGTGATTTGGAGACGTCAGACCCTGCTCGTGTCCGGCCAACATAACGTCCAGACGCAAAAAGTTTCCTGGTTTGGATCCGTAAAACATCACGCACGAAAATGCGCATCGTATGACCGTTTTCGCCTATTCCGTGAACAAATACGTCAATGCGTTCGGACGCACTTTTTTACGTTCGCGTGTAAAAATGCTTTCGTTTGACCCTAGCCTTAGAGGTATCTATGACCTCCTGACGATGTGCGACAAGGCTTCGTTTCCTCCTGTGCAGAGTTGGCTGCCTTGGCCGCCGTTTTTGGCTGATCGCGTCTGATTTGCATATGGTTCAGTATCCTCTGTAAAGGCACAAATTAAGCTAAAACCTTTATGGGACCTGAGCAGGCCCCACCGTAGGGCAGGTTAATGGTGACATTGCCCGTTCTCAGGGCCGTAACATCCTTTATCACTACTGTGCTGACAGATTTATACATCTCTCGTGTGACAGGTTGGAGTGGAAGTGTTGTCCTGTCAGAGAAGCTTTCCAACCAGGGAGCACCTGCCCCTTGACATTGACCCTCTAACTTCATTAGCAGCCTGTGGGCAGTCATGCCCTGGTGAGCGAGAGAACATAAGACACAATGCCCTTTCACTAGTCCCTTTTATTACGCATTTGTTGGCAATTGTTCATGAAGTTTTGTCGGACCAGAACAATTTTTTAGTGTTACAACTGTAGCGCTGTGTTAAAATCTTGCTGCTGGCAGTACCTATTTTTGGCCACAAGATGGGGACAATCGCGATTAGAGACACTGGACATTGGGACTACATTTCCCGGCGTGCTTTGCAAAGAGACAGGAAGTGGGTGGGACACAGGACGCTTACATCCCGAACCTCGTGGAGAACGCGCGAGGGAACGAGAGAGAGCAGACGCAGTGCAAGACATCGCTAGAGGGCCTAGGCCAGAGCGCGAGTGAGACCTGTCAGTTCCTTTATCGGGTCATTCAGCCTAAGGAGAAGGAGACCTCCAAGTTCCAGAGATTGCTGCAGATCAAAGAAACCGAAGACCTCGAGTGAGGAGTTGCCGCGAGTTGATCGGATACGGAGAGCAGGCGGTGAGCTGGACAAGTCGTGGACAAGCTACGGAAAGTCAGACAACGGATCCGGCCGCAAGTATCCCCAGTCAATATCGAGCGGAGAGACGTCCTGGGTCAGCGGAGCCTAAAGCAACCGGTGGATGGGTGAGAGGCCTCCATGGCCGTTTGTAAATAAAGAACCCGCTGCTGTTTTCTCTTTAAAGTCCACAGGGCCCCAACTTGACTAGTCGAAGACATTCCTTAAGTAAATTCACTGGCCAGTTGAACAGTACCCGGGTACCACACACACATACACACCTTTTACATTCCGGGACTTAACCTGTGCAGGACTCATTCTGTTACGAATCGGAACGGGAGTTAAAGATACGTTCCGAATATATTTTTCTCTTTTCCGCTGCGCGTTCATCGAAATACGAAGAGATTGTGTTTTTGGGTTTCGCTACGTGTCCCTTTTTCCGAATTTTCGGGCAATTGCATTTTTTTTCTGTTGGGTTGCGAATATAATATTTTTCCGAAATACGAAGCCTTGTGTTTCGTTTCTTTCCCGCTACGCGTTTTTACCGCGATACGATAATACTGTAATAATACCTGTGAATACCGTGTCTCAACGTCTGCTTATTATTTTAGTAAACTATTTAAATTATAAAAACTCACAACGGTGTTGGAGTATATTTATTCCCTAGTGCGGGGAGACTGACCCGTGGTTCATTTTCAGCGGCTCCTCCGGGAGTGAGCGCTACACAACCTATTCAGAAATTCCTCCTGATTACACTGCAAAGATTTAGTATCACACTATAGGGAGGAATTTCTAAATACCTTGTAATACATACCTAGGGCCAGCTCCATGTCTGACACAGAGCACTAGGTCTGTGGGTGTTTTCTCTAGCATTTCCTAAACGTGGAACGTCCAACGAAAAACACAGACCTCACAGGGCAAGATGTTGATTTCAGGGTCTAGATCAAGGTTGCTCAGCTTTGACCCTGCTGATGGCTTTGAACTACATCTCCTATGATGCTCAGCCACTCACAAAGTTGACCAGAGCCACGTCGGCCTTGTAGTTCCAAAACATCTGGAGGGTCAAAGTTGAGCACCCCTGGTCTCAGGTCAGTTTGTAACTGCACCGGCTCCCAAGTCACATGAAATTATTTGCTACCTGTTGCTGCAATCCTCCAGCCAAACATTTTGTGTCCACATGCTCCATTCTCGAATTGTCTAAAGCAGGGCTGTCAAGCTCCGGCCCCAGAGATGTTTCTGAACTACAACTCCCATGATTCCCTGGCATCCACTGCATTCAAAGAATTCTGGGAAGTGTAATCAACTTCTGGCGTTTGGCCCCCAAGCTAAAGCGTGAGAGATTTCTGTATCTGCAAAACCTTTTTCCTGGACCCTATGATTTGGAGAGGATCTAGATGACATTATGCACATTGAATTTATTGCATCCTACACATACGCTCACCATATTGCAGGACCTTCAACATACAGAGCCCACACGCCGTGTACACAACTATAAATACACACTGTAGAAAAACACTAGGAAGGCCATTGTTCAAAAAAAAAAAAAGGGTTTATGCATGATGATAGTTGGAGACGCCACATCGTATAACCTCACTAAACGGCCACATTATTGCATGCTATGAAAAGGTTTTAAAAGGTGGAAGGAATCTTCACGTTCTGCTATTTACAGGCACATCCTTGTTAACATGAAAGGAAACCGCTCTATTTTCTGTAACATACGGCTCCAATTTCGTATTCATTAAACCAGGCCACAATATGTACATTCAAAGAAATACGTTTAACTAATTGGAATATACAGATAATAAATAATAATAAAAAAACAATGTATATCCCTCTTCTTTTTTATTTTATTTTTATAAACCGTTTATTTACTAACCTTGGAATTGGCCCCGAAATATACCAAACGGTGAAATTGACTGTGCGGGGAAGTTCGCCTATATACAAAGCTGTCAGTTTGCCAAATACAGGTGAATTGACAACAAAATTTGGTGCAATTCGGTGCCACCAAAATTGCCCCATGGAAGACTATCATGACTACTATTCACAGAACATCAAATTGCGTGGAAATTCCAGCGACCTATCTGTTTTTTTTTTTTTTTTTTTTGTGTGTTTCAATTCGACATGTTCTAAACAGATGAATAACAGGTTTCAATGTAACAAATGGGAAAACTTTCTAAAGACCATTTATTCTTTATCTTTTGCAAAATCCCTTTTTGTTTTGATTATTTAAAATCCTTTTTGATATTTTGTAACGTGCCGTTATCATTTTTATAAAATTACCTTTTTTATTATTTAGATACATCTTTACTATATTTTGTTGGATTTTAAACCATTCTGAGATAGGAGACCCCCCCCCCTCCCCATTTTCTTTTTTCAGATGGAATTTGGCGCAGTTCAGTTTTTTTTTTTTTTTTTCCAGTGACCACCTCCCAAATTTTGGCAATAGTGAATTCACTGTATTTTCAGCTAAATGAAATCGCTGAAGTACGCTGAAATGAAGCGAAACACAAAGCAACGAAATTTTGGTTGTGTTTTTATGCTATCTGTAAGCAATTGCTAAAAGGTAAATTTTCTTACTGTGTAAATCGATTTTCATGCTGTTTATTGTTGGATTAGTTTGCGTAAAACTTTTATTTATATATTTTTTTGGACGTTATCACCCCTTGGGATGGCAAGAAAACGAGGCTGACTCATTGTAGCAGGTGGACAATTAGGTTTTCCAACCCCATTAACCACAGGTCTGAGCAGAAAATCTTGCAATTATGGACTAGGAGTTGGGGTTGTGACTTGCACAGCCTCCCCTCTCACATGGCGATGCAGTGTAATGGGATTCAAACTGAAATGCTCTTCTTCCTACATTTGTTAAAGTATTGAGTATTTCATAATTATTTTCCAATCCATCTGTTATATAAAATGTGTATATATAATTATATAAAATGTGGTGTATGTATATATCTCTCTCGGGATCATAAAGTATCCTATGAAATAAATATTCAGTTATCAATGTTTGCAATATATAGTCCTGGCCGAAATTGTTGGCACCTCAGACATTTTTCCAGAAAATCAAGTAACACATGTTTTGCTATACACATGTTTATTCCCTTTGTGTGTATTGGAACAAAAAAAGGGGGAAAAAAAGCAAATTGGACATAATGTCACACACAACTCCGTAAATGGGCTGGACAAAATTCTTGGCACCCTTAACTTAATATTTGGTTGCACACCCTTTGGAAAAAATAACTGAAATCAGTCGCTTCCTATAACCATCAATCAGCTTCTTACACCTCTCACCCGGAATTTTGGACCACTCTTTCTTTGCAAACTGCTCCAGGTCTCTCTTATTGGAAGGGCGCCTTTTCCCAACAGCAATTTTAAGATCTCTCCACAGGTGTTCAATGGGATTTAGATCTGGACTCATTGCTGGCCACTTCAGAACTCTCCAGCGCTTAGTTGCCATCCATTTCTGGGTGCTTTTTTACGTATGTTTGGGGTCATTGTCCTGCTGGAAGACCCAAGATCTCGGATGCAAACTCAGCTTTCTGACTCTGGACTCTACAGTGCTTCCCAAAATCCTTTGGTAATCCTCAGATTTCATGATGCCTTGCACACATTCAAGGCACCCAGTGCCAGAGGCAGCAAAACAACCCCAAAACATCATTGCACCTCCACCATATTTCACTGTAGGTACTGTGTTCTTTTCTTTGTAGGCCTCATTCCGTTTTCGGTAAACAGTAGAATGATGTGCTTTACCAAAAAGCTCTATCTTGGTCTCATCTGTCCACAAGACGTTTTCTCAGAAGGATTTTGGCTTACTCAAGTACATTTTGGCAAACTGTAGTCTTGCTTTTTTATGTCTGTGTCAGCAGTGGGGTCCTCCTGGGTCTCCTGCCATAGCGTTTCATTTAATTGTCGACGGGTAGTTCGTGCTGACACTGATGCTCCCTGAGCCTGCAGGACAGCTTGAATTTCTTTGGAACTTATTTGGGGCTGCTTATCCACCATCCGGACTATCCTGCGTTGCAACCTTTCATCAATTTTTGTCTTCCGTCCACGCCCAGAGAGCTTAGCTACAGTGCCATGGGTTGCAAACCTCTTGATAATATTGCGCACTGTGGACAAAGGCAAATCTAGATCTCTGGAGATGGACTTGTAACCTTGAGATTATTGATATTATTCCACAATTTTGGTTCTCAAGTCCTCACAGTTCTCTTCTCTTTCTGTTGTCCATGATTAGTGTGGCACACACAGACACACAATGCAAAGACTAAGTGAACTTCTCTCCTTTTTATCTGCTTTCAGGTGTGATTTTTATATTGCACACACCTGTTACTTGCCCCAGGTGCGTTTACATGAGCATCACATGCTTGAAACAATCTTATCTATCCACAATTTTGAAAAGGGTGCCAAGAATTTTGTCCAGACCATTTTTGGAGTTTTGTGTGACATTATGTCCCATTTGCTTTTTTTCCTCCCTTTTTTTTGGTTTTGTTCCAATACACGTGTAGCGCTCACTCCCGGAGGAGCCGCTGAATTTAAACCTCGGGTCCGTCTCCCCGCACTAGGGAATAAATATACACCAGCACTGTTGTGGATTTTATAACTTATATAGTTTACTGATCTCAAACTGGTGTGTGTGTGTGTGTGTATGTGTGTATGTGTGTGTATATATATATATATCTATCTCAGCACGGTATACATATATATTTACAGACGTTCGTAATGCGAGAAACGCGCAGCGGAAAAGAAAAAGGAATTTTAACCCCTTCGTTGCTGAAATGTGAGTCCCGTACAGGTTGTGTCCCAAAAAGGTGTACGTGTATGCGTGTGTTGGTACCTGGGTACTAGATTCAACTTGCCAGTGAATGATTTCAATGTGTCTTTGACTAGTCACGTTGGGGCCCTGTAGGTTTAGACAAACTGCAGCGTGCTTTATTATTTTCACTGTGCCCGGGAAGGCCTCTCACCCATCCACCAGATACTCTGCTCTCTGCTCGACCCAGGACGTCTTTCCGCTCGACTTGACTGGGACTCTGTGCCACCGGATCCGCTTGTCTTGCTTGTCCGTTTCTGCCACAAGATTCTCAGCTCACCGCCTGCACTCCCGTTAGATCATCGCGGTCTCCTCACTCGGGGTCCTTCTGCAGCTCTGTATCTTTTAAACTTCTCACCGATAGGTTAATAGGTCTTCTGGCAAGTGATCTGGGCCGATCTCCAGCTCCGCAAACCAGCACCTGCGCTCCGGCCTGGTCACGATCGCTCCTTGTCTCACGTGCGTCTTGCTCTAATCACCCCTTGGCGTGCACTGGCTCTCCTCTGCACGAGGTTGCGGATGTCTCTCGGTTCTCCCCACCCACTTCCTGTTCCTGCCCCAAAGCATGCTGGAAAACGTAGTCCGAAAGTGTCCAGTATCAGTTTACATTGCATTCGTCTCCCCCTGGTGGCCAGATACAAGTAACTACAGCGGCAGGATTTAAACCAGCGCTACACACACAAAGGGAATAAACATGTGTTACTGCAATACTTTTCTGTGAGAAATACTTGATTTTCTGGAGAAATTTCTGGGGTGTCAACAATTTCGGCCATGACTGTATGCATCTCAGGCCTGTCTGTCACAATACAAAAACCATGCGCCTAATGCGATAAGGGGTGTTCCAGTACCCTGGCACAAATGAAAGCGGTGCCTGCATAGATGAGGGCCATATACAGTTGTGTTCAAAATTATTCAACCCCCAATGCTGTAAAGGGTTTTAGGGAATTTAGTGTACATTTGTAATTGTATTCAGAATGAAATCCTACAAGGACTTTTTAAAGAACCATATGCAACTAAAATGACATCAATTGGTTTTGTAATACAGTAGTAAATGTTTCTTTTGTGAATTCTTCATTGACGCAATTATTCAACCCCTTAAAGACTACCACTCTGAAGAACAGAGGTTCATTCAAGTGTTTTCAATCAGGTATTGAAAACACCTGTGGATGTCACGGAGCAATAATAAGCACCAATTAGGCAGCTTTAAAATGACTGTGATACTCAGCCCCTTCTAGACATTTACTGGTGTGGTTACAAACATGGTGAAGTCAAGAGAATGGTCCAGGAAGACAAGAGAAGAGGTGATTACTCTTCACAGGAAGGGCAATGGCTATAAGAAGATTGCAAAGATGTTAAACATACCAAGAGAGACCATAGGAAGCATCATTCGCAAATTCAAGGCAAAGGGCACTGTTGAAACGCTACCTGGTCGTGGCAGAAAGAAGATGCTGACTTCGACTGCTGTGCGCTACCTGAAGCGTAGAGTGCAGAAAAGTCCCCGTGTGACTGCTGAGGAACTGAGAAAAGATTTGTCAGATGTGGGTACTGAAGTTTCAGCTCAGACAATACGGCGCACACTGCGTAATGAAGGCCTTCATGCCAGAACTCCCAGGTGCACCCCCTTGCTGTCTACAAAGAATAAAAAGAGTCGACTGCAGTATGCCAAAAGTCATGTGGACAAACCACAGAAGTTTTGGGATAGTGTTCTGTGGACTGATGAAACAGAATTTAGAACTGTTTGGGCCCATGGATCAACGCTATGTTTGGAGGTGGAAGAACAAGGCCTAGGAAGAAAAGAACACCTTGCTTACTGTGAAGCATGGCGGGGGGTCAATCATGCTTTGGGGCTGTTTTGCTTCTGCAGGTACAGGGAAGCTTCAGCGTGTGCAAGGTACCATGAATTCTCTTCAGTACCAGGAGATATTGGATGACAATGTGATGCAGTCCGTCACAAACCTGAGGCTTGGGAGACATTGGTCCTTTCAACAGGACAATGATCCCAAGCATACCTCCAAGTCCACTAGAGCATGGTTGCAGATTAAAGGCTGGAACATTTTGGAGTGGCCCTCGCAGTCACCTGACTTATATTCGATTGAGAACCTCTGGTGGGACTTAAAGAAAGCAGTTGCAGTGCGCAAGCCTAAGAATGTGACTGAACTGGAGGCTTTTGCCCATGACGGATGGGCGAAGATACCCGTAGATCGCTGCAAGACACTTGCGTCAAGCCATGCTTCACATTTAAAAGCTGTTAGTACAACATCCTTTTACGGTTATAAGATTGAATGTCACTTGGGGGTTGAATAAAACTGATAATGATGTGAGCACAGAAAAGACATTTGTGGTTATTTCATTCTAAATGTTATGTTTGTTTGACCTACACGTGCCTCTTTGATTTAATTGTAAGCAAGATGACTGAATGATCAAAATCAATGTCAAACTGGGCAAAACACTCAATTTCAGTGGGGTTGACTAATTTTGAACACAACTGTACATACCTGAGTTTTAATGATGTGGATTCTGTGGTACGCTCATATTTGTAAAATTGCCTTTGTCCCTAAAGGGTTAATAAAGGAGTATTTATTAGGATGTGAAAAATCGTCATAATAATCAGTTTTTCACTTGGCGTGAGAGTACCCCCACTTTTTTTCCAGGAAAAAAAAGCAAGGAGTATCACAATCCTCAAACCTCTGTGTAGAGCAGTGCTTCCCAAACCTGTCCTCAGGTCCCCCTAAGGCCCCGTTCACACTGTGCGATTTTCATATTTGCGACAATGTCGCGCGACATCGCTGTTTTGTGAGATTTTTTTTTTTTTTTTTTTTGCAAAGCACCACCAATACAAATCGCAGATAGCAAATCGCAAAAAAAAGGGTCATGTACCAGCGACATGCTACTGCGACGCGCAACATACGACGTCGCGCGGCAAGATGTGAACAGCTCCATTGGAGAAGCTACACAGTGCGACGTCGCGGCAAAATCCGCGCGATAAATCGCACAGTGTGAACGGGGCCTAACAGGTCAGGTTTGCAGGATATCTGAAGCACAGCACAGGTGATATGATTTGCTGCTCAGTGATTGCAGGATTCAGTCTGCATTTCCTCAAAGTAATCCTTAAATGTGGCTGGTTAGGGGGACCTGGTTGGGAACTACTGGTGTAGAGTATAAGGGCAAGCGTGTCTACTCAGTCCGTCCAGTGTAAATAACAAGATCAGTCTGCAATATTGTGTCCTTTCAACAGGGAGGATTGCTGTTTTGACTCTTCAGTGTGATCTTCATTGGAAATATCGTGTTTAGAATGTCTGTATGCAGTTGATCACTTGTCAGACATTCATATCCATAGCAGATGCATTCTGTCCTTGGCTGTGTCTGTTTTAATTTGAATAAATTTATGGAATAGGGCACTTGATACCTCACAGCATTCAATCAGGATGCAGAATGTAAGGTCACAACTCCGAGGCAACTTAATCTCCTCAAGACCTACTCCGACTGACTCGGTGTCCCTGGAGGGCGAGTGTCTGTTATGGCACATAATCCGCAACTTGCCTGTGCTCCCAGGATCACAACTAGGGATGAGCCGAACACTCCCAGAGTTCGGTTCAGAGCCAAACCCGAACTTTCCAAATGTTCGGATCCGGACCCGAACTCGAACTCAATGCAAGTCAATGGGGCTGAAAATTCGGTTTTTAGAGTGCCCTCCAAGAGGGCATATATGCTAGATATTTGCCATAAAAAGTGTATGGGGGTCCGGGTAGTGCCCTGGGGGACAGGAAACAAGGACAAAAAGTAAAAAAAAAAACGTTTTTAAAGGGACAGTGAGTTTTCCATGAAATAAGGGTTAAAAATAAAAACAAAAAATTCAAATATCGTGCCTAGGAGGTCCCCATAACCTGCCCGTGAAGTGGCGGATTTGTAGGATGTATAGAAATATGTAAAAAACAAAAAATAACATTTCAAATGACGGTAAATGCTTTTCCAATCTATCCATAAACTGCTTGGGGCGGCAGTCTGTATGAAAAGGAGATATTTCTCGGACACGCAGAAAAAGATTTTTTTTTTTTTTTTGGCGGTGAAAAGCAGGAGAATGACTGGAGAATGGAAAATTCTAGACCAAATAGCCGATTTGGAAAGTGAGAAAAATGGGAGAATTTTTCTGGTTTGGCTATTTTGACCTAGAGTTTTCTCTTCAGTCATTCTCCTGAGTTTCACCTTTCTCTGAATAACCCTGTCAGGGTTATTCAGAGAGCGGTGAAGAGCAAGAGAATGACTGGAGAATGGAAAATTCTAGGTCAAAATAGCCCAACCAGAAAAATTCTCCCATTTAGGCTAGGGTCAGACTAGCGCATTTTTAACGTGCGTTTAGGTGCACTTAATCACGGCCGCACTAGCAGCAAATGACGGCCAATATACAAAGTACGGTCGCACGAAAGTCCGGCTGCGCAACGCAAGTGGAAAATGAACGCATTTTTTCGAGAACGCAGAATCACTAGTACGGACGTACAGAGTGCGCTGCGTCCACTAGTGGCATGTGTGCGTGATTTGGAGACGTCAGACCCTGCTCATGTCCGGCCAACATAACGTCCAGACACCCAAAGTTTCCTGGTCTGGATCCGTCAAAAATGCGCATCGTATGACCGTTTTCGCGCATTCCGTGAAAAAATACGGCAATGCGTTCGGACGCACTTTCGGTCGCTGTGAAAAATGCGTTAGTCTGACCCTAGCCTTCTCACTTTCCAAATCGGCTATTTGGTCCAGATTGTTCTCTTTTCCTGCCATTCTCCTGGTTTTCACCTTTCTCTGAACAACCCCGAGACAGAGAGGTGAAAGCCAGGAGAACTGGCAGGAGAAGAGAACAATCTAGACCAAATAGCCAATTTGGAAAGGGAGTTAAATGGGAGAATTTTTCTGGTTTGGCCATTTTGACCTAGAATTTTCACTTCTCCAGTTATTCTCCTGCTTTTCACCGCTCTCTGAATAACCCTGTGAATGTTTAATCCCGAGGTGAAAAATAACATTGCTTTAGATGTTAATTTGAATTTTTTTCAAACACCAGTTAAATGCAGCATATTAGGATGTTTTAGGAGGGAAATTAATTCTCAAATCTCAATCAGAAGCAGACACCACCCCACCCCCTCAGTATAGTGTACAATGTATCAAATTGATTACCAGACTAAACACCTGGTGTTATGCCCGTTTGTGAACAGAGGTCATTTAGAGTTGATAATCTTTGAACGTACACATTCGTTTTTAATTCAATATCTAATAAACCGTTGCTTATAATATTCTGCAGTAAAGAGTCTCTTTATTTCTATTTTTTTTTTAAGCATTTTCTATACTTTTTTCAAATTTTCTTTTTTTTTTCGAACCCGAACCGAACGCACCCAAAAAGTTCGCAAACTTTCGAACTGCCAAAGTTCGGGCCGAACTCCGAACCCGAACAGTTCATCCCTAATCACAACAACCATGGATGTGAGGCAGGTTGGTGCAAGACGTACCATGGTGTCGATGTGATTAGCTGTCACATTGACTGTGTGCTTGTGACACAAAGTAGACTCTTGTCCATCGGATGCAGAACACCCTTTTGTGATGAAAGGGTTAAAGACTCCTCTACAAGGAGATCTCTCCCCCCCCCCCCCAATCTGACCTTTTTGGGGAATTTAATAAGGATTACATTGTAGAGTCACTTAAGGATGTACATTTTAGATCTAAAAGGACTTTTTTTGAAAAAAAAATAAAAAAATTAGGGTCCGCAACGTTACCCCCCCCCCAATTTACTTATCGGTCTCCACCAACCTAATAATTGAGAGCGCATCATGGGAGATGTAGTTGCTGACACCTAACAACATATGATCCCCTTAGAAAAGCAATGCTTCTAGTAAAATCTTTACTTTGCGAGCAGCAAACCGATCTTCAGTTCTGAGGGTGCAAGTAGTGAAGAAGTCATCTTAACTCGGCTCCCCACGGCCTCGACCGTGGTTTATAGCCGTCTCACAGCTTTGCTTGAGGTAAAAGGCGTAGAACATTGGACCCTACTTCGACCTGGGTGTAAACTTACCCAGAGCTCTTGTAAACTTCCATGACTATTGACTCTGGTAAGTTTACAAATGGTGCCAGTTAAGTACCAAGGTCGGAGTAGGGCCCCTTTTATTTCATGATGTGCCTAAAGGTTTACTACTAGCAAAGTTTATTTCTCCAGACGTGGACGATTTGCTCGGTGCCTTGAGGGCTGTCTGCTATACCTTCCTATCATTGGGGGTTGCGGTTCCTCTCGTGCAGAGGAGACTTCTTGGCGTTTCAGTTTTGGCCCTCCTTTCTGGGTCATAGCATCTGATTTACTTATGGCATAGTCGTCTCTAATGGCGTCATCGCGATGATAAAATCTTAGACCTGTGCGGGGACTCAAATGTAGGGCAGGACGCTGGTGCTGATTCCCGTTCCCTGCACTCTCTCATAAATTCTGTCTTCCTTACAAATTGCAAATAAAAAATGATCACCACACCGTGTTGGGAGAGTGTGCTTCGAATGACTTTTTCTAAATCCTTACCACTGGGCAGGTTGTGCCCGGTGAGTGGGTCTTAACACCGGCGGGCGTACTAGTACACCTCGCTGTCCAGCGGCTGCGGTGGACCCCTCTACTCTGGCCCGCGTGCATTGACTGCAGGGGGAGAGCTTGAGTTCAAGCTGTCCTGTGGCTGCGAATGCCTCGCTCCAGCTGGTGGGCGGGCTGAATGTGGGACATGCTAAGCCGTCCCGCATTGTTGAGTCCCACCCGCCACAGGGATGGCATGGTACAAATCACGGCTTAAAGGGGATAAGTAAGGATCCAAACAGGGAATGACAGTGCCAAAAGGAAGAGGCGTGAATACATGCATCTAAACGTTCAGGGATGTGTGTAAAATTTATAATTCTAGCGATCTCTATATATCATCCCTCAAACATTAGATGTATCTTTTTTTCACTTGTATTATATGGTCTTTATAGTCACTGCAAGGGGCGGCATGGGAAGATAATGAATTGAGGGGGGGGGTTATTTTTTTATAAATAGCTGCAATATATGACAATGTTTAACACGGCTTCACAAGCTCACATGGAAATCCAAATCTAAAGGGTCTTTGCTATGAATTTGTTAAGCGGTCTTTAATACACCAAGAAAATCTTAAACAATATTTAAACTGCGTGGCCTATATTTTCCAACTCAAAGTGAATGTGTTGTGCCTTTTTGTTAATGCTAGTTAGAAGATGATGCCGTTAAATGGGCGACTCACTGGACACGTTATGTTTACCATGAACCATATAAGACAATCCCAAAAAGTATAGATGGGGATCTGAGGGGTCAAAAGCGGGACTGGTTCTGTGAGTGGGCACACCCTCCTGTGCATGCCTAAGGCGTTGAAAGGATTTTTGCGGTTAAAGGACAGAACCGTGTGTGACACTGGAAACTCGATTACTTTTTGCCAATTAAGTGTAGCAGTAGATCACTGGAACCGCATTTCTTTTTACCTGTGGCGTATCTGATACAAAAACACCCTTTCTGTGTTTCCTTTTGTTAATGTCCATCCAGTCGGCCGGCTTTGCTTTTCTTCTCTAAAAGTTAACTGCTGACCTGCTACAAATAGAGATACACGATCGGAGCATTGTGTCATGCTTTTTGTTGGTGGGGTCCCTGTCACGGAGCTGACAACTGGCGCTCCTCAGTGAGCCACAAGAAACTGACTTGGCTGTTTTAAAGACCATTTTTACCTTTCCCTCGGTTTTGCGTTTCAAACTGTATGGACAATTTTATGTTCTTACTATGTGGTTTTATTGAAGGGTGGTGTGTTTTTCAATGTAGTGTAAAATGGCTTAGCTTTGGTTTTAAATATACTTATATTCCTGTAGGTAAATATGTTTCTGTATATCTAGTAAACAAGCTTTACTGCTGTGTAATTTATGCAACAGGGCTTTTCCCTTTATCAGTGTTTGTCTTTAATCTGATGTGTTCGAACAATGGATTATACAAATGTTGTGTGAGCTGAAGGCTAAAGAATGTTTTAATGTAAATAACTGACATAATGTAATTAGTATATTGGTAGGACGAGGTGCGTCATTTATGCAAATTATGACTGTTGGACTTCAGCATAAATGGTGGCGTTTTGTTCATTAAAACTCAGAACTCAGAACTCTCAAACTCAGAGAATCCTGTTTTAAAGCCTACAGCCGCGCCTGGTGTCTTTATTACAAACTACGCTACACTATATACTCAACATCAGAAGGCACCGAGTGGCCTTCTGGAAATTCCTAACGGCTCCAGGGCAGAGGAGCAGAAGCAGGCGGGTCAAGTTGCTCGAGGCATGGAGGACAGCGCTCCCAGTAGCCGGGCTGACCGCAACAAAGGGGTGTCTGGAGAGTCAGGACAGACGGAAGAGAACGGTTCCATCACAGTCCCTCTGCCCTATTTTGTGGTTTCTGAAATTAGAAGAACTCTTCCATTACAAGTGTTTTTTTTTGTTAGCAATTTTCCTTTTAAAATCTAGTCTGGATTAGAACAAAATTAACATTATTTTGTGTCTCCTAGTCCGGATCAGAGCTCCACAGTAATGTGCCATGTTTATGATCGTGTCGGAGCTCCACAGTAAACACTGCACGTTACTTTGGAGCTCTGACACCCTCCTAATGTGCAGTGTTGTATGGGTGTCAAAGCTCCACAGTAATGTGCAGTGTTTGAGAGTGTCGCAGTGCTCCACAGTAATGTGTGTAGTGTATGAGTGTATCACAGAGCTTCACAGCAATAAAACTCACAGTATTGTGCATTGTGTAGAAGAAAAAAAAAGTAGGCTGCTCAGTCCAAAATGCCCGGGCCTATATTTTGTCCCAGTCCGGTCCTGGCCCTGACAGCACCTCAGCTTCGGTGTTTAGTACAGGCGTCCACAACCTTGGCCCACTCTCAACCCACTCCCATTCTCAACCACTCACTAGGGGCCCTATTCCTAGGTTGGTGCTAACTTAACACAACCTTGGAATAGGGTTTGAGCCTCGTGGGAGATGAAGTTCCAAAACATCAGAGGAACAAGGTTGCTAACCCCTGGTTTAGGAGGATTTCATTAGAAATGGTCCCTTTTTAATAAAAGTGAGTGCACCCCTGTGTGCTACGCTGGTCCACAAGAAGCCTTCCGGTCTCAAAAGCAGAGAATTCCAAGAACTCCCTACATGAGATGTGTAGGTCTTCTCATAGGGATTGTAACCAAAGCTCCCTCTACTTTTTGTGCCCTCACCCTCCTTGGCACACTTTCCCACGCTATGTAGGGCATCTGTGCCTGCTGAAGTGTGGATGCTGGTCTCCTGCCACAGGATCTTGGACCAATGTGGCAAAGCAAATTCTCAAGGACAAGGGGCATAAATGGGCACCTGTTTGTGATATGTAGACTTATTGTTCTTGCTATCGGTTTCCCTCTAGATAGAAGCTGTATGTTTGCTAATCTCGTCTAGTGTGTACTGATCAGTTTTCCCTGTCTCTTGAAGGAATTCACAGCCCCCTTCTGTTAACAATGTATTCTGTTGTGTCATGTTACCTCCCCCTCCCTGTTTTCCTATATAACTGATCCCATATTCAATAAAACCTTACTACTTCCCTGTGCTAAATTGTGTCTGGTGTTTTGGGAGGGTTACTTAGAAATATACAGCACTCCCTCAAATTCTTGCTCAGGGTTGTGAGCAGGAAAGCTGCTGCAGATCAGCTTGGTTTGAGAGCAGGGACGGACGCTGTAACCGGTTCGGGTCTGGTCCACAAGCCGGAGACCAGTCACCCCAAGTTGCTGTTACAGGGATGCATTATTTGAGAGAGGATTTTACCAGGAAGGATACATTGAGATTTTTCTCATTTTCAAGTATGTTCTGGGTTCCAAGGACACTTACTGGAGAGGTTGCTCGCTGGGATCGAACCCATGACTCGACAGGCTCTCTCAATGCAGAGCAGTGATGTTACCTCTACTCCACCCAGATTCACGCATTGATGTGTGCCAAATTTAAAATTCAGACAGTCCTCAAGTTGCAACATATGTGACTTGCGACGACCTGAACTTACGACGATCATTATGACGATAATTGCACACAAAGTTGAAATACAAAAGGGTGTCAGCCTCTTTTATTGCTTCATGTTTGTGTTCTCAAAACAACCTTTTAAAACCTTAAGATCCACTGATGTTACATAGGAGTAACACAGAACTGCCCAAAAAAATGTAAAATCAAGTACTCGACATATACAGGACTCCGGACTAACAACATCTCTGACGTAAGTATGAGACCTTGTCGTATTTCGAGGAGAGTCTACATACATCCAACTCAAGTTACGACGATGCTGTCAGAACTGAACCCTGTCGAAACTCGAGGACTGTACTTAACCCCTTAACTACCAAGCAATATATTTTTTATATATATTTTTTTTTAAATTTTGTTTTATCACATTTGATACACAGGATGCAAAGATAACAAATATGTGGTAGAATAGGGATTTTTTTCAGAGATTGTTGTTCTGCGTGGTTAAAACGTTAAACTAATGCAAATTTGCTCAGTTTTAGATCTATATCTCTCTTTATAGAAATATTGCTGGATTGAAAGGGTCTGAACTCAAGATGGTGTCCTTTTAACTTGCACAATATCACACAGGGTTTTCATTATCGGCATTCGGGCCATGCAGAAATGGCCTTTTATTTATAAAGTATTTTACCTGGAAGGATGCATTTTGATTTCTCTCTGTATGTCCTGGGTTCAGGAACATTGACTTTTTACAGGAGGTGCAAAAATGCAAGATATTAAAAATAACACAAATATACAGATTAACCCAGAAAAGAAATATGTAAGAAATATAGTCACTATATGTTACATGTTTACAGGTGCATTCCGTATTGAGGTATGTTAATAGGGAGCTCTTCAGTGACTTTAGACTGGGGGAAGATTTGATGGCGTCTGGGAGGTTATTCCATAATTGCGGTGCGCTGTAGGAAAATGAGCATCGAGACACTTTCTTTTTTTAAAGTGGTATTGCAAGTAAGGTAGGTGCTGGTCCTGGATTGGAGGTTATAGGATGAGGGAACTGCTGGGTGAAGCAGCCTATTCAGGTAGGGTGGTAGCTTCCCAGAAAAGCTCTTAAACACCAGGTTGGAAAGGTGAAGGGGGTGGCTGGATTCCAGCGACGGCCAGTTTAGCTCTCTTAACATGTCACAATGGTGGGTCATGTAGTTGCATTGTAGCGCAAAGCGGCAGAATGAGTTATACAATGTAGTAAGTTTCTGAAGGTGTGTTTGCGGGGCAGCTGCATACACTACATCTCCGTAATCAATAGCCGGCATAAGTGTTTGTTGTACAATCTGCTTTTTTTGTTGTTTTCTTACCGCGGGGCTCCGGCAGGATTTGTTTCTGTACAGGGCACCTAGTTTGAGGTAAAGTTTTTCTATTTTTTTTTTTTTTGTCTAACCACATAGATATTTGAGAGAAGTGACTGTGGTCAGCGTGCCATTTGATTTTTGTCCTGACACATAGATGGGGAGTTTGTAATTTATGTAGTTTAGGTGCTGTTCCAAAGAGCATTGTGACCGTTTTGTCGGTATTTAGAAAAGTGGATTGCAGAAACTTTTTCTCTCAGTGAATTGTTTTTGCAGCACTGCTTCCAGAGTTGTTTTTTTTTTCTTTTCAAATACTGTGGGCCCTATTCCAAGGTTGGTGCAAACTTACCAGAGCAATTCTATTCTATGGTGTTCTGAAGTTTACAATAGCTCTGGATAAGTTTACACCAACCTTGGAAATGGTCAGACCTCCAGCTTTATGGTGATTTGTACGGATCATAATGAGTGTATTGGCAATGCAGCGTCCAAAAATACCAGCACAATCTAAAAGTAACACCTTGTATCTGTACTGTACGGTGATTTTCAGTCATTATACCACCCTGAATCTTATTCCTGTACAGCAGTGAGTGACCCCAGTGCTCTCCCTGGCTGTTGTACTCAAACAGTAATGTGTTTGAACTTTTTGTTACGTCGAGGTTCGGGGCTGCTATATACAGTTTGTTTGATCTCTGCAGGAGAGGGCGGGAGGGAGAGATAAGACGGTGGAATTTGTTTCTCCACAGGAGGCACACCACTAATCTGGCCTTAAAAAGTGTGAAAATGGGGTTTTGAGTTTGCATTGTAATACACCGAAAATCACTCATTAGCATTTCAAGTTAAGCATTCCATCCTCAGTACTTCTTTAATGGGGGTATTCACCACTGGCCTTTCTTTCCTTGAAAGAAAAATGGGTTTTACTTCAGACTACCATAGCACTGCGCTGAGTTGTCTATTACGGGAGCGGCCTGTTAGTTTGGTGAAAAGTGTAGCAAAATTCTCAACATATTTTCCACTGGTGGTCCAGTCGGTGCTGATTCTCATGTTTCTAACCCCTTCCCGCAGCACAGTGTACTATGCTGACCTTGTGGGGGGTAGGACTTGAAGCCGCGGGGTGAGACTTGAAGCCGCGGGGTGACATAGTACACCCCCCTGACTTCAATCAGCCTCCTCCAGCATCGCCCACTAGCAGGCGCTATTCGCTGCTGCAGGACATCCTGGTTCAGGCTTTCCCCCAGCAGCCAATGATGCACTTCTGCTGTGTGGGTGGGACAAAGGGGGGGTAACAGATATGCAAATGACCTCTGTCTCCCTTTTATACATCCTGGGTCTGTTATTACACAGAACCCTAAAATCAATGCTATGCCACACTGTGGCTTTCTAGCAGAGATAAGGTTTATGCAACTGGTCAAAGCCACTCCTAGGACAGTGATGTTTTGGGTTTGTTAGACCATCCTCTACAAAGCCACAGTGTGGCATAGCATTGATTTTAGGGTTCTGTGTAATAACAGACCCAGGATGCATAAAAGTGAGACAGATGTCATTTGCATATCCTACCCAGAATTCCTTGCTGCATATGGGGAATGTGGCACAGGAGATCTGGGATGCAGTTCATCAAATTGCTGTGATGTGCAAGTGGCTTCTGCAATAATAAACACATATATATATATATTTTTTAAAAAACCATTGCAAGTTTCACAGTTTTTAACGGGGGGTGGGTAGGGGTCCACCCACTTTTTCTTTTTTCCTTCAATCTCTAGTCCAAGGACTTCAACGTCTTCTAGCCCCACCCCCCTGTTTCTGAACTACACCTCCTATATGTTGCATTCAAAGAATTCTGGGAATTGTAGGCCTTAAACATCTGTGGAGCCCCATCGAAGACCTCAGAACAACTCTGAAAATAACAGTAGAACATCCCATTGCTGTTTTTATAAAAAAAAATCACCTGTAATTTCCCAAACTGAATTCAGCATTGGTTTATTGATTTAAAACCTGTGGCTAGGAAATAATGCCTGTGGAGTCAATGGGAAGTGTCCTATAATTGTAGGTGTTGGATGCTTTTATTGTTCTAAAAAATCCTATGTATGTAATCTGGCGGGTGGGCCTTGAAGCCGCGGTGTATATACTTATTCTGCCTTGCTAGCAAAGCTGTGAGGCGTAGGTGCTTGAGACTAACTCTAAGTCTGTATTTGACCAGTACTCACACGATGAAAGTTCGGCAGACCGCGTCAACTCCGCAAAACTGACACGTAGAAAGATGAATCCAGTTGAAACCTTTAATGACCAGACTGACAATCTTTTGTAATGGTGTACAGAAATACAGGTGAAAAGGCATTTGCTCTGTCAGCATAGAGCTAAGATGGCTGCTAGGTGACCAGTAATTATTACCTCAGAAACTAGCTTGAGGAAAAAGGGGCGGAGCTAGCTAGACGCAGCAAGGCTATGGTGACCCAGCAGGAACAAAATAGCTAGGAAATCATAACTGTAAGCAGTAAAAGGCAGATTCAATGCATACCATTAAAATATACAAATAAAACCTAAATCATGGGGCATGACAATACTAGTATGTGCCGTTGACTTCAATGGGTTTCCTCCGACCCTGCCCACTAGCTGGTTCAGTCCACCCCCCCAGCAGCCAATGATGCGCATCTGCTGCGTGGGCGGGCCGAAGGAGGGCCCACTGCAGCAACTGGCTAGTGCAGGGGTCAGCAACCTTGGCTCCCTGATGTTTTGGGAACTACATCTCCCATGATGCGCAGAGTCACATGGGATATGTAGTCCCCAAAACATCATAGAGCCAAGGTTGCCGACCCCTGGGCTAGTGGAGTGTATTCATACGCCCCAACTGGCATAAAAGCCCTCCCACAGGCATCACCTGCCCAGCTTGAAAAGGTTAATAAAATTAACCAAGGCTCTGTTTTAGGTCCTCTGCTCTTCTCAATCTACACCTCCTCCCTGGGCAAAATCATTAACTGCTTTGGATTTAATTACTACCTTTATGCTAATGATACTCAAATCTACCTCTCTACCCCTGATCTCTCTCCCCCTGTCCTTTCCAAAGTCAGTGACTGTTTATCTGGCATCTCCTCCTGGATGGCCTCCCACCACCTAAAGATTAACATGTCGAAGACTGAGCTCCTAGTAATTCTTCCCTCTAATGCCTCCCCACCTCCTGACTTCTCTGTCATGGGGAGATAGTGATACCATTGACCATCAAACCAGGTTTGCTGTCTCAGAGTTACACTCCACTTGGCTCTTTCCTTCATCCCCCGCATGGGAAAAATCCACTGGAAACAAAGTAAAAAAAATGTTTTTCCTTTTTACAGGCAATTGCATGAAACAAAACAAAAACCGCAACATGTGGTTTTATAAAGTGCTTTTGTCTGTAATGCACAAGTAATATATAGTTACAGCTTATATAGCAGTACTAGTGTTCCTTTAACACTCAACAAAACGGTTTATGGGATCCCAAAAGCTGCTAAATAAGTAGGATTAACTCCATGTTAGGCCGGCGTCAGACGAACGCCATGATCACGTCTGTCGCCGCACAGTTTAACGTCCATCGTAGCATAGAATCATGAGCAATAGAGACCCACACACAAAGTACGTGTGCACCGAACTGCGCACGCACAATGCACGTGGCAAACGGACGTAAGTTAGGCAAGAACGTAAAACCACTAAGACGGACGTGCAGAGTGCGCAGTGTATTTGCGATGTCCAGCACCTTAATGCACAAAATGGCTTTTCATATCCTTTTCAAATTTTTATCATTTTTATATTAATTTTGTTTCCCATAATTCCCTTTTTTTTTTTTTCTTTTCTATGTCCGTCAACATAAACGGACCATGTGGCGTCTACAGTATCTTCCATCCGTTGTGCACTCACTCAGAGTGCGCTCTGACTGCGTTCGTCTGCCATTAGCCTTAAGAGAAAATAATTCAACAGCAAAAAGTGCTAAAATGCTTCAATTACCAGACTGGATCTATTAAAGCTTGTGCGTGAAGCAGCCAATCTTATCAGCTGTGGGCGCGACGCCATTTTTTCTGTATTTATGTATATCATGCTTGTAACACCAGTCCGTCGTTCTGCAGCTGTTCCTCTTTCCATGGTTTTGTTTTTAATCCCAAATGGGAAGTGTTTGGTGCGTATATAAATAAAACCCACCATCTCTGCCTCTCCTTGGCTGAAAAGCAGCAGGAGGGGCTTGGAGCTGCTCAGTAGAGCGGCCTTTTGGTTACAATTGTTAGGTACTCACTCACTTTGTAAAGAGGTGCCGTGAAGTGGCGAGTGAGCTTACGTTGCAATGGCCATTGAAACAAACAAAAACCTCAGTTTTGTTGTACATGGAACACATAGAAACGAGCCCAGATGACACCTTTTTTCCTTGTTAAATCTTATCAGCTGATTCGTTTATTAGATACACAGAATTTTATATTCTGCCTAAATAATTAGATATATACAGTTGTGTTCAAAATTATTCAACCCCCAATGCTGTAAAGGGTTTTAGGGAATTTAGTGTACATTTGTAATTGTATTCAGAATGAAATCCTACAAGGACTTTTCAAAGAACCATATGCAACTAAAATGACATCAATTGGTTTTGTAATACAGTAGTAAATGTTTCTTTTGTGAATTCTTCATTGACACAATTATTCAACCCCTTAGACTACCACCCTGAAGAACAGAGGTTCATTCAAGTGTTTAAAATCAGGTATTGAAAACACCTGTGGATGTCACGGAGCAGCAATAAAGCATAATAAGCACCAATTAGGCAGCTTTAAAATGACTGATACTCAGCTCCTTCTAGACATTTACTGGTGTGGTTACAAACATGGTGAAGTCAAGAGAATGGTCCAGGAAGACAAGAGAAGAGGTGATTACTCTTCACAGGAAGGGCAATGGCTATAAGAAGATTGCAAAGATGTTAAACATACCAAGAGAGACCATAGGAAGCATCATTCGCAAATTCAAGGCAAAGGGCACTGTTGAAACGCTACCTGGTCGTGGCAGAAAGAAGATGCTGACTTCTACTGCTGTGCGCTACCTGAAGCGTAGAGTGGAGAAATGTCCCCGTGTGACTGCTGAGGACCTGAGAGAAGATTTGTCAGATGTGGGTACTGAAGTTTCAGCTCAGACAATACGGCGCACACTGCGTCATGAAGGCTTCCATGCCAGAACTCCCAGGCGCACCCCCTTGCTGTCTCCAAAGAATAAGAAGAGTCGACTGCAGTATGCCAAAAGGCATGTGGACAAACCACAGAAGTTTTGGGATAGTGTTCTGTGGACTGATGAAACAAAATTAGAACTGTTTGGGCCCATGGATCAACGCTATGTTTGGAGGAGGAAGAACAAGGCCTATGAAGAAAAGAACACCTTGCCTACTGTGAAGCATGGCGGGGGGTCAATCATGCTTTGGGGCTGTTTTGCTTCTGCAGGTACAGGGAAGCTTCAGCGTGTGCAAGGTACCATGAATTCTCTTCAGTACCAGGAGATATTGGATGACAATGTGATGAAGTCCGTCACAAACCTGAGGCTTGGGAGACGTTGGACCTTCAACAGGACAATGATCCCAAGCATACCTCCAAGTCCACTAGAGCATGGTTGCAGATTAAAGGCTGGAACATTTTGGAGTGGCCATCGCAGTCACCTGACTTAAATCCAATTGAGAACCTCTGGTGGGACTTAAAGAAAGCAGTTGCAGTGCGCAAGCCTAAGAATGTGACTGAACTGGAGGCTTTTGCCCATGACGAATGGGCGAAGATACCCGTAGATCGCTGCAAGACACTTGTGTCAAGCTATGCTTCACGTTTAAAAGCTAAGATTGAATGTCACTTGGGGGTTGAATAAAACTGATAATGATGTGAGCACAGAAAAGACATTTGTGGTTATTTCATTATAAATGTTATGTTATATTTGTCTGACCTACACGTGCCTCTTTGATTTAATTGTAAGCAAGATGACTGAATGATCAAAATCAATGTCAAACTGGCCAAAACACTCAGTTTCAGTGGGGGTTGAATAATTTTGAACACAACTGTATATATCTATCGCTTACAACGGTTGTGGTGGAGGACAAAAAGTGAGCTAAAAAGCCTCCACGCTATAATGGTTATGTTTATTATTGCCGAAGCCACCTGTACATCACAACAATTCAAAGAACTGCATCCCAGAGCCCCTGTGCTGCATTCCCCATATGCAGCAAGGAACTCTAGGTAGGATATGCAAATGACCTCTCTCTCTTTTTTGCATCCTGTGTCTGTATTTACACAGAACCCTTAAATCAATGCCATGTCATACTAGATGTTTTTTTTTTTAGCAGAGATCCGGTTTATGCAACTGGTCAAAGCCACTTGCGCTGTTTCCGGTTTATTGGACCCTCATCAGCAGGAACTAGGCATATATATATCACTATCTGAACTTTGTCAAAAACCCTGAAATGAAGATGTTGTTTCTAATAAACTAGCGAAAGAGCCTTTTTTTTTTCTTTTTTTTTCTTCAAATTTTTAAATTTACAAATTTATGCACACGTTCCGCAAATTGGAAGTTGGGTTTTTCTAAGCATTTGAAGATGTGGGAAAGAAAAGACAAAGTTCTTTTGACCTGTCGAGTCATAGCAGTGACAGAAAATGGAATACTTCCCGTCTTCCTTCCTGTCTGGTGGTGCAAGATAGTCTTTTTGCTTCTGTTCTGTACGCTTTGTATTGTAAAGCCTTGCAACACATATTTCTTGTAAGCCTGGGAAGAAATAAAAGTTCAAAACTCTGCCAGAAGCCACAAACCCACAAAAAAATGAAGTCCAGCTAGATTATCATAGCAGCTTAGCCTTTCGTTGGTTCCATACAGTAACTTTTCTCTTCTTCCTTACAATAGAAAGAGGTACAACCCCTGAAATATGTCACTATTAATTATTGCGTGTAGTATTTGTAAACTTCTTTTTTTGTTTTTGAGCACAGCCTCTTGATGTCCTGTTGCTGTCAATTTGCAAGACCATATCAGTGTGTCTAGACTTGGCGTATGTTTAACGCCTATGAAACCACACGTTTTTGATGTAATCAATTTTTGTCTCGCAACAGTTGCATGTGAAATCCTGCTGTTATGTATGTTTTTATTTTCGATTTCAATAAATATTGCGGGTTATGCCTACATAAAATACTGCAAAAACAAAATGTGAGAAGCCTTCCAAATGATCCTAGTGCAGCCTAATGGTTAAAGGGACATGCGTGTAGTATTCATTTGCCCCCTAAATATATTCCATCACACAAACTGCGTCCTGATTCTTTTTTTTAAATCGTTGGGGAAAAATGCTTGAAATAATAATGTAGTTTATACCCTGCAGTTTCTGCCTACAATGTTTTCTTCTGCCCCCCCTCTCTATCTGTAAGCTGATATTGATCACCGTTCTCTTCCAGGGGCGGATCCAGACAAAGGTTTCGGGGGGGGGGGGAACTCTACCAGTTTTGGTTAAGAGCTGGCGTTTGGTTCGCAGTGACAGGCAGAGACGCGCCTAAGCCACCTTTCCATGCTGGCAGGACGCACATCTGCACAGCCATGCAAACCCTTTCCATACCATGGGTCCAAGGTACCCCCCCCCAGCTCACATGTAATATATTGCCCCCAGCTCACACATGGATAATATACACTATGTTGCCAAAAGTATTCGCACACCCATCCAAATAATCGGAATCAGGTGTTCCAATCACTTCCATGGCCACAGGTATATAAAATCCAGCACCTAGGCATGCAGACTGTTTTTACAAACATTTGTGAAAGAATGGGTCGCTCTCAGGAGCTCAGTGAATTCCAGCGTGGAACTGTGATAGGATGCCACCTGTGCAACCAATCCAGTCGTGAAATTTCCTCGCTCCTAAATATTCCAGTCAACTGTCAGCTGTATCATGAGAACGTGGAAGTGTTTGGGAATGACAGCAACTCAGACGCGAAGTGGTAGGCCACGTAAACTGACGCAGCAGGGTCAGCGGATGCTGAGGCACATAGTGTGAAGAAGTCGCCAACTTTCACGCGTCAATCGCTACAGACCTCCAAACTTCATGTGGCCTTCAGATTAGCTCAAGAACAGTGCGCAGAGAGCTTCATGGAATGGGTTTCCATGGCAGAGAAGCTGCATCCAAGCCATAAATCACCAAGTGCAATGCAAAGCGTCGGATGCAGTGGTGTAAAGCACGCCACCACTGGACTCTAGAGCAGTGGAGACACATTCTCTGGAGTGACGAATTGTTCTTCTCCATCTGGCAATCTGATGGACAAGTCTGGGTTTGGCGGTTGCCAGGAGAACGGTACTTGTCTGACTGCATTGTGCCAAGTGTACAGTTTGGAGGGGGGATTATGGTGTGGGGTTGTTTTTCAGGACCCGGGCTTGGCCCCTTCGTTCCAGTGAAAGGAACTCTGAATGCTTCAGCATACCAATACATTTTGGACAATTCCATGCTCCCAACTTTGTGGGAACAGTTTGGAGCTGGCCCCTTCCTCTTCCAACATGACTGTGCACCAGTGCACAAAGCAAGGTCCATAAAGACATGGATGACAGTCTGGTGTGGATGAACTTGACTGGCCTGCACAGAGTCCTGACCTCAACCTGATAGAACACCTTTGAGATGAATTAGAGTGGAGACTGAGAGCCAGGCCTTCTCGTCCAACATGTGTGTGACCTCACAAATGCGCTTCTGGTAGAATGGTCAAAATTTTCCATAAACACACTCCTAAACCTTGTGGACAGCTTTCCCAGAAGAGTTGAAGCTGTTATAGCTGCCAAGGTTGGACCAACGTCATATTGAACCCTATGGATTAGGAATGGGATGTCACTTAAGTTCATAAGCGAGTCAAGGCAGGTGAGCGAATACTTTTGGCAATATAGTGTATATTGCCCCCAGCTCACACATGGATATATATTGCCCCCAACTCACACATGGATATATTGCCCCCAACTCACACATGGATATATATTGCCCCCAACTCACACATGGATATATATTGCCCCCAGCTCACACATGGATATATATATATATATATCCATTGCCCCAGCTCACACATGGATATATATTGCCCCCAGCTCACACATGGATATATATTGCCCCCAACTCACACATGGATATATTGCCCCCAACTCACACATGGATATATATTGCCCCCAACTCACACATGGATATATATTGCCCCCAGCTCACACATGGATATATATATATATATATATATTTATTATTCTTGCATATGCAGTCAGGTCCAGAAATATTGGGACATCGACACAATTCTAACATCTTTGGCTCTATACACCACCACAGTGGAGTTGCAATGAAACAAGCACAATGTGCTTTAACTGCCGACTGTCAGCTTTAATTTGATGGTATGTACATCAAACTCAGGTGAACGGTGTAGGACTTACAGCAGTTTGCAGATGTGCCTCCCACTTGTTAGATGGGGATGCACCGATACCAATTTCAATTTTTTTTTTTTTTTTTTTAAGACCGAGTACCGATATTTTTATGTAATGTCATGTGACCACTTTCCAATGATTAAAGATTTTGCTGAAGGCCTGTCCAATTTATGTTATTAAAATATGGCCGCACACCCCTGCGCCTCAGACACATATACAGTGGGGCAAAAAAGTATTTAGTCAGTCACCAATTGTGCAGGTTCTCCCACTTAAAAAGATGAGAGAGGCCTGTAATTGTCATCAAAGGTACCCTTCAACTATGAGAGACAAAATGAGAAAAATAAATCCAGGAAATCACATTGTCTGATTTTTAAAGAATTTATTTGCAAATTATGGTGGAAAATAAGTATTTGGTCACATACAGTACAGTACAAACAAGCAAGATTTCTGGCTCTCACAGACCTGTAACGTCGTCTTTAAGAGGCTCCTCTATCCTCCACTCGTTACCTGTAATGAATGGCACCTCTTTGAACTTGTTATCAGTATAAAAGACACCTGTCCACAACCTCAAACAGACACACTCCAAACTCCACTATGGTCAAGACCAAAGAGCTGTCGAAGGACACCAGAAACAAAATTGTAGACCTGCACCAGGCTGGGAAGACTGAATCTGCAATAGGCAAGCAGCTTGGTGTGAAGAAATCAACCTTGGGAGCAATCATTAGAAAATGGAAGACCTACAAGACCACTGATAATCTCCATCGATCTGGGGCTCCACGCAAGATCTCACCCCGTGGGGTCAAAATAATCACAACAGGGAGCAAAAATCCCAGAACCACACGGGGGGACCTAGTGAATAACCTGCAGAGACCTGGGACCAAAGTAATAAAGGCTACCATCAGTAACACACTACTCCGCCAGGGCCTCAAATCCTGCAGTGCCAGACGTGTCCCCCTGCTTAAGCCAGTACATGTCCAGGCCCGTCTGAAGTTTGCTATAGAGCATTTGGATGATCCAGAAGAGGAGAGTGTCATATGGTCAGATGAAACCAAAGTAGAACTTTTTGGTAAAAACTCTACTCATTGTGTTTGGAGGAGAGCGAATGCTGAGTTGCGTCCAAAGAACACCATACCTACTGTGAAGCATGGTGGCCGAAACATCATGCTTTGGGGCTGTTTTTCTGCAAAGGGACCAGGACGACTGATCCGTTGTAAAGGGAAGAATGAATGGGGCCATGTATCGTGAGATTTTGAGTGAAAACCTCCTTCCATCAGCAAGGGCATTGACGATGAAACGTGGCTGGGTCTTTCAGCAGGACAGTGATCCCAAACACAACACACTGCCCGGGCAACGAAGGAGTGGCTTCGTAAGAAGCATATCCAAGGTCCTGGAGTGGCCTAGCCAGTCTCCAGATCTCAACCCCATAGAAAACCTTTTGGAGGGAGTTGAAGGTCCGTGTTGCCCAGCAACAGCCCCAAAACATCACTGCTCTAGAGGAGATCTGCATGGAGGAATGGGCAAAAATACCAGCAACAGTGTGTGAAAACCTTGTGAAGACTTACAGAAAACGTTTGACCTCTGTCATTGCCAACAAAGGATCTATAACAAAGTATTGAGATGGACTTTTGATATTGACCAAATACTTATTTTCCACCATAATTTGCAAATAAATTCTTTAAAGATCAGACAGTGTGATTTTTCTGGATTGTTTTCACATTTTGTCTCTCATAGTTGAAGTTACCTATGATGACAATTACAGGACTCTCATCTTTTTGTGGGAGAACCTGCACAATTGGTGGCTGACTAATTTATTGCCCCACTGTATATGTGCCCACACAGACCTCAGATACTAGATAAGTCATTGGTCCTTAAGGGGTTAAATGCATAACGGTTATGTCACAAATGCATTGACTTTAAAGATCCTTGGTCCTGAAGGGGTTAATAGATAATACATGCAATTTGGTCATGAGCAGCAGTAACCTAGTGATCACTAAGGAGGATATAGCCTATTTCATTTACACAGCACTCAAATTATTTGGTCCGTCCATTAATTTTTTTTTTGTTTGTAAATGCACCTGCTTCTCCCTTGATGTTAGCGAGCCTGATGCAAGTCTTGCTCGTTCTCTGTCGACGGCAACATTGTCATTCTCTCGCGACAGCGGCGGTGATGTTCGATGATGCTAGTCTCATGTGGCGAATAGATGCATGGAGTGAGCGCTGGAGGCTGCGATTGAAGTCCTGCGAGATTGTACGTATCGGCCAAAGTATCGGGCGGTTTTAACGAGTACTCGTAAAAACGCCCAGTATCGGCACCGATACTAGTATATTTGCATCCCTAGTTGAAGATACTTTTATTTATTGCTGACATGCCAATCATATTACATAAGTCTCAAGTCTCTACCACAGATTTATTTTTTTGTGGTCAAGTGGGTAGTTTTATGGAAGTGGCATCCCCATCATAACCTTGTTCACTCATCCAAAGAGTGTCACCACAACCACTACGCACTTGCTTATTTTTTTTTTTCCCCAGATACTGTATTCATCCCACTGTTGGATCCAGAGAGGGGGAAATTGCCCACCCCCTAAACTGCAGTCCCATTAAAGGTCATATGGGGACCTTTTGACGTTTGAAACCTTGTACCTACACATCCTACCTAGACGTTTTTGGGGTGTCCTTGGACAGGCCCATTTCCCTCCTTTCCAGTTGTACCAAATACGACAATGCACAGTATAAAATTAAAACGCAAGATAAAACAGTGAATTTATTTTTTTCCCTCCATTTGCTTAAAATTGTGTATTTATTTAGACAAGTGCAGGATGGGAAATGAAATGGCTCCGAAGCAAAGGGGTTAACTGCTATGTATCAAACCTCAGGAGTTCACATGACCAGGCTATTTCCTGGTTACACTCAAGATGCATAAACCTCTATAGGTGTATACTGTATGTGCAAGCCTGTGTGTGTGTATTTGCGTATCGGGAGCATATAATGGGGCTGGTGTGTCTTTTTGAGTGTATAAAACATCAGGAAAAAACTTGTCATTCGTGCTTACCACTGTAGCTCCATGCAAAACAAAACAGAGGTTTTGGTTCACTTGAGTGTTCCTGGTGAGGGTATGAATATAAACCCATCAGTTTGCCTCTTAGCTGAGAAGCCGCATGGGGATATGTGGTTGCTTAGAAAAGCAGCTCTTGGTTTCATTAGGTAGGACTCACCTGACCCTGAGGTGCCATGATGTGGTGGGTGACCATTTAATGGCCATTCACGTAAACCAAAACCTCTGTTTTGTTCGAATGTAGCTACAGGGGTGAGCGCAAATTACCTTCTAATTTTTCTTATGCTTTATACATGGAGCAGGCTGGCTTCTTCTGTTCCACGCAGCCGCCCTGATAGGGAATAGGCGCAAAACCGTTTCTTCTGCATAGGTGTGTCTGTATATAGCTTATTCCTGTTCCCGAACACGCATACAGCAAAATATACGCAGAGCATATGCAGGTATATTGAGAGGCATTGGCTGTTCAGCTCTGCCATTCTGATCAGGACCTTGGAAATCTATTCAGTGGGAGCTGGTAGACAGCTTTTCCAGGTCCCTTCAAGACCTTGCGATTGGAAGGATGGTGAGAGCGCAACAATTCTCAGATCGCCATGACCGTTTCGCCACTTTAATGTGGTCACGGTAGTCGCTCCAACCTGAGCTCTTCTCTCGGGATCTTTTTATTTCCTCTGGATTTTTTTGATTAACGAGCGATTGCTCGGTGTTGTATTAAATTCCTGAAGCTTGCCAGATGAAACTTCCGGCAGCAGAAATCCTGGTTCCACCCTTATATAAGCAAACACTCTGGGTATTTGATGCAACTACAAAGCATTATAAATAAACACAGAAACAAAGAGCAAAACGGTTCATTGCTTTTATTGTTTTACTTTCTGTGAAATTCCATCCTTAATAGGCTATTTCCACAGAATAACTACAGGCCAAAATCCTCTCTATTACACCTTTTAAACAGAGATTTAATATTCAATTGGATCGCAGTCCTTACAGGGCTTAACATGTGTTCCACAGTGAAAATATGGAGATATTACACTAAATTTTTAAGCATGCAAGCCTAATGGTGCACTAGGAATAGGCTTTCACCCAAATACACACCCACGTGGGTCTCCAATTAAGTGCAATGTGTTAATTGGGGTTATAATATTTAATATGTGGGTAAAGGCTGCTTGATCCCAGGAGAAATGTGACTGCCATCTGGGGTCAAGGATTTTTTTTCTCTATGTTGCATATTCAGTGAGCGCTTCAATCTGGCTTCTTTTGCAGGGGCATAACTACCAGGGGTGCAATGAGTGCCACCAGGGCCGGTGCTAGACTATTTTGCGCCCTAGGCAAGAACAGCTACTTGCACCCCCCCAAAAAAAGATGGATATAATATATTGCCCCCAGCTCACATGGATATATTTGCCCCAGCTCTCACATGGTTATATTTGCCCCAGCTCTCACATGGATATATTTGCCCCAGCTCTCACATGGGTATATTTGCCCCAGCTCTCACATGGGTATATTTGCCCCAGCCCTCACATGGGTATATTTGCCCCAGCTCACGCATGGATATATTGCCCCCAGACCAGCTCACGCATGGATATATTGCCCCCAGACCAGCTCACGCATGGATATATTGTCCCCCAGACCAGCTCACGCATGGATATATTGCCCCAGACCAGCTCACGCATGGATATATTGCCCCAGACCAGCTCACGCATGGATATATTGCCCCCAGACCAGCTCACGCATGGATATATTGCCCCCAGACCAGCTCACGCATGGATATATTGCCCCCAGACCAGCTCACGCATGGATATATTGCCCCCAGACCAGCTCACGCATGGATATATTGCCCCCAGACCAGCTCACGCATGGATATATTGCCCCCAGACCAGCTCACGCATGGATATATTGCCCCCAGACCAGCTCACGCATGGATATATTGCCCCAGACCAGCTCACGCATGGATATATTGCCCCCAGACCAGCTCACGCATGGATATATTTGCCCCCAGCTCATATGGGTATATTTCCCCCCAGCTCTCGCCTTCTGTCTGCAGTGCTCCTCCCGAGAAGATCCTGCCGGTGGCCACGTGCGCCCCGCTGCCCCCCCTCTGCACGCCGCTGCCCCCCCCTCTGCACGCCACTCTCACTGATCACGCTGCGCGCTTACTCTGGGCGCAGCGTGATCATGGAAGACAGCTTGCGGTGGCTGTCCATGCTGAGGGGGCGTGGTTATCCCTTCTTCCCTCACTCTCTATTGGACAGCCACCGCGAGCTGTCTTCCATGATCACGCTGCGCCCAGAGCAAGCGCGCAGTGTGATCAGTGGCCGGCAGAGAGGTCTTGGCTGTGCCCTAGGTGGCGCTGCGCTCTAGGTGGGTGCCTAGCTCGCCTAGCGGCAGCACCGGCCCTGAGTGCCACTGCACCCTGAGTCCTAGGGGGCCCACAATTGACCACCGATGAGTCGCCTGGGCTGCAGGGCCGACTGGAGCCTCAGCTAGGCTCTTCCACTGGACAAAGAGCAATTCAGCCCCCTCCCTGCAAAAATAGTTATGGATGCTAACAAGTATTTACCGTAGTAATAAATTATTTTACCAGGAAGGATACATTGAGATTTCTCTCGTTTTCAAGTATGTCCTGGGTTCCAGAACAATGTATTTCTGCACCTACTGTAAAATTTCAAAGTAATAAAATGCAAGATATTAAAAACAAACACAAATCTACCGATTTTTAACAGAAAATAAATATGTAGGAAATATAGTCACTATGTTACATGTTTACAGGTGCATTCCGTATTGAGGTATGTTAATAGAAATCTCTTAAGTGACTTTAGACTGGGGGAAGATTTAATGGCGTCTGTGAGTTTATTCCAGATTTGTGGCGCTTTGTAGGAAAATGAGGATCGAGCCGTATGCTTTTTGTATTGTGGGGTGGTAGCTTCCCTGAAAAGCTCTTAAACACCAGGTTGGAAAGGTGAAGGGTGCGTCTAGATTCCAGCGACGGCCAGTTTAGCTATTTTAACATGTCACAATGGTGGGTCATGTAGTTACATTGTAGCACAGAGCGGCAGAATGAGTTCTACAATGTAGTAAGTTTCTGAAGGTGTGTTTGCGGGGCAGCTGCATACACTACATCTCCATATTCAATAGCCGGCATAAGAATTTGTTGTACAATATGTTTTCTTACTGCGGGGCTCAGGCAGGTTTTGTCTCTGTACAGGGCACCCAGTTTGAGGTAAAGTTTAGATGTGTGTTTTTGGGGATGATATCTGTGTGTGGATATCGGTCTACCGTGTATTTAAATAAATTTAATATTTTAATATAATTGAGTTTTATTTCGGAGCTCTGTGATACGCTCATACACACAGCATTACTGTAAGCTTTATTGCTGTGGTGCTCTTTGAGATATACATGGTGCACATTACATAAAAAATGGGATGGACTGAAGTGGTCATAGTGGGTCTGGTGCATAAAATGGGACACGGATTGTCAGGAGGGGGTCCAGTGCCAGGTGGGGGAATGTGTTTTTTGCCAAGGGCGGGTGGGGGGGGCCCTTCATGGATTCCCGCACATGGGGACTGAGGTTTCTAGTTGCGCCTGTTTTTTGCCTTGTTATGGATCAACACCAGTAGGTTATCTGTGAAATGCTGAACTCAATGGATGCACAGCTTTTTCTCAGCCTGTGTAACTATGTCAATCACTGACCCTACAATGTTTTTTTTAAACACCTGAGCCATGTACAAAACATGGAGGCCTTGGTGGTTGCTACAGAGCACGTCTGAAACTGGGATGATAGGGGCATGATCATGGCACAATTGTTGTTACAGAAAACAGCCATTGTGGTGGAAGGGGGGGTGTAAACCCCTGCAAGCATGCTCCCCGTTATGGCCAATCGTGGCTGTTTGAACTCATGAGCTTAAAGTGTACCCGGCGGCTGTTTGTGATTTTTGATATGTCTTGTTATAGCTTATTTTAACCAGTAAATCTTTTTATTACCTTTTTCAGTGGAGTTTTAGGAGTTTTTGTAGATCCTAATCTGCCTGCTCTTCTCATGGAGGCAGCCACGTTTTTTCTTCCTCTTATTTTGGGAGGGGTTGAACATCTAAACTGTGTGCGCTCAAGCTACAGTTGTTTTGGGCACAATTGGTGCACTTTAAACTTTTTAGGAATTTCAGACGCTACATTCGGCGCTGATTTTGAGAAGATCTTCTGCTGTAAGATTTAGGCTGGGGTCAGACCAGCGCACTTTTAATGTGCGTTCTGGCGCACTTAATTACGGCCGCAGTAGCAGCAAATGAAGGGGAATGACAGCCAATATACAAAGTACGGCCGCACGAAAGTCCGGCCGTGCAACGCAAGTGGAATTTGAACGCATTTTCTTGAACGCAGAACCGCTAGTACTGACGTACAGAGTGCGCTGCGGTGGCATAGCGGCGTGTGTGTGTGATTTAGTAGATGTCAGAGTCTGCTAATGTCCAGCCTACATAACGTCCAGACGCAAAAAAGTTTTTTACTGACGATCCGTAATACATCACGCACGAAAATGCGCATCGTCTGACCCTTTTTGCACATTCCGTGAAAAAATACGTCAATGCGTTCGGACGCACTTTTTGACGTTCGCAGGCAAAAATGCTTTCGTTTGACCCTAGCCTTAGTTGTACAGTTTTGACCTTGGATATAACCAGGTTGTTCCTATCACATGGAGTATGCCTGGGTGGAGGAGCAGTACTGCCAATGTTTGTTTTATCCTTTTTTTTTTTTTTTTTCCTTTTGTAGCTGGAATCCTGTGCCACCACCCCACTTTTCACTCTGTGGTTAGAGCTGCAACCCTTCCCTCCGGTTCTTCACCCTAAACCCCCTTGCACACTGAGGTCCAGTCAATTACACAAACTCACTCCATACTCCCTCCGGTCCCCCCCCCCTACTGGGTTTGTTCGTGAACTTTAATAGTGACCCTCTGCACATCCTTTACCTTTTATTATCCTGCCTGACTGGTGGGTGGGATCAATAAATCTTTCTCAATGGTTATTGGTCTGTGCTTTTGTAAAGATAATAATGTTGGTGGTTTGAGGATGTGGCATTCTTGCATCAGTTACTCCATTGGACGATTTTTGGAGTGCATTCTATTTTGTTTCGTTGTGGAAATGTTGTCACGGTGTTATTTATGTTTTTGCTTTTCATTCATGCTTTAAAAAAAGGTTTTGCAATTTTAAATTGCCCAGATTGTGAAGCTCAGCCGGGAAGTACCATTTAATATACAGGTCAGCAACCTCGGTCCTCCCAGATGGTTTGGAACAAAATATCCCATGATGCTCAGCCTCTCAACAGGTTGGCTAAGCCTCGTGGGAAATGAAGCTCAAACATCTGGAGGGTCAAGGTTGCTGACTCTTTCTTTAATATTTGCATTTATACAAACTGATGAATTTGTTATTTATATATGAACCATTTCCAGAACATGAGATAGACCTTTAATACATTAGGTGTGTGTAAATAATATATATTTTTACACTTAAGACTGGCTATAATTTAAAACTCAATGGTTTTAAGTGTAAACGTGTAGTTCCTCACTAAGTCTGCAGTATTTCCTGTTGCTGCAGTAGACGGAGTATAGGTGATCTCTCCATTGTGTACAATTGTATGGAGACTTTATGGTGTCTGGCTTCCTAATGGGCGAGCCCATACTACTGATGTAGATTTGCTTGGCTGCGATCGCTTATAGCAGAACTGAGTTCCTCATTCCACCGACCTGATACATATACACAGTACATACTAGAAAATTAATTATTCACGTATAGAATAAATTCTCTATCATTTACTTTGGCAGCATTTGGTGGGTGAAAACGCCTGCATAATCCAAATGAGCTCCTGTACCAGCTTAGAAAATGCCAGATCCTAATTCTTTAACAGTCACATGTCGAAAATAGGCTTTACTAAAATCCTGTAAGTGATATTTACATATTAGACACCACCCCATTTATGTGTTGGGACAAAATCAAATGACACGCTGACCATAGTCCCTTCCCTCAAATATCTAGGTGGTGGTTAGACCCAAATCTATCTTTTGGCCCCACATCGAAAAACTCTCGTCTAAACTTTACCCCAAACTAGGTGCCCTGTACAGAAACAAATCCTGCCTGAGCCCCGCGGTAAGAAAGCAGATTGTACAACAAATGCTTATGCCGGCTATTGAATACTGAGATATAGTGTATGCAGCTGCCCCGCAAACACACCTTCATAAACTTACTACATTGTAGCACAAAGCGGCAGAATGAGTTATACAATGTAACTACATGACCCACCATTGTGACATATTAAAAGAGCTAAACTTGCCGTCGCTGGAATCTAGACGCACCTTTCCAACCTCGTGTTAGAGTTTTTCAGGGAAGCTGTCACCCTACCTGAATAGGCTACTTCCCCTAGCAGTTCCCTCATCCTATAACCTCCGATCCAGGACCAGCACCTTTCTTGCAAATAACACAATACAAAAAGACAATGGCTTGATGATCATTTTCCTACGAGAGCAATCTCAATGTATCATTCCTGGTAAAATACTTTTGCAAATAAATAATAAATAAATATTATAACTGTTCTCAAAGCGCGTTTACTGCAGTAGGAGTGGCTGCCTGTATCAAGCTGGTGATTGGCCTTTTTATTATATACTAGCCTTTGCCCACAGCTTCACTTGCATCGATTTTGGGATGTTACAATAGTTTTTAAAAGCAATTTATTTTTTTGTCCAAACTGTATGAAATCTAGTTTAGTTTGTCTAAAAGTAATAATGTTTTTATTGCGGACGTTAGTCAGGGCATATTGGCTACAAAACGTTTCATTCATATGCGTCCATGAATTTGTTTTGTGCGTTGTAAATACAATGAGACTGACAAAAAAAATTAGTATTTATTTTTGGCATCTGGAACACTTTATTTTTTTCATTCTATTTGAGTACTTCTTTGTAAACTACATTAGCGGTTCTTCTTCCAGGTGCTCGGATCACCAGAGTTAGATGTGCTCACTCAGGAATAAGAAACGTAAAACTGCCCATGTGAGAAGCAGTCTTCTCTTAGGTCAATCCCCGCTACCTTCAAAATCTGTCCCTGAGACTTGTTGATGGTCATCGCAAAACAAACCTTTAGGGTGAACTAAGTCTTTTGATTTGAAACAGATATTCTGACGGTATAAGGTCGCGTTCACACTGAGCGACATGAAAAGCGCAAGTTTATTCCGCGCGATTTTCATATATGCGACATTAACATAATATCGTTCGATATCGCTGTTATGGCTCTTAAGGCACGTCGCTGCGAATTGCAGAAAAAAAGGGTCATGTACCAGCGACGCGCTACAAACGACATTGAGATGTGAACAGCTCCTTTTGAAATGCATTGGTGAAGCTACATAGAGCGATATCGAGCGGAAATATGAGCAAAATCGCTCAGCGTGAATGGGGCCCAAGAGGTATTCTATTCGTGTTGTGAACACCAACTCCCCCGACCAGATCCGGTTAGCACCATAGCCTCAATCACATTTCTGTGAAGTGCTTTTACTTGCAATCTGGTGCCATTACAGAGTTTAGGTGGGTTGAGGTTCCACAATAATATCACAGGTTCTCCCATGCTGGAGCGTTGAGGGTGTGGGTGAGGCCTGGCTGTGAGAGGGAAGCAGACATGCTGAAGCAGTGAGGGAGTGTGCGAGCACTGCCTGAGAGGAGCTGCATAGAGACTCTATTCTGTGTGAAAGAATAGCATCTCTCTGTTCTGTTGATATTTTGTATCAACTCCATTTTTGGAAAATGGTGACACACATTTTTTTTATTTTTTAAAAAAGCATGTAAATACCAATTTATCATCTTCTGTTTTTGAGATATAGGTATCCTGTTTAAAATATTCACGCCCCTTTTTTCACCCCCTCAGGGGTGGATTTTCCAAAAATCCGTCCTTTGTTTTTGTGATGTAGGCACACACTATGTACCTTCAAAAATTCACGTTCCTTGGTTAAACGTTAATGAGTCATGACTTTTTCGATATATATATATATATATATATATATTTTTTTTTAATAAAATAAATTTCAACGGCTATGCTGGGCCCTCACCGCCTTGTGTTTTCTGAGCGTATATACACTAGTGTAGAAGTCCTCGATTCCAACATGGGTATAGATCGTATCGCATACTCCAGAGAATTCAGTTAAAAATGAAAAACAAAAAAAATCCAGACTTTATTTCATTATTAAATCATCATCATTAACTTTAATTGTTTTCAAAAATACATCTTGATAAAGACCCTTGCAGTAGGGATCTCAAAGTCTGGCTTACATCCATTTTCCAGAAGAATGAAATGGATGGCTGGAGAATCATGGGACTTGTACTTCAGCAACATGTGTGGGGTCAGCATTTTGAATCGAACTTTATTTTAATGATTACAAATATTGTGGCTTTTATTTTATTGAAAATCCCTGGTGTGTGTCACAATGAATTATAAAATTTAAAAATGTCAATATACTTTAGAGTACATAAAGTGGCTGAGCATGATGGTGTATTGTATCAATAACACCTTTATACTGTATCTAAAGGATATTTGAATGACTACTGTGTAGTCAGCAGTTTGTTTGTTTTTTATACACCATATTCTTCACTTGTTTTTGTATTTCATTTAATTTACACTTGGTTAGATCGTATGGAGGAGGGATCATTTTACAATAATATGGTATATTGCGCATTGTCAGTTAAGTGTGTTGTTGATCGGTTTGGGTGTTTTTCTTCTTTTGGGTTGATGGTCAGGGGGTTTATTTTTGTATTACACCTTTTTCACTTTCTTTTTTTCTTTTCTCCACTGAAGTTTGAACTAGGAACAAACGCTTTACCAGCGCACACTCGGTTATCCCCTGCCTGGCCAAGTGACTGTCTGAAAATACCCTTTGGGCTATTTGTATCCACATTTTTTTTGTTTTTTTTTGTCCTACCTCTTAAAAATATGCAAGAAATGTAGTCTTTGTTCATGTGCATTCTTTCATCATTTGTGTGTACTAACATATGGATTTGTTTTATAGAACGGCATGAAAATGCAGGGTTCAAATATTAATACTTAATCTGCTTTTTGCACTTCTCCCCCCCCCCCCGAAAAAATCGATATAATTATTTTTTTGTTTTGTTGAAGATTCTTTAGTGCTGGAGACTTTCGCTACTTTTCTATTTTGATAGTGCTGCTCTTTGGAAGGTCATGGTGGCTTGTGTGCCGAAATATATAATATAGAAATACTATATGCAAAGGTATAAAGGATATGAAATAAAAGAAGCGTTCACTTGGTTATTGTATTAATAGAATTGAACGCTGTAATTTAAGAAAAGTTTCCACTGTCTTTTTGTATTGTGGTATTGCAAGTAAGGTGCCGGTCCTGGATCGGAGGTTATAGGATGAGGGAACTGCTGGGGGAAGCAGCCTATTCAGGTAGGGTGGTAGCTTCCCAGAAAACCTCTTAAACACCAGGTTGGAAAGGTGAAGGGTGCGTCTAGATTCCAGCAACGGCCAGTTTAGCTCTTAACATGTCACAGTGGTGGGTCATGTAGTTACATTGTAGCACAAAGCGACAGAATGAGTTATACAATGTAAGTTTCTGAAGGTGTGTTTGCGGGGCCGTGGCATATACTACATCTCGGTATTCAATAGCCGGCATAAGCATTGTTGTACAATCTGCTTTCTTACCGCGGGGCTCAGGCAAGATTTGTTTCTGTACAGGGCACCTAGTTTGGGGTAAAGTTTAGATGAGAGTTTTTCAATGTGGGGCCAAAGGATAGATTTGGGCCTAGCCACATACCTAGATATTTGAGAGAAGTGCCTGTGTTCAGTGTGTCATTTGATTTTTGTCCTGGCACATAGATGGGGATTTTGCAATTTATGTAGTTTAGTTAAAATGCCGGCACTCGCTGTATATTTATATGTATACCCAGACATCAGACCCCGGATACATGTATACATATCTGGACCCCAGATACCCGTGTGAGCAGAGCGAGGAGGTGGTGTTGCGTGGTGGCAGGCAGGTGCGGCCAGATAAGAACCACGGGGCAGGCATGGGGCGGCAGATGTCTGTGCGCCCTCTGACCTCATCAGAGGGGAGCCGCCATTTTGGATTCTCCAACTGGTCCTCAAAAAAGAAGCTGCCACATAGCTAAAGTAACACCACTGCCTGGTCGAGACCGGCTGCACCCCTATGCGGCAGTGCACTCTAAGTGGCTGTCTAGCCCGCCTAGCAGGAGCGCTGGCCCTGACCGTGGATAAATAATATTCCATAAATTGAGAATGATTGAGTTGGAAAAATGATGGGTGGGGGGTTTGCTTCATACAACTATGTATTCATAATGTAGGCATCTAAAGCTATAATACCAAGTGGCATAGCACATAGTCACTAAATGTTCTGTAGATGGCCGCCTTTTATAGTGGGATTTATTGTGTATAGTAATATAAATTGCCGTCTTTGCTTTCTTTTCAGGAGCTACTAGTGTCGGCACTCGATCTTGGCAGAGTGGTCACCTGCTGTCATCTTCCTCTCCTCTCTATGGGACGGAGGGGGGGGGGTCTCAGGGCTGATTCAGCCATCCAAATACCAGGAATTCACCCTTGATTATAAACCTCTCCACGAAAAATATGGCAAACTAACCAAAAGGTGTTGGTGTTGTGGATGCAATAAGGCGCACTGCACAGGGTCAGAGGTTTGGGGTCTCGGATTTAATTCCTACTTCATAAAAAATCTAAACGGGTTCATATAGTCCGACTTGATTTCTGACACTGTGTATTTCACTTGTGCCCATTTTAGATTCTAAGGAAGTCTCCACGGCTATGCAACCTTCTAAGTTTCACCAACATCTCAATAACTTTCAGTAGAACTAAAATAGTTCCTAGATCTTCTTTGAGGCTCGAGGATTGGTGTCCCTGCACTCCAGAGCAATAAAGTCCTAGAATGGAACAACTGATAAGTGTAAAAATGATAACCCATGTCCTGCCCTACACACGAAAGGAACGATTTTTCAACGGAGGAAATCCCACATCAATTTCACATTAATCTGTAAATACGTACCCCTGAGAAATACTGCATTTACTAAATGACCTCTGTTCCACATAAAAGCATGGATAACGGATTATGTGTTGCTTTTCCCTTAAGGACTAACAATCGTTTTCTTGTGACATTTCATTTTTTTTTTCTTTTCTACACAAAAAGCGTTAATCTGTTTTTAATCTGACTGTATCCCACAAAGGGGGGGGGGGGAAGAGCTAAAGGATCACGGATAAAAATGTTTTTGTCTAAACAAAGTTCTTGCAAACGCTTTGGCTCTTCCACCGGAGCGTTGCGACTTGAAGGTTGAATTGCTTTAGTAAGCTGGGACAATTAAAGAGCATTTGTTGTAAAGGAAAAGCTGTCTGGTGCTGGTGTTAAGTCCTGAACGTCTAGGCGGGCTAGACAGCCACTTAGACGTTGAACGTCCTCTTCAAGGGAGCACGTTTAAATAGGCTGTTCAAGAGGTGCTCAGAGATCCATATCCAGTTATGCTCATTGGACAATGGTCCCCTGTCAATCTCTTTGTGGATGCTTGTATGGATGTTTTTGTTGTTTTATCTAGATGTAGTTTCCGGGGATACAGTTGACGTCTTTTATTGGAGTTTAGTCTTTTTTGGAGGAGTTTCTTTGTACCAATTCGATAATAAAGACTTGAGACCCTATTCTCATGTTGACAAAGCACAGCGCTCTAGCTGTACAACAGATTTCTATGCACCCAGATCGAGTCACCTGCATCTGTAAATGCCGCTTCCTTGCCGGACCCTCCTTCTCACCGGTCGTCTTTCGTACCTTTCTCCAGCTCTTAGCTGAAACGTAAGGACGGTCATCCGCACAGGATCAGACTGTCTGAATACATAACAGATAAGACTCACAAGTAGACAATCATCTGATTACCTGTTACGGAATATATATATATATATATATGTATGTGTGTATGTAAGACTATCAGCAGATAGTAATAGATTTACATAGACAATAACAATATAAACAGTAACCATAGTCTTGCATAACAGATTACACAAGCATTTTACAGGAACAGGGTGACTTCAACATAGAGGGCAGGGAAACAATATAGAATACATCTCTAGGCCTATGTACCCAAAGTTCAAAGTGATGCACGTCAGTCTCTGTTAACTGCTTACTGTACACAACATCTCCTACACCTTGTATGGGAGACCTTAATATGTAGGTAGCAGATAGAGAACAAGCTGTCCCAATGATCCCATTCTCCATCTGCTTTTGGTGTTATTCTGAAAAGAACGTCTTTCAGACCCTGCTGTTAAGTGATTGTGCAGTAGTGCAATTACTTATCACTTCAGGATAACCCCCACCAAAAATTCCAATACTCCCCTTGGATCCCTCAGTGGTGAGAGCCCTCACTCTGGGTAGAGGTCTACTGGGATACTGGGAACAAGTAGTTCCCAGTGGTCCTCCACGTATCCTTCTGCTGTTCGGCCGGATCTCATTTGCACGAGCTTGCGTCAGTCTCCATGGAGTCCTATGGACTTCTGGAGCAGATGACACCAGTGGGACTTGGCACTTCTGGTATCATTTAACATCTCAGCGGTATTAGGACTGGAACTGCTGAAAAATCAGCTCTATCATAATACAGATGTTCTATGGCAGGCACCAATGGAAAAAGGGTAGACAATCAGGTGTTCCGTTTGCATCTGTCATTTAAAACAAACATTGGAATGAGGGCCTGTGGATAAAGATATCGGTGGCTATTAAGGCATTTTTTCTATTATATTCTTCTTCTGTGTCCCCGTATGGGATCCTCCAGCATTTTTCCTACAACCAGGTTCTAGGCCACCTGCGGAATATAGCCTGCTGGTTTGTTTTCAAACTTGTAGGGGTTTACAGAAGCCATAACACCCGGAATGCTTCCTCTTCTGTGCTCTTCCTGTCAAGGTCAAAACATGACATGTACCTTTTTTGTGACATGATCCTTGGTTCCTGATCTACCACCTAATGTGTGCGCATGGTTGCTATCTTGGGCAATTACATTGCTCAACCCAGCAGTCAATAATCTGACAATAACCGTGTGGGTGCTATCATTTGTTAGCAAGTCCCTCTGTCTGAACTGCTGGTTGGATCATGTGGGGGTTGAATTGTATATTGTGTAAACCCTATCAGTTGGACATTTGGAGAGGGTTCGTTTGCATTCCTAGACTAGAATTGTACAAGAATTGAGATACGTCTTGGGATTCCTGTTGATTGGCTGATCAACTTCCTGGTCCATCGATTGTTCATGGATCAGCCAGTCAGCAGACCTACTGCTCTACTTCCTGGACTGGTGATTTGTTTTGTTTATAGACCAGGACAATGACTTCTGAATAGCTGTAGAACAATCTGCTCTTACCAGGACATGAAATGGTAACTGTGCAAATAAGAAAAATGGTATTCACAATCATATCCCCACCATGTGAAATAATATACATGAATATTTTATACCACTCCATTGCACGGTTTCGGTATCCCCAGCCCATTTTTTTTTTTTTTTTTTTGTCAGATCTTGCTTCTGATCTCAAATGGTCCTTAACCGTTCTAAAGAAGGTAAAAATTGCCTTCATACTCCCATTGAAGTTATTATTGAACAGAAAATCCATACACATTGATACGTAACAATCAAATCTCATGTCCTCGCGTTTGCTATGGATAGTGTTAATTTAGTTGACTAAAATATGACTAAAGCTAAATGTCATTTTAGTCAAAGGACGATTACTATGACTAACACTTTAAAACTTCTGATGATGAAAGTACTATAGACATTTTCGTCACCGAAAATGAGACATTCGTTAAATGTCAATAGATTTTCATCACAGTTTTAAGGCGTTTTATTAAAATGCCATTTCGGCTTAGTCCTAAAGGATTATGACTAAAACTAAATTTAGAATTGGTCCCTCCCTAACATTTTCCTCAAATTGTCATTAGTCAACCAAGATGGTCGATAGATTTTCAAGATCGTTTTAGTCATAACTTTGGCCACTTTTTTTTTTTTGTGACGAAAACTATACTACATAGTCTTTGCCGAAAATGATTAGTTGGCTAAATTAACACTACTATTGGGAGATTCTGTTTAGCACTGTATAAATCCTTTTTAAACTGCGTTAATTTGTTTAAAGTGTTACCCATATTTTTAAAATGCATCAGCATGTTCGGCGCTTCAGTTCATTCAAGTTTCATAACTTGTATATCATTTGTTCTATATTTTATTACTTCAGTCTTACACGCTGACATTATTCTCGCATTCTCTGTCAAGTAAGTGCATGTTAATCGTTCTGCTCTGTAAGACTACATTAACTTTCTGACCAATGGACCTTACACACAACTTCAGTGTGGTGCATAGAGACCTGTAATGCTGGCGTACAATGCAGTAACTGGTACCATCGAGGCTTTCAGGATTACTGTCTGCCAATTTATCTTGTTTGTCTCTTTAAATCTTTTTATAATGCTATGTGTGTTTTGTATCACATTGTTTCGGTGGAGTTTAAACTGTGCTAGGCTATTCTTGAACAGATTAAGTTCAACACACCGGTTATGTATCCTACTCCCATCACTCTCGGTCAGCATTGCACTAACATGTATTCATACTTCTTACAGAAGAACAAGCCGAATGCCATAATTTAACCTTTGAACATGAAGGACCTGCATGGAGCGTCTTCCCGTTTCGCTCCCCTGCATGGGGGACTCTCCACACAAGGCTTCCTGTAGCCCACCTTGGCAACTAACTGGGGCTTTATTATTATTATTATTCTTTATTTATAAAGCGCCAGCATATTCCGCAGCGCTGTACAATAGGCACAGTATAGACGGGTTACAATACATTGAACAACATTTGACAAACAGTACAAGAGGGGATGAGGTCCTATTCCCGTAGGAACTCACAATCTAGAGGGGTTGGGGTTGGAAACAGGAGAGGACTGCAAGGTGAGAGTGATTGAAGGTTGCGTCAGTGAGTTGGGTGGTAGGCTTCCCTAAATAGGAATGTTTTAAGGGAGCGTTTGAAGGAAGAGAAATTAGGGGAAAGTCTGACTGTACGAGGGATAGCGTTCCAGAGAATGGGGCTGCGCGAGGGAAGTCCTGCAGTCTATCATGGGAAGAGGTGATGCGGGGAGAAGCTAGGCACGAAGCTAGGCATGTATGTCACCCCTCACTGTGGGACTGTGCCCCCCCCCCCGTTGCAGGAGTCCTTTCGTATTGTCCATTCTTCATGTGTAAATTGAGCAATACCGCTGCCATTACTCACCTTCTCTTTTCCCTCGCCTGGTGAAAGTTCATAGTTTTATATATAGTCATATTTTACATAATACTAGCAAAAATTTTAAATTTAAAAAAAAATGTAATTGTCAGCTGTGGTTAAATCCACTCCCCCCCCCCCCTTCTTCATAAAGACCAACCCACAGAATATAGACCCACAACGGTTTGGATGCCAAAATGTGGTAAATAAATTAACACGCTGCAAACGATTGAAATCCGAATGGAAATTTACACACTTTTAAGGCTGAAACAACCGATTTAATCGATCACGAGAATAATCAATAATGAAAATGGTTGTCAACCAATGTGTACAGCAGACACTGTTTAGAATCAGACAGAGTTAAACGTTTATAACCTCAGGCTCTACATTGGCGTTGATTGCAGAAGATGTTCCGCTGCTTTACGCTGTATGATTTTTCGTTCTAGGGTTAGGTCAAACATAACCCAGTGTGGGTGGAGGAGCTGTACTGCCGGTATTTTATCCTTACTTGGAGCTGGAGTCCTGTGCCACCACTGCACACTCCCTGTCTTTCTCTCTCCGGTCTGGTCCATTTGCCCAAACTACCTCTCACACACTCTCTGATTTGGTCCCTTGCCTAAACTCACTCCCTCCCCCCACTCAGTTTGTTCATGAATTTATTTTAAAGGGACACTCTATGCACCCTGACCACGTTTGCGTAGTAACGTGGTAAGGCTGTGTGGAGTGCCCCCTCCCCTTTCACACCGCTTCGCATGCTGACATTATCCTTTCTGAGCGCTCGTAGCAGCATTAAAACAGACATGGGCTAGAGCTGTGCACGTCCATCAATCCAACACTTCGACCAGGTGCTTGTAGGTACAAAAGTTATTTACACTGTGCAAATTACATAAGAAAAATGTTTTTTTTTTTTTTATCCAATGAATCGATTAATCGAAACAAAAATTGTTGGTTGCAGCCCTACACACTTTTGACATTTTTTGTTATGGCATTCTGTTGGGTCATGATGCATACACATGGTAATTTATATTTTTAATCTCGTGAGTCTGCTGGGAAAAAAATGCTACATAATTTGTCTGGATTCTACAATAAAACAGGACTTCAAATCATGTTTAAACATGATGAGTGAAAAATTGTGAAAATTACCTCAGCGCGTAGGCATGAAAAGGCTCCGCAACGAAGGGGTTAAGATGGAAAAAAAATCTAAAACCGTGGCGGGGGGGGGGGGATAGGAAGTTTTAGTTCCAAAGCATTGCATTTTCATGGTGAATGGAATACTGTTAGCTTTTACTGCAATAAAATACACATTTGTGATCGGCGCTGTCTCAGAAGTACAAAAGTACCCTCAGTGTACAGGTTTTAAGGGGTTTTGGAAAGTAAGGTGGTCAAATATAGGTCTCTCCCTTTTTCACTGACACAGTACTGTACAGCACAGATACTATACAGTGATGGCAGTAAAGGCGTTAAACATTAAAATAAACTACTACGTCTGGCAAGTATTAAAAATATGTAATACCAAGGTACAGCTCAGGCTGACCACAGGGTTAATGCTGTGTTTCGCACTGCACTGAAAGTTTTTTCAAAAAACAAAACCAGAAAACCTTTCTCATCTAGGTGAGAAAGCAGAGGGGCAGAGACAGGCTAACCCAATGATTTTTATGGGTGTTAAAATTAATTTCATATTTACCAAAACATGCAAACCAGAAGACTTCTGTATTTCTTTGCACCTCATGTAAGGCGCAGCACTAGCTAGCTTGGGAGAACACCTACACATACACACACTATATTTCCACGTCAGCGTTGAAAGGCATGGTCAGCCCAGAGACCCTTTATATTACCATATATGCTTTACATTTAACTTTTTAGGTTTAGACAAAAACATTCTTTATGCCCAGAATCAAGTGTCGTAGTATGGCCATAGAAAGGGGAGCAGGAACTTTCTAAGTCAAATCATCCCACATTCCTGAGACTTTCTTCAGCAAATTGTCTGCAGTTAGTTAATAAGCCCTTTTCTTTAATAACTAAGTGGTATATTCGAATAACCTTTTATATGTATAGAACAGGGAAATTTATTATTTATCGTGTGTGTGTGTGTGTGTTAGGGATGAGCCGAACACCCCCAGAGTTCGGTTCGGGCCCGAACCCGAACTTCCCAAATGTTCGGTTCTGAACCTGAACCTGAACCCGAACTCAATGCAAGTCAATGGGGCTGAAAATTCGGTTTTTAGAGTGCCCTCCAAGATGGCATATATGCTAGATATTTGCCATAAAAGGTGAATGGGGGTCCAGGTAGTGCCCTGGGGACAGGAAACAAGGTCAAAAAGTAAAAAAAAAAAAAAAACGTTTTTAAAGGACAGTGAGTTTTCCATGAAATAAGGGTTAAAGATAAAAACGAAAAATTCCTTCAAATATCGTGCCTAGGAGGTCCCCATAACCTGCCCGTGAAGTGATGGATTTCTAGGATGTATAGAAACACTTAAAAACCAAAAAATGACGTTTCAAATGATGGTAAATGCTTTTCCTTTAATCTATCCATAAACAACTGCTTGGGGCGGCAGTCTGTATGAAAAGAGGAGACCTTTTCGTACACGCAGAAAGTTTACTGATTTTTTTTTTGGGCTAAATTATTGTGAAACTCATGCAGGCTTTGGATGAAAGTAACAATAGGTGCTTCAAAATTGGTCCTTTAGCGTCGCCAACAGTGCCATCACACCGTAACCCCTCTGAGGATATGAATCTGATACAGGCGTCCGTGGCAGTGCACCAAAATATTGTGCTTTTCGTGCCAGGCTTGCAAGTACTATCATACAGTAACCTCTCTGTGGTATTGTGGAAGAATGCAGGGGTGAACTTAGCGGTCCTATATTAAAAAGATATGCATCTGGTTAAGGCGTCAGTGCACCCAGATAGTGTGCCTTTGGTGCCAGGCCAGCAAGTCTCATCATACAGTAACCCCTCTGTGGTATTGTGGAAGAGTGCAGGGTTGGACCCTGCTGTAAAAAATTAAAATGATATAAATCTGGCGCAGGCGTCAGTGCAGCCAAATATTGTGCCTTTCATGGTAGCAAGTGCATTCACACCATAACCCTTTTGTGGTCTTGTGGAAGAGTTCAGTGCTGGAGGTTTTGTGCATGCAGAAGACCTCCCCGATCTACTCCGTTACGTCAGCATCAGGGGATTGATAACTGCTGATCCAGGACTGATTCATTTTTATAAATGTCAACCGGTCTACAGAGTCGGTGGACAGACGCACTCTTTTGTCTGTGACAAAACCTCCAGCAGCACAGAACGTCCTTTCGGAAAGCACGCTAGATGAAGGGCAACCTAGTAGCTGCATAGCATATTGGCTAAGTTCTGGCCAGTGATCCAATCTCAACACCCAGTAAGCCAGTGGATCATCTGCTGGAAAGGTATCCAGGTCTGCCCTTGCCCCTAGGTAGTCCTGCACCATACAGTGAAGACGCTGGCAATAGGTGCCTACATTTGACGTCCCTGGGCGTCGAGGACTAAAAAAATTTAAAAATGCATCCGTCAAGCGGCCCTGGCCTTCACCACTATTCCTCTGACCCGCAGCCTCAGAAGCACGTGTGTCAGCACTTGGTAATCTACCAATGCCTGGAAAGGTGTTACACAAGTGTCGCTTTAGAGCGTCAAGTTTTGTCATCCTGTGCTCCCTCTGTGTGGGCAGGATGAGCTCTGCAACTTTACCCTTGTATCGTGGATCAAGAAGGGTTGCCAACTAGTAATGATCCCTCTCCTCCTTGATGGCACGAATCCTGGGGTCCTTTAGCAGGCTTTGAATCATTAGGGAGCCCATGCAGCGTAGGTTGGAGGTGGCATTAGCTTCCGAGTCTTCCTGGTCAATGAGGATGACTGTATCGTGTGCTTCCTCCTCCCAGCCACGCACTAGCCCTTCTGTTTCTGGGCACACAAAACCCTCCCTTGAGGAATCCCCACCTTCAATGCCCCCACTACTTAAATATTCTGCCTCTTCCTCCTCCTCATCCTCCTCCTGTCTGATCTGAGTAGGACCCACTGGAATGCTGTCTGCGGAAAGACTGGGACCTTGAGAGCTAGGGAAGGCCTCCTCTTCCTCCTGCTGCTCTGCCTCTAGAGCCACATCCATAATTCCCCGCAGAGTGTGCTCCAGCAGGAACACTAAAGGAATTGTGTCACTGATGCATGCACTGTCCCTGCTCACCATCCTCGTTGCCTCCTCAAATGGTGACAGTGCATGCATCCTTGATCATCAGCCACTGCGGGGGGGGGGGGAACCAAGTTGACCTGAACCTGTCCTTGTGCCATACTCACACAGGTACTCGTTGATGGCCCTCTGCTGCTTGTGCAGACGCTGCAGCATTGCTAATGTCGAGTTCCACCTGGTGGGCATGTCACAGATCAGACGGTTTGTGGGAAGGTGGAATTCTCTTTGAATTTATGCCAGGCGAACGCTTGCTGGGAATGACTGTCTGAAGTGGCTGCAGACTTTTCTGGCCTGGATGAGAAGCTCTGGCAGCCCTGGGTACTTGGTTAGGAAACGCTGTACCACCAGATTTAGGACGTGTGCTAGGCATGGCACATGCGTCAATTTACCCTTGCGTAGGGCGGAGAGAAGGTTGCTGCCATTATCGCAGACGATCATTCCCAGCTCAAGCTGGCATGGTGTTAACCATCTCTGCACCTGCCCCTGCAGAGCTGACAGAATTTCTGGCCCGGTGTGGCTCCTGTCCCCTAAACAAACCAGCTCAAGCACAGTATGGCTTCTTTTTGCTTGAGCCATTGCGTAGACCCTGTCAGGCGTCGGTTTAACTGCCACTTCGCTAGAGACAGAGAAGGAGGAGGAGGAGGAAGAGGGAGAGGTGGTGGTGGTGGTGGAGGTGGAGCAGACAGACCTCATAGAAGCAGCTTTCTGGAGGCGTGGTGGATGAACAAGCTCCAGCACATAGCCCGTCTTGGATCCCTCCCAGCTGCGATCAGAGTTACCCAGTGTGCCGTGAAGGAAATATAATGACCCTGTCCATACTAGCTGGACCACGTGTCTAAAGTCACATGCACCTTGTTGCTGACTGCCTTTCCCAATGACTGGATAACATTGTCTTCCACGTGCTGGTATAGTGCTGGAATGGCCTTGCGTGTAAAGTAATGGTGTTTTGGAACCTGCCACTGTGGTACAGCACATTCAGCAAATTCACGGAAGGGAGCAGAGTCCACCAGCTGGAAAGGCAGCAGCTGCAATGCGAGTAATTTTACTTAGCTGGCATTTAGACGCTGTGCTTGGATGGTTGGGACTATATTTTTTTCTTTCGCTGCGGCAACGTAATCTGACTGCATAAATCTTCATCTGCTGGAATGATGTCACATTGTGAGGAAGGAGCTGGTACATCCATTACTGTAGCATCATTCCTGTCGGTGGAGGTTGTAGGCAATGACCTGGCAGGACATACAGTGGGGGTAGAGACTGAGGAGGAGGACCTACGCAAAGTTTTGTGCCAACGGGATGTGTGGCAGTTGTTCATATGTCGCCTCAAGCACGTGGTACCCAAGTGTCCGGTATCTCTCCCACGCTTAAGCCTCATCTGACATAGATTACAAATAGCAACGCTGTGCTCTACTGCACATTTCTTAAAGAACTCCCAGACAACAGAGTTCCTGCGTGTGTTCTTTGAGACAACAGCGCTCTGCACCGGAGCAGCTCTGACATCTGATGCCTTGGACTGGCTAGTGCTACGGTTGGTCACAGAGGATGTTGTGCCTCGTGTTTGCTGTGCCTCCTCCTCCCTCTCTTCCTCACTTAATTCCTCTGTTTGATCAGGCACCCAGGTGGAGTCAGTGACCTCATCACCCCCTATCTCCTCGTCACTGGAGCCAACGTGGCAGTATGCTGCAGCTGCTGGGGCAACAGGAGTGCCAGTTATTTGTGTGTCATCACTGGCACCCCCTTCCTCTAGGTTGATTTATACTCCCTTGCTCAACCTCAGAGATTGAATCAGAGCACTGTACTTGCTGCGCATCCTCAAGCAGCATGTCACTGTCATTGTAGTCAAACAATTCAGCTGACTCCTCTGTGTGTGATAGCGAGGTTATGGCAGGAGTAGCTGTGGACATGGAGGCTGCATTAGATGCTTTGGCAGCTGAGGTGGACTGTAAAGCACTACAAGCCTGGCTGGCAGAGGACTCGGAGGATGAGGATGGCCTGGTTAGCCAATCCACCCAGTCCTCTGTATGTTGCTGCTGCTTAAGACGGCCAGCACCAGTTAGAAAGGACAAGCAGCCCCTGCAGAGGATGCACCACGTCCACCACGACCAGAGACACAGCCTCCCGACACAGGGGCTGCTTGCCCTCTTATCTGTGTCTGGGAGCGTCTGCCTGTCCTTTTTGTTCTTTCAGACATGGTGAGTGATATATAGATTACTATATACAGAACTCTGATTCAACTCTGGTATAACTCAGTGAGACACACTGATAGCTGGCAGCCAGTGACAAGAGACAGATCACCTCAATTCACAAATGTTTTAAAGAAATTAGTGAGCCCCAAAAAGATTTGCTGGCACAGTGACAAGACACACATCACCTAAATTCCCTGATATTTGGTAGAAATGAGACCCCCCCCCCCCGAGTAGTGTGGCAGACCGGTAGTAATAAGACACAACTATCTCCTTCGAAATCTCCTCTGAAATGCGTGCAGAATCGGCGCGTGGAAACGTTATATAGTGTGCTGCGGGACTTAGCTCTGTGAGCCCATGATTTGCCCATAGTGTTGAACCTGTCTTGCACCAGACCTGTGGTCAGGTGCAAGGCTGTAGCCAATTACGAGCTTCAGCCCAGTGGGAAAATGCATTGTGGTCGAAAATGCGGCGAACACCTGGAAATGTTCGGTGTTCGGTGTTCGCGATCTAATCGAACAGGCTAAGTTCGGGTCGAACTCCGAACCATTCGAACCGAACAGCTCATCCCTAGTGTGTGTGTGTTTTTTCTGTATCCTCCTTGCTATCTACACAACACCTTGTTGCACTGAAACAAGATGGGGTCATCCCTGTAGCCATTTTGTTTGACACTCAGAATCGAATGTCATTCCAGGGTAGAATATTAATCGTGCTTTCACATGGTACTTTGCCAGAAATGTATTTGCGCTGGTCCAGATTTCTGCAGAATGCTGAACAGAACTTCAGCTAATGTTTAGTACAGTGCAAACTAATACAGGCATAGTGCATGCGTCCGTCCATCCTGTGACTTCTAAAGTCCTTCAGCCAATTAATTATGTGAGGGTAAGCAGGCCTTACAGACATTTTTATATCACAATAAAAGCAACAGCGTTGAATTTGGCTTGCAAATTTGATTGTTCAGAGCATCACCTATTTTAATCTTCACCACCATCTCCATGGGGTACAATCACTTGTCTTCAATTTTATTTGCTTTAACTTGAAACCGTACCTTTTGATTTCTGAGTGGGAGCTGGTATTTGAATATCTGGAACATTGCGCAATTAATGAATGCGGAAACTTTAGGTGAAGTGGGCGCAGAAAATGAAAGAATTAATTTCCTGTTCTTTGTCTATTGTCATAACCACTTTAAGTCCTATAGAACTGAACAGATCCTGGCTATGATTTCCGAATTATTTTTGTACTGTGGACGCTAGACCTCTCCCCACTGTTCAGTGTTTAAAATGCAACATAATGGAGAACTTAATTGACCTCAGATGCTCTAAAAGATGCCACAAACTGCATGCAGAGTGGGAATGAGTTTGGGCAAAGGACTGGACCCGAGTGTGAGAGGGAGTTTGCGGGGAAGAGACCCAGGACCCACAGGAGTGATAGCAGTTCTGGACTGAAGGGAGGGTGGGGTGGTGACACAGGACTCCAGCTCAAAGGAAGGAAAACACTGGCAGTACAGCTCCAACCACCCAGTGGCAGTACCCCCCTAGTCTGTGTGATTTGTTCTGCTACTGTTGTAAACTAAACACAAACTGGTGACGTCCAACATTAACCCTAGAACAAAATCCTACAATCAGCAGCAAAGAAGTATCTGAGGTTAACGTTTAACTCAGTCTGACTCTAAACCGTGTACGCTATACAAAGATCGATTAATCGAGTTAGTAGTTTCAGCCATAGCAGATACTGCCCCCCCCACAGGGCAGAATAGGAACTCTATTTTTCAATAGAGGGTTATAGTTACTGAAATGGTGACACAATGTATTGCTCTTCGTATCCGCGCCTTATGCTCTTGTGCTAATATTTATATTACTTTAGTCTTTGAAGTTGCTTAACACCTCTTTTTGTATTAAAAAAAAAACCCTGATAGTGGAAGGGTTAATATATCCAAAGCTAATGGTCTGCAAATAGATTAATGATAATTTTTTTCAATAAGAAGGGGGCACTGTAATTTTTATACAGGTTGAGAAATCCTTCATCCAAAATTTGAAACGTTCCAAAATCCGAAACCGTTTTGAGCGCCGTCATGATGCCATATTACGAAGGACAAAATTATTATACAGACTGCAGTCAATTATATACAATGTTTATATAACACATTTATTTTTATTTCTCCCCCCCCCCCCCCACCTCGGGAATGGTACCAAAGTATAAAAATTGTGTAAAAAATATTGCACTATCCAAAATATTCCAAACCACTTCTGGTCTCAAGCATTTCGATAATGGGGGAAATACAGTTGTATTCAAAATTATTCAACCCCCAATGCTGTAAAGGGTTTTAGGGAATTTAGTGTACATTTGTAATTGTATTCAGAATGAAATCCTACAAGGACTGTTTAAAGAACCATATGCAACTAAAATGACATCAATTGGTTTTGTAATACAGTAGGGATGTGCGTTTCGGAATTTCGGAATTTTCACGAAATTTCCCGATTTGTGTTTTCGGATGCGGCCGAATTTCCGAAAAATTATAGATCCGAAAATTTCAGATCCGAAATGTTTTCCGAGCCGAAACGAAATATTTTCGGATTTTTCGAATGGACTTGAAATGTGTCAAACGAGGAGAACAGATGTTCCGAAAAACGAAAATTTTCGAAAAAACGAAAAGTCGATACAAAAAACTGGCAAAATGACACGAAAAATGGTCGATATTCCAAAAAACGAAAATTTCCGAAAATACGAAAAGTCGATACAAAACCCGAGCACAGTGACACGAAAATACGAAAAATGGTCGATATTCCGAAAAAAAAATGTACCCCGAAAAACGGGCCGAACCGAAATCGGTCGAAACGAGCCGAATCGAAAAGTTTAAAAATCCGAAAAATCGAACCGAATCGAACCGAAAAAAAAATCGGTGCACAAGCCTATAATACAGTAGTAAATGTTTCTTTTGGGAATTCTTCATTGACACAATTATTCAACCCCCTTAAAGACCAGCACTCTGAAGAACAGAGGTTCATTCAAGTGTTTTCAATCAGGTATTGAAAACACCTGTGGATGTCACGGAGCAGCAATAAAGCATAATAAGCACCAATTAGGCAGCTTTAAAATGACTGTGATACTCAGCTCCTTCTAGACATTTACTGGTGTGGTTACAAACATGAAGTCAAGAGAATGGTCCAGGAAGACAAGAGAAGAGGTGATTACTCTTCACAGGAAGGGCAATGGCTGTAAGAAGATTGCAAAGATGTTAAACATACCAAGAGAGACCATAGGAAGCATCATTCGCAAATTCAAGGCAAAGGGCACTGTTGAAACGCTACCTGGTCGTGGCAGAAAGAAGATGCTGACTTCGACTGCTGTGCGCTACCTGAAGCGTAGAGTGGAGAAAAGTCCCCGTGTGACTGCTGAGGAACTGAGAAAAGATTTGTCAGATGTGGGTACTGAAGTTTCAGCTCAGACAATACGGCGCACACTGCGTAATGAAGGCCTCCATGCCAGAACTCCCAGGCGCACCCCCTTGCTGTCTCCAAAGAATAAGAAGAGTCGACTGCAGTATGCCAAAAGTCATGTGGACAAACCACAGAAGTTTTGGGATAGTGTTCTGTGGACTGATGAAACAAAATTAGAACGGTTTGGGCCCATGGATCAACGCTATGTTTGGAGGAGGAAGAACCAGGCCTATGAAGAAAAGAACACCTTGCCTACTGTGAAGCATGGTGGGGGGGTCAATCATGCTTTGGGGCTGTTTTGCTTCTGCAGGTACAGGGAAGCTTCAGCGTGTGCAAGGTACCATGAATTCTCTTCAGTACCAGGAGATATTGGATGACAATGTGATGCCGTCCGTCACAAACCTGAGGCTTGGGAGACGTTGGACCTTTCAACAGGACAATGATGCCAAGCATACCTCCAAGTCCACTAGAGCATGGTTGCAGATTAAAGGCTGGAACATTTTTGGAGTGGCCATCGCAGTCACCTGACTTAAATCCGATTGAGAACCTCTGGTGGGACTTAAAGAAAGCAGTTGCAGTGCGCAAGCCTAAGAATGTGACTGAACTGGAGGCTTTTGCCCATGACGAATGGGCGAAGATACCCGTAGATCGCTGCAAGACACTTGTGTCAAGCTATGCTTCACGTTTAAAAGCTAAGTACTAAGATTGAATGTCACTTGGGGGTTGAATAAAACTGATAATGATGTGAGCACAGAAAAGACATTTGTGGTTATTTCATTATAAATGTTATGTTATATTTGTCTGACCTACACGTGCCTCTTTGATTTAATTGTAAGCAAGATGACTGATCAAAATCAATGTCAAACTGGCCAAAACACTCAATTTCAGTGGGGGTTGAATAATTTTGAACACAACTGTACGTTGCAATGTGGGTTGAATTCCTTTAGTCTGGTCGTCTTGCTGTATATTTAATGGAAAATCCCATCCCGTGTGGTTTGGTGTGCAGCTGTTTGGCGATTGTTGCTCCACACTTCCAGTTCCCAGGCCTTGCACAGCAAGACGCCACACGAGGTGTAGCATTCATGCTGCAAACGCGTTCATCCGATAATAGAGATTAGCTAACATTTTCTATCCTCCAGATCTGACAGAGGTAGTGCTATTTTTATTTAATCTGCATTAGAACAACAGTTGTGCAACGTTTTGCGCCTATACACTACTGTTGCATCGATTTAACAGGATTTGCTATTTTTAAAGGGATTCTCGCGCACGGTTTAGATTTTATTAATCTGTAAGAAACAGGGTAGATGACTGATCGGCTTACGCGCAGCATGTTGAAACCTTTCACTTTCTCGCCTTTTAGCGTAATTCATGATCCAAAGGTTTCTTGGAGTGCTTTGTTTCAGGTTTCTTTTCATAGGTTTATATTTAAGATCGATGTGCAGGAGTCTACGGTGATAAAATCCACTGGAGTTTGGTCCCGGATCAGCTACAAGTTGTGTGTATCCTTCGGCAGGAACGGCATTACCTAGCACTCAAAAATCCAATACCCAGATTTCTCCACACCCATCGGCTCCATTTACTAAATGCCAAGTTCCTGCTGACTAATGCAACTCAATGGAAATAGCAGATTTTCAAATGTCCGGGTCATCTAAAGCAGTGGGGCCTGAGAAGCGAGGTTGAAAAACACCAAGGCCGGGGTCAGGTGAGCGTTTTTGAGAGCGGAAGGAACGTCCGTGAGAGTGGACGATCCTTCCACTCAGACACCTGTCTGGACACCTCGCTGTGCGCAGTTAATGCACTCGGCGCTGCAAAGCTCGAACCTCCTATGGAGGATCAGCGCTTTGCAGTCCCATCTAACGCACATCGTAGCGTTTCAATGGGGAGGCTTTCAGCTTGTCCGCTGTAGCGTGCGCACGCTACAGCGTATGGGCATACGTATACGTCGAAGCATTAACGCTGCGATGGATGCGGGAGGTACGTTGGTACAGGCACGTCGGTACAGGCATACGTAGTGCGCTCAAGGATTACCTTGGAAATGCACACTGACCAGCAAATTCTATCACTTGTGCTGTGCTACAGATATTCTGCAAACCTGGCCTGTTAGGAGGACTAGAGTTGAGAAACACTGATCTACAGTAACCATTAGACATGTTCAATGGCAAAAGCTTCTGTTAAGAATCCCAAAATTTCTGATTCTTAAAATAAATCCGTCAATGTATTCAGCTGTGTCCAATGTTGGGAACCAAAATTTATTAAAAACGGAATGAAGCTGGAATGGCTCAGAAATTGTGCACTCAATGATGCATACGCTGCACTTTGACGCAAAGAATGATGCGTAGGCTACCAATAGGACTCAAAGAATGACACATAAGCGTCCGTAGAGATGTGGAGCAGTGTTAACATTTCTAACCATCCCTTTTTAATATTCCAAATCCATCCAGATATATTCTGATCTGGCCAATTATAAGTTCAGATCATTTTGGATTTTATTTTTTGGCAACTTTGAATCCTCTGAATTGATAATTTTAGACCAGATCGAGTTGCACATGTCTAGCAATCGGATACATCAGTTTGTAATCTACTCCGAACCGAAAATGAAAAGTTCTCTACCAAAACTGCAGAGTACCGACTTTACATGTAAATACAGATGTACATCTTCACAAAGCTCTACGCTAGATCGAACATTAAAAGGGTTTTTCAAAGAGCATCGAAAAGTCACCGCACGTTCGGTGACTTTTCGTTCTCTTCAATTCGGTACGTTTTGGCGATCCCATTTCAGCGACCCTGCGGTGTATTCAGCAAACACCACAGGTACGTCGTAGTGCAGGGAAAAGCCGCTGCAAACCCAACGAAAACTCACCGCAAAAATCCAGCGACTGCACACCGGAACCGGCAAAAACATCTGGATGAACACGCCGGAGAAACCCAAGCAGGAGCCGATCAGAGCACAGAGCAGCCGCCGGAAAAACCCGACACCACAGACGAATGGAGTGGAAAAAAACCATACGCTTGAATGTTTGAAAAGTGAAACGCTGTTTGCAAAGAAACTACTGAGCGAAAATGTCTGAAATTTACATATGAGGTCCAATGAATGATAATAAAAAGGGCTGTTACAGAAAAAAGAAAAAACGATTTTATATAAACAATCTGATTTTCCCCCCCCCCCAAAAAAAATATCCCAAAAAATGCTTAAAAGATCCTAAAAAAAATCTATAAATAGACTTTTTACTGCAGAATATAATAAACGGTTTATTAGATATTGAATTAAAATGGGAATATTTTTAATATTGACACCTATGGGATTCACCTGAATAAACCTGTCGATTGAAGCCACCGCATGGCAGGACATTTCGGCAACTTCTCACTGCTGGTTTTTGTTCTCTGAATAGACGAAGCTATGGGGATTTCACTGTCCTCGAACAGGCACCGTATGTGCAGGCAGTTCGCCAACATTTGTCGAATTGCCTGCTCTCTGAATAGCCGAATAGCCAAGAAAGGTAATCGAACGCTGATTTTCAGCGTTCGGTTACCTTTCGGCAGCCGTTCGGATCTCTTTGAGTAACCCTTTATCTGTGACCTTATTACTGATTTTTATTTGGTTACTAGGGATGTCAGGATTACCAAGGTTGCAAAGGCATCTGGTGAACATATTGGTTAAATGAAGATGAAAACGTGTTATGGCCACTCTCTTTTGTGGTTTTCTCTCCCAATTGGTGGAATGGGAGCAGGTCTGATAATTTGTATTTGAAACTGAAATTTCCTGTTTAGATTTACTCCTTTTTCAAGATACCTCCTATATTAAACGCAAACATTCCAAAATCTGAGGTAAAAACTGCAATCCAAAGCACTTCTGGTCTCAAGCATTTCTGAGAAGAGCTACCCGGATCTACTCCACTACTTGCTTTGCCAATCACCCTGTAAATGCAAGTGGTAGGAACTGAGGAGTAATCTACAAGCGGAAGAAGTCTGCAGACTCCTTTTTTATATAACCGGAATAATTTGCAACGGTAGGGGGAAAAAAATGGATTTAATTTAAAAAATTATTATTCTGTATTTATAAAGCGCCAGCATATTCCGCAGCGCTGTACAATGGGGTAGTGCAGACATGAGACATACTAGAACACAAAAGGAACAGATGGCCCTGCCCTTAAGATAATTGTCCTACTGATACAGCACTTTACACAAGTGCTCAGCCAGACATCCCATGAGCTTACAATCTAAAGGACAGGGGTGAGTGAAACACAAGGGGACCTGGGGAAATGCTTATTTTAACACAATTTAAACAAATGAGCTTGTCAGACGAAATCTATTTTTTTTGTTATTAGGGACACAGCCTTTTGATTAATTGTTTGTTTTTTATAGTTTGCTGCCTCCAGTCTGTCACATAATTATGAGGGCGGACATTGCGCACATTCGTGATCATACTTTTCATATTATTCCTAAATGTAATTTAGATCCTGGTTCCTGCCTGTCTGGAAATTGTATCCATGCACACATTTCTACTTATGCGTAAGCTATTTATCAGATGACTACTTACCCATACAAATGTCTGTGAGCGAACACAAACCCCACATGCATGTACAGTCTGAGAGCCACGCATCCATAACATGTTTCCCAGTTGTTGACCACCAGATTTATATGGACGGTCAACATATCCAGACCACTTTAGCTAAAGTAGTCAGGCTACATTGCGTGCCCATCATTTCCATCCAATCCTGTTTTGCCGATACTGCTGTTGACCTGGAGGCGTTTCGGCCGCGCACACACATTTGTCAGTTGGCCAACAGTATTTTGAATATACAGCTTTCTGGGGACCAACTCGGGGACTGATAATATCAGCACACTTTGCATACATTTGCCTGCACAATTTATGAACCACGTGTGGCGCTCACATTCCCGGAGGAGCCGCTGAATTTAACCTCGGGTTAGTCTCTCCGCACTAGGGAATAAATATACACCAGCACTGTTGTGGATTTTATAAATTATATACTTTACTGGTCTCAATAAAGCGGCATATATAATGTAAGCACGGTATATAGAAAACAGGATTTCGAAATGCGAGAAACGCGCAGCGGTAAAAGAAAAGTTTAACCCCTTCGTCTCTGGAGTGTAAGTCCCGTGCAGGTTATGTCCCAAAAAGTGTGTGTGTGTGTGTGTGTGTGTGTGTGTGTGTGTGTGTGTGTGTTGTGTGTGTGTGTGTGTGAGCTCAGGTACCCTGGTACTATATTCGACTGGCCAGTGAATGGATTTAATAAATCTTCGCCTAGTCACGTTGGGGCTCTGTAGATTTAAGCAATACTGCAGCGTGCTTCGTTAAACTTTGTCTGGCGGATGGGTGAGAGGCCTTCCAGGCCACAGTCAATCTGTTCCGCTGCCCGATCAAGGACGTCTCTCCGCTGGATTATACTGGGACCCTGTGCCACCGGATCCGCTTCTTGCTTGTCCGTCTTCTACAACAAGATCTACGGCCTACCGCCTGCACTCCCAGTGGATCATCGCGGTCTCCTTACTCAGGGTCCAATCTGAAACTCTGTCTGTGCAAAACCTCTCATCGGTGGATTACTAGGTCTCTGGCAAGTCACTGTATTGATCCCCAGTGTCGGCAAGGCAGCGCCTGCTCTCCGGCCTGGTAACAATTGCTCACAGTCTCACGTGCGTCTTACTCTGTTCACCGCTCGGCTGACACTGGCTCTCCTTCGGGCGAGGCTACGGATGTCCTTTCCTCCTTCCCCACCCACTTCCTGTCTCTGCCCCAAAGCATGCTGGAAAACGTAGTCCCATTGTGTCCAGTATAGTTTACCTTGCACTTGTCTCCCTCTGGTGGCCAAACCCGAGCAATACAGCAACAGAGTTTTAAACAGCGCTGCACACGCACTATACAAATTGCCCAAGAAGCTGCAGAGACCGCTGCTTTTCCTAAACCCTGAGCCAACAAGGAGGAGCAGCCCAGCACAGGGGGAGAAGAGGTGAGCAAGTTCATCGCACCGGCTGGGAGTAGAGGTAACCTCATTTCTCTGCGTGGAGAGAGACTGTGGAGACACAGGTTTGATCCCAACAAGAGCACCTCTCCAGTAAGTGTCCTTGGGCAAGACACCTAACGGTACATACATACTCGCCACCCAGGACATACTTGAAAACAAGAGAAATCTCAATGTATCCTTCCTGGTAAAATCCTTTCTCAAAAAAAAACAGTGATATTTAAAAAATAATCTTGGTCATATGTTGTCGGCAACGTCTGCCTAATTATTTAAAAAAAATTCTGTTCCTTTTTAAGACCGGTTTCACGTATTGTCCTTGTTTTAAGACCTAGACATGTCTATTAAAACACGATTCGATTCTAAACTATATTGTGGTTTACAGCCAACGTCACACAAAGGGTCTTGTGACTTGTAGAACAGCTGTGCCTGGTTAATTAATTACGGTCGGCCTTGAAAAAATGTAAACGCAGCACTGGGAAAGGTGTCCTATCTTGGGTGTCCCTGGGCACATGGTCCTTGGCAAGCACCACAACTCTGGCCAGATGTACATACAACTTTCTGCTAAAGTCAAAACCACAGTGAGCACGAAGAAATGTCCTTTTTGACCATAAAAGGTTTCATGGTGTCAGTCCGTATAAACATGCCTTAAGTGAAAGCATCTTGCTTATATTTTGAAATTTCAGACACTTCTGACTGTGTTATGAAAGAATGATCAGATTTTCCTTGCCAGAACACGCGTGTCCTGTACACAAAGGGTGTCGCCCACCTTTTGGATGCAGATGGCCACAATGCATAATGTTCCTTAAGATTTATTTTTCTGTATCATCCAAAACCTATTTGATGTGCAAAGAAAACAAAATAATACAGAATCTCACACGTCAAAAGAATGAGCCGAATCTGCTGCTTAAGGTTAATGTCAGACGAACGCAGTTATCACGTCCGTGTCGCTGCACAGTTTAACGTCCGTCGTAACATAGAATCATAATCAATAGAGACCCACACACAAAGTATGTGTGCACCGAACTGCGCACGCACAACGCACATGGCAAACGAATGCAAGTTAGGCAAGAACGTAAAACCGCTGCCACGGACGCGCAGAGTGCGCCACATCCGCATAGCGTTCTGTGTGAGTGAGATGTGAGACGCAGCGCATTTGCAACGTCCAGCACCTTGACGCACAAAATTACTTTTCATATCCTTTTCAAATTTTTATCATTTTTTTTATATCAATTTTGTTTCCCATGAATTCCCTTTTTTTTTTCTTTTCCATGTCAAAAAGAAACGGACCATGTGGTGTCTACAGTATCTTCCGTCAGTACGTCTGTCCATTATGCACGCACGCAGAGTGCGCTCAGACTGCGGTCATCTGACATTAGCCTAAAAATGAAGTGAAAATTGAGCAGGATATTCTGGTTAAGGTTAACCCTAAAGTATGCAGAAGTACTAACTTAATGTCACGATTCCAGCCCTGACCCCTGTATGTGAGGGGATTTGGGCCAGTTCTTAGTCTTGCCCTGCCATTCCTTCATTTTGGTCCTCGACTTTCCTGCAGCTTGCATATTCTTCTCCGACCACCTAAGCAATGGCTTAATCCCTATTTAAGCTCTGTTCTCCATCTGAACATTGCTCTGCCCTGAGTCTCAGTTTGGAGTCAGTATTGCTCCTCCAGATTGTATCAAGCATTAAATCCTGCAGAGTTTCCTGGGCTGTACCCACATTGTTCCAGTCCAGCAACCTTCAGCCGTGTGGTATCTGCCCTCCAGAGCCTTCAGCGTTGTACCCTCCAGGTCTGTCTGCCTACATCAAGCCCTGCAACCTGTCTGCCTCTTTCTGGTTCCACGTGTCCTCCAGGTTCCTCCTGTCTCCTAGTCGCTCTCCATTGTTGTCAAAGTCCCAGCAACATATCCCACTATCCCTAGAGCGTTCCTGTCAGTGTGGGTTGAGCCTCCTTCATGTTACCCAGTTGCAGTACCAGTACCTGCTCCTTTACCATGCCGGTCTATATTCACCTGAACGGTCAGCCATGTCCCAACCTGAGGGTCCCACCATGGCGCATGCTGGGTGCCACCATGACCCTTAATAACTAATCCTAGACCTGAAATTGAAAGGTTAAGTACAGGTTTTTTGTGTTTTTGTTTGGTTTTTCTGCCCAGTTTTGTTTTCCATAACCTGCGTTACAAATATATATATATATATATATAAAAGAATATCTGATTTTAATGTGAAATGGGATAAGTTCTGGTGACAGAGTTTTGATTAGATCCACAATTTAGACTTTTTTATATACTTTTCATTGTATTTTTATTTTCAGTCTATTGTAACAAGTTTGCAAACTTTCACTTGCATAAATCCCAAAACCTTGCTACTTCCACCTACGGGTTTGTCAAGATACAAGGAAGACCAGGTACCTGAATAAGGAGGGGTCATCTCCAGTGCATTCGAAGTACTATGTCAAGTGTAATGAACTGGCAAACTCCATATTGTATCCGTGGGCCAGTGGATTTGTTTTGAGGTCTAAATTGTGATCCAGTAACCTGTTGTCCAACACTGGATACAGATGACAGGCTTGGAGGATAAGGTCATCATTGCTTTCAGATTTTATTGAGAATGTGGATAACTTCTTAAAGGGTTGTGGAAACATCCGCTTACCAAAATCAGGCAATTAAACCGTGCCACCAACTTTAAACCATATGTAGAGATAAAGGGTTGGTTTTGGGTTTTTGTTTAGGGGGTGTGATACTTATTACTCCTTTTAGCCGCTTTTGTTTTTTATTTTATTTTTATTAGAGAATAGGGATATTAATTTTATATCTGGCTTTTTTTTCTTCTCAGATTTCGATCAAGACCCAATTTTCAATTCTTCAAAGTGTTTTGATGCAGAGCTACAGTCTCTGGTAAGAAGACCTGCATGTTCTTATCTTGATGCAATTTTCGTTTCATTTGTTATTCCCTACACTGCTTTTGATTGGACGTTTGGTTTGCTCTTGATGGGCTGACTTGGTGCCCTGCGATTTTGAACTTGCTTTGACCCCTTGTTGAGGTAATGTCATAAAGGTTACTGCATTAATACCTTTTGTGATTGTATGAAACGATGACCTCTATTTCATCTTTATGCAACTAAATGTATGCCAACTGTGGTATTTACCAACCCCCCCCCCCTTGTTCCTTATCTCTACCTGTATAGTACCAATTTGGTATTCAGGTTTCTGTGTTAAGAACTCTATTGGGAAGGGGTGTGTGCAAACTTGATAGAGACTGATCAAGTAATGAATTTAATTGACCTTACATGGTGTTAGTTTGATCAGTCATAATTTATTGTCACTAGAATTAACCTTATGGTTGAGGTAGATACCTTTAAGGAATTGCCAAATCTTGGATTTTGAGACCTTGTCTGACTTTTTCAATGGGCCCATTTAGATAGCTTAATTTATTTTAAATTACTATCGGCATGAGATTCTAATACCAATATGTGGACCTTTTGAATGACCAATGAAAGAGGTTTTCCATCTGTTTCCAGAAATGCTTCTAATGATTCATATTAATGGCTTTTAACAATTGTTTGTTGACTGTGTGTTTGATTTTGAATAAAATTTATCAATTTACTTGAATATATTTTGTATCATTAGGGTTACCCCCTTTGTGTAAACACTCCACTTTCTTGTTTATATTCTGCTTAAAATCATAGAACACAAACATATGTTTTCATGTGTTTATTTAACATAACATGTAAACATTCACAGTGCAGGGTGGAAAAAGTATGTGAATCCCTAGCCTAATGACTTCTCCAAGAGCTAATTGGAGCCAGGAGTGAGCCAACCTTGAGTCCAATCAGTGTGATCTTATTGGATGTGTTGCTGAAAGCTGTCCTGCCCTTTAAAAACACACACCTGTTTTGGGTTTACTGGTTTCAAGAAGCACTGCCTGATGTGAACCATGCCTGGCAGAAAAGAGCTCTCAGAAGACCTACGATCAAGAATTGTTGACTTGCATGAAGCTGGAAAGGGTTACAAAAGTATCTCCAAAAGCCCTGATGTTCATGTGTCCATGGTAAGACAGACTGTCTACAAATGGAGAAAGTTCAGCACTGTTGCTACTCTCCCTAGGCGTGGTCGTCCTGTAAAGATGACTGCAAGAGCACAGTGCAGAATGCTTGAGGTAAAGAAGAATCCCTAGAGTGTCAGCTAAAGACTTACAGAAATCTCTGGAGCATGCTAACATTTTTGTTGACACAGCTACAATAAGGAAAACCTTAAACAAGAATGGAGTACATGGGAGGACACCACGGAGGAGGCCATTGCTGTCCAAAAAGAATATTGCAGAACTATATGGTACGTATCTGGAGGCGCGATGGTAGTCGCTTTTGGGTGACTGGTGGTTCTCTTATTTCATTTTTTCCATATGGATCACATAAAAAGAAGCAAACCGTATAATAGTGAAGAATGTTTGTACACCATATATAAAAATTCTTATGGGATTATTCCTTATAGGTGGAGAAGCAAAGTACCCGAAAGCCTCTACCCACTCAGAGCCAGTGATTGGGCTCTACATTTGTGATTGGAATAATCACATAATAATTTTTATATATTGTGTACAAACATTCTTCACTATTATACTGTTTGCTTCTTTTTATGTGATCCATATGGAAAAAATGAAATAAGAGAACCACCAGTCACCCAAAAGCGACTACCATCGCGCCTCCAGATATGTACCATATATTGTTGTCCACACTGGTTTGGGGGAAACCACTAATCTCTGGTTTGGCATTGGTTAAGTGGTGGCGGTACTAGTTTGGGCGCCTGTCCATTTTTCTTTTTTTGTAATATTGCAGCACGTTTGAAGTTTGCAAAAGAGCACCTGGATGTTTCACAGCACTACTGGCAAAATATTCTGTGGACAGATGAAACCAAAATGGAGTTGTTTGGAAAAAAACACACAACACTATGTGTGGAGAAAAAAAGGCACAGCACACAAACATCAAAACCTCATCCCCACTGTAAAACATGGCGGAGGGAGCATCATGGTTTGGGGCTGCTTTGCTGCCTCAGGGCCTGGACGGATTGTTGTCATTGATGGAAAAATTAATTCCAGAGTTTATCAAGACATTTTGCAGGAAAATGTAAGACCATCTGTCCGCCAACTGAAGCTCCGCAGAGGATGGGTGATGCAACAGGACAACGACCCAAAGCATACAAGTAATTCAACAAAAGAATGGCTTCAACAACACAAAATATGCCTTCTGGAGTGGCCCAGTCAGAGTCCTGACCTCAACCCGATTGAAATGCTGTGGCATGACCTTAAGAGAGCGATTCACACTAGACATTCCAAGAATATTGCTACACTGAAACAGTTTTGTGAAGAGGAGTGGTCCAAAATTACTCCAGATTGTTGTGCAGGTCTGATCTGCAACTACAGGAAACCTTTGGTTGAGGTTATTGCTGCCAAAGGAGGGTCAACCAGTTAAGTCCAAAGGTTCCCATACTTTTTTCACTCTGCACTGTGAATGTTTACATGTTCTGTTCAATAAACACATGAAAATATATAATGTTTATGTTGTATTATTTTAAGCAGACTGTGTTTTTCAAATTGTTGTGACTTAGATGAAGATCAGAGCACATTTTATGACCAATTCATGCAAAACTCCAAGTAATCCCAAAGGGTTCACATACTTTTTCTTGCAACTGTACTTGGCAACCCTGAAACCCACCCGTATGGCAAAAAGTGACTTAATTCTTTGTTTTTGGCTCTTGCATGTGTAGCGCTGTGTTAAAATCTTGCTGTGGCAGTACCTATTTTTGGCCACAAGATGGAGACTATCGCGATCAGAGACACTGGACATTGGGACTACAATGCCCGGCATGCTTTGCAAGAAGACAGGAAGTGGGTGGGGACTGGACACTTACATCCTCTGCCTCGTGGAGAGCGCGCCAGGGAACGAGAGAGAGCAGACGCAGTGCCATACTTTGTGAGAGGGCCTAGGCCGGAGAGCAAGTGAGACCTGTCAGTTCTTTTACCGGGTCATTCAGCCGCAAGAGAAGGAGCCCTCCAAGTTCCAGAGTTGCTGCAGAGGGAACCAACCGAAGACCTCGAGTAAGGAGTCACCGCAAGTTGATCGGGTACAGAGAGCAGGCGGTGAGCTGAGGAAAAGTCGTGGACAAGCTACGGGAAGTCAGACAACGGATCCGGCCGCTAGTATCCCCAGTCAAAATCCAGCGGAGAGATGTCCTGGGTCAGCGGAGCCTAAAGCAACCGGCGGATGGGTGAGAGGCCTCCAAGGCCGTTTATAATACAAAGAGCACGCTGCTGTTTTCTCTTTAAAGTCCACAGGGCCCCAACTTGACTAGTCGAAGACATTTCTTAAGTAAATTCACTGGCCAGTTGAACAGTACCCGGGTACCTTACACACATACACATCTTTTACATTCCGGGACTTAACCTGTGCAGGACTCATTTTGTTACGAATCGGAACGGGGGTTAAAGATACGTTCCGAAATATATTTTTCTCTTTCCGCTGCGCGTTTACCGTGATACGAAGAGATTGTATATTCTGGGGTTCCGCTACGTGTCCCTTTTTCTGAATATTCGTGCAATTGCATTTCTTTTATGTTCGGTTACGAATATTTTATTTTCCGAAATACGACGCCTCGTGTTTCGGTTCTTTTCCGCTACGCGTTTTACCGCAATACGAAAGTACTGTAATAATATCTGTGAATACCGTATCTCAACATCTGCCTATTATTTTAGTAAACTATTTAAATGATAAAAACCCACAACTGTGTTGGAGTATATTTATTCCCTAGTGCGGGGAGACTGACCCGTGGTTCATTTTCAGCGGTTCCTCCGGGAGTGAGCGCTACACTTGTTAATGACTTCTGTAAATTTGATGGGGAGCTTTTATTTGGTGTTCCCATACCATGTCCAACCTAGACTATGTAGAAGAATGTAAATGAGTCAACTTTGACATCGGAGGTATCAAACTTGGATAACTATCCAGCTTCTGGACAGCAGAGTACAAAGACTTCCCTTAAAGTTTGACAGGAACAAACAAAAGTCCTTCAGGGTAACAGTTTCTAAAGGCCAACAAGATCAAAGCTATACCCTCCTGGTGAGACCTTACAAACCTAAAACGATTGTTGGGGGTTATGGTATCTCTCGTGCAGATGAGGTTGCCTTGGCCTTTCTGTTCTGACTGCTTTTTCAGCGAGGATCCACCATGTGCTTTTGCCAATTCTCAGGGGCCCTCAAAAACCTTGTTTTTGCTCAACAAGACTAGAGTAATGGATGGTTAAATGACTGGTGATCACCTTGGCAAAACAAGAGACCACGATGTTAGACCAGCTGTGTGTATGTTAAGAATAGAGGCAAAATACGTGTGAAATGATACTTGAAAAAAGTAGGCAGCCTGATCTGTGTGGTTTCTTCTTTTATTATGGCTTTTAGTCGTAGTGTTGTAGTTATTTATCCTATTCAGTTGAATTAAATTGAGTGAATTGTCACCTGAAATCACCTCTTTAAACGGATGGAGCAGGTGTTTCTGAGTGTTGTATGTAGTGTGCGCGCGCTAGCTGTTACAATACTGAACCAGGCTTTGAAAATTATCTGGCAGACAATGGATTACAGAAGCTGGTGAGATCTTAAGTCGTACATAAATTGTTTCTCCTTCCCTTTAGGCTGGCAGCCAGTTGAGCTAAATGCAAGCGGACTCCTGTCGCTGTTCAGTGTTTACAACATCTGTCTGTAGGAAGATTAGTTTTGTCTCGGTTTTAAACAAGGGGTTAAAGACATTTTTTATTGTTTTCGTCTCTCCAAAGGCGGTACCATTGTCCACATTTCTTACATTTTAAATACTGGTGGTATGCTCTGCAGTCTGCACTCAGCGAGATGGTCACATGGGTGAAAGGAATGTCCACTCTCACGGACTTTCCTTCTGCTCTCAAAACTCGCTTGTGTGACCGCAGCCTAAGAGATTGCTTATTTTAAGTCAGGAAAGATTAGAATGTTTTATCCGATCCTTAAAGCTTCCATGAAGCTGTCGGTCTTGTGCCTTGCAGGTAAAGTATCCCAAGCTCTTCTGGTGGAAGATGTCAATAAAATCTTTGGTAGGTCTTCCCTAACGAATATGATGCAATAAAGCCTGATTATGACACATGAGCTATACTTTCTAGAATTTGATAGATGCATAGTTAAGTGAAATAAATATTTTTATTGAGAATATACCACTATGATTTGTTCTGGGCAGCGGGGAAATAACTTTGGCTATGGGGGACGACGACATCTTTGGGTGTACTCCTGACTGAAATTTGCTTTATTTTTTCTCTTCCCTTAAATTATTGGTCAGACAGTGCTGACAGCCTCTGCCCTATTTTTTTTTTTTTTTTTAGGTTTTCTACTCCACCTTTTCGTCCCCACCACACGCAGCTCCTCTTTTGGAACGGTCTCCTGAACCCAGACGTCCCTAAAGCGATCTAATGCATTTGCACTCTTACGCAACTTGCGCACCGCTACGGGACTTGTGCACTATACGTACGCAAGTTCCATAGCGCCTGCGCAAAATGATGGATCAGAGCTGTGCCCCTACAGAGATCTGAGCCAATCGGATGCCACTCTGAGGCTGCTTGCTACAGCAGCGAGGGGGCCGGGGAGAAAGGGCGACCCACCTCTCTTCTTGACCAATTTAAAAAGCTAAAGTGGTCAGGAGGAATAAGTTGAGCGTCCCTTGTTATATTTCCTCTCACGAGTTGAGCCTTCCTAGTATTTTGATCTCCTTTTATTACAGAATGGGTGTTCATTTATTCAGAATATTTAGGTCTTTTATTAAAAGTGCTTTTCAGATGTGTTTTGGGGTTTTTAATTTCTTTTATTTAATGCCTCCGTTTTCTAGAATTCGGGTTCCATGTTTTTTTACTTCAACATAGACATTTAATGGATAGCGAAATCGTATGATGCACGCCACGGCATAATGTTCCTTGTAATTATGGAGAGCAGGATTCCTGTTATTTGCTCATCTGAATTGTTGGATGTAACGAGTAGATTGCCATAGTGACCCTCTCTGGAGAGTCCGTTTGGGTGATGCTAAAACATATTTAACAGGTTGTCATAGGCACCAATAGCAGAGGGATTATTCACCTCAGGAGGTGAGAGAAGCGGGGCTGAGTTTTCTGAGTTTTGAGTTGTTGCCGAATGCTCGTTATGCGCATCTCATCTCGGGTCTGTATGAAATAAATCACCTCTTGGTGTTTTGAGCTGTGACTGATGGGGGGATATTTGGGTGTTGCATTCCAATACCCAGAGGGAAGTACTTGTCAAGCCAGAAGCTATTTTTCACCTGGAATTTTTATCTATAAAATATATATTATATATAAAATAGAGATGCTTTCAATCATAGACTTGTTAATAGTTTATATTTTGTTAAATGATAAAAAAATGGAGAAATCCAAATCAATATTTGGTGTGACCTCCATTTGCCTGCAAAACCGCATCAATTATTCTGGATAGACTTGTACACAGTTTTTTGAAGGAATTCAGCAGGTAGGTTGTTCCAAACCTCTTGGAGAACAAACCACAGTCTGTGTGTATACAGGCTGCCTCAAATCCTTCTGTCTGTTCATGTAATGCCAGTCAGACTCGCTGTTGATCAGAGCTCTGTGGTGGGGCCAAACCATCACGTTCAGGACTCCTTGTTCTTCTCTGTGCTGAAGAGCGTTCATAATAACACTGGCTGTATTTTTTGGAGTCCGTATCCTGCTGCAGAATACGTTTAGGGTCAATCAGGCGCCTCCCTGATTCTGTTAAATGTTTAGTTTATGCCTGTATTTCTCAGCGTTGAGGACTCCATTAATCCTGACCAAATCGGCAATAACCTTTACAGAAATGCAGCCCCAAACTTGCAAGGAACCTCCGCCATGTTTCAATGTTGCCTGTACACTCATTATTTTATCGCTCTCCAGGACTTTGGCAAACATATTGCCTCCTGCCACAGCCAAATATTTCTGATTTTGACTCCAGTTCAGAACAACTGCTATTTTTCTGCACTCCAGTTCCTAGGTCTTCGTGAATAGTTGAGTCACTTAGCCTTGTTTTCACGTCAGAGGTATGGGTTTTTTTGGCTGCAACTCTTCCACGAAGACCATTCCACACCAGACTTCTCCAGACAGTAGATGAGTGTACCCGGGTCGCACTGGTTTCAGCCAGTTCCTTGCCGAACATCTTCCAAAGTCGAAAGGAAGCCAGCATGATGTGTCTTTCATCTGCTGCATTAAGTTTCCATGGCCAACCACTGCGTCTACAGTCGTCGACATTGCCCGTTAGTTTGTGCGTCTTCAAAATCGTTTGAACAGCACATCTTTAAAACCCCGTCTGCTTTGAAATCTTTGCCTAGGACGACCTTACTGATGCAGAATACCTGGAGTCTTGTTGCAGTGCTCAGTTTCATGTCACAGGTCCTACACCATGGTAAGACTGTCTTTCACAACCTCACATTAGTAGCAGAGCTTGGCTGATTCTCACCCAGCCTCCTGCACAGCTGTTTCGGTTTCAGTTAATGACTGTGTTTCAACCTACATATGAAATTGATGATCATTAGCGCCCGCTTGGTATAATTGGTTAATCCTACACCTGATTCTGATCTTACAAAATCCTGCAAGTGTACGAATTGATGCTGGTTGGAAGCCAAAGGGTAGTCACACCAAATTTTGATTTGGCTTTTTCTTCTTTTTGGTCACTTTGCGTTTGTAATTCTTTAACAAATTTACAAATCTCTATTTTAGAAAGCATTCTTACCTTACAGCATGTCTTCACATCTGCTTAAAACCTTTGCACAGTATTGTGTATATGTATGATATATAATTTGTTATGGCAAAACAAAAACCATTGGGAACCATAGTATGGATTGGTTGGATCTGTTTGTATATTATTTGGAGCTATATTCCCAGCTTTGGAATGTGTGGGATTTAATTTAATTTTATATTTTTAAATTTTATTTTATAGAACACAAATGCCAAAATATCTTAAATACTATTAACCTGTCTGCCACTTTGCCTCCTTCTCCCGCACACCCCCGATCTTACAATACGTGTCGTGTGCTCTATCTACATGGTAAGATGTGTTGGTTATTTTCTGCCGTATTGGGAGAATAAACCGTCCCTTTGTTTTGTAGCTCGGCTGCATGGAACCGAAAAACTTGCTCTTACTGCAGTTTGTAATACAACATACACTCTTATCAGACACAAACCAGAGGACAAACTTGTAACGCAGTGAAAATGGCAAACTACAGCTACATATGTTACCTATGAATCACCACAGGCTCTTTGTGCAAAATAATGCTGTTTGCAGAGTCATGAAAAGCTGGATTATTGAAGTGTGAGCTAAGCAAAAGAGTGTTGACCTCTGTAGGATGCTGATGTTTGCTTTATAAAGAACACGGAGAAGGTGATGGTTTACTCATGGCATTCAAGAACTTATCTGGGATTTTCCTTGTCATTAAAATGTAAATACGACCTTGTGCAAAAACAAAAGATACAAACCAAACGTATTTTATGACCGCTTTCATTGTGCATGAGGGTGCTGGAGTTTTTGGGGTTTTTTTGCTTTTTGGTTTTTCTTTTAAATGCTTCCACAGGTTAACTTACAATTGCCAAAGTACCACTGTTGTAGTGTAATGACTTTTGACCATATGACTAGGCAGCTCTCCCTTTATATAGATAATAGTTTTTGGGTTTTTTTCCCGCTGACCTAATATAATGTGAAAAACCTGGAGATATTCCATTTTACAGTCACTCCTCCCCCACGTGACCATGGCATGCCGCAGAGATCCAGCCTGCGGGACCTCCCTCTGTTTGGCAGACAGCGCAGCTGTTCTGTGTTTTTTGTTTTTTTTTGTTGTTTTTTTTTTCTCTCTCTACGTCGTAGAGCAAAAAAAAATTTGACCTATACAAAAAGGAGAGATGTGCTGTCAAATGGGTTAAAGTCCCTTTTCCCAAAGGTTTTTGAACTTTAAAAGTTCTAAAGCGGGAGAAGAAACTGGAGATGGTACAGGGCATGAAAATTGTCACCGTCCCGCTGAAATCCGAATGGTTGGGCTGTCTGAGGCTCTCATAGTTCCTTTAAACAAATATTTATTTTTTTTATATTTTCTGGTTCAAATCATTCTATCCATCATAACCACATGAGTGAAATTCTATGGTCATGGTGACAAGAACACGGGTTTTTCCCAAAGCAAGAAGTCAACTTCTGAGTGCAGTGGATTGGGGAGAAGAGGGGAGTTTTTACATTCTAAGCAAAAAAAATTGGGAGCGGGGGATGAGGTCAACAGGTGTTAATATCACCTCTGGTTTTCTTTCTCTTGCCCCACCCCCCTCTTATTTTTATTTAACATTTTTGTGTCCCTTTAAATTTGGTTATGAGAATTCACTTTCACTTTATGGTAATTTCATCAGATAATTAAAAGGTATAAAAACAAACTCCTCGTAAAGTGTCGGGTTTTATTAGCTTTCGAAGGATGCATCTATGCAACGCTTGTCATTATGGGTTAATAAAGTATTTGTGCTTTTGTAGAACCAGTTCAGGTGACGTGTGCCAAACCAGTTTGCTAAGAATATCGGATCTGGTTTACTCTGCTATGTGGGAGTGAACTGATAACTTAAGTGGAATGGCTCATGGATTCTATGACTAGGACTGTGGAGGTGTACTGTGTTCTTGTGAGGTTTCTTTTTATGATGGCTGATCACATGGGAAACGTCAATGAATCCTGTCCAAAGGGCTACAGTTTGGCATGTGCATTGGGTAGCGCAGATGTAAGATCACTGCTCTACGACCGTGGAGACATATGTTCATATACTGGTAAAGACTGCGAGCAGTAAATGCCTTCCTACCACACAATGGGCCCTATGCCAATCCTGGTGTAAACTTAACCAGAGCTGTGGTAAATTTGGCAAATCCATAAAATTCGAAGGCTCTAGCAAGTTTACACAAAGGTCAGAATACAGCCCAACACTGGCTGTGTAGTGCACCGGCATCTACTGGAGCTACGGTTAGATATATCTATTTGGACACAGGCATAATTTTAGGGTTTTTTTTTTCCCCAGCTATTTACCAAAACACATTCAAGCTGTAGTTTATATTGGATATAGGCTGAACATGCACACTCTCAGGTTTAATTTGAGTGTATGTACATCCAAATTGGAGGAAAGGTTTAGGAATTACAGCTCTTAAGAAAAACCATCTCCTCCTACTTTTGGTCCTTTGGAAAAAAAAAAAAATTGGGCAATTGAATCAAAAGTTGTTTCATGGCCAGGTGTGGGCCACTCCATTATTTCTTCATCAATTAAGTAGAATCCACTCCAAATATTTTAGCGAAGTGTGATATTTGCATTTGGAATCTATTGCTGTGAACCTACATCATGCGTTCAAAGAAGCTGTCAATGCAAATGAAACAGGTCATTATAAAAAAACAATACAAACAAATCCGAAAGATAGGAGCAACATTAACATTGGCCAAATCAAGAGTTTGGTACATTCGGAGTAAAGCAGTGAGCTCAACAATCTAAAAAGGCCTGGACATCCACATAAGACAACAGTGGTGGATGATCGCAGGATCCTTTCTATGGTAAAGAAAAAACTATCCACGACATCCATCCAGACAAGTGCAGGACACTCTCCAGGAGGTGGGCGTATCATTGTTAAAGTCTACATTCAATAGAAGACTTCACTATAGCAAATACAATCATAAGCCTGAATAGAAAAGCCAGATTAGACTTTGCCAAAAAACCGAAAAAAAAAAAAATTAAAAAAAAATAATTAAAAAAACGAAGACCAGTTCTGGAAAAGCATTCTTTGGACAGATGAAACTAAGATTAATCTGGTCCAGAATGACGGGAAGAATAAAGTGTGAAGGCTTGGAACAGCTCATGATCCAATGCACACAACGTCATCTGTAAAACCTAGTGGAGGCAGTGTGATGGCATGGGCATACATGGCTTCTGGTGGCACTGGGTCATTGGTGTTTGATATGACAGAAGCAGCCGGATGAATTCAGCAGCGTTTAGAGATATACGGTCAGCCCAGATTCAGTCAAACACAGCAAAGTTGATTGGATGGCGCTTCGCAGTACAGATGGACAATTGTCCAAAACACACTGCAAAAGAAACCCAGGAGTTTTTGAAGGAAAAATTTAATATTTTGCAATGGCAGAGTCAATCACCTGATCTCGGCCCAATTGAGCAGCATTTCACTTGCTGAAGGCAAAACTAGAGAGCCACAAACAAAGAACAACTGAAGACAGCTGCAGTTATAGCCTGACAAAGCATCATAAAGGAGGAGACCAACAGGGTTATTCAAAGAGATCCTAATTGCTTGAGAAAGGTAACCGAACACTGAAAACCAGCGTTCGGTTACCTTTACTGGCCATTCGACTATCCAGAGAGCAGGCAATTCGCCAAATCCTAGCGAATTGCCTGCACATACGGTGCCTGTTCGGTGCCTGTTCGAGGGCAGTGAAATCCCCATGAAAAAGCACTGCTTCGGCTATTCAGAGAACACAAACCAGCAGTGAAAGGTTCCCCTAATGCCCTGCCATTCGGTGGTTTAATTCGGCAGGTTTATTTAGGAGAATCCCATAGACTTCAATGTTAAAAAATATTCCGGTTTTAATTCAATATCTAATAAACCGTTCATTATAAAATTCTGCAGTAAAGAGTCTCTTTATCTATTTTTTTTAGGATATTAAGCCTTTTTTTTAAGTCCGATTTGTTTTTGTTTGTTTTTTCAGACATTTTCGCTCAGTAGTTTCTTTGCAAACAGCTTTTCACATTCATACAAACTATTTTGCTAATTTATTCACTGCCTCGTCTGTGTCTCAGCTGCTTCAGCTGTGTGATCGGCTCCTGCTCGGGCTTTTTCCGTGGTTTTCGGCAGGTTAATCCAGAAGTTTTTGGGAGTTTTCGGTGTGCATTCGGTGGGTTTTGCGGTCAGTATTCGGCAGGTTTGCGGCAGCTTTTCCCTGCAATTCGGGGGTCCTGTGGTGCTTGCTGAATACACCGCAGGGTCACCGAAATGGGATCGGCAAAAGGAACCGAATTGAAGAGAACGAAAAGTCACCGAACCTGCAGTGATTTTTCGAATCTCTTTGAATAACCCTGCATGTCTTAGGTAATGTCCATGGGTTCCAGACTTCAGGCAGTCATTGCCAGTAAAGGATTCTCAACAAAATATTAAAAATGACCATTTTATTTAGGATTATATGCATTTGTCCAATTACATTTGAGCCCCTGAAAATGGGGAGGGGGGACTGTGTATAAAAGGTTTCAGTTCCTAAAATTTGTACTTGATATTTATGTTCAAGCCCTTGAATTAAAGCTGAAAGTCTGCGCCTCAAATTCATTTGGATTGTTTCGTTTTAATTTTATTCTGATGACATACAGAGCCAAAAGTGGGCCTAACTGTATATGAAGATGAAGCGGAATTGGTTTCAAGATACCAGAAAACTCCACAGACCAGTGGCTTCTCGTGTGCTTTACTTTTCTCACCCCTACTGTACTTCAGCTATTTACCATTTTATCTTCAGGTTTTTGCACACTGAAGATTTTGTCAATGAAACTGTAGCCTGTTCATACGTAGTCGGGTCCTTCTTAATAGATTGTGAAGGAGAGTTGGAATTCTGCGTTTCTGTCCAGCAAGATGGCAAAGGAGAAATAAAATGAGCTGCTTCCTCTGATGCTTTTGCATGAACAGACTCCTAGCTCTGGGATTATTGCAGTTCTATGTGCACGATGACCAAGAATGCACCATAAACATGCAGTCACTTCTCACTAGTTTTTGCATCTGTGTTATCCGTCGCTTTTCTAGTTGTTGCATAAGTTTATGCAGGCCCGTCTTGAACATTGATGTTACCCTGGGAAAACATTATCTTGGGCCCCCCCCTGAAAGCCCGCCCACCGCATAATTTTGCTCTCTACCCCCAACATCCCAAAAAAAAAAAAACACAAATACATCATGGACTTGTGTCAAAAAGCTTTAATAATGTAAAAATAAAGAACTCGCTCAAAAAAAGTCCTTAGATTGATCTGTAACAGTACATATATATATATATATATATATATAATTTTTTTTTTGAGAAAGTATTTTACCAGGAAGGATACATTGAGATTTCTCTAATTTTCAAGTATGTCCTGGGTGGCGAGTATGTACCGTTAGGTGTCTTGTCCAAGGACACTTACTGGAGAGGTTGCTCGTTGGGATCGAACCCATGTCTCCACAGGCTCTCTCCACGCAGAGCAGTGATGTTACCTCTACTCCACCCAGCCAATTATAGCCTCTTCTAGACTCTTTCTCATCATATATTTCTATTAACCGTTACAAGTTCTTGGGAGAAAAGGCATGTTAATATCTTAATAACTTTCAGTAATAAAGTGCAAATGAACATTATGTTTCAAGTGTAAAACAAATGGCTATATAGTATAGTAATACAAAAATAAGAATTATATGTACCCAGCACAGACCCACCCTAGAAATATATGTACCCAGCACAGACCCCCCACAAATATATGTACCCAGCACAGGCCTCCCCATAAATGTATCCAGCACAGGCCCCCACAAATATATGTATGCAGCACAGGCCCCTACAAATATATGTATGCAGCACAGACTCCCCAGAAATATATGTATCTAGCACAGACCCCCCCTCAGAAATATATGTATCCAGCACAGCGCCCCAAAAAAAATATATGTACCCAGAACAGACCACCCCAGACATATATGTATCCCGCACAGACCCCCAGAAATATAGGTATCCAGCACAAACCCCCAACTCAGACCTACTTGCCCAACTCAGACCTCAGGATCAGGTGACCTGCGTTTTCCTCCGAGCATTCTGCTCCACACCTCTGAAGGCTTTGACGCGCTCTCGTGAGATCTTGCCAGTAGGCCACGGCACACGTCCTTCACAGGACGGCGGCCACGCGAGGGAGCACACTGGCGCTCGCAAGAATACACGGCCAGTCGAGGGGGCTGCTAGCGAAATGCTGTTAATGCTTTCCGCTAGCAGCGGCAGCGGTCATCCACGGTTTATGTGGGCCCAAGGGGCAGCTGCTTTCGGCCCCTCAACCACGACTGGGCCCAGGGCAACTGCCCCTTTTGCCCTGCGTTAAAGACAGTACTGAGTTTATGGTGCATTCTTGGTCATAGTGCGTAATGTGTATAGTCTAAATCTTTACAGACTTGGAAGTATTCATGGGTCTTGACTATATTTTCCTATTGACGTAGGATGTATTGTATGGTAGGGTATGATGGACACAACTTTATTAAAACTAGGGATCTGGAGCTGATCACAATTTTTTTTAATTTTTATTTATATTTTTGGGGCTGGATTCTTCAAGCAGATCCCAGAGTGTCTGCAGCATGCTGGGCTGCAAGACCGTAGTCTTGGCATTCACTGCGGTGCCTTCCCTGCCTCTTCACAGCGAAGATGTTGCGGGTGCACTTGGAGACACTGGCCATTACAGAAAGCTGTGCAGAGGGAATTCTGCACGCAGCTTTTGGCAACCCGTAAGCCTCCCAGCCATACACTCCACACCAGTGGAAGCACAACCCCTGTACAAGAAGTATGGGCGGCAGTATGGAGATTGCCGAATGCTGTGCGTAGTTTTCACACTGCAGAGCTTTCAGGAACGAACGGTGGCTCTGTGTGCACCCACAGCGTCTTCAAAGGGAGTAAGCAGGGAAGGTGCCACAGTAAAATTCAAGGCCCGGGCATTATTTAGCAGCCGAGCTGCGGGTTGTGCCGTATCGGATTGGGACACTTTATCGGCCGATCTCAATTGCCGTAGGACCCGGATCTCTGGCCTATTGGGATGTCCCTAATTTAAACTTTAAGTCGGACATCTTTTTAATGGTATTTAATGCATACAGACATTTGACATTCTCTAAGCCGGGATATCTCTAATATATTTAGTTTGACTCTCCGCATCCTTTCTGTTGCCCACAAATGTGGGATATCCAACAACTAAAACTGTGTGGCATTCTTCCGTTTTTACCTCACTTGTAGCATGGCTCAGTTTCCTTTGGTGGAGCGCTTTCCTGGCGTTGGTTGCACTAGAATACTACCCTAAAGAAGCTACGCAAGCTGCATTGTGAAGGCATTGGTACTCCATTCTAGTCAACATTTGTGACGTGCTTCACTTTTAACTTGGGGTATATGGGCCTAGAGATGCACGCCTTATGTTCTACATTATTTCCTTGCCCTCTCCTGTTGAAGTCACCCTGTACCTGCAGGGTGTTTGTATTGTGTATGAATACTGTTATCGTTTTGTGAATCTGTTATTATGTGGGGCCACCTTCTAGTCTTTTCTGACTCCCCCTATCTGTTAAACATTTGGATATTGTTCTGTCTTGTTTGCCAAATGTTAAGCAATGCTAATACCATTGCCTGTCCCTGGTCTGATTAAGTCCCAGACTGAGAAGGAGCAGGAAACTCCAGGGGCAGTAGAATAGTATTATAACGGAGGGATTAATGATGAAGTGCTGTAAGACGCCAGGGTGTCATATTTTTTTTTATTTTTATTATTCTTCCTTTGGCTAGCTGGAACTGTATGTATTTGGCTCAATAAAGGAGTTCAGTTCCTGTCTGTTAAACCCCCAGGTCTGCGAGTCGCCTCTTTTCTGGGTGGTGCTATCAAGGCTCTTTGCGTGTGCCCATCCTTAAGCTTCGGCTAAGGGCTGGAGAAAGGCACAAAAGACTGCTGGTGTGTGAATGGGGATCCAGCAAGGAAGCGGCACTAACAGTTATGCCCCAGTCGGGGTACGGAGATCTGTTACATTGAGCACTTCAGCATGCGTGTCCCAGAATGCCTATGTTTCGGCTGATCTACACCCTTTTGTTCTAGCTACATAAAGGGTGCGTGTCAGCCGAAACCTTGCCTTCCCTGAATACCTGCTGATTTAGCTCCTACTTGGAGCGCTGGGACCCCCTTTTATGATGTATGTATCCGGAGAGCTCTGGAGTCCATAAGTGCCTGCTGAGAAGCTAAAACACTAGGGTTTATTTAAATATGCAAATTTAACCACGCTAAGAAAATATTTTAAAGTTGGACGGTCTGAATAGCATTCTAGTAAACCTTTTAATGGATGCATAATAAAGCTTTTTGTATTTTATTCAATACTTTGTGGGCGTGCAGATTTCATATGGTTTCCTGCATTTGGACCTGGATATAGATCTTTTTGTTGATGTTTGAGTGTTGGTAATGTCCAGTTGAAAAATCTATAATGTTCTTGCCTCAACATGCGCATCCTTCATACTAGTGTCCAGTATTGCTGTGTATAGTGCAATAAAACCACTTGATTGCATTGCTTCAGGTTACTCTGATGTGTTGTCTAAATATCCACATGGCATATCCTGCTCTGGCATGGTTTACCTTTCTCGTGTAACCTGTAGGAGATCGCATTAAGCCGTCTGTGGAACAGATGCGGTTTTCCTGCTTCAGGCTCTCCCGGTGTATTAGGTAGTGAGCGCACAGGCAAGCACTGGATGCTTTAAAAGCTACCTTCAGGATATGCTGCTCTTTAATTACTGTAGTTTTTTTCTTTTTGTTGTACAGACATACATTCTGCTGTGACCTAGCGTGAACTGCGATGATTACTGCAGCTTTCTATTTGCTCATTGTTGCATGGTTGGTTAATTCTCACGGCTTCTCTTTTTGTGTGTTGCGCTGTTGTCCTTTATCTTTTTGACTGTTTTAGAGCTGTACTGAGCAAAAAAAAAAATGCCTATTATATAACATAAGTGGATCTGTCTTCATTTCATATAGTTTTTGTGTGTGTGTGAGATAATGCATCAGAAGTCTAATATCAGAGTTTCATGGAAAGGAGGGGGGCTTAATGTAACTAAGAGGCACTCTCCGTGATGCCTCACCTTAGTATCACAGATGTTTCACAACTTCATTTTGGCTGGGAAATTAAGACTGAACATCTTGGAGTGTATAGTTACTGCTCAGTTGGAGCATGCCAATGCTACAAATCTATCCAATTCGATGCCGGCTGGATGGAGTAGAGGTAGCATCACGATGGAGTAGAGGTAGCATTACTGCTCTACAACCGTGGAAACCCAGGTTCGAATCTCGGCAAGAGCACCTCTTCAGTAAGTGTCCTTGGGCATGTCACCTAACGATACATACTCGCCACCCAGGACATACTTGAAAACGAGAGGAATCTCGATGTATCCTTCCTGGTAAAATACTGTACTTTCTCAAAATAAATAAGTCAAAAGCAAACCTAATCCACCACCACAGGGGTTGGCAACCTTGGCCCTCCAGATGTTTTGCAACTAACTGCATGACAGAGCATCATGGGAGATGCATTTCCAAAACCTCTGAAGGGCCAAGGTTGCTGACCCGGTGACTACAAGAACACAAGCCAACATGGTTATTTTGTCATAAATGTTGTCAGAATAGTTTGAGTTGGTAGAAGATGAGCAGTAAAAGCATTACCATACATGCATCCCTGGGAGCTTTGTGGAAGGGTCACTTGAAATTCTACATATTAAATCACTTCTTCTGTGTTCAAATAAGATTGCAGAGCCATATGTGAACAGAACCTTTCTGGGAGTTGATGGGACTGACCTTTCCTCTCGTGACTCGATTGGGGCATCGGCTAAAAACCACTGTAGCGCTGGTTTTAACCCTTTCGCTGCTGAGGCTTTTCCCGCCTCTGTGCTGAGGTCATTTTTACCGGTTTTGCTCATCATGTTTAAACGTGTTTTTAAGGCTTATTTTAGTATATGACCCAGACATATTATACATCGTTCTTTCCGTCAGACTCGGCAGATTAATAATATGTCATTATTATATGTATACGTCATGACCTGTCTGTATATTATAACAAAAAATGCAATAAAATATGAATTTTCAATAATTTACAGCGTGTAAAGTGTTTTTTTTCACATTTTAACATGCGAGCAATTGCGGTTATATTTTGTATGGGGTGCGCTTGTTAAGAAAATTAGAGATGGGGTCTCGTTACATTTTTTTTGGGGAAAATTACACGATTTTTAACAAACGCACCGCATACAAAAATCGTTAGTGCAGCATCATTGTTCACATTATAATTGAAATGGGAACAATATTGCTGCATTAACAAACAAAAAAAAAGAAAAAAAAGTGTTTATTTTTTTTTTTATAATTTTTTTTTAAAAATATTTTTTTATTTTTATTTTATTTATTTATTTTTACAAACTTTTTTCACTTTTGTGTTTGGTATCGTTGGAACGGCCATGCTCTGGCCGATCCAACAATACCAAACGTTAACCCCTAGCTGCCACGGATCGGGAGATAGGGAGTTCCAATGAACTCCCTATCTCCACCGTTGGTGGCAGTTAGGGGTTAACTCCAGGACTGGTGTCATCGTGCTATGCACGATGATGCCAGTCCTCAGGGGGAGTTCCCGGAGGCTTGGCTGACATCCAAGATGTCGGCCAGCTCCGGGAAAGGATCACGAACCGGCGCTTTTGGCAGGCTGTGCCCTTCCAAATGGTGCCTGGGTTAACCCCCGCAACGCCGCCGATCGGGAGGGAGAGAGGTCCGAAGGACCTCCCCCCCCTCCCTTTCAGGCGCCTCCTCCGCACATGCGGGGGGGCGCCTGAATTAGGTGTCATCGCGCTGCCGCGATGACACCTAATTTCACTGGCGGCGGTTCCGGATGCTGGGCTGACATCGAGGATGTCAGCCCGCACCGGGGGGGCCAGCGATCGGCTGGAACTCGGCCGAACGCTGACCCCAAAGGTGAGGACGCGCTGAGCGTGTCCTCAGCACAGCAGCAGCCATGCGGAGGACGCGCTGAGCGCGTCCTCCACATCGAAGTGGTTAAATTCCCTGTCATTGTAGTACTTATAGTACTCCACCGGAGGGAGACAAGCGCGATGTAAGACACTGAACATTGGGACTACATTTTCCAGCATGCTTTGCGGGCGGGAACAGGAAGTGGGTGGGAGAGAGACACTGATATCCGCAGCCTCGTGGAAAGAGCTGGCAGAGCGCGCCGAGGAGTAAGACGCAGTGTAGCAGAAAGTGATCTCGACCAGGCCAGAGCGCAGGTGCGGCCTAGCGGAGCTAGAGATCGGGTTTTTCCTTCCTATTTAACAAAGACCCAGTAACCCATGCTGAGACAGAGTAAGCGGAAGGACCCCGAGTGAGGAGAACCGCAGACGATTTAACAGGGAGTGCAGGCGGTGAGCTGGACATCTTGTGGCCGATACAGAGGAGCAAGACAGCGGATCCGGTGACACCGAGAACCCCAGTCAAAATCGAGCGGAGAGACGTCCTGGGTCGAGCGGAGCACCGAGTATCTGGCAGATGGGTGAGGAGGCCTTCCAGGCCACGGTGAAATACTAAAGCACACTACAGTTTGTTCCAAAACCTACAGGGCCCCAACGTGACTAGTCGAAGATACCTCCTAAATAATTCACTGGCCAGTTGAATATTGTACCCGGGTACCAATACACGCACACACATACATTCCTTGGGACATAACCTGTACGAGACTCACACTCCAACCACTAAGGGGTTAAAAATACTTTTTTCCTTTTCCGCTGCGCTCTTCTCGTATTACGAAGTACTGTAAAAATATATACATATACCGTGTTACTCATTATATGCCCGTTTATTCAGTAAACTATATAATTTATAAAATCCACGACGGTGCTGGAGTATATTTATTCCCTAGTGCGGGGAGACTGACCCGAGGTTCAAATTCAGCGGCTCCTCCGGGAGTGAGCGCTACACCACTTTAATCTTTCTATACCAGTATGCATGCTTTGTATAGGAGGCGCCAATGTAGCAGCTCCAATTAAGGCTAGGGTCAGACTAACGCATTTTTCACGTCTACCGTCAAAAAGTGCGGCGATGCGTCCGAACGCATTTTTTCATTGAAGACGCGATAGCGGTCATACAATGCGCAATGTCGGCTATATTTTTTGACTGGGCTATTAAAAACAAATGGACATGATGTTGGCTGGACATGTGCAGCGTCTGGCGTCTCCTAATCACGCACCCACGCCGCTTTGCCGACGCAGCGCACTCTGTGCGTCAGTACTAGCGGTTCCACGTTCTCAAAAAAATGCGTTTGTTTGCCGCTTGCGTTGCGCGGCCAAACTTTCGTGCGGCCATACTTCGTATATTGGCCGTCATTGGACGTCATTTGCTGCTACTACGGCCGTGATAAAGTGCGGCTGAACGCACATTCGCACTGCGTTCGTCTGACCCCAGCCTTAAGAGCAGCAACATTGCCTCCTACCAGGAGCTAGTGAGTGATTTATGCAACTGCAAACTCCCTTAACATCTTGAATATTGAAATCAATACTCAACTAGGACCCCAACAACGGTGCTTTGGTCATTTCTGCAGTAAAGTGTGATTTGATGCACTCTACGTGGAGTCCTAAACCCTGGAGTAGGGCATGTATCTGTTTATTAAACCCAGGTGAGGTTTGGAGTTTCATTTGGGTGCTTGGATAGGGAATCCAACTAGTAATGTTGGAGCCCAAGGTTCAACTCCGACCACATCTTACCCCACTTTGAGCCATCATGGAGAGTTTTTTTCAATTGAAATGGTGCCCCTGCTTTTTAGAGACCTTTCTCTAAATGTTGTTCTTGGATAAAAAATAAATACAAAAGTATCTAAATGAAAATAATTGTATTCTTCCTGTAATCTCCGCGCACACAGTTGTTATTTTGGCCAATAGAGCCGCGTTATTGGAGTATTTGCTGCTCTTGATGAAAGGGGAAAAGGCTTGAAATCCCACAAATGGCTTTGTTAATGTTTCATCCGTCCTTCCAGTCTTTAGAAACCATATCCCACTCGTCTGAGTGCTATATAAACTGTTATGACAAACCGTAACCACATATTAAATGTAATAAATGAATACCCAAATCCTAAACATTCAAGTCACTCCATGCAGAGGAATCTTCAGTTAATACAGTAGCTACTGACAACATGACATTTATATAAAACTGTATTGAAAGGTCAAATGGGTTGTCCCAGGCGACACCTCTGGACTGTTTTGACAGTTAAATTAAGCCGCTTTAATGAATCTCACGCACTGACCCCTGACATTGGGATTACATTATGTGCCCGATAAAGTCTGTGCATTTATACGTTATTATTTCTTCATTGTTTTAACTGTTTTAGTGTTCTGTGAGCGTATTAATGTTTGGGGGTGATATACACATTATCTTGTTTTTAAGATAAAAATTACAAACTTTTTTTTTTTTTTTTTTATTATAAATTTTCCATAGAAGGGGGTGGGGGAGGAATAAATTCCCAACAGAGAATATCTGAATCCATGAACGTTCAGAATTTATAAAGGTGAGCCTCACAGATTCTCCTACAATTTTTAAACCTAGTCTACTCAAATGGTATTCCATTAGGCTAGTATCAGACGAGCGTCTTTGGAGAGCAGAAGGAACGTCCGTGAGGTTGGACGTTCCTTCCACTCAACGCCCGTCTGGCCACCTCGTATGGAGAATCGCACTTTGCAGCACCATCAACGTCCGTCCTAGCGCTTTGCAGGAGAGGCTCGGATAACGGACACTTGTTGCACGCGCATTTTGTGCACAAGCGTGTGACCGGCCCCGCTGCAGCATCAAAACGCTGCGACTGACGCTGGTGAGCACGTCAGTAAGGGCGCACATAGCGCGCTCGTTTGACGCTGGTAAGCACGTCAGTACGGGCGCACATAGCACGCTCATCTGTCGCTGGACTTAGCTGTAATTCTTCAACTGCTGTAAAGATAAATATTTCAAACCTGCAAAAGGTTAGTCCTATGTATGTAGCATCATCCTACTCTGCTCCATGCTCCTTATACTCCTGTTTCACAGCAGGGTGAGTTGCTGTTGTGTTCAGGGAGGAAGCGAGATTAGAATGTTGATACAGTCCTAACCTCAACATCTGAGGAAAGGGATTTAGGGGTTATTATTTCAGAGGATCTAAGGGTAAGTAGTCAATGTAATAGAGCAGCAGGAAATGCTGGCAGAATGCTTGGTTGTGTAGGGAGAGGTATTAGCAGTAGGAAAAGGGAAGTGCTCATGCCACTGTACAGAGCACTGGTGAGACCTCACTTGGAGTACTGTGTGCAGTACTGGAGACCGTATCTCCAGAAGGATATAGACATCTTAGAGAGAGTTCAGAGAAGGGCTACTAAAATGGTGTACGGCTTGAAGGAGAAAAGTTACCAGGAAAGGCTTAATGATCTTAACATGTACAGCTTGGAAAAAAGACGAGACAGAGGAGATATGATAGAAACATTTAAATACGTAAAGGGAATCCACAAGGTAGAGGAAGGGAGTATATTTAAAAGGAAACAAAATGGAAAAACAAGAGGACATAGTCTTAGATTAGAGGGGCAAAGGTTTAAAAGTAACATCAGGAAGCATTATTTTACTGAGAGGGTGGTGGATACATGGAACAGCCTTCCAGTAGAAGTGGTAGAGGCCAAAACAGTAATTGAATTTAAGCAGGCATGGGATAGGCATAAGGCTATCCTAAATAAAAGATAAATCCAGGTAAAGTATCCATGTAATTGGGCAGACTAGATGGGCCGAAAGGTTCTTATCTGCCGACATTTTCTATGTTTTCTATGTTTCTAATCTTGCGATCAGGTTACAGTGAGCTTGAGGAATGCAAAGGTTTGAAGGAACACTACCACTTACATAAGCTGTAACAAGTTTGCTTGTGCACTATAAACAAAACCATCTTTTGAAACCCATGCTGCTGGTTTTTGTTTTTTCCTTCTTACTTTCTCAAAAAAAAAATGTATTTTACCAGGAAGGATACATTGAGATTTCTCTCGTTTTCAAGTATGCCTGGGTGGCGAGTGTGTACCGTTTGGCGCCTTGCCCAAGGACACTTACTGGAGAGGTGCTCTTGCCGGGATCGAACCCATGACTCCTCAGGCTCTCTCCATGCAGAGCAGTTATGTTACTTCTACTCCACCCAGCCATTACTAAAAGTAAAAAAAAAGTTTAGTTTTTTTCTATTTTATGTTTTTTTTTTTGTAAAGATACGGGAGGGGGGGGGGGTTTACAACACCAAATATCACACACTGGATGCACCCAGTGACAGAGTAAAATATTTTCTTGTTTATTTTATATTGCTGATAATTAAACAATAAGGACATTTCAACTTTTTTTTTAAATTAAATTTTTTTGGTGGTATTGTCCTTTATAGACAGAATAGGGCCCATAAGCGCAAACATTCTTCAACTAAAAAGGTAATGAAACAATTTGACAAGTCCGTTCAAAGATTTAAACCATATCGGGATCCAATTGATTTTATATTTGGGGTGTGAGTGAACAGTGCTAGAATAATTTTTGATACTTCCAAAACCTTTGATCGTCGATGTCACTCTGACACCTCACTTGACATTGTGGGGTTTACACAAAGGACATACAGAGATCTAAAGTACCCCTGCCTTCTCCCATACAGGTCTATTCAGAGAAAGGTGAAAATCCGGAGCACTGGCAGGAGAAGAGCACAAATAGCTGATTTGGAAAGTGAAATAAATGGGAGAATTTTCTGGTTTGGCTATTTTGACCTAGAATTTTCACTTCTCCAGTCGATTCTCCTGATTTCCACCTTTCTTTGTATAGACCTGATAGTCTGACCATCTTGCCTTTTTAGGTGAACAGTACATAATTATGCATTGTATCATCTCTTCCACACTTGTTACCAGAATGGGAAAGGACTCAGTGAGTTATTGCAGCAGCATTTTTCACTTTATAATTGAAAAGTGGACTACAGTGCTACTTTAGATGAGAAAAGTGGAAAGGGACATTAAGTTTTTTTTTCTTTTTTTATACTCAAGATGACCTTGTTTGGTATCATTGGAAAAGGCAAGAATTTAAAGGATAGTGGAAATAATACTCTACCAGTATAGGATTATTGACCGTTTCTACTTTTATACTAGAGGTATTTTTTGGGGTGTCAGGCACATTCCTCACACTTGGGCGATAGGGTAAATAATTAGTAACAAATTTATTTGGCACCAAAACCATATATTTTTGTTTTGTTGTTTTTTTTTTCTCTGTTCCATACATCCCTTAAATTCTTAGAGTCCCAAGGACCCCTGCATCCTGTAATGGCGTTTCCCTGCAAGGTGAAGGTATCCGTTGCCAGGGCAGGTCCTACGTAGAGAACGGACGAAGATGTCAGCCTGCAGTGGATGAATCCCCAGATCGCCGCCAAGCTGTGGAATGTAGATGACACACTGACCGCGTCCTCTGCACACAAGTGGTAGACCGGTGAACATGCCCAGCGTGTCGTCCTTGGTGACAGTTCTATTGGAAACAGATTTAGGCTAGGGTCAGACTGAGGCAGTGCGAACGCGCGTGCAGGCGCACTTAATCACGGCCGCACTAGCAGCAAATGCCGGGCAATGACGGCCAATATACGAAGTACGGGCGCACGAAAGTCCGGCTGCGCAACGCAAGTGGAAAATGAACGCATTTTTTCGAGAACGTAAAACCGCTAGTACAGACGTACAGAGTGCGCTGCGTCCGCTAGCGGTGTGTGTGTGTGATTTGGAGATGTCAGACGCTGCTAATGTCCAGCCTACATAACGTCCAGATGCACAAAGTGTTTTATTGATGATCCGTACAAAATCACGGACGAAAAATGCGCATAGTATGACCGGTATCGCGTACTCCGTGAAAAAATACGTCCGTTCGAACGCACTTTTTCACAGACAATGTGAAAATGCGTTCGTCTGACCCTAGCCTTAATTAGAATCTAAGCAAGATGGAATACACATATTAAGGGGAATGTATGTTCTTCTAGACCAGGGCTTGTCAACTTTGGCCCTCCAGATGTTTTGGAACTAAATTTCCCTTGATCATGGGAGATGTAGTTCGGAAAAATCTTGAGGGCCAAGGTTGAGCACCTCTGGTTCAGAAATTCAGGTTTGACTTCTTTTTTTTTTTTCTTCTTCTGCTTGCTTTAGTAGTAAATACAGCGGTTTCAGTGTTTGACATTACATATACTGTATTTTGACTCCTTTTTAATATTGTATTGCTAGAAAAATGTGATATATAGTAATGACGCACCAGTGATGCTTTTAGGCTGTCAGGTGAGCGCATTCTGAGTATACTGTGCGTCCGCGCACAACGGACGGACGGACGTACTGACTGAATATACTGTAGACACCACACGATCCGTTTTTCTTGACGGACATAGAAAAAAGGAACTATGGGAATCAAAATTAATATGAAAAATGATAAAAATTGATAAATGATATGAAAAACTATTTTGTGCGTCAAGGTGCTGGACGTTGCCAATGCCGTCCGTCTGACTTCCTTCCATCACACACACAACACGCTATGCGGACGTGGTGCACTCTGCACGTCCGTTCTAGCAGTTTTACGTTCTTGCCTAACTTGCGTCTGTTTGCCACGTGCGTTGTGCGTACGCAGTTCGGTGTGGACGCACTTAGTGTGTGGGTCTCTATTGATCATTATTCTATGCTACAGCGGACGTTAAACTGTGCGGCAACACGGACGTGATATCTGCGTTCGTCTGACACGGGCCTTATGCAACACGGGATACAAGCCATACCAGCATTATAGTTGCGTCTGTCGTGTTACTTCTGGGAATGCAGTTAATGTTCTTTTGTGGCGGTGAATGCCTGGGCTGCAGATTTTCATTTACTTCTCTCATAACCTTCTCATAAAATGCTAGTCCTCAGTAGCGTTCTTAACAGCTTTCGCAGCTGGAGATGGATGTTCCTCTTTGTGCTGCTGTTTTGACCAGTGATGTAATATACTCCAAAGTGGACCAGAGGGTGATGATGCCTGTAACTGCTGCCATGAAACCACTTGATGTGCAGTTAATGATCTGATTTGTTGTTTTATTTTTTACTTTGTTTTTTGTTCTTCCAGTGTAGCAGGAAAGGGCTTCGAGAAAAATCTATAATGTACTTTCTGTTGGAAATGTAAGCCATCAGTTAGTGCTCCCGCTGCCACAGCATTCATTCTCTTTCAAGGTGTTTTGGGCAAATCCACGTCAAGGCTTGACCTAAGACATGGATTTGGTTAACACAATGCCACCATGTCATCTACGGAAGCTTGCTTAGGAGGAGTATGGAGTTCTTGTTTCTTGTATAAATGCTTTAATACAGTCATAGTTTCTGTGGCTCTTCTGATCTACAAGGTAAAACAGTTGTGAATGGTGCCACCGTTTTTACCTTTCAGGCTCGGCCCTCTTCAAATCTGATCTCTCCTTTACTCCTCACATTGTCACTAACCAAATTTTGCTATTTCCACCTTAAAAAAAAAAATTGCACGCATCCGCCCCTTTCTTAATTGGGACTCTGCTAAAATGCTCATCCAAGCTCTTATTATCTCCCACCTTTACTACTGTAACCTCCTTCTCTCTGGCCTTAAGAGATCTCAGATTCTCAGATTCTCCCTCCAGTCTGTTATGAATGCTTGTGCTAGGCTCATCCACCTCACCTTGCGTATCACTCGCACCTCTGTCAATCTCTACACTGGCTTCCTGTTTCCTTTTAGAATCCAATTCTAAATACTGGTGCTCACATACAAAGCTCTCCATAACCACGCCCCTACCTACATCTCATCCCTTATTAGCAGGTATTTCCCGTTCTGGCCACTTTGCTCTGTCAATGATCTGATGCGATCAGCCCCACGTACCCCCAACTTCTGCCTTCAAAACGTCTCCTGAGCTGCCCCCTTTCTATGTAACTCTCTCCCCATCTCTCCAGTCCTTCAAGAAGTCTCTGAAAACACATCATCTCACTCCATGATTCTCTAACTGTACATTTCTTGCTCCACCTTCTAACCCAGCCCACATGCACACTGTTACTTCAGGTCCGCTATTTATCCTTCCTTAATGTGTCACCCCACTCTAATTAGATTGTAAGCTCTCGAGCAGGGGCCTCTCTCCTACTGTTCTGTATGTTTTAACTTGTATGTATATTTGTTATTCAGTCTCACCCATTGTACAGCGCTATGGAACTTGTTCGCACTTTATAAATACCTGTAACTGTAACGGAGTTGGTTATGGACTAACATAATCTGAATAACAGGATGGGCAAGGCCTACCTGCAAATGTAGCCTACTTTTTTTTTTTTTTTTTTTTCGGTGTGTAGTTATACAGAGGGCAGCTGAATTTATTAACACCTCAGGGTAAAGCTGCTAAAACTGCAGCGTTTCAGCTCTATGCCTTAAACATGCATACAATTTGCACCCTTGTAGCCTACCTTTTTGTTCTCTTTTCTTCATGGAGGTATTGGCAAGCCTGTGAGGTGAAGTTCGGGTGGAGGGATTTGTGAGTAAAGGGTTCTCATTCAGCAGTGTGCTTCTTTATTTGCAAATATAACTCAAGAGTGACACTGGGATATCTGTGTATTTGCACTCCACCTAACTAGCTCTTCATGTTAGTTAAGTAATAAAGAGCATTGACATGTCATGCATTCTTCATCAGTCATTGGGTAAATAAACCCAAATATGGCAATAGAATGCTCTAAATGCCTTTTTGAATGTCTACATTCCAGCAGTATTTTATTTATTTTTGTGGACCAATGGAGTAAAGGAGTCCAGACACTCAAGTTGCTGGGTGGCAAGGTTTAGTGGATCCCTCTAGACAATATTTGAGCTGAACAAGTTGGCCTTTGTCCTAGCAGGATCCATTAAGCCTTGCCACCCAGCGACTGGTCTCCTTTTCTCCTTTGGATTATATAGCAGTGGCCCTGCTGTAACCCAAGAGCACTGGTTTGCCTATTCTTCTTTACATGCCGACGTGCTGGCCAGTTTTGCCATTTGTAATTTTATTTTGAGGTCTCCTCCACATGGTTCATGAGCATGAATATCAACTTTGAAACCATGGTGCCATCTTTGTTTTATGTGACCTGTAACTGGAAATAGGAATGGTTAGGTTCTTGTGTCTAGGTGGAGAGAACTCTCTTCCAGTTCTGCTACTATTGGTTACAGTCATTATAAAATTAATAGTTTATTTATGCACCAAAGCATTGAAAGGCATTTATGTAATGTGTTTGGATCTATGCTAGTCACATAAGCACCGATAATCTCTGGACTGGCATCAGTGCTGCTTCCAGTAAACTAGGGTAGAGATTAAATTAGAGGAGCAGGTACTTGGGGGTTAATAATAAAACTTTCCATTCTTCTTTATTGCTAATAAAATATAAATGATGACCCGGACCTGCTGTGGTTTTGTTTTTACTGTACTGCTTTGCTTTCCTGTATGTGTAACCTGTCTGTAAACTCCCACCCCATACGATGAAGCTGGAATATGTAGTGCAGGTAGCTGATCCAGATTTGCCTCCAGGAAGCCACCATTTGGTCATAGGATGGGCACAAGGTGGTCCTAGGAGGTCCAATAAGAGCTGCCCATGTCTCTCGGGTGGAATTGAAAGAGGCACGGAATGGCGTTGCCTGTTGCATTCCAAGCTCTATTCAAACATTCTAACAATATCACCCCCCCCCCAGGCTCATGAATTGTGCATTATTTTTATTTTATTTCGTGGACACAAAGTTTACAATGTTGGTGCTTAACCTGGTCTTTAACTCATTCTGTTGGTGCTTAATTGCCATTACTTGGAGGGAAAAAATCTTGCTAAGCAGGGAGACTGGCCCAGTGACCCCTACAGTAGTTCTTTTCAACCATTGTATCAGGACACATACATGTAAGAACTAGTCTTTAGACACCTTTTTTGCCGTCATTGTGCTCAACTCAGAAGACTGATGGCCTGACGCCAGCATAAGCCGCTATGTTTGTGATATGATTGACAGGTTGGTGGGAGAGATTAGTATTTTTGGGAAATTGGTTCAAATGAGTGGGAGAAAAGAAGTGGCGACAGCCTTCTGATTTCTTTTGACACCATTAATATTAAAGTGATAGGTTTGTGAAGGTATTGTTTGTAGATGGAACAAAGAAATAATCTTATGCAGTTTGATAAAATTACTCGTAATTGCTTTTCTTACAGCCAATCCGTACGCGTCGTTCACAACAATGGATTTCATGTTGAATATATGTGTTCTGGTTTTAAAACCGACCCAGGATGCAAAAAAGTGGGGAATTGCAGACTTCATTTGCATGTCCTTCCCAGAGTTCCTTGCTGCATAAGGGGAATGTAGCACATGAGCTCTGTAAAGCAGTTCTCTGAATAACTGGGATGTGTAAATGTCTTATACAATTATTATAAACTTTATTATTTGCGATGTGGAAGTTTTTAATCTCACTTTTTGCCCTCCTCCATAAATTATGAGTGTGTGTGTTTATAAAATAAATATATATGATTCTATGATTTTGGTAAGTATAGCGTCAAGACCTGAGTAAAAGAGACTCTCGAAAGCTTGTCTTTTAAATGTAACGTTAGTCCAATAAAAAAGTTACCATTACTATACTCTGATTTTGACATCTGGACTAACAGTGTGTATATATGTGTATATAATATATATTTTTCATTCGGACTATCTAATTAAGCCGATGCATAACTTGTTATTATGTCAAGACAAGATCCTCAAATATCATCTCTTAACCTGGATAAGAGGCAGAGGGTCACTCCAGTCATCCCATTTTATTCTTCAAAGAAGATAAAACAAATTGATTTCTTTCTGCTGAAAAGTATTAAAATCTCTATTCAAAAATGCAGCTTAGGTTATTCTCCTGCCATTGAGCTCGATGAATGTATTGTTGCTGAATGGCTGTGCGTGAGGCACTATTGGCTTAATCATTGGATGCTGTCGTGCTCTGGGTGTCTAGACATAATGAATCTCCGTTGATCGATAGCACTGCAGCGTTTCGAACCAGGCTCAACTGGAAAAATCCGTCTACGGCACTTTCTAAATCTCGCTTATGTTCCTTTTACCCCTAGTTGTGATGGTATTGCTCCATCTCCCTGAGAGCTGGATGGTCTGTGACTCCAGAGCACTATCCACTGAAACACGACCAAATATTAAAACTGGTCAGATTCTCTCACCCGGATACTGTATAACCTTGATTTCCCAGCTGGATCTAGACCTGGAAGCATGTTACAGAAACTTTATCTTGGGCCTTAATATCTGTTGCATTAACCCCTTAAGGACCAGTGATGTAACGTTTACATCATAAATGCATAGTCTTTAAAGACCATTGGTCCTTAAGGGGTTAATGTAGGATTTTTCCCAAATTTGTATTGGAGAAGCAAATTGTTACTTGATTTCACATTCTTTACAAAATCTTATCTCTAGTTAGGATTATCTTCAGCCATTCCAAGGAGTTTGGTGATCAACTCTCAGGCCTGTTACCAAGCTACCAACCATGCCAACCTGTCACCAAATGTCTTCTCATATGGTGATCTCCTATGGCAGGGGTCAGAAATCTTGGCCCTTCAGATGTTTTTGAAATATCTCTCCCATGAGGCTCAGCTATGTATTAAATTGGTCAACCTTCATGAGAAATATAGTTCCAAAACCTCTGGAGGGCCAAGGTTGCTGACCCCTGTCCTATTTGCTGTACATTGACAACATGATTCTCTTTTCAACACACATCTGCCATCTTTTCCTATCCATTAGGGGTCTTAATTGGAAATGGAGATTTATCCTCTAGTCTGATTACTCTCCCTGGCAGCCTATTTCTTGGTTGAAATCTCTGATTTCCCTTGGAAACAGTGTAGGTAGGCACTGAATGCCCTGGCTAATGCTGTTTTTTAGACATACCAGGTTGTGACATTTGTGTTACAGAAACCACACCACTTTGGGAATCGCCTTTTTTCAAAAACCACACAAACCTTGTGATGGGGACTTCCACTATGGCCAGTGATGCTCCTCAGTGGCTCATTGGCCTCTGTGATGTTGGTCGCGGTTCGTGTGCTAACTGCAATATCAGGTTTCTGAAAGAATTTGTTTTTAAATTTCCTGTATGAATATATATGTATTGGGCTGTGGTTTTCCACCATTTCCCCCTCTTTTATGTCACGTGATCCTGTTAGGAATGTTGGAAAAGTGCGCAAAAGTTGTAAGACAGAAAAAAACATCTCTGAACCATATATGGTAATAAGTGTTTCTTTGTTAACTGTGCTGGCCAAACTCTGACGTGGAAATATATCTGTACACTGATTGTCTAGAAGTTGTTTGAAATCTAATAAATTGGTATGTCTAACCAAGAATAAGGCAGACATGACCTGAAAGCTGTACATTGTGTGTAGCTGATTTTAATGTCTCTGCTATAGCGTGCGCGCATCTTTCTTCATTTTCTTGTTTGAGAAGAAACTTGCAGATGTTTTTGGAATTCCTGTTATGGTAATTATAAAATAGGAAAACTGATTTGTTTGTTCTTTTTTAAGTTTCGTGGGAATCTGCTTTTACTTCTGTATTTTATTGTCCAGCTGCGGCACATTATCTGGGTCTTCCAAAAGTCTTTCCAGTATCAAACATTGCTATTCTTCTCATTGAATTATCAATAAATGTCATTCTCAGACATGGCTCTTGTATTTTTTTTTTAATTTTTTTTGTAGCTAATGTTAAACTTGCTTAAAAGCTAGGACACCAGTAGGGTTATCCTAAAGTCTAGACTGTTTTCAGGATTTATTTATTTTTGGTCATGTTAGGATGCATCGGTTATACCCTTTTCCTAGTACAGAATAACACTTCTTTTGTCCTGACATTACTGCAGTTGCTAAAATGACCAAGAAAGGATTCTAAAGTTGAGCTATTCCTGTATTCTACCACCTGGTGCTCAGCCCTTCAAGTGTCATAATGAGAAGGGTTCCCTCTTTCCCCGCTTTTTAGCTTACGTTGGAGAAACCTGTTGCCACCATCGACTACTTTTGATGCTTCCAGATATACCATTTCCCTTTCCGTAGGTTCCCCAGTACCCATCTCTCGGTTCCAACACCTGTAGCTCTGTACCCCAGCTCCCGTATCTGTACCATCTTCTGAATATACTCCCTCCTGCTGACTAAGCCTTGGACAGACAGCCTTTTTAATTTCAGTCCCTTCGGGGGAGAGTGTAACTGGTCATCCGGTCTCCCTTCATCAGGAATGGGACTTCATACAATTTGAGAATTTTATGAAACCTGCATGTGTCCTAATCAAGAACAACGGTTACAAAACAATAAGCAAGATGGTATCTTGACCCAGTCAGATGTCTATAGTCTGTTCTTTGACAGCTTAATGAATATGGCAGAGATAGTGTGTGCTCGTAAATAGAGTTTATAGAAAAAAAATCACTGCACTTTATTGTCCAGGCACTTGAGCTTATCGGCTCTCCGTAACCTCTTAAAACAGGGATGGACAAATTGTAAATCCCCAGATGTTAAAGGGACACGACCACCGGAAATTGAAATGTTCTTTATGTTGCTGATATCTTACATGTGTTTTGTTTTTCTCTTGTATAGTTGGCTAAGAAAATATTTTACTCTATATGTGGGACTGGGTGCATCCATTGTGTGATCTTTTGTGTTGTAAACTGCCCCCCCCCACAGTATTTTGACAGCATTTGTTCCTCACTATGGGGAATTGGGCATAGAATGGACTCTCTGGGTCAGGCAGCTGACACACATCATTTGCATTCATTATACACAATACAATGATATCGCCAGGGGGGTAGATTGACATGTTGCAAGCCCACTATCAGATCTCATTCAGCTGCCATTTCTTATCTCTGGTATTATAAACAATATAATCGCCTGCTGCCTTGTCTAAACATTTACTCCTCCACCCCATTGCCTCTTTACAGCTGTGGTATAGGATAAAACTGTAGTAAAGTGAAAGTGATAAATGTTGCATCATGGGAGGAATCCACAAAATCAGATAAAAACCTAACTTTTTATTTTTCCTTTTTACATGGAATTACTTCAAAGAATAAAAAAAGCAAAAAAAGCAGCATGTATTTTTTGTGTTTTTTATAAGGTGGTCTTGTTTGTAATACCACTGTACCTAGATTATGTGTGTGGTAGTGACCCTTTTAAAAGCCACTACAGCGAGGCATTGCTTGTATGGCTGCTTTTTATAAGTGGTGGCTTATGGACTTCACGAGCCTGGATTTAAAGATTTTGGTTGGCCTCTTGCACCCCACACTGTCTCTAGGTTATGGGTTGTGGGGTTTTTTTGTGAATGGTGGCGATCAAAGGTAATTTCAAGTCCAAAAGAGGTTTTTCTTTCATCTACCAGGCCAGAGACCTAAGGGGGACTTATCTCCACTAATAGTTGTATGTAAAAGCTACTTCCTGATGATGTGTTAGGGTAGCCAGCTATATAGTAAATGTCATTGAACTTAAATTGTATTTGATGGCCAGTCTAGACCTGAATAGAGACACTGATTTCCTCTGTGCAATTCACCTGGGCTGCCCTCCCTTGCTGTTGCTCCTGGGCTGCCCTCTCTTGCTGATGCTCCTGGGCTGCCCTCCCTTGCTGTTGCTCCTGGGCTGCCCTCCCTTGCTGTTGCTCCTGGGCTGCCCTCTCTTGCTGATGCTCCTGGGCTGCCCTCCCTTGCTGTTGCTCCTGGGCTGCCCTCCCTTGCTGTTGCTCCTGGGCTGCCCTCTCTTGCTGATGCTCCTGGGCTGCCCTCTCTTGCTGATGCTCCTGGGCTGCCCTCTCTTGCTGATGCTCCTGGGCTGCCCTCTCTTGCTGATGCTCCTGGGCTGCCCTCCCTTGCTGATGCTCCTGGGCTGCCCTCCCTTGCTGATGCTCCTGGGCTGCCCTCCCTTGCTGTTGCACCTGGGCTGCCCTCCCTTGCTGTTGCACCTGGGCTGCCCTCCCTAATACCCTCCTTTGCATTTGGGTCTTGGCTGCCCTCCCTTGTATGTAAACGTGAACTAATTTTGCATGCGGTATTGAATTTTTCCGAAGATTTCTTTCAAATAGGCTTTATTGTCCCATTGTTTCCATTTTTAAATATATACATGAGATTGCAATAGTTATTTTTGGAAATAATGTGTTATTAGCTTATTTGTTCCACAATGTAACCATTTTGTACATACTCCCTATCTAGAGTGCAGACAAAATATATTTTCATTTTTCTTTGCAAAATATTATCATTAATGCTGTTCACCCTTTCCTTTACAGCATGTATGACAGTCTCCTCTTGCGCGCATCACCCTAAATCTATTTGAGTGGAATTTTTATAAGGTAAGGGTTTTTTGGTTCCTTTTTGTCATTTTATGTTTGGTTGTTGGCATCATATGCCAGGAAAATGGATTATATCAATTTTCAGAACATTTTTAAATCAGCCGTTATGATTTGAGGAAAAATGCAAAAATAAAAAAATGGTAATGAATGTACATGCATTACTCCGCAGTTTACATATACAGACTAGAGTACATTTTGCTTTACTTGCTTTCTTTTTAAAATGTTTCAGTTTTGTACATGACAGCCAACTGACCAGTGTTCTGTCGTTTCTTTGCATTTCTATTGGAGCTCCCTTATAACTTGTTCATAGGAAGTTGAATCAAATTCAATCAATTGTGTAACGTTGGGATGGCTCTTGGTGCAAGGGTATGTGCTGAAACGTTAAATTTTATTCTTGTCTGTGCACCTAATATGGTTAAATAAACTCCTCGTGTGGAAGACATCTATGTTGCCCGCCAATTTGGATACTGTTGGGGGAGCAGACCCCTCCGGAGGAGCACCGGGTGACCTGGTTGGTGGATTGGAAGCTCTACCTGCGGTGGAGGGTGCCACTCTTCTTTGGTTTCTGTCTAGGGTGCAGGAGTTATTATTATTATTTATTAAGCGCCAACACATTCCGCAGCGCTGTACAAGGTGTAATGTTTATTCTCATAGCAGCTTTACTGTAATAAAAGGCAAATAAAAATAATTTCTAAAATGTAATAAGGCTTCGCAACACAAGTTTCGCTGGTGGATCTGGGCAAGCACCAGCGAAACTTGTATTGCAAAGCCTTATTACATTTTAGAAATGATTTTTATTTGCCTTTTATTTCTGTAAAGCTGCTTTGAGAATAAATACACTTTTTTTTTTTGTACCCAGTGTCTTGTATATTTCATTGGCACACAACTGAACAGGAATCCCAGCACCCAGAGGAAAGAGGCATTTTTTTGGTTTGATTTATATTATTGAATATAATTTATTTCCAATATTTTGGATAATTATTTGTGGGATAATAAATTATTTCGTGTTTCAAACCTCTCCGACTGCGTGTGTTTACTAGACTCTTGCTTGCTCAGATTTCAGTGAGTTATTCCTACAGAATACAGGCTTATATAGTAGTTATACATAGTACATAGTTATACATAGTTATATAGGCTGAAAAAAGACATGCGTCCATCGGGTTCAGCCTCTCCCACATAACCTACTGCTGTTGATCCAAAAGAAGGCAAAAAACCCAGTCTGAAACGCTCGCCAATATGCAACATACTGGGAAAAAATTCCTTCTTGACCCCAGAATGGCGTCAGATTTCTCCTTGGATCAAGAAGCTTTTACCCACATATTAAATATTATAACCCTTAATATTCTGTGTCTGCAGGAAGTCATCCAGTCGTTTTTTAAAAGTCTGTACAGACTCTGACCCAACCACCTCAACAGGCAGAGAATTCCACAGCTTACTATATAAAACAACACATTTCCTTTCCAAAAAAATTTAAACGCTTTTAGACACAAAATTTTGAAAAAAATTAGACCGCCAGGGAGGTTAAACCAAAATAACGGAATTAAAAAAAAAAGTCTCCGGTACTCAATCTTCTCAACAATATTGGCCTAACATTTAACATGTCCTGCCTTTTCATTACTCATTGAATGATCACTTTTTATTTTCCTGTGAACCATGACCTTGTTGAATGTGCAGTAGACTTGGAATGCATGACCTGTTTATGACCTCACATAATGTGGAATACAGTTTCACATTCGGAAGCAGAGTCGGCTGAAGAAACAAGTTACTCCTCCTTGGTGATGGCTCGATTGTGTAAAAGGGGATTAGGATTGCCGGATTAAAAACTGGTTTAGGATGATACTGATGGGGATAGCTTTATGGGTGCGGGTTTAGGTTGGTGGTACAGGTTTCAATAATAGGAACAGCTTTAGTGGTATGGTCTTGGGTTGTGGTACAAAATTAGATGAAAGGGGATATGGACAGACTTATGGGTGTAGGTTTATGTTGGTACAGGTAGGGATGTCTCAATCTGAATCTTGGGTCTTTCAAGGTAATCTGATCTGAGGTTTTGACCTTCTGGGCAGCAAGACTCTCAGCCGTCTAGATGGAGTCCTGCAGCGACTTGGCGTCTTCTCTGCATGCTAGCACTCCATGGAGGAAATGGGAAATCTGCTGTGAGCCCCCTGCTGGAGCCAGAGTGCTTCTGTACTCACAGAATCTACCATGCCTGCTCCATACCCCATGAACAGGCAGGGAAGACACCATGGTGGATGCCGAGGGTCCTGCAGATTTCCTTTAGCGATCAAGCCTCTGGTTGTGCAGTATTGGTTTGTGACTTTGTATCGTCTGTTCCTGAATAACGCATAATAACTCGGATTGGTGGCTGAATAACTCGGATTGGTGCCTCAAACTGAGATCTCGGTACAAGTGAAGGGGGATAGAGACAGCATTATGTGTGTAGGTTTAGGCCCGCGTCAGACGAACGCAGTGATCACGTCCGTGTCGCCACAAAGTTTAACGTCCATCGTAGCATAGAATCATGATCAATAAAGACCCACACACGAAGTACGTGTGCAACGAACTGCGCACGCACAACGCATGTGGCAAACGGACGCAAGTTAGGCAAGAACGTAAAACCGCTAAAACGGACGCACAGAGTGCTCCATGTCCGCGTAACGGCCTGTGTGCGTTATGCTGCGACGTCAGACGCAGCACATTTGCGACGCCCATACCTTTGACGCTCATGTTTTTTTGGCCTGGTTGACTGTACCTGTAATTAATTTTGTTTCCCATATTTTCCCTTTTTTTTTTTTTTTTTTTTTTTTTTTTTTTTTTTACGGATGTAGAGAAAAAAAAAAAAAAAAAAAGGACAGTGTGGAGCCTACAGTAACTTCCGTCAGTACGTCCGTCCGTTATGCACTCACACTGCGTTCGTCTGACATTAGCCTTAGGGTTGTGGTACAGCTTTAGAGCTCCAAGTAGATGTTTTCATGCGTGAGAATCAGGTCTGCTTTAGAGGAGTCGAGTTTAGGGGGTTTCAATACAGCGTGATGGACAGAGACACATTTTTGGATGTGGGCATACTTTCAGGCCACCACAATGGGTAAGTGCTGACGGACGAATAGGAGATTACCTTTTCTCCTTGTTTGAAGCCTTGAACACAGCATTTCATGAATAACATCTATCTTTTGTGTTTTTTACTCCTACACAGGGCCGACCCGTCCATGGGGCCATGGCCCCAGGTGGCATTTTGCCGCTCTGTCAAAGGTCGCGGCGTGGAGCGATCACAGGTTCCTCGACCAGGCTCTGTGCCCACCGGGGCCTCGACCAGACCTGTTCATGGGGTGTGTGACTGCATGGCGGGATGTATGGAGCTCTATGATATGCTCATACACGCTGCACACGTGTTTTTTGCTTTTTTAATTGTTCAGGGAGGTGCAGCCTTTCATCCTTGGACCCTGGCAGCACAGCATCTTGGGCCGGCCCTGCTCCTATGTCTTGACCAAGAATGCCAAGGAGTTTAACGTTTTTGTACCAAATGATGTACTGTGTAGGCGAAATGGAATGTAGTTGCAGACCTGTCCTTCTGTCCACAAGAGTCTCTCATGGATGTCCAAAGTTGAAAGAAAGCGCCGCAACCTACCAGGGTGGGAGCCGATGCCACACTGTCTCCGCGAAGTCCACTCGAGGGACGCCGATGTCCCTATACCATCCAAAGTCAAAAAAGGAGCCGGACTTCAAGCAGAAGATGGTACAGGAGGAATCTTCATTCGGGGGGGAAAGTAACCCCGCTAAATGTGACGTTTCGGCCCAATGGCCTTCATCATACAAAAAAATGTTTAGTGGGGTTGCTTTCCCCCCAATAAAGATTCCTCCTCCACTTGAAGTTCGACTCTTTTTTTTGTCTTTGGATGTCCAAAGTTGTCATGTCTTTGGTGCATCGCAATCTTCTTATGCGAGGGTTAAAGTCCATAACTCTGCATGCTCTCTCCACCCTCTTCTGTTTCTGTGGCTGTCAATGCCTTTTTCGCTTTCTAAAATATTAAGTTTCTATGTTGTTGGAGCAATGGAAGACAACTCCTTCCAGCTTCCTTCCTATCGAAAATTATCTAAAATAAGCGTATCCCCCCCCTCCTTCTTTCTATACCCCAGTGTTCGTCTCCCTCGCCTGATGTCTACGTGATGGCCGCAGTAGCAGACTTAACCTTTCCCATTATCGCAGCTTGCAATGGAATCTTTCCCTGAAATACAGACGTTCATATGCACGGCCAGGAAATCTCTCGCTGTTTTTCTCAAGCGGATTGTTTCTCTGCACACCCCTCCTCCTGACTTTTGCAATATTTTAGCCCCCCACCTCCTCATCATAGCTGTGACCCCAGCGGCCACAGCTGCTTATTCCTTCTGACGGCTGTTGTGCATTTTGTTTTATTTAAAATGTGAAATTAGGTAGTATTCCCTATGTAGAATTCCATAATCTAAAAAGTTCCAAATTTTTTTTTGAGCGCCAAAATGGCACCAAAAGAGGGAAAATCCACACCTGACATCATGTGACAGAATTATTACAATTATTTTATAAAATGCCCTTCAAGGTGTGTGTGTGATACATCAATGAATATTGTGTTCAGACTTGGGTCTCATCCCCAAAATATCTCGTTATATGCAAATCTTCCAAAGTCAGGAAAAAAAAAATCCTAATCCCTTCTAGTCCTCAGCATTTTTTACATTACGGGATACGCAAGATGTATAAGATCAGCGTATGGCTGTGGTTTGTTTTGTTGTTGGATAATCTACAGATCATAAGTAGACAACCCTAAGGCCTTGCCGGCTCCGTGGCAAAGCATGGTCACAGGACATGCTACCTTTTCCCCTGGCTTTCCAGTAAATCGGCGCCACCAAGAGAGGTGCTGGAGTGAATTTTCCGATGCGCAAATCTCTTGCAAGATGTGTGTTCGCTCACCTCTTGGAATATTGCACCAAACGTGTTGCAGTTGATTTTCCTGTAGCTCAGCCACCCCGAACGGCCGGTGTCTCACTCAACACTTGGGTCTTAATAATTTCACACGAATCTGGAGTAATTTGGCCCAGACACAAACTGTCCTCTTCATCTAGACACAGGCATCGGTGATGTTGGGAAGTCAAGCTGGCACTGTTGAGGTGGTCTGTGATTTTTCTATTGTCTTGTCCCCTCTTCCACTTTAGTGGACTCTTAAAACCAAACTGGGGTCTGTTTCCTGCTGTTGTAGCTCTGTTACGATTCAGTCCAAAGTTCTAACTTTAATAAAAGTGCATTATGTCTCTGTCCTGAGTTTACATGAGTTGTTTGGTTTGGTTTTTTTCCTTTTCCGAATAACTAAACTTTAACAGAGCTGACGCTTGCTGAACTGCGAAAACTCTTTCATCTCATGACTGGACCCAACGATTACCTACATACCTTCTTCTACATCACATGCTGCAGCTATAGACATGGGACTTTTCCTCTATAAATGAATGTGTAATTGCAGCATTCTAAAGTGATAAACAAGGTGACACGTCAGGGGAAAAGAACCAGAGAGGGTTAATTAGTAACCCTTGTCAAAACCCACTCTGGTTTTTCCCTTGTTTTGCCTAAAGTTGTAAAAACCTTATGCCTACACCGTGATCTCCACTGGTTGTTCCAGTTGCCGGTGGCTTAGATGCCTGGTCCGACACCATTAGTCCTAGGAAAACCAGTACTTCTGCAGTTAGCGTGTGCACACAACCAGTCCGATGCCTCTCAATGCACCAAGAAGCATTATGGAGTCGACTCGTTCAGCAAGCTTGCTCTTTCTGGATGATATATATATTTTATACATGCAATTTTCAAGATGCTTTTAGTTTTCTAAACATGCCCTGGAAACATTCAGGGCCAAATTACATTCTTCAAGCAAAAACGCTTGCGCAGCGCGTGAATTTATGTGGCAAGTGTTAAACGTTAACGCGCGGAAGTCAACGCTGGAATTACAATCCTGGCGCATTTTTTCATCCGTCGAGCAATAACGCGCTTTAGACGGACGCGCACAAATGTGTGCGCAGTAACGTTGCGTGCAGAAATCTGTGTGCGGACTGTTTTTTTCACGCGATTCAGCCAATCAGAATTAAGAACCACAATTATCTCACGTTAAGTTTTTGCGCCTGTCAAAGTCAATCTGAGCACATATGCTGCAGCAATAATAAATGCACACATAACTTCTCAAAATTTGGGGTTTGGTATGAGTAGAATGTGTAACTATACTTTGCAGATTTGTTTTTTTGGGCTGGTGTATTTGGGTTCGGCCAGGTTGTTCAGATTTGCCATTAACACCAGCTTTTAGGAGTTGCTAAAATTATGCGCACAAAGGCTATGCGTTAATTCCTGCGCATAGATTGCACGCTGGTAGGAGGATGGTATTCCAAACGCATTTGCGCTCACAATGTTAAGTATAGGACGCGCGCTGTAAAGTACGCTCTTGCAGGTTCCCCCGCAGTAGACGATTACGTGCGTTTGTTGCGCTGACAATGTAATACGACGTTCAGCGCAAAGGGTTTTACCCCTCGCGTTAATGTTTTTTTGCACCGGCGGAAACGTTTGTGCGAAGATTGTAATTTGGCCCTCAAAGTATAAGCCTTTCTAAAGGTTATCATATGGTCACAAAAATAAGTAAAATGTCAAACGTGTTCTTAACACTTGTTTCCCTGGCAAAGGAAACCATTATTTCAGCGGTGCTGATCTGCTAAGCCCTCTGAGGGCCCATTTTTGTTAACTGTGACCAGTTTTCATGAATTCCTCAAACTATTGCGTTGGTTTTTGGCTGCCCGAGAATTGCCCTTCTTTGAAGGAAGATTGTCTCCTCGGCCCATTGTCTGAAGGAGCACGGTTCAAGTCTTAAAATACACACGTTGTTTTTCCCCGCGGATGTGTCCCTTGTATCTTGTTTCCTTTCAGAAATTCTCTCTGCAGCTCTGACCGCCAAGAATTTTACGAAGTTGTAGTTATGGACCATAACGGACCATTATTAATAATGTATTAATTTATACTCCCATAGCCCCCCCTGTATTAATTTATAACCCCCCCAAGTACCACGTTTGCAATGCATTATTCTCTACTTCTCTGGCGTGCATTGAGGGCGGGAGGGTTATCCCCGCTCTCCTCACTCTATTGGACAGCCACCGCGAGCCATCTCCCATGATCACGCTGTGCCCAGATCAAGCACGCAGCCTGATGGATCCCAGTGACAGCGGCCGGCAGGGGGACACATGCAGTGGCTGCCAGTGACTGGCATAATAACTGGGGGGGGCTGCCACACCAGCTGCCCCCCCCGGTTGTTACGCCACTGGTTATGGTTGCACTGTTGGCACGTTAGAGGAGCGGTGAATATGGAATACTTAACAAAGCGATACCGTGTTACACATAACAGAGGTTCCCTTTTTTTGTCAACGTCCACATCCTTGTCGGTATCTGGCTGGCAGCATCCTTTTCAAAAAACTTTCTGTGCCGTAACTTGGTCATATTGCGCTTTAGACTTGCGTTACATAGAACCCCTTAAAACGTTGCTGTGTAAGACTCTTTTTTTTTTTTTTTTTTTTTCTCTTTTGTTTGAAACGTTTCAATCTCAGCCCAATTCTGTGCTGCCTTGTCATTTTAGAGGAAGAATGTCCAGGTGATCTGGTCCCGGGATGTTCTTAATTTTCATTACCATAGAAATTGTACTAAAAGATCCTATGGTTATAAACCAGTGGAGTCCTATAGACTCTATTAGGAGCAGTAAAGTGCGAGCTTGCACTCCCTGTAACTCAGTTGCCGAGGCAATTCCTGTAGGAGCTCAAGGCATTTTGTCCCAGGCGCTACTTTGAGTGGTGACGGTAACTGCTCGCACAATACACTCTGGATTCCATAGAACTCCATTGTGTGTAACAAAGAGTATCATGGATCCAGATTCCTTATTTATTTTCCCCCTATGCTTTTACTTAAAATGAATTAGTCCACTTTCCAAGTCGCATAGTTGGTTTGACCCAGCCGCGTTTCCCCCTTAGTAAAGCTTCTCTTCCTGTCAGTCTATCCATAGAGGCATGTGAGTAGACATCCTGTTCTATACAGAGCTATTGCATCTGGTTTTACCTTCCTCCCATACCAAAGCACAGCAGAGAAGCCCTCTCTATCCACAAGACACTTTGGCCCCCAATTACATTCTTAGCGCAATTGGTTTTGCGTGCGCAAATGCGCATTTGCACGAGGGGCAAAACCCTTTGCGCTGAACGTCGTATTACAACGTTTGTGTAAACGATAATGTGCATCGTTTAACGCGGATGGACCTACGCCAGCTTGATTAACTGGTCGCGCGTCCTATACTTAACATTGTGAGCGCAAATTCGTTCGTGCGCTGGTACGCGGATGGTATTCCAATCGATGCGCATCTTTTTACGAACGACGTTTGCGCGCATAATTTTAACGTCTTTGAAAAGCTGGTGGTAACTGCAAATCAGAACGTCCTGGCCGAAACGAAAAACACCAGCACGAAAAAAAATACACAGTATAGTTACACATTCTACACATACCCAAACAAAAAAATTGTGAATTTGTGCATATTTTTTTTATTGCTGCACCATGTATACTCTGAAATGATATATGATTTACTTTGACAGGCGCAAAAACTTAAGTGAGTCAATTAAGGTCAATTGATGTCAATTAAGGCTCTTCATTCTGATTGGCTGAATCCCGCAAAAATAAAGAGTCCACACACTGATTTATGTGCGCTACGTTACTGCGAGCGTATTACTCTTCGTTTTGCGTGTCGTTTTTACGAATGTGATTTTCGGACGGATAAGAAAATGCATTCGGATCGGAATACTCCGTTAAGTTTCGCGTGATAACGCTGGACGATGCGCGCAAAAAAATTTGCGTGAAGAATGTAATGGGGGGGCCTTTGTATTTTATTCACTTTATTGGGAAAGTAATAGCAAATATAAAAAGGACTTTGGGTGCTTTCAAAAGGGGATGAGTTAAGTTCTCTGACTTAAGTCATATCATGCACATGACATTCTCTCCTTGCATATGATCCTGGGGTTCCAGAATAGAGAGAGCTGCCGAGGTATAACTCCAAACGAGGTCCGTCAGACCTAGGAACCATTTTTGTTTCTTTCTCCAATTCTGTCACTGGGAGTTGGCGGAACAGTGCGATGACCTTGCTGGAGTCTGGGTAGTTGGTAAAGCTGGCAGAGATGCGTATAAAGTGATTTTGCTCCTTGCAAACTCAACTTTATACCTGACCTTAGAAGGTGCAGTTGCATTCAGATTTTTGTGCACGCAACCGGAGTCAGTGATATGGAATCGCTCGACATTCGAGTGCTAATGCATATGTAGTACTCACCCATGGAGGAGCCGCTGAATAAACCCAGGATAGTCTCCCGGCACTAGGAATTACTATACACCAGCACACTGTTATGGATTTTCGAAGTTGTATACTTTACTGTAGCAATAAGGTGGCGTTGAATACACATATACTTTGGAGCACGAGACAATTAACTTTGAATATCTGACAGGATGCGCAACCCGGGAAAAACACGTGGTGGGAAAGAAACGGTTGATACCCCTCAGCTCGTGAGTTTAAGTCCCGCTCAATAAGGCTTATAAATTTGTGTCCTAGGGTACCCAGGTACTAGATTCAACTGGCCAGTGAATGAACAAAAATATCTTCGACTAGTCAACGTTGGGGCCCTGTAAATTGAAGCAATCAAGCAAGTGCGCACTTTCTTGGAATCGTAGGCCTTGAGGCCTCTCACTCATCCGGCGAACAATGTGTCCAGAATCGATGACTCGACCAAAGGTTCCGCTGACTGGAACCCGGTGCCAACGAATCCGCTCTCCCGATGCCGAATCTCCACAACCGGAACCGATCTGCGGCCTCCTTACTCGAGGTCCTTCTGGAACATGCTTGTCATCCGAACTGCTCAGCGGAATGTGGTACGCGATGAGGCACCCTCCGTCCCCGATCTCCAGCACTGGATACGCCACTGTCCACGCTACGGCCTGGTTGTGATCCCGGACAGTCTCCTGCATACGACTCACTAGTCGCGCTGCTTTGCTCGCTCTGCCTATGCCCTGCACGAGGCTCCTAATGTCTTTCCTGGCGCCAGCACGCCCACTTCCTGTCCTCTGCCCAGAGGTTTCTGGGAGATGGAGTCCTAAAGTCTCTCATAGTCTTTCACATACGGCACATACAACACTCTGGCATCCCTTAGAGGCATAATGCTGCAATTCTCAAAGTCCACTTCAGCACAGCGATACACATACAAAGTATAGGACTCGCAAACCCGACGTATAAAGACGCAATAGCAGATTGGCAGTGCAAGTTGCTGCTAGACTTGGAATACTTTGCAGTATTATAACAATTGCGAGAGGCTCTGTAATAATTACCGAGGCTCACACAACCATTACTGTACCTAATGGAATATGTCCCTTGAAGCGGTGATACCTGTAGTGGCTAAAAAAAATGCTTTGCTTACCCGTGCTATTCTGAGAAACTTGCTGCCTGGAAACTTATTTCAGCTGCTACCACCAACCGGTCACTGCTAGACCTGGAATGGTGGCCCTGGTGTCCTCTTAAATACCCATTAATCGTTTGTATTGATGTTCTTAACCCCAAAGTGGGAAGCCACGCTCAGATGTAAGGGTGAAACCACGTTTATTGTCAGCGAGGGCAAACAGACTAACATTGTGGGGGGCTCCCCCTTTCTTGGTGTACGCTTCTCATTGCTGTACACACAGCAGAGCACTTTTGCCTTTAGAGGGTTCAATGCCACGTATCGTATTTTTATACAGGGGTTTACATTGCTGAAGATTTACAGTGTTTGCTGCTTTTTATGTTTCGCTGTTTACATTCCGCTCGTGGAATAGGCGGTTGATATGGAAACACTCGTGTCTGAGTCACAACTAACACTGGTCTTCCTGAAATCTTTCTGGACAGCGGCACTCGCCTGCCTTTGGTTGTGTTTGCAATACCAATGTTCTGTTTTGTTTTTTCTTCTTTAAACCATTGCAGCTAATAGTCCACTTATCAATTCCGATACAAGTTTTACGTGTTTTTGGGTTTTTGTTTTTTATAAAGCTAGATAAAATCATATGTAAGGTATATAATGTTCAAAGTCTACATTAAAATTGGAGTTCATAGTGGGGCGCACGATGATGTCAATCCATCTTTCAACCTCTAAATTTGGTTCAAAATGGCGGCGTGGTTGCTGGATACATGGACTTAAGGGAAGAGCCCAGACACCGTCAATGAGTTGTAGATTACTCCTCCTGTCCACCATTTACAGTTGTGTTCAAAATTATTCAACCCCCAATGCTGTAAAGGGTTTTAGGGAATTTAGTGTACATTTGTAATTGTATTCAGAATGAAATCCTACAAGGACTTTTTAAAGAACCATATGCAACTAAAATGACATCAATTGGTTTTGTAATACAGTAGTAAATGTTTCTTTTGTGAATTCTTCATTGACACAATTATTCAACCCCTTAAAGACTACCACTCTGAAGAACAGAGGTTCATTCAAGTGTTTTCAATCAGGTATTGAAAACACCTGTGGATGTCATGGAGCAGCAATAAAGCATAATAAGCACCAATTAGGCAGCTTTAAAATGACTGTGATACTCAGCTCCTTCTAGACATTTACAGGTTACAAACATGGTGAAGTCAAGAGAATGGTCCAGGAAGACAAGAGGAGGTGATTACTCTTCATAGGAAGGGCAATGGCTAGAAGAAGATTGCAAAGATGTTAAACATACCAAGAGAGACCATAGGAAGCATCATTCGCAAATTCAAGGCAAAGGGCACTGTTGAAACGCTACCTGGTCGTGGCAGAAAGAAGATGCTGACTTCGACTGCTGTGCACTACCTGAAGCGTAGAGTGGAGAAAAGTCCCCGTGTGACTGCTGAGGAACTGAGAAAAGATTTGTCAGATGTGGGTACAGAAGTTTCAGCTCAGACAATACGGCGCACACTGCGTAATGAAGGCCTCCATGCCAGAACTCCCAGGCGCACCCCCTTGCTGTCTCCAAAGAATAAGCAGAGTCGACTGCAGTATGCCAAAAGTCATGTGGACAAACCACAGAAGTTTTGGGATAGTGTTCTGTGGACTGATGAAACAAAATTAGAACTGTTTGGGCTCACGGATCAACGCTATATTTGGAGGAGAAAGAACACCTTGCCTACTGTGAAGCATGGCGGGGGGTCAATCATGCTTTGGGGCTGTTTTGCTTCTGCAGGTACAGGGAAGCTTCAGCGTGTGCAAGGTACCATGAATTCTCTTCAGTACCAGGAGATATTGGATGACAATGTGATGCAGTCCGTCACAAACCTGAGGCTTGGGAGACGTTGGACCTTTCAACAGGACAATGATCCCAAGCATACCTCCAAGTCCACTAGAGCATGGTTGCAGATTAAAGGCTGGAACATTTTGGAGTGGCCATCGCAGTCACCTGACTTAAATCCGATTGAGAACCTCTGGTGGGACTTAAAGAAAGCAGTTGCAGTGCGCAAGCCTAAGAATGTGACTGAACTGGAGGCTTTTGCCCATGACGAATGGGCGAAGATACCTGTAGATCGCTGCAAGACACTTGTGTCAAGCTATGCTTCACGTTTAAAAGCTGTTATAACTGTAAAAGGATGTTGTACTACGTACTAAGATTGAATGTCACTTGGGGGTTGAATAAAACCTGATAATGATGTGAGCACAGAAAAGACATTTGTGGTTATTTTATTATAAATGTTATGTTATATTTGTCTGACCTACACGTGCCTCTTTGATTTAATTGTAAGCAAGATGACTGATCAAAATCCAAGTCAAAAAGGCCAAAACACTCAATTTCAGTGGGGCTTGAATAATTTTGAACACAACTGTAGCTCTGTTCCCGTAAATTTGGGGCATTTTTAAAATTTTTATATTTTGTGTGTCTTAATATTCTGTTGCAAGATAAATAGTATGTGAACTGAGAGCATCTTAGTTTTGTTTTATGCCAATACGACCATACCCACCTGCCATTGCCAGTCTTCTACTGGCTGGCTCTACTGAGCTCACCCAACAAGTAAACATCAGCAGCTTTGATAGGCTTGCCCCAGCAATCTGACATCCAATCACCAAGAGGCAAGTATGATAGGTGCTCTTTAATTATTGGCAAGCTGAAGGTTTGCACACACCCCATCAAAGTATGCCACGTGTTTATGGTCTGGAAGAGCATGTGTAACACTAAAATGAACAATTGGACTGTCAAATCATATGGGGGCTGTACACTTTATTTTTTTTTTTTTTAATCGTAGTGAATTACTGGTAAATGCAGTCTTTGGAGAATATATATATTTCTTTCTCTTTGCTGTATTTCAATACCATAAGAATCTGTCTATTCGGTTTGCGTTCGAAGATAATTTTACAAGAGAAAACTATTAACCTCTTTTCCAACACTGCAGAAAGCTGAAAATCTTATTTTCCATTCTCTGCTGACCTTTCCTAGTTTTATTTCCAGAACAATCACTTGGACACCTGAAAATTGTACAATTGATAAAATCCAAACATGCTGGTCTGTGTCTTGGGTAACTTGGCTAAACTAAACACGAATACGACTTGAAGCCGGTGGACAAAGGCCCCTCTTTTTTTTTTTTTTTTTTTTTTTTTGTCTTTCGGTTATTCTGGGTTTTCAAAAATCCACATTTTCCTTCCCACGTTACCATTCGGTTTGAGTGGCCTGGAGTTCTAAATAAGAGATGAAAACCTGGGCAGGGAAACACAAACCTCCCTAATCCTCCTCCTCTGCGCATTCTAGAGCTTTTCAATCCGTTGACTCTTCGTGTAAACACGTTCTCGTTGTGCCGAGAGCCTCTAATTGCATGGTTAATGGGACGTTTTGGATGGTATCGTTTCCTGGGGAAGTGGTTTGATCTCGCAGGATTATGTGTCGCTGTAGCGCGTCCTCTTGGAGGCTTTCAGACTTCAAACAGACACTGTATTGAATTTTTACTTGCCACGAGAAGCGTTACATTAATTTCCTCAATGGAATGGATTGAGACGTGATAGAAAGTAGAAAAGCACAGCCAAATATCAGCTTTAATTATTTAACATCTCTGATTTTCCCTATTTATTTTTTATTTTTCTTCAAAAGCACTTAAATGGATTTTAAAGCTCCAAAGGTTAAGGGTCTAGTCACTGAACTTTGAGCTAAAGCCCACCTAGGGTATCTATGCCAGCATTGCCAGGACTGTCAAACTCACGGCCCCTCAGATGTTGAGGCCTACAATTCCTCCAATGAACTAGATGGCCAGGGAATCATGGGAGCTGTGGTTCAGAAACATCTGGGGGGCCTGGAGTTTGACAGCCCTGATCTGTGCTTTTATAGCTGGGTTGCACTTGGTTTAGGGTTGTCTCCCATCCCCATGACACAGAGCCGAGAGAGACAAGGTCCTCTATCTCCGAATGTAAACTTTGAGATGCCCAGTACAACAAAATAATGGATTCAGAAATGTGTTCTGTCCATTAAGTGTTGTTTAATTCTATTTGACACTGTAGAAATCGGATTGTGTAAGTGGAGGTTTTGAGGGCTACTTGGAGAAACCAATAATGTGGCGGAGGCTCTTTCTTGGCCTTCTTGCAGTAGACCTTGTTGTCCTTGAAAACCTTGTCCATGTTCTAACATTGTGACTTATGTATTTGGGCCTGTTCCATGCTTCTGATGCTCTATTATCAAGTATAAAACCAGTAGTAAGGGTTAATGGAAAAAACGACAAACATAAATACGTAACTTGCTAGTGAGGACTCCTAACGGGTGGCTCCTCTTCATCCATCAAATACATATAAATAGAAAGAATTGTAGTCTCACTGTAAGACAAATGAAAGAAAAAAAACATAGGGCAGAACTGCATATGTAAATGATACAGAAACCCCTGCTCATATAACATGCTCCCAGGACATTAATGCAATAAGGGCACATCAATCAATATACTCAGCTGCTGTAATCCGCCTGTAGACCTGCGGTGTAGCTGGAAACCGCTGATAAAATCCGTTTTCAGAAACTCTGGACACCATATAGGATGCAGGATACAACAAAAAGGCTGGACGGAATGTAAGTATTAAAAACAAAATTTAATAGGACATAAACGCCGACGCGTTTCGTTACGTAAAAGTAACTTTCTCAAGGCAAAAAGTCCATAAGTATTATCAAGCCCCAAAATGTGTTTATACTAAATTCATAATATCCCCCCCCCCCCCGTTCCCTGCTTCCTTTTTGTTACGGTGCTTTTGGCCTTTTCTGTGCCTGAACTGCATTTTTTTCCTGTGTTTTTTTTTCTTTAACCTTTTAATCTTTCTATAGTTTTGTTTGACGTAGGGATAACTTTGCTTCTCTTAACGAAAATGCTGTTCCCCAGTACAATCATTGAGTTAGATCTGACACTTGTTTTTGACTAACTGGTGGCATCTGAATACAAAAATGACCCCCGGTTTTTCTATATCTCGTCACTTTTTTAAGGTACAGGACAGGCTATCCTCCCTTTGCCACAAACACCATACAAAATGTGCACACAATGGAAAATAATGAAAAAATGTCCTGAATGTCGAATTCAGATTTAACCAAAAAGTCCAATTGGGTGCAAGTAGTCCAGTTAGGTAGCACTGAAGATACAAATTTACACTTACAGCTTTTTCTGGAGTGTTCAATCTCGTCTGATGCTCCAACAATAGTCAGCCGTCATATGTTCATCCCATCTACCCTGATACCGTTCCTCCATGACCTTCAAATCTTGGTGGAATCGTATAGAAGTAACAGTCACTGGAATGATCTGTGGGCTCTCGCCAATCCATAGGTATATCAAATGGCAATTTATCACGTGTTCCCTTGGTCCACATCCGCAAACTCTCGACTCACTGCTTGCACAACTTGTGAGGGGCCCAAGACTTAGCGGATCACCAAGTTTTACGTTGTCAGGCAAGCCTATGTTGCATATTTCAAACGCGCTGATGCCCTTTCACTGGGAACGGGGACACTGTCACAGATATAACAAAAGGAATCAGGGCTGTTTTGGCACTTACGACGAGAAATCGCAGAGGCCGACGTGATCTGAAGGAAAGGAAATATGTATGCAAATAAATAAATAAATTCTGCTTACTCCTTGACTTTCAGAATACGATTCACTAAATACAGTTGTACACCCTCTCACCACACTGTCTCACGTGTAACTGAAATACAGAGACAAGTAACATGCATTCGCCAAGGTCGCCCCTGCCCACTTGAGGTAGGTCCACTCTCGGCCCATAGGAGAGCACTCCTGCTCCCGAACATTCGGGTGGGAGTAATCGCATTCAGATGAGCTGCAGAGAAAAAATCTGACGTGATAGAAGAAAACTAACTGCAGTTTTGAAATCTGCACCTAATTTAGTCTGAAACAGCTGAAATCTTGAACTCAACAGAAAATCTGTTCCGAATTGTTCCCCAGTGTTATCTATTGCGTATTAGGATCTGCAAATCACCAGAATAAGATACAATGTTCGTGAAACCCTAACTTGTATCAAGCTGTAAGTGTCCAAGTTTCAGGTAGATTAGTGGAGTGAAAGATGCCAATATTGGGTCTTATTCCATAGTTGTCGATGAGATGACTACACGAGACATTTCATAGAATTTTACACAGAACGTCTCTTGTAGGTATCTCCAGGGTAATCGACGTTCAATTCTTCCCGCAAATTGGGCTTGCAGCTCCAGTGTAGCGATTCACTGTGCGAGGTTACTGTAAATGAATGTCTCATGTACTTGGTATAGTGGTTAATTTACACCTCTGCATGTAAATACAAGCTATTCCAATGTAGCCAGCTCTTCCACCAGCAGTCTTGGCGCCAACCAAGCACCTACCATGGAATATGTACGGTAAAATGGAAACGGTAAGGGAAATTGGCAAGCGCAGATTTTCCTGCTTACCGTCTCAATTTTGCCACAACTGTGGAATAGGGCCCATTATGTGTAGATGGTGAGCATTGAAGGATGGGGCCAGTGTTGGCGGAAAGTTGACAGGGTTAATTCTCATGGAACAAGAGGTATCTGGTGTTGGAGATGCTATGCTGGAAGAAGTGGGCAAGTCACCCTGGTACAATGTGTCATTAGTTGTTCTCTTCTGTGTCTGGCCAAGATTAATTCAGGAAAGATCTATCTGGATCTTGTCAATCAGACTGATGTTTGCATTTATTTTGTGAACATGTGCTTTTATTCCTGGTGGATGTCATGGCTCTCAATACAGGGTTTTTAAGTGTTTATTTGTTTATTTGCTTTTAATGTTTGCGAGTAGAAGGACGTGGATATATATATATATATATATATGTATTTATATTCTAGTTAATCTTTTGATCAGCTGGGGTTTGTGTCTGACAGAGTTCACTTGAATTTAAGAAATACTCTTTAACACACTGTCTAGACTTTTTTTTCCCCCATTTCCTCTGGGTACGCTACACAGAAGTGGAAGATGTGAGATTAAGTCCAAAATTTATGAACTTTGCAGCTGAGCATAACTCAGAGTCAATATTACTTTGCTGCGCACATAAATATTGAGAATCGGCTCCGGGTCTCGAGTGATTATGGTGACACAGTGAGCAACCACACTTGTGATCCTCGCAGGTTTGGCTGGGGGTGTAACTAGACATCACTGGGTCCCAGGGCATCGACTGTGGCCTGGACCACCTCTACACACTCCCACCTTCTGCCCATACTTTACATGCGCACATAGACAAACTTGTACACAAATGCATACACTTTACAAAGGCACACAAAATGACGATTGTCAGAAACGAGGTAACAGAAGTAGAAAACCAGTCAGACATTAAAACCAGAGAACCACTAAATGATAGGAAAAAAAAGGGGATGAGAAAAAGAAAGGCAATAGAAAAGAGAAGGAAGAAAAAAGTCGAAGGGAGAACTGCGGGAAAAGAACAAAGAATGCCCAGCAACAACCATGCTCGACTGTCGACGTGGCTCCCAATCAGAATTATGCAGGGAAAAGGCACAACAATTTGAAATATTCCCATCTGAAGAGGGGGAAGAGCCTGACGCTTCTTCCTTGCTCTGTGAGCGTAACTGCACCCACAAGTAACCGGTATGACTCCTCCATTGGTACCACTGCCTCGAAGTCCACCAGTTTGGCAGAATCAACAGTCACCATCCGATCAAACACCGCTCGCACCTTCTTAAAGGGACACTCCTCCCATCCTGACCATTTTAAAACTAAAGAGTGGTCAGGATGAGTAGGGTCTCCCTACCCCAGCTCCACCAAAGTGGCATAATAGCTAGGTGAGGCAGAGGGGTTTCCTCCACCCTCATCCAGCGTCACCAGCAGCTTGGAATTTTGAATGTCCTGGCTGCTGGTCACCATATCGGCCACCAATCGCGGTAGTGCGCAGTCTCGGAGACACAGCTGATGGATCGGATCTGAGTATGCACGCAGCTTTGGTTGATCGTTCTGCGCGTGCACTACTGAACTTGTGTATGTAAAGTGCGCTAGTCTCCTAGCGCTGCACAAGTAGCATAGGAGCACAATTTGTGTTAGAAAGCTTCAGGGACTTCAAAGTTCGGGAGTCCCTAAGCTGAACAGGAGGAGCTTCTCACAGCAAGAGACAAAAGGTGAATAAAATCTCCCCATAAGGAAAATAATAATAATTGGGCAGAGGCTGTCAATATCCTCTGTCCAGTTAAGGGCAAAAAAAGGAACTCTATTTTTTAATAGTCTCCCTTTTAAGGCTGGGTTAGAGTTGTCTTCTGATAGAGTGAAATCGGCAGCCTTGGGGGCTAAAAGATATCTTCTGGCAACTCTGTGTGAAACAGCCCTTTTATACATTTTCCAGACTCTCCGTCTTTGGTCACCTGTTCAATTGTTTTCTGTATACGCTGTAAGAGGTGACTGAAGGTGCCCCACATACAGTCAGGTCCAGAAATATTGGTGTAACGGATCACTGCTACCCTGCACGGGTAGATCCGCCGTCAGCGCCGAGCTTGTCTGGAGGTGTAGAGTCAGGGGTAGCGGGCTGTATGAATTCGGCGATGATTAAGTGCTTTTGCACGATCCTTGAAGCGTCGCGGTTCCCCAAGCCCGGTTATCCCCAATTACTGGCCGAGGCAGGAGTAAAGGTTCAAATCCTGCGGTGATCTTTAACTTTGCCTCGAGCTATTGCCCAATCTGCCTTGTTAACCTGGGGGACCCCTGCTGTGCGCAGCCCTTATCTCGGGTCTCGGCGCCAGCTCGTCCCCCCCCCTCCCAGAACCTCTCCCTGTCCGGGCAGCGCCCGGCTTGGCAGAGACAGTTAGTGGCGGCTCGAGGCATTCACAGACCGGGCATCTTCCCGGGGTTGTGGACAGGCGGGGAACAGGTCACCAATGGGGAGAATTACAGGGGGAACTTATAAAAATACAACCTAACGAATTCTTTAATACACCACACCAAATCAACATTTTAAAAATCTGTACCCCGCTACGGTATAGTGGCTGCCGTTCCGTCACAATTGGGACATCTTTGGCTCTATACACCACCACAATGGTTGGAATGAAACAGTGTGCTTTAACTGCAGACTGTCAGCTTTAATTTGAGGGTATGTACATCCAACTCAGGTGAACGATGTAGGACTTACAGCAGTTTGCAGATGTGCCTCCCACTTGTTAAGGGACCAAAGGTAATGGGACAGAATAATAATCATAAATCAAACTTTCCCTTCTTAATACTTGGTTGCAAATCCTTTGCAGTCAATCACAGCCTGAAGTCTGGAACGCATAGACATCACCAGACGCTGGGTTTCATCCCTGGTGATGCTCTGCCAGGCCTCTACTGCAACTGTCTTCAGTTCCTGCTTGTTCTTGGGGCATTTTCCCTTCAGTTTTGTCTTCAGCAAGTGAAATGCATGCTCAATGGGATTCAGGTCAGGTGATTGACTTGACCATTGCATAACATTCCACTTCTGTCCCTTCAAAAACTCTTTGGTTGCTTTTGCAGTATGCTTTGGGTCATTGTCCATCTGCACTGTGAAGCGCCGTCCAATGAGTTCTGCAGCATTTGGCTGAATGTGAGCAGATAATATTGCCCGAAAAGCTTCAGAATTCATCCTGCTGCTTTTGTCAGCAGTCACATCAATAAATACAAGAGAACCAGTTCCATTGGCAGCCATACATGCCCACGCCATGACACTACCACCACCATGCTTCACTGATGAGGTGGTATGCTTAGGATCATGAGCAGTTCCTTTCCTTCTCCATACTCTTCTCTTCCCATCACTCTGGTACAAGTTGATCTTGGTCTCATCTGTCCATAGGATCTTGTTCCAGAACTGTGAAGGCTTTGTTAGGTGTTTGGAAAACTCTAATCTGGCCTTCCTGTTTTTGAGGCTCACCAATGGTTTACATCTTGTGGTGAACCCTCTGTATTCACTCTGGTGAAGTCTTCTCTTGATTGTGGAATTTGACACACATACACCTACCTCCTGGAGAGTGTTCTTGATCTGGCCAACTGTTGTGAAGGGTGTTTTCTTCACCAGGGAAAGAATTCTTCGGTCATCCACCACAGTTGTTTTCCGTGGTCTCCTGGGTCTTTTGGTGTTGCTGAGCTCACCGGTGCGTTCCTTCTTTTTGAGGATGTTCCAAACAGTTGTTTTGGCCACACCTAATGTTCTTGCTATCTCTCTGATGGGTTTGTTTTGTTTCTTCAGCCTATTGATGGCTTTCTTCACTGATAGTGACAGCTCTTTGGATCTCATCTTGAGAGTTGACAGCAATAGATTCCAAATGCAAATAGCACACTTGAAATGAACTCTGGGCCTTTTATCTGCACATTGTAATTGGAGTAATGAGGGAATATCACACACCTGGCCATGGAACAGCTGAGAAGCCAATTGTCCCATTACCTTTGGTCCCTTAACAAGTGGGAGGCACATCTGCAAACTGCTGTAAATCCTACACCGTTCACCTGAGTTGGATGTACATACCCTCAAATTAAAGCTGACAGTCTGCAGTTAAAGCACATTGTTTGTTTCATTCCAACTCCATTGTGGTGGTGTATAGAGCCAAAGATGTTAGAATCGTGTCGATGTCCCAATATTTCTGGACCTGACTGTAGATAGATGACACTTGTACAATATGTAGCTGCCTTTAACGCTACACTATTTATCCTATAAACATATGATCTAAACTTAATCTTCAACCCTAGACCCTGTACACCATGGTGATGGAAAGGCAGAACCGAATACACTAAAGTGTATCGTTTGTAGCTTTGTGGTGGAAAGTGTTGGTAGGCAAGACTGCTATGCCACGGTCTTGTCATAGCAAAAAATATACATTTCCAAAAGCCCCGTCCTGCTGTGACTGTATTTTAATATGTGGGCCATCTACTGAAAATTACAGGGAAATTAGATGTCTTCAGAGTTACTAGATGTGCTCCCGAGCCAATTATTATTCCCTGGTGGTTCTTGCACGATCTTTGGGTGCAGTGAGCACGGCTTTCATCACTTTGTTTGTCTATTCGTATGCATGAAGAAGCTCTAGCAGCCGTACTGCGGAATAGGTTTATGAGCAATAACGATTCAAGTTCCAGGTTAATGCGGAGTTCACTCTCTTGACAGTAATGATCATTAACGGCCTTTTTGAATAGCCACCACGCGCGACAAAATATTCACAGCTTTCCGTATCCCTAACAAGGGGTGTGTGTGTGTGTATACTCATGATCTTCTGTCTCACTGCGCCGCAAATCTACAGTGTAACATTGTGTTGCATGTAAACGGGACCTTTCCGATTGATTGTACCACGTGAACGCTAAGCTGTAAAGAGGCTTTGTGCTGACCGTTAAAGGACATCTGCCATGAAAAGGATATAAAGATAACCATGACCTGCTGAACAGATTATATTCTCATGAAAACCTTTTATTGTGCGCGTGTACGGCGGTTTTGTGCCTTCGAAAAGCCTCGGTCTCTCCTGCCTACATTTGCACCACTCAAAAGGACCCTTCTCATGTACAGGCAAGTGTTTCCAAAGTGTCCATCACTTGTAGGACGCCAGCCCTTGTAATGCTTCGTAAGGCAAAGACCACAAGATGAAATGCTAAACCGTTTTGAACAACCGGAACATAATTTGGCTTGGAAATTCAGCATGATGCACCAAACATTAGGCCCTATTCCAACCCTAATGTAAACTTAACCAGAGCTGTTGGAAATTTTCCAACTCCATGGACGCTAATGTCTCTAGGAAGTTTACAACAGCTCTAGTTAAGCTTACACCCAGCATGGAATACAGCCCATAATCGGCCCTGTTCCATATTTGTCAGTAAAAGGGAGACTAGGCAAGAAAATCTGTGCCTGCCATTTTACCATCCATATTCCAAGGTATATGCTTTGGTATCACCTAACCCAGGAACAAAGAGCAAGGCTGTCAGATACCGGTATTGGCTCGTGGAGTCCATAGGACTCCATGGAGCCTTGCACGCCCTGCCCGCAAGATCGCAGAGGGAGCCTAGAAAAGATTTGTTCCCAGTCTCCCTCTGCTCCTGGCAAGAGGAAGTAGTGGATGGTGCCACCCTCTCCACCAAGGGATGATGGAGTATGGGATTTTTGGGGGGGGTCTTTCTTAGTGTTGCATTTCTTTGCAAAGTATAGGAGACATTCCTTCACAGTAACCTCGCGCAGACAGGGAATCGCTACATTCAAACTGCAAGCCCAGTTTGCTGCAAGAGTGGAATAGATGCTCCTCGATAACTACATAAGATAACTACATGTTATGCAGAACATCTTATCAGCAACTATGGAATAGGCCCCAATTTATGCACGGCGATGATCCGTTTACCACCGCTCCGGTTCAGTTTACACCTGACTCGGAATCTAGCCCAGTATGACTTAACTCTACAAAAAATGTGGGCTGGGTTTTTTTTTTGTTTTTTTTATCATTTTGTTTCAAATTCCAGTGTTTGTTTTTTAAGACATCCCAGCTGCTGTCCTGTTAATGTGTGCCTGTGATACATACAGTATTTCCAGATTCATGGGAATTGGAGATCGCGCCATGTTCACGGAGATCCTTATCGATTTCCTGTGGGCGTGCTTGGCAATGTCTCTTGGTAATTGAGTTTTTATATATATATATCTACAGTATGTGTATGTATATGTATGTATATATATATATATATATATATATTCTCGTTTAAAAAGGAGCGACTATAGAGCGATCTATATTTTTATCCTTATTTTTACGGCAAAGCAGCCTGAAATACATTTTTCACTTTTAGTCCGTCCCCCCCCTCATTTTTCCTGATGTTTAAATGGTGAGATGTCTGAGGATGGACACTTAATGGGTTAATTATAAAGAGGAATTCTAGGGTTAAAGTTAGAAAATGTTAAGTCTTCCCCCTCAACAAGAGATTCCAATTTAAATTTCTGTTTCACATTTGGTCTTCATGAGAAACCTTCACTAACCATTCGGGGTGTTTAAGTATCACACCTTCTAAAGATCGGTACTGTTCTGGAGACCTTTGTATATATTGGCATTTTTTCAAGTCCATCTAGGGCAGGACTAGGGATGAGCCGAACACTCCCCGAGTTCGGTTCGGAGCCGAACCCGAACTTTCCAAATGTTCGGATCCGAACTCGAACTCCATACAAGTCAATGGGGCTGAAAATTCGGTTTTTAGAGTGCCCTCCAAGAGGGCATATATGCTAGATGTTTGCCATAAAAAGTGTATGGGGGTCCGGGTAGTGCCCTGGGGGACAGGAAACAAGGACAAAAAGTTAAAAAAAAAAAAAAAAACGTTTTTAAAGGTACAGTGAGTTTTCCATGAAATAAGGGTTAAAATTAAAATGAAAAATTCCTTCAAATATCGTGCCTAGGAGGTCCCCATAACCTGCCCGTGAAGTGGCGGATTTTTAGGATGTATAGAAATATGTAAAAACCAAAAAATGACATTTCAAATGACTGTAAATGCTTTTGCTTTTAATCTATCCATAAACAACTGCTTGGGGCGGCAGTCTGTATGAAAAGAAGTTTTCGGACACGCAGAAAAAGTTTACTGATTTTTTGGCGGTGAAAAGCAGGAGAATGGAAACTTCTAGACCAAATAGTCGATTTGGAAAGTGAGATAAATGGGAGAATTTTTCTGGTTTGGCTATTTTGACCTAGAATTTTTTCTTCAGTCATTCTCCTGAGTTTCACCTTTCAGAGAGCGGTGAAGAGCAAGAGAATGACTGGAGAATGGAAAATTCTAGGTCAAAATAGCCAAACCAGAAAAATTCTCCCATTTAGGCTAGGGTCAGACTAGCGAATTTTTAACGTGCGTTTAGGCGCACTTAATCACGGCTGGACTAGCAGCAAATGGCGGCCAATATACGAATATGGTCGCACGAAAGTCCGGCTGCGCAACGCAAGTGGAAAATGAACGCATTTTTTCGAGAACGCAGAACTGCTAGTACAGAGTGCGCTGCGTCCACTAGCGGCGTGTGTGCGTGATTTGGAGACGTCAGACCCTGCTCATTTCCGGCCAACATAACGTCCAGACACCCAAAGTTTCCTGGTTTGGATCCGTAAAAAATCACGCGCAAAAATGCGCATCGTATGACCGTTTTCACGCATTCCGTGAAAAAATACGGCAATGCGTTCGGACGCACTTACGGTCGCTGTGAAAAATGTGTTAGTCTGACCCTAGCCTTATCTCCCTTTCCAAATCGGCTATTTGGTCCAGATTGTTCTCTTTTCCTGCCATTCTCCTGGTTTTCACCTTTCTCTGAACAACCCTGAGAGGTGAAAGCCAGGAGAATTGGCAGGAGAAGAGAACAATCTAGACCAAATAGCCAATTTGGAAAGTGAGTTAAATGGGAGAATTTTTCTGGTTTGGCTATTTTGACCTAGAGTTTTCACTTCTCCAGTTATTCTCCTGCTTTTCACCGCTCTCTGAATAACCCTGTGAATGTTTAATCCCGAGGTGAAAAATAAAATTGCTTTAGGCTAGGGTCAGACTAACGCATTTTTCGCGTTGTCTGTGAAAAAGTGCGTTCGAACGAATGGACGCATTTTTTCACGGAATACGCGATAGCGGTCATACGATGCGCCTTTTCGTCCGTGATTTTGTACGGATCATCAATAAAACACATTTTGTGTCTGGACGTTATGTTGGCCGGACATTAGCTGCGTCTGACGTCTCCCAATCACGCACACACGCCTCTAGCGGACGCAGCGCACTCTGTACGTCCGTACTAGCGGTTTGACGTTCTAGAAAAAATGCGTTCGTTTGCCACTTGCGTTGCGCGGACGAACTTTCGTGCGGCCGTACTTCGTGTGTTCCCCGGCATTGGACGTCATTTGCTGCTAGCACGGCCGTGATTTTGTGCGTCTAAACGCACGTTAAAACTGCTTTCGTCTGACCCTAGCCTTAGATGTTAATTTGAATTTTTCTTCAAACCCCAGTTAAATGCAGCATATTAGGATGTTTTAGGAGGGAAATTAATTCTCAAATCTCAATCAGAAGCAGACACCACCCCACCCTCAGTATGTTGTACAATGTATCAAATTGATTACCAGACTAAAAACACCTGGTGTTATGCCCGTTTGTGAACAGAGGTCATTTAGAGTTGATAATCTTTCCACGTACACATTAGTTTTTAATTCAATATCTAATAAACCGTTGCTTATAATATTCTGTCTCTTTATTTCTAGATTTTTTAGTATTTTTTTTAAGCATTTTCTATACTTTTTTCAAAATTTCTTTTTTTTATCGAACTCTAACCGAACACACCCAAAAAGTTCGAAATTCGCGAACTTTCGACCTGCCAAAGTTCGGGTCGAACTCCGAACCGTCCGAACCCGAACAGCTCATCCCTAATGCTGAGTTGGAAGCATGTCCTATCCAGCAGAGATCAGAGGGAGACCAGCGCTGGATGCTGGGGAGTTTTAAAAGGAAAGTGATAAAACAGGAAGGGGAGTGCAGAGAGCGGTCAGGAACTCCGAACCGTCCGAACCCGAACAGCTCATCCCTAGGCAGGGCTGTCAAACTCCAGCCCTCCAGAGGTTAATTTATTTTATTTATAAAGGATTTTACCAGGAAGGATACATTGAGATTTCTCTCGTTTTCAAGTATGTCCTGGGTTCAAGAGCATTGAAATTTTACAGTTGTTACAGAAATACAAAGTAATAAAATGCAAGATATTAAAAACAAAACACAAATATACAGATTAACACGGAAAATAAATATGTAAGTTAGTTACTATGTTACATGTTTACAGGTTCATTCTGTATATAGTCACTATGTTACATGTTTACAGGTGCATTCTGTATTGCGGTATGCTAGTCAGTGGTGTATTTAGGTTTTGTGCTGCCCTAGGCCTGACTAAACTCGTGCACCCCTAATTTAAATTTGACGCACCCCTTCCTGTCAAGGGCACACCTCTTCCTGGTTAATCCCCACCCTTCCTCTTTAAGCTCCACCTTTTCCTCTTAGAGCTCCGCCTTTTCCTCTCTTTATATTAAAAGTGGATACCAAGTGCCTACTTGTATATTTTGTATACCATTTCAAATGTATCTATTGAGATAAAGAAAATTATGAAATGTTTAAATTCAAGTATTTTTACAAAGAACAGTCACGCATGTCAAGTAAACGGGATCACAGCCGCTCTAATTGGTGGAACAATAAAATCCACAGAAACGTGCACTGCATATGAGCGTATCACAGAGCTGCATAGCAATAAAACCCACAGAAATGGGCACTGTGTATGAGCATATCAGAGCTGCAAAGCAATAAAACCCACAGAAATGTGCAGTGTGTATGAGCATATCACAGAACTGCACAGCAATAAAACTCACAGTAATGTGCAGTGTGTATGAGCGTATCCCAGAGCTCCAGGGCAATAAAACTCACAATAATATGCAGTGTGTATCACAGAATCCACAGCAATAAAACTCCCAGCAATGCAATGTGCGGTGTGTATGAGTGCATCAGAATTCACAGCAATAAAACTCCCAGCAATGCAATGTGCGGTGTGTATGAGTGCATCAGAATCCACTGCAATAAAACTCCCAGCAATGCAATGTGTGTTGTGTGTCAGCGTATCAGAATCCACAGCAATAAAACTCCCAGCAATGCAATGTGCGGTGTGTATGAGTGCATCAGAATCCACTGCAATAAAACTCCCAGCAGTGCAATGTGTGGTGTGTATGAGTGCATCAGAATCCACTGCAATAAAACTCCCAGCAAACCGAGTGTATATGAGCACACAGCAATTATTTATTCTACATTTACCGGCCTCTGTCCGCGGTAGGGCTGTGTGCAGAGTCAGCAGGTACTGTGTACAGACTCAGCAGGAGGTCCCTCCAGGCCACGTTAGGATCACGGCTGTGCCTGTGCGTGGAGCCATCTTGTCAGCAGTGGGGTGCCACTTCCAGAGGGTGCACCGTGGCTTTGATTCCCTTCCCGATGGGTGTTCAGTCCAGAATAGAGTGACAGTCCATGTTAACGAAAGGGCGGGCAGCTGTGTGCATGCGTGTCACGTGGTTCAGCCAGTCAGGTGGTACTGAGACTCAGTACCACCTGACTGGCCGGACCGAGTGTGACCTGCACGCAAGCAGCCTCACCAGGAGCCAGGCAGCTCAATGACAATTTCTATCACTGCAGTGCTGGTTAAGGAAAGGTCCACTTTAAACAGCAGTAAGCAGACAGGGCTTCATATTCTGCTGAAACCCCCCCCCCTTTACCTGCCGTTTACTGTCATCTTCTCTCTCTGGACAAAAATCACATCCCCCTCCCCTCTCCTAGAGCTGCTGCGGGGCAGGGGAGGAGCTATGGAGGGAGGAGAGGGGGATTTTTATTCTATTCGATTTTATTCCGTATGCAAACGCCATGCTCCGCTGCTCGTTGTTTGAGAACACAGTTCAAAGCTGACACACAGAGAAATGTCAGTGAAATGCTCTGATGTTCAGTGGTTTCAATCAGCAGGTTTATTCAGGCGAACCCCATAGGTTTCAATGTTAAAAATATTCCCGTTTTTTATGCAATATCTAATAAACCATTTATTATTTTAATCTGCAGTAAAAAGTCTTTATTTATTTATTGATTTTTTTTGTACCTTTTAGTGATTTTTCAGAATTTTTTGGGCTAAATTCCCCCCTTTTTTTTAATAGCGGTTCTCCTTTTTCTGTAACAGAACTTTTTATTACCAATCATAGGATCTATATATGTAAATTCCAGACATTTTCGTTCAGTAGTTCTTTTGAAAACAGCAGGCCATGGGTTTGCGGTGGCAGCATACAGCGGCCGACTCCATGCACTTTGGGTACCCTGCGGTGAATGGTGAATTCACTGCAGGGTTGGGAAATTTTATTCCCTGAAGTGCAGGGAACTACAGAACACCAAAATGTTGGCGTCATTTCGGTGCTCTGTGAGTAACCCAATTAGTGGTGAGGTTTTTTGTTGCCCCCTGGAAAGTGAAAGCCTAGGCCTTGTCTACCCAGGACATACTTGAAAATTAGTGACATCTCAATGTTTCCTTCCTGGTAAAATAGTTTGCAAAAGTTAAAAAAAAAAAAAAAAATGTTTTTTTTTTGTTTTTTGTTTTTTTTTAGGGGTGGGGCCACCCAGCGGGCCGCCGCCCCCTGGAAAGTGCCGCCCTAGGCCTGGGCCTTGTTGGCCTAGGCCAAGATACACCAGTGATGCTAGTAAGGAGCTCTTGAGTGACTTAAGACTGGGGGAAGATTTGATGGCGTCTGGGAGGTTATTCCATATTTGCGGTGCTCTGTAGGAAAATGCGGATCGAGCCACTTTCTTTTTGTATTGTGGTATTGCAAGTAAGGTGCAGGTCCTGGATCTGAGGTTATAGGATGAGGGAACTGCTAGGGGAAGCAGACTATTCAGATAGGGTGGCAGCTTCCCAGAGAAGCTCTTAAACACCAGGTTGGAAAGGTGAGGGGTGCGTCTAGATTCCAGCGACGGCCAGTTTAACTCTTTTAACATGTCACAATGGTGGGTCATGTAGTTACATTGTAGCACAAAGTGGCAGAAGGAGTTATACAATGTAGTAAGTTTCTGGAGGTGTGTTTGCGGGGCAGCTGCATACACTACATCTCCGTGTTCAATAGCCGGCATAAGCATTTGCTGTACAATCTGCTTTCTTACCGCGGGGCTCAGGCAGGATTTGTTTCTGTACAGGGCACCTAGTTTGGGGTAAAGTTTGGATGAGAGTTTTTCTATGTTGGGGGCCAAAGAATAGATTTGGGTCTAACCACATACCTAGATATTTGAGAGAAGTGACTGTGGTCAGCATGCCATTTGATTTTGTCCTGACCTGTAGATGGGGATTTTGCAATTTGTGTAGTTTAGGTGCTGTTCCAAAGAGCATCATAACCGTTTTGTCAGTATTTAGAAAAAGTTTGCTATCTGTGATCCACTTTTCTACCTCTGTGAATTTTTCGTGCAGCACAGCCTCCAGCTGTGGGAGATCTGGTTTGCTGGTATAGATTACGTTAATGGCCCAGATCACATTGAATGCAGTAGATGGCAAGAGGATCATGGGAGTTGCAATTCAGCAACATCTGTGGAAGCATAGTTAGACGGCCCTGATTTAGAGCATCATAAGGCCAAAGGTCTTTTGAAATATATATTTAACTTTTTTGTATCCTACACCACGGATTGTCAAGCTATTTATATGATGATCTTTAATGCATTAACCTCGTTCACATCGAAAAAAAAACTTTTTTAATGCATGAACCGCATCAAACAAACGTTTGTACATCTCTTTGCATTAAAAACAAAAAAAGGAATTTAAGCCAGGAAACTCCATGTGGATTTTGTTTCTCCCCAAAGAGAACACCAAACATGATCATTTTAGATCTTAATCCTGTCACCCTGTGTTTATCTACAAGGAGTTGAAAATCTCGGGCAACAACCAGGGAGAACTCTGGCGTCAGTCGGTCGGTACTGCACGTGGCTGTAACTTACAGGGTTATCCAAAGAGATTCGAAAAGTCACCGCACGTTCGGTGACTTTTCGTTCTCTTCAATTCGGTTCCTTTTGCCGATTGCATTTCGGTGACCCTGCGGTGTATTCAGCAAACACCACAGGGCCCCCGAATTGCAGGGAAAAGCTGCCGAAAACTCACCGAAAACTAACCGAATGCACGCTGAAAACAAGCAAAAACATCTGGATTAACCTTCGAAGAGGAGCCGAACAGGAGCCGAACAGGAGCCGAACAGGAGCCGAACAGGAGCCGAACAGGAGCCGAACAGGAGCCGAACAGGAGCCGAACAGGAGCCGAACAGGAGCCGAACAGGAGCCGAACAGGAGCCGAAAAGGAGCCGAATCACACAGAGCCGAAGCAGCTGTGACGTAGAGGAGGCAGTGAATAAATTAGAAAAACCATTTGTATGAATCTGGGAAAAAGAAACGCTGTTTGCAAAGAAACTACTGAGCGAAAATGTCTGAAATTTTCACAGGAGGTCCAGGGAATGATAATAAAGAGGGCTGTTACAAAAAAAATAAGCAAACTGAAAAAAAAAAAAAAAAAAAATCGGACTTTTAATTTTTTTTTAAAAAATTCAGAAAAATGCTTAAAGTATCCTAAAAAATCTATACATAAAGAGACTTTTTGCTGCAGAATTTTATAATGAACGGTTTATTAGATATTGAATTAAAACGGGAATATTTTTAACATGAAGCCTATGGGATTCGCCTGAATAAATTTGCCGAATTAAACCACCGAATGGCAGGGCATTAGGGGAACCTTTCACTGCTGGTTTGTGTTCTCTGAATAGCCGAAGCAGTGCTTTTTGATTGGGATTTCACTGCCCTCGAACAGGGACCGAACAGGCACCGTATGTGCCGGCAATTCGACAGGATTTGGCGAATTGCCTGCTCTCTGGATAGCCGAATGGCCAGGAAAGGTAACCGAACGCTGATTTTCAGCGTTCGGTTACCTTTCTCAAGCAATTCGAATCTCTTTGGATAACCCTGTTAGGGTTGCCACCTTTTTCTTCAAACCAAACCCGAGCACTCTAGTGTTGGGCTTGGGTGGCCTTTTTTTTTAAAAAAATATTAATTTAGCGTATACATTATGCATATATATTATGGCACGTGGTATGCATGGCATGTCAGACTGGTATTATGGCACATTGGTATAGTGGCAGACTGGTATAGTGACACAGTGCTATAATGGCAGACTGGTATAGTGGCACAGTGGTATTGTGGCACCTTTTAATACTTGCTTTGAAGGAGCCTGTGGAGTGGATGAGGCTGGGCTGTCAGACACTGGCACGCTGAGCAGGTGATGCTGTTTTCAAAGTTGCAAGTAGTCTCGGACTTGTAGCCATGTGACACCGCACGTCACCCGGTCACGTGAGCCGCAGCGCCTGCGCTGTTTCACAGCACGCAGTTGATGGGAGGCGGCATGGAGGAAGAGGGACGTCAGCGACCCACCACACCACTCCCACATTGTCAGTGATTGGTGAAGTGGGCGGCACATCTCTCTGCCGGAGGAGGACCGCACCGTGGTGGCATGGTAAGTATGAGACAGAGGTTGGGAGTGCAAGCCAGTTCCTCAGTCATGTGGCAGGGGGTGGCAATCCTGGACACCAGTGGCGTTGTAACGTGGGGGCGGGGGGTGCGGCCCGCACCAGGTGACACCCACCCTTAGGGTGACACCGGCACCCTAAGGGCAGGTGTCTTGCCCTCCGCCGCGTATTCGCTCCCTGCGAGCGTCCGAAGCATGCAGCTTCGGCGCTCGCCTGGAGGAAACACGTCACCAGCCAATCGCGGCTGGTCACGTCGCTCCCCCAGGCGAGCGCCCAAGCTGCGAGCCGCCGGACGCTCAGAGGGAGCGAACACGCGGCACAGGAGGAGGTGAGCTGAGACATATCCATGTGCTGCTGGCCCATTATCCATGAGCTGGGGCATATATCCATGAGCTGGGGCATATATCCATGAGCTGGGGCATATATCCATGAGCTGGGGCATGTATCCATGAGCTGGGGCATATATCCATGTTTGAGCTGGGGCATATCCATGTTTGAGCTGGGGCATATCCATGTTTGAGCTGGGGCATATCCATGTTTGAGCTGGGGCATATCCATGTTTGAGCTGGGGCATATCCATGTTTGAGCTGGGGGGCAAATCCATGAGCTGGGGGGCATATCCATGAGCTGAGGCATAGCCATGAGAGGAGCTGGGGCATTATCCATGAGAGCTGGGGCAATATCCATGTGTGAGCTGGTCTGGGGCAATATATCCATGTGTGAGCTGGGGCAATATATATCCATGGGTGAGCTGCTGGGGGACAATATATAATTGTGAACTGGGGCAATATATATCCATGGATGAGCTGCGGGGGGCTATATATATCCATGGGTGAGCTGCTGGGGGCAATATATATCCATGTGTGCTTTCACTGCCTTCGAACAGGCATCGTACTTGCTGGCAGTTGGCAAAAAGTTGTGTGAGCACATGAGAGAGCTCCGCAGCAATAAACCTCACAGTAATGTGCACTGTGTGTATGAGCATTCAGTGTTATTTAGGAGTACTGATTTAGGAGTAAGAGTAGTTAAAAAAAATCCGTAAAACTCGGGGGGGGGGGGTGACACCATAAGTTACCGCAGGGCTCAAAATTTCAAGTCCAAAGCTACTAGCCAGGCCTTAAGAGTTACTCGCCACCAGTTGCTCCACCTAACCCCTACCCTGCCCTTAACTCCGTCCCAAGCACACCCTTTTAAATTATATTATGAAATGACTCTGGTAAAGGTTTTATTTAGAATAAAATTACAAAAATAAATTACATTGCTTTATGTTAATATGTTAACATATAGGAAAATAAGTGCTTTACATCAATGAGGATGCAAACAAAATATTAATTGTAGCTGCTCAACTTTTAATAAACTTAGTAAAAAAATTCATCCTGAATCACAATGTATGTCCAGACCCCAGATACACGTATACCCAGACATCAGACCCAAGATACATGTATACCCAGACATCAGACCCAAGATACTTGTATACCCAGACATCAGACCCAAGATACATGTATACCCAGACATCAGACACAAGACGTCTGCATACCCAGACAACAGGCAGGCAGGGTGCAGCCGATACCTGTTGAGAACTGCCAGGGCTGGAGTGCAGGGATGTGGAAATATAGAAACAAATCTACTTGTCCCTTGTGACAATCTATTTATCCCGACCTGAAAAATAAATTTAACACCAATGTAAGCATCCAATCAATGCCAATTACCCTTCAAAAGATGCTCTGCATGCTGTCATCACCCTCTCACCCAATGATAACAGCAGCGAACGTTCTGGGAGACAGCAGCTGAGGATATGCTGGTGCGAGCCAATCATTCTATGCAGGCAATGTGAAATTTGCATACATAAAGTAAAGCAAGTTCTGAGCTTTGCGCAGTGTACGCAACACACTGTGTGCTACATAAATTGCTTTAGACCTTGCAGGGACGTCTGTGTTTTTAAAGCCCGAAGCTGAAAGGAAGGAGCAGCGAGCCAAAAGAGAAAAGGAGTATTCATACCCCAAAAAAATTATAATTGGGCATATATTGTCAGCTGGATCTATCCAATTATTTAAAGGGATAAAAATGGGGTAATTTGTAATAGAGTGGCATTAAATGTTGGTGTTATACACCTAAGTCCTTTGAGAGATTTTACCAAGCTAGGGACTAACCCTAACAAATGAGGACACTTGGGAGGTTTGTGTAAGGGAGCTGCTGAGGGTAATAATGTGGAAGAGCAAGAGTCCCAGTTTGGAGGGGGGGGTATATATAATTTATTTTCTCTTGTTCTAATGCATGCAGGCACATCTCCTGTCACTAATTAGGAAGACTGTCTGCTTCCCCTCTGTGTGCTGTATGCATGTTATGTACTGTGTGTATAACAGACAGTGTGCCTGCCTTATTCTGCCTCCCTTTCCTCTCCTGTCTCCATGGCAGCCCCTCCCTCATATTCCTCTTGTATCTGGGGAAGTAACTTTTTGAAGTGGAGACTTTTTTTCTTATCAGTCCTGGCTGTGTGTCCTTCAGTGTCTGGCAGACTTTTAAACTCCTGCCAGACTCCAGGTGTAATGAGCAGAGCCACCCGATCCCAAATCTGCCTGCTCTCATGCCTGGGGGAGGGAGGAGGCGGGCCAAAATCTCCCTTCTGAACAGCCTGTCACTCAGAGGTCTGAATGATAATCTGATACAAAGTTTCCAACTCGCCTGCACTTAATTTCCTCTCGCAGGCGAGGGGAAATTTTGACCTCTGAGTTACCGCACCGGGTGACACCAACCCTAGTGACGCCACTGCCGGACACATGACTCCAAAATCGAACAGTCCAGGTCAAAACCGGATGGGTGGGAACCCTACTGTAACTGACGGAAACTACAGATATAAGGTGACACTGTACATTCTGTATGCAGGCATTCTAAACACATACAGACCTTTTTTATATTTTGTATTTTTGGGAGCTGCATTGCAATAATTTCATAATTACTAGAAATAACCATAAGCAGACTATCTGACCATTTTTATATATCACATTTACTTTGCTTGACATCGATACTGTTTCTGCTCGTGTGGCAGTAATGAAGACCTGTCTGAAATTGTGCAACATTGTACTATTTCTGTGAAGGATAAAATTTAACTGAAACTTTAAGAGTAAATTTTCTTTAGTCGACTAATATTGTAAGTTTCCTAGCCTTACAATCTGTATGCAAATGGTTTATTTCTTCTGGGAGTTGGGTCCTTGCAGGTATCGTAACTAGCTGTGCCAGAGTGCTATCATGTGCCGACGTGGTTTAGTCAGAACCTGAGGATAATTCTACAACTTGAGTAAAGCTTGAGTTGAAAGACGAAACTTATTTCTAGTCCTACTCCTAATGACTGGTTTTCATCGGCGTGTCTGGTCCTTTTTGATTGTTACTGTAAACTGGTAAGAAGGACGGGTTGATTATTCGATTTCCTTTTTGGGGGTTGCTTGGAGTACCCCTTTAAAATTAAAGGGCTAGCTCTAGTGTTAGAACAAGAGTGGGTAAACTTTAAATACTCCTGACCCAGGGGGCGTGGCCTAACATCGCTCATGGCGGACGTGTTTTAGATCGCTCCGTGGGAGACCAGCACAATAAGCGGATATATACCCACCGACATCGCTCACCGGACTGCCCCAGAGGCCCTGGTACGCCGGGAGTGAAATGGCAGCAGCCAAATCGAAAAAAAACCGGAGACAGGCAAGATTTTTTCACCCCAAAACAAAACAAACGCAGGGAAGAGGCGGCCCGCCAAAATGGCGACGGCTCCCCTCCGGCATCGCCTGGGACACGCGGAACAGGGCTGAGCACGGACTTAGACATGCTCTCACAGAAAATGGAAACATTGCTGAAGGAGTTCTCTACCACCCTTACCAGCCGCTTGGACGCGGTATCAGCGGAAATACGTGGTGACATTAGAGATCTGGGGGAAAGGAGCTCGAATTTGGAAGACAAAATGGCGGAGGTAACGGAGGCGCATAATACCATGGCGGCGCGAGTGGACGAGATGGAAGACCGTTTAGAGAGGTACTCAAACAAATTAGCAGATCTGGAGGATCGTTCAAGGAGACATAACTTGAAGATTAGAGGGATCCCGGAAACGATATCGCCCCGCGATTTACGGCAATATGTCACGGAATTCCTCTCTCACCTGCTGCCTGATGCGACAATGGACTCACTGCTTATGGATAGAGTCCATCGGATCCCTAAGCCACCCTCAGCCCCTCCAAACGTACCACGAGATGTAATACTGAGACTACACTATTTTAAACCCCGTGAAGATGTGCTGCGCGCTCTCCGCACACCAGGAGCGCAAGGCCCTGTATATGCCAAACTCTCAGTCTTTCCGGACCTCTCGCAGGCCACACTGCAACGTCGCAGGCTGTTTCGCCCTCTCACGGACACTCTTCGGTCGGCGGGGGTGAATTATCGATGGGGCTACCCCACCAAGCTACTGATTCTTAAAGAAGGAGCCGTCAATGTGATCACCTCTCTGGAACAAGGCCGACGGATTCTGGAGAGCTGGGACCTACAATTGCCAAAACCAGACCAAAAGTCCCTAGGTCGGGTGGAGAAAGACTGGCATGTCCGCTGAAGACGCAACGAACGGTTTGCTTACCTGTTCTACTGGGTACCCCTACTATGGTGCACGATAGAGTGCAGTGGTCTCCCTGAGCGCCACAATACCCTCATCTCCCCCTTCTACACAAGGGAATGGACTCCCCATATAGGGTTAGTCTGTTGGAGAGAATTTACATGTTCTTTGTATATAGTTCCGCTGTATGGCGGTGTTTTTGCCTATTTTCTACTATGCTCTTTTCTTTTTCTCTTCTCCTTCCCCCCCCTCTTGACACCGGAGACGCACTACTTGCTGTTGTTGTACAGATATGACACCTCCCGATACGTTTTTGACTGGCGCGCGTTAGGAGCAGGTCAGAGCTGCACTTTCACCATACCACATGAAAGTACTGACATTTAACGTTAAGGGACTAAATTTACCCGTCAAAAGACACTCACTATACAAAGATCTCAAATCACATGACGTAGACATAGTATGCTTACAGGAGACACACTTTAGAAGACTGGACCACCCTAAACTTTATCTGCCACAATATACCACCCAATATCACTCTACATTTCGATCCAAATCATGGGGGGTCACCCTCCTGATACACCACAGACTAGACTTTCAGGCCCACCGCATTCTTACTGACCCCAAGGGCAGGTACATTATTTTAGTAGGCACAATAAACTCCAGAACATACACACTTGTGTCACTATATGCCCCTAACACGGCACAACTATCCTTTCTATCACACCTGCTCAACAAAGTGTCCGAAGTTTTATCCGGCGCACTTATCTGCGGGGATTTAAATGTAAGCGTAGACCCCGCCACAGACCGGTCTCGACCTGATACATCCAAAAAAGCAATGGCAACGTTACGACGGCTTCAGACAGTCATGGGCTCCCATAACTTAAACGATGTATGGCGCCTCCTTCATCCGACGGAACGGGACTATACATTTAGATCTCGGGTTCACAACAGCTACACGAGGATTGATTATGTTATGGTCTCGGGACCGACTCTGCCCTACATAGTTGACTGTGCCATATTACCCTTCTCCTGGTCGGACCACGCACCCGTGATGCTGACATTGGGAGACGCATATCAATATTATACGAGACCCCCCTGGAGACTTGACGATTACTTACTAACTCACGAACAAGCGAAACAAGACATTCAGGACACTCTGACGAATTACTTTAAGGAGAATGTGTCCCCTGAGGTGCAACCTCACACGGTATGGCAAGCTCACAAAGCGGTGGTTCGAGGGACGTGCATAAAGTGGAAAGCTAGACTCCAAAAACAATACACGTCAGATAGACTAAAAATCCTTACAGACATTCAAAAAGTTGATGTGGAAAATAAAATGTCCCCTTCCCCGGCACTAGAGGAGAGCTTAGATCTCCTGTTGAGAACCCTTCACGATCTAGAAGCTCGTAGTTACTTTAAAGCCATGTCCAGATTAAATGCTAAATTCTATGCCTTGAAAAACAAACCGGGTCGCCTGTTGGCGCGCAGATTGCAACCCCTTAGAGTACGGAAAAAGATATCTCCTCTTAAATCAACACTTGGTCCGTTATATAACCCCAAAGATATTGCAAACGAGTTTGCGGAATACTACGAGGCTCTCTATAATCTAGATGTCAGCGATACGGTCTCTCATCCTACATGCGAGATGATTAACAGGTACTTGGCGCGTATCCAGCTACCCTCACTATCGCAAGCCCAGGGTGACATACTTTCAAAACCAATAACAATAACTGAACTGTCAACCCTGCTTAAGGAGCTACCGAAACGAAAGGCACCGGGACCGGACGGTCTCCCGGGGCTTTACTACTTCGCATTCTCTAGCCAACTGCTACCACACTTATTATCTGTGTTTGAGGAGGCGGGGGACGGGGTTTCCTTCCCGGCAGATATGCTACGGGCGCATATAGTTACTCTTCCGAAACCGGGGAAAACTCCCGACCGATGCCAGAACTTGAGGCCCATATCTCTTCTAAATGTAGACATAAAACTGTATAGTAAACTTTGGGCGTCCAGATTGCAACACATCCTCCCCACTTTAATAGGCCTGGACCAGGTGGGATTCGTCTCCGGACGCCAAGGACCGGATAGCACGAAAAAGTTACTGAATGTGATGGAGTTCCTAAGGGAATCAGGAGAGCCAGGTTTGATTCTGTCGCTTGATGCCGAGAAGGCATTTGACAGGGTCAACTGGCTTTTCCTCCGCAAGGTCTTGGAGAGATTTGGTTTTCCAGACCCTTTCATGAAAGCAGTTCACGCACTATACGATGCTCCATCGGCGAGAGTCCTGACAGCAGGATTCCTGTCAGAAGAGTTCGTAATAAATAATGGAACTAGACAGGGATGTCCCCTGTCGCCGCTTCTTTATGCGCTGATCTTGGAACCACTGGCGCAGGCTATACGGGAGAACGACTATATTCGCGGGGTGGAGATCGGTCCTACGTCCCACAAACTACACCTATATGCGGACGACATTTTAATTACAATGACTGACCCGATTACCTCACTTCCTGCCCTGCAGGAAGAATTGGTTGCTTATGGTGAGGTTTCCTACCATTTAGTGAATGCTCTCAAAACACAGGCACTACTCTTACAACTCCCGCAAACTCAACTTGATGACCTTAAACACACATATGATTTTGACTGGAAACACGCCCACATCATATACTTAGGCTTACGTATTACTAACTCGTTAGCCTCACTGATAACGCACAATTATGATCGCCTTTATTCCACGATTAAAACTTTATTGCATTCATGGCGATTTCGTGAAATTTCATGGATGGGTAGAGTGGCAGCGGTCAAGATGATGATAATGCCGAAGGTCCTATATGTATTTAGGGCCTTGCCGTTACCGGTACCGAGAAGTTTCCTGGACAAACTGCAGTCTCTTTTGATGACATATATCTGGAACCGAAAACATCCTAGAGTACCCAGAAGCCTTTTGTATCTTAGACACAGAGATGGGGGACTAAATGTATCCCATGTGCACAAGTACTATTGGGCCACATGCCTGGCCTCCCTAGCGGAGCTGTTCTGTGCCGGACCGGTCCCGCAGTGGTTGGGCATTGAACACGCATCGACTGCAGGACTTGGGCTGGACTGTCTATTGTGGATCCCTCCACGGAATAGACCTCGATTACCTAATGCATTGTCATCGACCCTTTTACATCTAAAAGCGTGGGATCTCCATTTTCATCGAATCACTAACCACACCCCACTATCAATGGCAACCCCGATAGTATCCTTGCCTCTACTAATGCCTCATTTCCAGACGAAACAGTGGACTCAGAGAGGCATCACTCACCTTCATCACTTCTTTGAGCCTAACGCCATTTTGCCCTTTCAAAAGATACAACAGAAATATCAAGTGCCGAATTTCATGTATCTGTCCTACGTGCAACTACACTCATATATGAAATCGAATGGGGGGTACACTGGGCTCAGCGCCGATTCGTGATCCGGCTCCCCAGGGGTTAATCACAGCCACCGTTTGGAAGGGCCCACTCCTCTCCGAAACTGAACTGTTCTGCCTTGACCCGCATGCAAAGACTAAAACCCTCTCCATGTTTTATCGTCTGTTGAACACCCCGACCAAAGCGACGACTTGGAAATTCCAACACACCTGGGAGAAAGATCTGGGAACGACATACACACCTACACAATGGGCGCAAGCACATCAGTTCGCGGACGGCGCCTCAAGATGCTCCACGCTCTTGGAAACCCAAAGAAAAGTATTATACTGCTCGTACCTCACACCGAATAGGGTCCATAGGATCTCACCGCGGGCCTCGGACATTTGCTGGAGATGCTCGGACGCGGTGGGTACCGCTGGCCATGTTTGGTGGACTTGTCCAAAAGTGTCGACACTGTGGAGAGACATCTCACTATTCGCTACAGAGGTTCTGGGACAAAGTATTCCTTGCTCGCCAGAAGTACTGTTGCTTGGAATGATACACCTACCAAGGAAACATTCAAAAATGCTATTTATCATTGTATCAACGACTATGCTATTATTGGCCAGGAATTGGAAGTCGGATAGGGTTCCAACGTGTTGTCAGATCACTCACCTGCTGGATCAATATCGACATTTTGACGCTGTTTCTACATACTCCAATATGAACAGACCCTCGAAATCGGATCCATGGTCGATATGGGACATGCACAAAATCTGACACCCCCCCCCCTCCGTCGAATCCGCTGCCGAATAATATATAGAAGTAATAAGATTTATTTGAGTGCAAGAGAAATGTGGGTTATGTACGGGATGTTGGTTGTCTCTGGTGTCTTACTGTCCCCCCCCCTCCCCCCTTTTTCTTTTTCTTTTCTCTCTTTTCCTCTTTCTGCTTCTGATTTTCGAACAAACGAGTTAAAGTTATTGCGGTATTTGTTGAGATAACTGAGAATACACGATAACAGGAGTTTTACTCCTCATGTAGACGATGTAAATTATGGTGGAAATCTCAATAAAAAATATTTGAACCTAAAAAAAAATACTCCTGACACCTCTCTGCACTCCCCTTCCTGTTTTATCACTTTCCTTTTAAAACTCCCCAGCATCCAGCGCTGGTCTCCCTCTGATCTCTGCTGGATAGGACATGCTTCCAACTCAGCATTAGGGATGAGCTGTTCGGGTTCAGACGGTTTGGAGTTCGAAAGTTCGCAAATTTCGAACTTTTTGGGTGTGTTCGGTTCGAGTTTGAAAAAAAAAGAAATTTTGAAAAGTATAGAAAATGCTTAAAAAAATACTAAAAAAATCTAGAAAGAGACTCTTTACTGCAGAATATTATAAGCAACGGTTTATTAGATGTTGAATTAAAAACTAATGTGTACGTGGAAAGATTATCAACTCTAAATGACCTCTGTTCACAAATGGGCATAACACCAGGTGTTTTTAGTCTGGTAATCAATTTGATACATTGTACAGCATACTGAGGGTGGGGTGGTGTCTGCTTCTGATTGAGATTTGAGAATTAATTTCCCTAAAACATCCTAATATGCTGCATTTAACCCTTTCGCTGCTGAGGCTTTTCACACCTCTGTGCTGAGGTAGTTTTTAACGCTTTCGCTCATCATGTTTAACTGCGTTTTGTAGCCATATTTTGATATATGACCCAGACATATTATATATCGGTCTTTCTGGCAGACTTGGCAGATTCATAATACGTTATGTCATGTCTGTATATTATAACAAAAATGCAATAAAATTAGAATTTTCAATTTATTATATGTTAAGTGTTTTTTTCACATTTTAACATGCGATCGTTTGCGGTTATATTTTGTATGGGGTGCGCTTGTTAAAAAAATTAGAAATGGGGTCTCGTTAAATTTTTTTATGGGGAAAATTTCACTTTTCTTAACAAACGCACCGCATACAAAAATCGTTAGTGCAGCATTATTGTTCACATTATAATTGAAATGGGAACAATATTGCTGCATTAACAAAACAAAAAAAAACTTTTTTCATGCTCATGTTTGGTATCCTTGGAAAGGCCATGCTCTGGCCGATCCAACGATATCAAACATTAACCCCTAGCTGCCACGGATCTCCACTATTGGTGGCAGCTAGGGGTTAACTCCAGGACTGGCGTCATCGTGCTATGCACGATGACGCCAGTCCTCAGGGGGAGTTCCTGGAGGCTTGGCCGACATCCAAGATGTCGGCCAGCTCCAGTAGAGGATCACGATCCGGCGCTTTTCAGCGCCGATTCGTGATCCGGCTCCCCAGGGGTTAATCACAGCCACCGTTTGGAAGGGCAGGCTGTGCCCTTCCAAACGGTGCCTGGATTAACCCTCTGCCCCCCGGCGATCGGGAGAGAGAGAGGTCCGAAGGACCTCCTCCCCCCCCCTCCCTTTCAGGCGCTTCCTCCGCACACGTGGGGGGGCGCCTGAATTAGATGTCATCGTGCCGCTGCGATGACATCTAATTGCTCCGCCAGGGTCCCGGAGTGCTGGGCTGACATCCAAGATGTCAGCCCGCACCGGGGGGCGCAGCAATCCACCGGAATCCGGCGGATTGCTGCCTCCTGTGCATGGATGCGCTCAGCGCGTCCATAGCACAGGAGAACCACTTGGCTGGACGCGCTGAGCGTGTCCATAGCAGCCAAGTGGTTAACTGGTGTTTAAAAAAAATTCAAAATAACATCTAAGGCTAGGGTCAGATGAAAACCATTGACTGATGGAGCAGGGAAAATAAATTAAAATGAAAAAAACATTCTGTCCGTCAAAAATGCTGGACGTACAAATGCAGTCCATCTGACCTCATTTCATCACTCACATAAAAAGCTACGCGGACGTGGCACACTCCGCACGTCCGTTCTAGCAGTATTACGTTCTTGCCTAACCTGCGTCCGTTTGCTGCGTCTGCCATGCATCCGCACTTCCGTGCGAACGTACTTCGTCTGTGGGGCTCCATTGGTCAGAATGCTATGCTGCCACGGACGTACAAATGTGCGGCAACACGGACGTGATAACTGCGCTCGTCTGACCCCAGCCTTAAGCAATGTTATTTTTCACCTCGGCATTAAACATTCACAGGGTTATTCAGAGAGCGGTGAAAACCAGGAGAATAACTGGAGAAGTGAAAATTCTAGGTCAAAATAGCCAAACCAGAAAAATTCTCCCATTTAACTCACTTTCCAAATTGGCTATTTGGTCTAGATTGTTCTCTTCTCCTGCCAATTCTCCTGGCTTTCACCTCTCTCTCAGGGTTGTTCAGAGAAAGGTGAAAACCAGGAAAAGAGAACAATCTGGACCAAATAGCTGATTTGGAAAGTGAGATAAGGCTAGGGTAAGACTAACGCATTTTTCACAGCGACCGTCAAAAAGTGCGTCCGAACGCATTGCCTTATTTTTTCACGGAATGCGCAAAAACGGTCATACGATGCGCATTTTTGTGCGTGATTTTTTACGGATCCAAACCAGGAAACTTTGGGTGTCTGGGCGTTATGTTGGCCGGACATGAGCAGGGTCTGACGTCTCCTAATCACGCACACACGCCGCTAGTGGACGCAGCGCATTCTGTACGTCCGTACTAGCGGTTCTGCGTTCTCGAAAAAATGCCTTCATTTTCCACTTGCGTTGCGCAGCCGGACTTTCGTGCGACCGTACTTCGTATATTGGCTGTCATTGCCCGTCATTTGCTGCTAGTGCGGCCGTGATTAAGTGCACCTAAACGCACGTTAAAAATTCGCTAGTCTGACCCTAGCCTAAATGGGAGAATTTTTCTGGTTTGGCTATTTTGACCTAGAATTTTCCATTCTCCAGTCATTCTCCTGCTCTTCACCGCTCTCTGAATAACCCTGACAGGGTTATTCAGAGAAAGGTGAAACACAGGAGAATGACTGAAGAGAAAATTCTAGGTCAAAATAGCCAAACTAGAAAAATTCTCCCATTTTTCTTACTTTCCAAATCGGCTATTTTGTCTAGAATTTTCCGTTCTCCAGTCATTCTCCTGCTTTTCACCGCCAAAAAATCAGTAAACTTTTTCTGTGTGCCCGAAAATGTCTCCTCTTTTCATACAGACTGCCGCCCCAAGCAGTTGTTTATGGTTAGATTAAAGGAAAAGCATTTACCGTAATGTGAAATGTCATTTTTTGGTTTTTACATATTTCTATACATCCTAGAAATCCGCCACTTCACAGACAGGTTATGGGGACCTCCTAGGCACGATATTTGAAGGAATTTTTCGTTTTTTATTTTTAACCCTTATTTCATGGAAAACGTTTTTAAAGGGACAGTGAGTTTTTTTTTACTTTTTGTCCTTGTTTCCTGTTCCCCAGGGCACTACCCAGACCCCCATACACTTTTTATGGCAAATATCTAGCATATATGCCCTCTTGGAGGGCACTCTAAAAACCGAATTTTCAGCCCCATTGACTTGTATGGAGTTCGGGTTCTGATCCGAACATTTGGAAAGTTCGGGTTCGGCTTCGAACCGAACTCGGGGAGTGTTTGGCTCATCCCTACTCAGCATGTCATGTGACATGGGTGGGAGGAGTGGGGGCTGCATGCTCCAGCCAAACCAGTGGCTCTAAATGAAGGCTTTGATTCCATTGGATAAAGCTGGTTCCCAAAGGTCTCAAACCCCTGAAACCTGAGCTGACGGCTCCCTGAGCGGTGTGTCTATGGAAAACCAGGCCCCTGCATTTGGACAGCTGAATTAGCCGGACAACTCTCCCCTCCCACGCTCACATTGTGTAGTGTCCCTACACAATCACGACTGCATGACTCTCTCCCGTGAAAGGTTTCTGCGAGTCAGTGGGAGCTGCTTGTTACATTTTTTTATGAATAGTTTATATGTCAGAGAAATGGAGGGAATAGAGGTTCTATAGCTTGTCCTTGGGGTTATATTGTCCCCCTTCATGGGTTATTTGCTGCTGAAGTAATAGTTTTTACATTGCTAACATGCAGGGTTATTCAGAGAGCGGTGACGCTCAGGAGAATGACTGAAGAAGTGAAAATTCTAGGTCAAAATAGCCAAATCAGAAAAATTCTCCCGTTTACCTCACTTTCCAAATCAGCTATTTTGATCTAGAATTTTCACTTCTCCAGTCATTCTTCTGGTTTTCACCTGTCTCTTAATAACGCTGATGATCTTATGGCTGAGAATTATGGGAAATGTAATTAACATATATTTTTATTTATTTATTTTAATTCAAAAGGTGTAAGTGGGGTAAATCAAGAGAAGCTATGAAAATGGAGTCTCCTTTTTAATGAAACGTGCTGAAATTTATACCAGGTTCCGTTTCTCTGATCCAGCCCTGGTGTTACTGATTTTTGCTTTTGCGAAATGACTTAAGTTGTAATAAATCCCTTGACTCCATGGGGTTCTATGGACTTCAGGAGCAGGAACCAATGGAAGCCTCACTGCCGGCATTGATCAGCAGCTCCAAACTATTAAGTATATCAAGACTCGAGCTGCCAGTACAGCGGCTCAGTCAGAAAAGAACTGTTAATAGTGAATCACTAAGGGATAACAGCTCGTGCACTGTTTATCCATTAGTGAGCCGCTACTAATGGCTGTCGGAACAGGAACAGAAAAAGGAGGATTCTATAGATTGCAGACGTGTAATTCTGTATCTACAGCTTGAACCTTCTCAATGGTTTCGGCTTTTCCTTTCTACCCCCTCCTTTCCCCCAGGCTTTTTATAACGTTTGGTTTGCAGCCGCTCGCATGTTCTAAGTTAAGTTCATTAATGTGCAACTCAAATAAGGTGAAGGTTTAACTAATGTGGCACTTTCCTGGAGTTCACGCAGGATAATGGTGCATTAAGTCCACACGCAGGCGTTCCGAATTGTTCTGGGAAACTTTGACATTCTGTCATTAAGAAATACCGCAGATCTCTAATGAGCAGGTTTCACATATGGACTTTCAGTTCATTATTTTCCCCCATATAATGGTAAATGGATGACACATCGCACGCCAATATGATGTGTCAAAACAAATCCCTGCATCGTTAATCTTTAAGAGCTCCATATTAACATACCTCAATACAGAATTCACCTATAAACATGTAACATAGTGAATATATACAGAATACACCTGTAAACATGTAACATAGTGACTATACAGAATGCACCTGTAAACATGTAACATAGTGAATATATACAGAATGCACCTGTAAACAGGTAACATAGTGAGTATATACAGAATGCACCTGTAAACGGGTAACATAGTGACTATATTTATTTTCTGTGTTAATCTGTATATTTGTGGTGTTTTTAATATCTTGCATTTTATTACTTTGAATTGTTACAGTCGTTACAGAAACACAATGTTCTTGAACCCAGGACATACTTGAAAACGAGAGAAATCTCAATGTATCCTTCCTGGTAAAATCCTTTATAAATAAAATAAATAGTACAGAAAATACAAGGGCCTGTTAAGTGATTTTATGTTGGGATTTATTTCTTTTTAATCAAGAGGATAGGGCTTCATCTTCCAAAGACCCAATAGTGTACGTCACTAATGACATGCAGGGTTATTCAAAGAGCTCTTCCGTTCCCCGCACTTAGGGGAGTCAAATTCCCCGACCCTGCAGTAAATTCAGAATTCAACTCCAGGTCTCCTGAAGTGCAGGGAACAGGATGCTGAAAACTAGCCGAATGTTGTTGTTTTTTTTTAAATACACACCGGAAAAATGCTGCGTCAATCAGAAAAAAGCAAACCGGTAAATAAAAAAAAAAACAACAACTTTTAAAATCTGTTTGCAAATAAACTACTGTACGAAAATGCCTGAAAATTACAAGTAAGGTCCTATGAATAATAACACACAATAGGAGACACAAGGAACCTTGGATGACACTCAGTGATGTATTTTGGCCTAGTCCGACAAGGCCTAGGCCTAGGGCGGCACTTTTGCCAGGGCAGCAAAAAATGCCGCCCTGCCACTCATTGAAACCCGCAGCAGCTGGTTTTAAATCCCTCCGTTTAAATCCCTGATCACCAAAGCATCGCGGCGCCGCCGAGTGATGCATCCTCCTTGTCGCGCCACAGCTGTCCCATCACGTGAGCCCTGCAGCGCTGGAAGGAAGTGATCATCAACGTCACTTCCTTTCAGTGCTCCACCAAGCTCAGCAGCAGGCACGGTTTGGGAGGTCTGAGGCAGGCAGATTGGAAGGGAAGGGGAAGGGAGGGCAAAGTGGTGAAGGCTGGGATGTCGGACCCAGAATACCTCGCCGGGCTGAAGGGGGGACGACTGGCAGCCGTTGACGAGATATGCGTCACCTGCTGCGGTGCGGGGGCAGAGATGCAGCAACACTGGATGGACAACCGCAGCGGGACTCAGCCGGCCCACAGCTTCACCGGAGGGGGTGAGAAATTGATTGAAATGAGGAGGGTAAACGAAATGAGGAGGGGGGGTAAATGAAATGAGAAGGAGGGGGTGGTAAATGAAATGAGAAGGAGGGGTGGTAAATGTAATGAGAAGGAGGGGGTGGTAAATGAAATGAGAAGGAGGGGGTGGTAAATGAAACGAGAAGGAGGGGGTGGTAAATGAAATGAGAAGGAGGGGGTGGTAAATGTAATGAGAAGGAGGGGGTGGTAAATGAAATGAGAAGGAGGGGGTGGTAAATGTAATGAGAAGGAGGGGGTGGTAAATGAAACGAGAAGGAGGGGGTGGTAAATGAAACGAGAAAGGAGGGGGTGGTAAATGAAACGAGAAGGAGGGGGTGGTAAATGAAACGAGAGGAGGGGTGGTAAATGAAACGAGAAGGAGGGGGTGGTAAATGAAACGAGAAGGAGGGGGTGGTAAATGAAAACGAGAAGGAGGGTGGTAAATGAAACGAGAAGGAGGGGGGGGTAAATGAAAACGAGAAGGAGGGGGGGGGTAAATGAAACGAGAAGGAGGGGGTGGTAAATGAAACGAGAAGGAGGGGGTGGTAAATGAAACGAGAAGGAGGGGGTGGTAAATGAAACGAGAAGGAGGGGGTGGTAAATGAAACGAGAAGGAGGGGTGGTAAATGAAACGAGAAGGAGGGGGTGGTAAATGAAACGAGAAGGAGGGGGGTGGTAAATGAAACGAGAAGGAGGGGTGGTAAATGAAACGAGAAGGAGGGGGTGGTAAATGAAAACGAGAAGGAGGGGGTGGTAAATGAAACGAGAAGGAGGGGGTGGTAAAAAAAAAAAATATAAACGAGAAGGAAGGGGGTAAATGAAAGGAAGGAAGGGGTAAATGAAACGAGAAGGAGGGGGTAAATGAAACGAGAAGGAGGGGGTAAATGAAACGAGAAGGAGGGGGTAAATGAAATGAGGGTAAATGAAATGAGAAGGGGTAAATGAAATGAGGGTAAATGAAACGAGAAGGAGGGGGTGGTAAATGAAACGAGAAGGAGGGGGTGGTAAATGAAACGAGAAGGAGGGGGTGGTAAATGAAACGAGAAGGAGGGGGTGGTAAATGAAACGAGAAGGAGGGGTGGTAAATGAAACGAGAAGGAGGGGGTGGTAAATGAAACGAGAAGGAGGGGTGGTAAATGAAACGAGAAGGAGGGGGTGGTAATGAAACGAGAAGGAGGGGTGGTAAATGAAACGAGAAGGAGGGGGTGGTAAATGAAACGAGAAGGAGGGGGGTAAATGAAACGAGAGTAAATGAAATGAGAAGGGGGGTAAATGAAATGAGGGGTAAATGAAATGAGAAGGGGGGTAAATGAAATGAGGGTAAATGAAATGAGAAGGGGGTAAATGAAACGAGAAGGAAGGGGAAATGAAACGAGAAGGAAGGGGGTAAATGAAACGAGAAGGAGGGGTAAATGAAACGAGAAGGAGGGGGTAAATGAAATGAGGGTAAATGAAATTGAGAAGGAGGGGTGGTAAATGAAATGAGAAGGAGGGGTGGTAAATGAAATGAGAAGGAGGGGGTGGTAAATGAATGAGAAGGAGGGGTGGTAAATGAAATGAGAAGGAGGGGGGGTGGTAAATGAAATGAGAAGGAGGGGTGGTAAATGAAATGAGAAGGAGGGGTGGTAAATGAAATGAGAAGAGGGGGTGGTAAATGAAATGAGAAGGATGGGGTGGTAAATGAAATGAGAAGGAGGGGGGTGGTAAATGAAATGAGAAGGAAGGGGGTGGTAAATGAAATGCGAAGGAGGGGGGGTGGTAAATGAAATGCGAAGGAGGGGGTGGTAAATGAAATGAGGAGGGGTGGTAAATGAAATGAGGAGGGGTGGTAAATGAAACGAGAAGGAGGGGGTGGTAAAATGAAACGAGAAGGAGGGGGTGGTAAATGAAACGAGAAGGAGGGGGTGGTAAATGAAACGAGAAGGAGGGGGGTAAATGAAATGAGGGTAAATGAAATGAGGAAAGGGGTAAATGAGAAGGAGGGGGTAAATGAAATGAGGGTAAATGAAATGAGAAGGGGGGGTAAATGAAACGAGAAGGAGGGGGGTAAATGAACGATGGAAGGAGGGGGGTAAATGAAACGAGGAAGGAGGGGGTGGTAAATGAAATGAGAAGGAGGGGTGGTAAATGAAACGAGAAGGAGGGGGGTAAATGAAATGAGGGTAAATGAAATGAGAAGGGGGTAAATGAGGGTAAATGAAATGAGAAGGGGGGTAAATGAAACGAGAAGGAGGGGGGTAAATGAAACGAGAAGGAGGGGGGTAAATGAAATGAGGGTAAATGAAATGAGAAGGGGGTAAATGAGAAGGAGGGGGGTAAATGAAATGAGGGTAAATGAAATGAGAAGGGGGGTAAATGAAACGAGAAGGAGGGGGGAAAATGAAACGAGAAGGAGGGGGTAAATGAAACGAGAAGGAGGGGGGTAAATGAAACGAGAAGGGGGGGTGGTAAATGAAACGAGAAGGAGGGGGGTAAATGAAATGAGAAGGAGGGGGTGGTAAATGAAATGAGAAGGAGGGGTGGTAAATGAAATGAGAAGGAGGGGTGGTAAATGAAACGAGAAGGAGGGGTGGTAAATGAAACGAGAAGGAGGGGTGGTAAATGAAACGAGAAGGAGGGTGGTAAATGAAATGAGAAGGAGGGGGGTAAATGAAATGAGGGTAAATGAAATGAGAAGGAGGGGGTAAATGAAACGAGAAGGAGGGGGTAAATGAAACGAGAAGGAGGGGGGTAAATGAAATGAGGGTAAATGAAATGGGTAAATGAAATGAGAAGGAGGGGGTGGTAAATGAAACGAGAAGGGAGGGGTGGTAAAATGAAATGAGAAGGAGGGGGTTAAATGAAATGAGAAGGAGGGGGGGTAAATGAAACGAGAAAGGAGGGGGTAAATGAAACGAGAAGGAGGGGGGTAAATGAACGAGAAGAAGAGGGGTGGTAAATGAAACGAGAAGGAGGGGGGGTAATGAAATGAGAAGGAGGGGGTGGTAAATGAAATGAGAAGGAGGGGGTGGTAAATGAAATGAGAAGGAGGGGGTGGTAAATGAAATGAGAAGGAGGGGGTGGTAAATGAAATGAGAAGGAGGGGTGGTAAATGAAACGAGAAGGAGGGGGGGGTAAATGAAACGAGAAGGGAGGGGGTAAATGAAATTGAGGTAAATGAAATGAGAAGGGGGTAAATGAGAAGGAGGGGGGTAAATGAAATGAGGGTAAATGAAATGAGAAGGGGGGTAAATGAAACGAGAAGGAGGGGGGGTAAATGAAACGAGAAGGAGGGGGTAAATGAAATGAGGGTAAATGAAATGAGGGTAAATGAAATGAGAAGGAGGGGGTGGTAAATGAAATGAGAAGGAGGGGGTGGTAAATGAAATGAGAAGGAGGGGGTGGTAAATGAAATGAGAAGGAGGGGGTGGTAAATGAAACGAGAAGGAGGGGGGTAAATGAAATGAGGGTAAATGAAATGAGAAGGGGGGTAAATGAAACGAGAAGGAAGGGGGGTAAATGAAATGAGAAGGGGGTAAATGAAATGAGGGTAAATGAATTGAGAAGGAGGGGGTGGTAAATGAAACGAGAAGGAGGGGGTGGTAAATGAAACGAGAAGGAGGGGGTGGTAAATGAAACGAGAAGGAGGGGTTGGTAAATGAAACGAGAAGGAGGGGGTGGTAAATGACGAGAAGGAGGGGGTGGTAAATGAAACGAGAGGAGGGGGTGGTAAATGAAACGAGAAGGAGGGGGTGGTAAATGAAACGAGAAGGAGGGGGTGGTAAATGAAACGAGAAGGAGGGGTGGTAAATGAAACGAGAAGGAGGGGGTGGTAAATGAAACGAGAAGGAGGGGGTGGTAAATGAAACGAGAAGGAGGGGGTGGTAAAATGAAACGAGAAGGAGGGGTGGTTAAATGAAACGAGAAGGAGGGGGTGGTAAATGAAACGAGAAGGAGGGGGGGTAAATGAAACGAGAAGGAGGGGGTGGTAAATGAAACGAGGAGGGGGGTAAATGAAATGAGAAGGGGTAAATGAAATGAGAAGGAGGGGGGTAAATGAAATGAGGGTAAATGAAATGAAAGGGAGTAAACGAAGAAGGGAGGGGGGTAAATGAAACGAGAAGGAGGGGTAAATGAAACGAGAAGGAGGGGGTAAATGAAATTAGGGTAAATGAAATGAGGGTAAATGAAATGAGAAGGAGGGGGTGGTAAATGAAATGAGAAGGGAGGGTGGTAAATGAAATGAGAAGGAGGGGTGGTAAATGAAATGAGAAGGAGGGGGTGGTAAATGAAATGAGAAGGAGGGGGTGGTAAATGAAATGAGAAGGAGGGGGTGGTAAATGAAATGAGAAGGGGGTGGTAAATGAAATGAGGGTAAATGAAATGAGAAGGAGGGGTGGTAAATGAAATGAGAAGGAGGGGTGGTAAATGAAATGAGAAGGAGGGGGTGGTAAATGAAACGAGAAGGAGGGGGTGGTAATGAAACAAGAAGGGGGTAAATGAAATGAGGGTAAATGAATGAGAAGGGGGTAAATGAGAAGGAGGGGGTAAATGAAATGAGGGTAAATGAAATGAGAAGGGGGTAAATGAAACGAGAAGGAGGGGGGTAAATGAAACGAGAAGGAGGGGTAAATGAAACGAGAAGGAGGGGTGGTAAATGAAACGAGAAGGAGGGGGTGGTAAATGAAACGAGAAGGAGGGGGTAAATGAAATGAGGGTAAATGAAATGAGAAGGGGGTAAATGAAACGAGAAGGAGGGGGGTAAATGAAACGAGAAGGAGGGGGTAAATGAAACGAGAAGGAGGGGGTGGTAAATGAAACGAGAAGGAGGGGGGTAAATGAAATGAGAAGGAGGGGGTGGTAAATGAAATGAGAAGGAGGGGGTGGTAAATGAAATGAGAAGGAGGGGGTGGTAAATGAAACGAGAAGGAGGGGGTGGTAAATGAAACGAGAAGGAGGGGGGTGGTAAATGAAACGAGAAGGAAGGGGGTGGTAAATGAAACGAGAAGGAGGGGGGTAAATGAAATGAGGGTAAATGAAATGAGAAGGGGTAAATGAGAAGGAGGGGGGTAAATGAAATGAGGGTAAATGAAATGAGAAGGGGGGGGTAAATGAAACGAGAAGAGGGGGGTAAATGAAACGAGAAGGAGGGGTAAATGAAACGAGAAGGAGGGGTAAATGAAATGAGGGTAAATGAAATGAGAAGGAGGGGGTGGTAAATGAAATGAGAAGGAGGGGTGGTAAATGAAATGAGAAGGAGGGGGTGGTAAATGAAATGAGAAGGAGGGGTGGTAAAATGAATGAGAAGGAGGGGTTGGTAAATGAAATGAGAAGGAGGGGGGGTTAATGAAACGAGAAGGAGGGGGGTAAATGAAATGAGGGTAAATGAAATGAGAAGGGGGTAAATGAAATGAGGGTAAATGAATTGAGAAGGATGGGGTGGTAAATGAAACGAGAAGGAGGGGGTGGTAAATGAAACGAGAAGGAGGGGGTGGTAATGAAACGAGAAGGAGGGGTGGTAAATGAACGAGAAGGAGGGGGTGGTAAATGAAACGAGAAGGAGGGGGTGGTAAATGAAACGAGAAGGAGGGGGTGGTAAATGAAACGAGAAGGAGGGGGTGGTAAATGAAACGAGAAGGAGGGGGTGGTAAATGAAACGAGAAGGAGGGGGGGGTAAATGAAACGAGAAGGAGGGGGTGGTAAATGAAACGAGAAGGAGGGGGTGAGTAAATGAAACGAGAAGGAGGGGGTGGTAAAATGAAACGAGAAGGAGGGGGTAAATGAAATGAGGGTAAATGAAATGAGCAAGGGGGTAAATGGAAGGAGGGGGTAAAATGAAATGAGGGTAAATGAAACGAGAAGGAGCGGGTAAATGAAACGAGAAGGAAGGGGGTGGTAAATGAAATGAGAAGGAGGGGTGGTAAATGAAATGAGAAGGAGGGTGGTAAATGAAACGAGAAGGAGGGGGGTAAATGAAATGAGAAGGGGTAAATGAGAGAAGAGGGGATGTAGAAGGTGGGTAAATCAAAGAAACGAGAAGGAGGGGTTAAATGAAACGAGAAGGAGGGGGTAAATGAAACGAGAAGGAGGGGGTGGGTAAATGAAAACGAGAAGGAGGGGGGGTAAATGAAATGAGAGAAGGAGGGGGTGGTAAATGAAATGAGAAGGAGGGGGTGGTAAATGAAATGAGAAGGAGGGGGGTGGTAAATGAAATGAGAAGGAAGGGGGTGGTAAATGGAAACGAGAAGGAGGGGTGGTAAATGAAACGAGAAGGAGGGGGGTAAATGAAATGAGGGTAAATGAAATGAGAAGGGGTAAATGAGAAGTAGTGGGGGGTAAATGAAATGAGAAGGAGGGGTGCGTAAATGAAACGAGAAGGGAGGGGTGGTAAATGAAACGAGAAGGAGGGGTGGTAAATGAAAACGAGAAGGAGGGGGTAAATGAAATGAGGGTAAATGAAATGAGAAGGGGGTAAATGAAATGAGAAGGAGGGGGGTAAATGAAATGAGGGTAAATGAAATGAGAAGGGGGGTAAATGAAACGAGAAGGAGGGGGGTAAATGAAACGAGAAGGAGGGGGTAAATGAAACGAGAAGGAGGGGGTAAATGAAATGAGGGTAAATGAAATGAGGGTAAATGAAATGAGAAGGAGGGGGTGGTAAATGAAATGAGAAGGAGGGGGTGGTAAATGAAATGAGAAGGAGGGGTGGTAAATGAAATGAGAAGGAGGGGGTGGTAAATGAAATGAGAAGGAGGGGGTGGTAAATGAAATGAGAAGGAGGGGGGGTAAATGAAACGAGAAGGAGGGGGTAAATGAAATGAGGGTAAATGAAATGAGAAGGGGGGTAAATGAAACGAGAAGGAGGGGGGTAAATGAAATGAGGGTAAATGAATTGAGAAGGAGGGGGTGGTAAATGAAACGAGGAAGGAGGGGTGGTAAATGAAACGAGAAGAGGGGGGGTAAATGAAACGAGAAGGAGGGGTGGTAAATGAAATGATGAGAAGGAGAGGGGTGGTAAATGAAATGAGAAGGAGGGGTGGTAAATGAAATGGAAGGAGGGGGTGGTAAATGAAACGAGAAGGAGGGGGTGGTAAATGAAACGAGAAGGAGGGGGTGGTAAATGAAATGAGAGGAGGGGGTGGTAAATGAACGAGAAGGAGGGGGTAAATGAAACGAGAAGGAGGGGGGGTAAATGAAACGAGAAGGAGGGGTGGTAAATGAAACGAGAAGGAGGGGGTGGTAAATGAAACGAGAAGGAGGGGGTGGTAAATGAAACGAGAAGGAGGGGGTGGTAAATGAAAGGAGAAGGAGGGGGTGGAAATGAAACGAATGAGGGGGTGGTAAATGAAACAGAGAAGGGAGCGGGGTAAATGAAATGAGAAGGGGGTAAATGAAATGAGAAGGAGGGGGTAAATGAAATGAGGGAAATGAAAATGAGAAGGGGGTAAATGAAACGAGAAGGAGGGGGGGTAAATGAAACGAGAAGGAGAGGGTAAATGAAACGAGAAGGAGGGGGGTAAATGAAATGAGGGTAAATGAAATGAGGGTAATTGAAATGAGGGTAAATGAAATGAGAAGGAGGGGGTGGTAAATGAAATGAGAAGGAGGGGGTGGTAAATGAAATGAGAAGGAGGGGTGGTAAATGAAATGAGAAGGAGGGGTGGTAAATGAAATGAGAAGGAGGGGGTGGTAAATGAAGAAGAAGGAGGGGGTGGTAAATGAAATGAGAAGGAAGGGGTGGTAAATGAAATGAGAAGGAGGGGGTGGTAAATGAAATGAGAAGGAGGGGGTGGTAAATGAAATGAGAAGGAGGGGGTGGTAAATGAAATGAGAAGCGAGGGGTGGTAAATGAAATGAGAAGGAGGGGGGTAAATGAAATGAGAAGGAGGGGTGGTAAATGAAACGAGAAGGAGGGGGGTAAATGAAACGAGAAGAGGGGGGGTAAATGAACGGAAGGAGGGGGGGTAAATGAAACGAGAAGGAGGGGGGGTAAATGAAACGAGAAGGAGGGGGGTAAATGAAATGAGGGTAAATGAAATGAGAAGGGGGGTAAATGAAATGAGAAGGAGGGGGTAAATGAAATGAGAAGGGGGTAAATGAAACGAGAAGAAGGGGGGTAAATGAAACGAGAAGGAGGGGGGTAAATGAAACGAGAAGGAGGGGGTAAATGAAACGAGAAGGAGGGGGGTAAATGAAATGAGGGTAAATGAAATGAGAAGGGGGTAAATGAAATGAGGGTAAATGAAATGAGAAGGAGGGGGTGGTAAATGAAATGAGGGTAAATGAAATTCAAAGCATTACAGTGCAAATTACTGAGTTATATTGCTGTGCAGCTCTGTGATGCGGTCATACACAGTTCACATTTCTGTGGGTTTTATCGCTGTGGAGCTCTGATACGCTCATACACACTGCAAAATTTCTGTGGGTTTCATTGCCGTGGAGCTCTGTGGTACATTCATACACACTGCACTTTACTGAGTTTTAAAGCTGTGGAGCTCTGTGCTACGCTCATACACATCGCACTTTGAGTTTTATTGCTTTGCAGCTCTGCACATTTCTGTGGGTTTTATTGTTCAACCACTTAGACCAACCTAAGTCAACCAATTAGTGGCTGTGATCCAGTATATTTGACATGCATGGCTGATCTTTTTAAAAATGATTGAATTTAAACATTTCATAATTTTATTTGATTATCTCTTAAAATAGTAGATACAACATTTGAAATGATCTACAAAATGTACAACTAGGCACTTTGTATCCACTTTTAATATAGAGAGGAAGAGGTGGAGCTCTAAGGAAAAGGTGGAGCCTAAAGAGGGACTTTAACAAGAAGGGGTGTGGCCTTAACAGGAAGGGGTGTGTCAAATTTAAATTAGGGGGTGCACGAGTTTAGTCAGGCCTAGGGCAGCACAAAACCTAAATACACCACTGACAACACTAGGAACTTGGAGCACATGAGGAACTAGAAACAGGCGGACAGGTTGCAGGGCTTGATGTAGGCAGACAGATCTGGAGGGTACAGGGCTGAAGGGTCTGGAGGGCAGATACCACACGTTGAAGGTTGCTGGGCTGGAACACTGGGTACATCACAGAATGCTCTGCAGGCTTGTGTCACCAGATACAATCTGGAGGAGTAATACCGACTCCAAACTGAGACTCAGGACAGAGCAATGGTACTGACTGGGTGGAGTAGAAGTAACATCACTGCTCTGCATGGAGAGAGCCTGTGGAGACACAGGTTCGATCCCAGCAAGAGCACCACTCCAGTAAGTGTCCTTGGGCAAGACACCTAACGGTACATACTCGCCACCCAGGACATACTTGAAAATGAGAGAAACCACAATGTATCCTTCCTGGGAAAATCCTTTCTCAATTTTTTTTTAAAAATGTCCAGATGGAGAACCGTCCTTTAAATAAGGATTGGGCCATTGCTCAGGTGGTCAGAGAAAAGTCCTGGACCGAATAGCAGGAATGACAGGGCAAAATAACTAGTGCATCTTTATCATTGACCGTTCGACCACTTTTTTTTCGCCCTCCATATCATGATATCCCAAAGTGCAGAGAAGCATTAGTTACAAAAAGTAGTGCAAAAATGTATTTAAAAAATCTTGTTCAAGCCAAGGGAGATGCAAATAGATCCCCCCCTCCCCTCCCCGTGACATCTTTGTAAAATTTTCTCAGTGTGTTTCAGATCCATCAAAGAAAAAAATATGTAAATTGATACCAACTGTAGTGTGGATGCTGCATTTTATTTTGATAGAATTTATATAAAAGAAGCATTTTGAGACTCTCACGTGAATTTGTAACACCCCATCCTCCTGCTCATACTAGTTAACGGCTGTATTAGCACATCGTGCTGTGTGTCTGGAGAGTGCTTTCCTGCAGATGGAGCCTCTTTAATGGGTTTTGGAAGTATTTAGGAGGCATTAGAAACGGGACATGAGGATCGGCTGATGTAATTACTGGTGCGAGCCTGTGCTTCATACCATTATGTGCAAATACTGCAGGCAAAGCCTATTGTTAATGTTTTTCTGTGAACTTCCTGTGCGAGCTGCGTTGGGTTTATTATGAACCCTACAGGTTCAGTCTGGTTTGTGATTTAGAATAATCAATATGTTGGTTTTAAATGTTTTCTCCTCATAAATAAGGATTTACTGTGTGTAGGTGTTTGCCACTGACTTGCTCAGTCCACCTCATTAGGGTTTGCAGCCAAGGGACATTTAATTACAAATGCTGACATTTCCACTCAAAATACAGGTTTTGGCTCCGAAAGCAGCCCCAGGAACATTCAGGAAGGGGGGCATGACTGCTGGCCTGGGACTAATTAGGACAGGTGGGTGCAGTGGCGTGGCTGGGGGGGGGCGGTGGCCCCGGGCGCAGTTTTTGTTGGGGGGTGCCAATGGCGCCATAGTGGGCCCCCGCCGGTTTCCCTGCCCTGTGCTGGTCAGCAGTGCACACAGGCAGCCAGCGGCACACTCTGGAAATGCCGCGGGGGCGCCTGCGCTGCCCCCTCACGTGACGGGCGGCGCCAGTGCAACGTGCTTAGACTGGGCTGCAGGCGCCACCGCGGCATTTACAGAGTGCGCCGCTGGCTGCCTGTTAAGAGCACTGTCACTGATGACCATCACCCTGTGCTGGTCAGCAGGTGCACACAGGCAGCCAGCGGCACACTCTGGAAACACCGCGGTGGCGCCTGCGCTGTCCCCTCACATGACGGGTGGCGCCAGTGCAACGTGCTTAGACTGGGCTGCAGGCGCCACCGCGGCATTTACAGAGTGCGCCGCTGGCTGCCTGTTAAGAGCACTGTCACTGATGACCATCACAGGGAAACAAGCGGGGGCCCGCTATGATGCCCCAAACCGCCCCCCCCTACCGACCCGCGGGCCCTCAGAGCCGGTGAGCAAGGGGGAAGGGGGGCAAATATATATATATCCATGTTTGAGGTATTGGGGCAAATATATTCATGTTAGAGCTACTGGGGCAAATATATTCATGTGTGAGCTACTGGGGGCAAATATATCCATGTTTGAGGTACTGGGGCAAATATATCCATGTTTGAGGTACTGGGGCAAATATATCCATGTTTGAGGTACTGGGGCAAATATATTCATGTTTGAGCTACTGGGGGCAAATATATTCATGTTTGAGCTGCTGAGGGCAATATATATATCCATGTGTGAGCTGCACATTACTGTGGGTTTTATTGCTGTAGAGCTCTGTGATACGCTCATACACTCTGCACATTACATTGTATCACAGTTAAGGGGTTCAATGCCCTAATGGTGGAAGGGAATCGGGGCATGCTAACGTGCGCACAGGTTGGGGGGCGCACAATTCTTGGCTGGCCCCGGGCGCTGACAACCCACGCTACGCCACTGGATGGGTGTTA